>CM062213.1:14577500-15177500 GCA_031216445.1 Lateolabrax maculatus | reverse complement strand
TTATACTAAAAAGGCCAACTCAAGTGCTATTTTGACACTTTTATAATATGTGATCCCTTTTTAAAACCACCTGCAGTTGTTTTAAGTAGATTATCTTTGACTATAAAAAGTGATGTTTGTAGCGGATAAATTATTACCCATATCTGGATCTATTAAGTCAGATTTAGTTGACCATTCTCATTAGTAAAAAAATGCACCCTACTTGTTAAAGTAAATCAGCCAGTGCGTAGTCACCAAAAGCCAAGTGCCTTGTTCCATTAAAATACGCTTGAGCTAAAAAAAGGAGTTTGCATCTTAACCACAATTTAGCATTGAGGTGCCAACCACACAGCTGATGGGTAAATATAAAATATTTAAGAAATCTCCAAAACTTTAGTAATTTCAAAAAAGCTTTTAAAACAACATTTAAAGAAAATATAATTTAACATTCAAAGTGGCTCTCCAGCAATTTAGTGTTGTATGTCCATAAAGTTTGGGGACTTGCGAGAGACAGATTGTTCAAGTATAGTCAAAGTAGATGTAGCAGAGGCCAAGATATCATGACTTTAAGTTCCTAATATTCATTCAAAACCTCATATTTATTTCTGAATTTTCCAAGTGACCCTTTCCAAGTGACCCAAGTGAAAACTGTCTCTTCGTGAACCCATGATTTCAGTTCTCTGCTCTTCCAGCTGGATGGGCTATAGAGCAAAGTGAGACAATTGGCTCACATGCACAGATTGTGTATGAGGCATTTGCAACATCTCGCTCCTGATATGGAAAATGAATATGAAACTTCGGGCTTTTACTCTTAAGTGATCCTGCAGCACATCCACCTGAAGCAATATACTTTGCAATAGAAGTGATCAATCTCACACAGCCACATCTCGAAAGGCAACTGGAAGTGTCTGTATAAAGCACATATAGCTTAAATTGCTGCAGTGTTACAAAATATATTTGTGAAAACCCTGTGTATGAAAAATGTATGTGTTTTTATGCTCCCAGCTCTGAGTACATTGAATTATTTATTGGCCTATTTTTAGGATATAGTCAAAGTCAACCTCTACTGAACACATGACCAGTGGTGCAATGATGCCAGACACTGTAAGTTTTCACTCAAAGACTTTTCCTTAACATTCCTCTTTTTTGATGTTTTAATGGGAAAGCAGATCCTGGTTTACGTGCTTTGGACATTCACAAGATTTTTTAAATATAGTTGAGAGCAGACATCTTGCTGACACTGTTTGTCAGACATGCTTTTAACTTGACTACATACAATATTCATAGTCAGTGCCTGGGAACATGCAAAAGAAAAACAACCAATCACCAATTTAAACATTTTATTGTATCAAACAAATTTAAATTACAGATGTAATCATCAATCAATTCAAGTAAAATTTGAACAAAACTCCCCAGATTTAATTCATGTAAAGTACACAATACCATTCAAAAACAGAAAAAACATTATATAGTCCATAAATACACCGCAGAAGAAAAACAAAAGGTTGCACAGGAATGTTTTTTGTCTTGTTCATTGTGGACATAGTGGTCATTGTTGGCAGCTGGGAAGTAAACTGCTCATACTGTGGCTGATTAATCTGCTAAAGTGACATCAATACTAGGGTGGCTTTAGTTTTTTGCTTCAGTTTGTTTGTTATTTCTATCAGACATGTCAGGTATGATGTGAAGGTTATGAAATGATTGTCACATAATCTACATAATAATGCCACTTCAGTGATACCATTAACAGATGAAATGACATTTAAGAGTGTGGTGATGACTTTATAATATCCTTTATTTCATACAAAACTAGAATTAAAAGGGAATGCCAGAAATTACCATTTGTGTCCGGTATTTAAAATGTTTCATTCGCTGTTTAAATTAGTTCCCATACAAAATGAAGCACAGTAAAGATCTTGGGCTTAGAAAAAAAGTCACTGTACATTCAGTGCCATGCAGGAAGGTGTTTTATGACTGGGATTTAGATTCCCAAAAAGCATTCAAGTGTCAAATATGAGGGTGCAGTTTGCTCACTGGAGACAGGTTTTTCCTTGTTAAATAAAAATATGTAAATGCACCCGCAGACACAACCCTCTGTAATGTACCTTGCTTCTTAACTAGAGATTTACAACCCCACAGTTAGCCGGTAAGAGTCGTTGTTGTTAATTGGGATATTACCAGCAATTTCTTCCAACTTAAATCCCATTTAGTTATCCCTTTTGCAGTCAAAAATAGTGTCAACATGTTTGTGTTTGGTGTTTTTAAAGTATTTTAAAGAGTTTTTTATGATTAAAATTAAGGGAGAAAAAAATGACATAAGAAAATATCAGAAACGCTCCTTTTCCACTCCACAGCTGTGGCCGTGTCTGTGTTTGATTGACAGCAGGTAGCAGATGATGCTGATGAGATTGCTTACACGTCATGGGCAGACAGGGTGTCGTTAGCGGTATTTGAGAGTAAGAACCACGTCAGCATCTCGGATACGTTTACATGCTGTTTAATGTGCTGCAGCTCAGCACAAATTAGCTTTCTAGCCTGCAAACTGACATTAGCAGTGCACTTTCTGTCTCTCGTTCAACAAGCTATGGTCCAGGACAAGACGAGAGAGGAAGGAGACTCAAAACATAGGAAGCGGGACAACCAAGGAATGAGCGGGAATCTCAAACAAGGACGGTCAACGAGTGACTCGAGCCGAGACAACCTTGCAGCTACTCACCAAACAAGATCAAATGAAGCGTTCTCTCGAACTGGGACGTACGGGAGAACGAGGAGGTGACGCTACCCCATCCGTACATCCTGCCCTGTGCATGTGAAACTCTCAAAAGAGATGAAAAGGAAGCGAGATTGCTCACTCTTTAGCTACTTCCATCATCAGGTCCGTAAAAAGACAAAGTTTTAACGTCTTCTGGATGCAGTCTGATGAGGTACATGATCTAAGTATATAGGGTTTGTATATATATCGTTTGTTTTTTTGTCTGACCAACAGTCCAAAAACGAAAAAATATTTTGTTTACAATTTTACAAGACTAATCAAACCAGCAAATCCTCCTAGTAGAGAAGCTGGAACCAGAGATTTATGGAATTTATTCTTATAGAATGAATCAAAACAATTGATTGATTATCAAATTGGTTGCATATTTGTTTTCTGTGGATCAACTAATCAATTAATCATTGTAGCTTTATATGCTGAAAAAAGCATGCAATTTAATACCAGTTGGACTTAAAGAACATAGATGTCAAATCCAGTGGTGTAAACATAAGTAAATATATTTTTAATTTAAACTGTCCGTCAACCCAGATGTGCTATCCACTAATTTAAGATTCAGCATCTAACTAACTGGGACCAAATGATGGCATTTGAATTTAAAAGTGATGGTTTCAGCCCCAGTTATTTATGAGGCACACATACATTTTTATTGCTTTGAGATGGAACAATAAATGCATTGCATGGCACATAGTTAATGATAAAAACTGTCTAAAAGGAGTGCAATTATATGTTGCCTTTGAACATTAAAGGGGACATTAAGCATGTGAGTCGTGGTAGTTTATGTTAATGATTGCGTGACTGAGACAGAAAAAGACTCTCTCTCTTTCCCATTAACTAGACAGTAACTCCAAGTCTGGTTCATACATACAGCAAGCTAGTTTTAGTTTAGAGCAGGGGAAGCTATAGAAAACAAATATATTATAATCAAACAATTGTTTTTTTTGACACAAAATAAGTGTAGAAACCTTTGTTGTCATTGTCGGGGTGATAAGGCCTGACTGTAGAGGAACATAGATGCCCTGATGATTTGCAGACACAATCTTCTGTCATTGTGTTGGGCTGGCTGAGCCGACTGAACAGCCTTGTTTTGTACAGAAGACTGCTCTATTTCTCTTTCTCCAGGCTGCATTTCTTTGTCTTCTCCTCTGCCGGCTGACTTGCACTGGATGCTGCTGCTATTGTGCCTGCAAAATATAGATAGAGACATAAAAGACTGAAAGACAATAATAGAAAGAGAAGAGGCTGACTCAAAGGGTTTTAATGGACTCTTGCAGCTAAATGATAAATAAATATTTGGTCTTCTTTTATTTTGATTAGTCTTTACAAATGATGGTAAAACATCATAAAATAAATGTCTTTGCGTCAATTCGCACCATCCTGGGCAAATTTACTTCTCGCCTTTCTATTGACTTGTATCCAATCCTCTAAAATTAGCAGTGTGTTCTGTTTTGTAACCACACACATCATAATTCATAATGAAGGTTTATAGCGACTCTAAGGATACATTATGCCTGCATTTCATATATGCACACTTTAATTGAATTAAATAACTGCAAACAATAAATAATTGATAACAAAAAAAATGTGGCTTTAATAAGTGTTTGTTGCAACAAGCTACATTTACGCAAATAATAGGTCCACATACAGTAGATCAATGATTGAGAGAAAGACAGATATATAGAACGCGTTAAAAAACAAACAAAATCCACAGTAATGACAGAACACATTCAGTATAACGGCGGCGCTCTGTAAAGAGTGGATCACAGCCACTTCACAAATGTTTGCTGACAAGCCATGATTACATGACGCCAAGCCAAGCCTGTTGGAGTGTTTAATATATCTAAATAAACCCTGCCTAGTGAGCGGATGATGAAGAGTCCCCTGAAGGAAAGGATTTCTGTGTAAACGTTGCTATGTTGAGTGTCATGTACCTGCTTGTGCGTTGTTTTGTTGCGATGAGGGATCTAGTACATTGGCAACACTGGAACAATCCCCCTTCTCCTTGGAGAGGGGGCACTCGAGTCCACCTGCAGCTTCTAATAGACTCTCCCTTGAGAACTCTGCAGGGGGCAGAGAGACAAATAGAGGACGTGATGAGGGTGAATAAAGTCAATTGAGCTATAACTAACCAGAGAGAGAAGTAAAAATATACTTTCCATGACACATAAGCGTTGTCCTAGATTTGTCACAAGTATAGAACGTGGCTGCCTAGTCTCATCAATCAATGCCACCTGACATTTAAAGTTATATGTTATTTAGTCGTGCAGAGTGAATGGTTGAATTGATTTGTTTCCACTAGCTTCCCCTTGGCTCCTTTCATCTGGACTGAGAACTTCGCAGCTCCTACATTATGTGAGCAATCCATGTCTTCTTGTTATTTTTTCAAGCTTTTACACCCCCCGTGAATAAAAATTAAAATGGAAAACATGTACAGAAATGTAATTTTAGCACCTCAGAAAAGCACCCCTTATGATGCATTAGTGAATGTGTGTACAGCATGTGCTGCACTCTGACCACCTAATCACCTGCCATTAAAGTGAATTATCTGGCCTGCGCTGAAAAGCTGACCGCGGTTTTTTTCTCATCAGTTGTGGAGTATTTGGCACAGGAGGGAAACAGTATCTGCCAAGGTGGCACTCTGAACCACGGAAGTGTTTTCATTAAATTAATAGTTCAATTATTCACTTTCTTGAACAAGGTCGATACCACTATGCAATATCACAATGCTAAATGTGAAGCTGCAACCAGCAACCGGTTTGCTTAGTTGAGCATAAAAACTGGGAACAACAGCCAGCCTGGCTCAGTCCAAAAGTAACAAAAAGCTTAACTAAGTGGCTGCTGGATCAAGCTATACACAGTATTTAGTGTAAAGACATGCAAGTGGTATCAATTTTCTTCGTCTAACCTTCGGCAAGAAAGTGAATAAGCAAATTCCCCAAAATGTCAAACTATTCTTTAATGTGTTCCTTTCCTTTCCCGTCTTCATCCAACCCCTCACTTCTTTTAATTCTCCTCTTTCTTCATAACCCTATCATGCATTTACATACACCCCCTCCGGCCATTTTCATGCTTTCTACCTTATTCTCTGCTTTACTTTTCTGCCAATTTAACACCCTTCCCGCATGTTAATATGCTGTATTTGGCTTCATCCCCCACCGTAATATTATTCCTCAGCATCTTCTCCCTCCATCTGCTCTCTTCTCGTGGTACCAAACCATCCATTTTTCAGAGGCCACAGCAGTGACCTCCTTATCTGTCACGCCCTTCCCGACCCATCTTCATACCAAAACAACAGAATAGGTCTATTTCCACTGACTTCCAAAAAGACATATATGACTGTTGGACAGTACCAGCGACAGGTGTACTGGACTTCTGTCGTCATGGTAGCAATAATAAACAAATGGTTAATGTTGTGAAACGGGCGCAGTTTGATGAAGTTTAGTAAAAGACCATGGTTTGTGTTTAAATAAGTAAGTTAAGTATGTAACTCAAACGTGACGTAGATACGTACATAACGTAACTTAAGTCACACAACTATCGTGTCAAATGGGCTGCGTTTCCAAAGTTGTTCAACATGCCCCTGTTGACTTCTCTTCGGCACTTGCCCTCCCGGGAATCCCTGCCGCCATCACAAGTGACGCTCCATTTGTCTGAAAAACTGACGTGAACTTGATGAGATCGACGCCACGGAGGGCTGAAGGAGCGAGAGAACAACAACGGCTAACAATTCCCACCGGCCTCTTCTTTGGCCTGCATTTCGGTCCGTATTCCTGGTTATTGTAGTGACACCCGCAATGCATTGCAGTCATGTATTTGGTGCTAGAAAATACATCGATGGTTAGGTGGATTTTTTTACCAGGGATTATGCACACCATACCCCCCCCCCACCCCCACCCCCGCACTCCTCACCCGCCCACTTTCCCTCTGCTCTCCAGATGGCCTCTGTGTGATGTATGCTGTTACGTAATACCAAGGGCAGGGCTGAGGGTAAGTGCATGAGGGGAAGTGGAATTACTAATGAAACACAGCCTTTGTCTCCTGGGTCAAAGTCCTGTGTTTGCCCTGTCCATCCACTCCGACCTCCTCCTCACGCAGGTTCTGTCGCTCTTTTTACTACGTCACTTCCGTGCTTGTTGGAATTTACATGCACTTATTAACACGACTACAAGAGATCACCTAAGTAAATATTGGTCGTTTTAACCCCCTTAAACAATCGAGCACTATTGTAGTTTTCTGTATGAGGACGGCCTGGTCCTTCCTTCGCTCCAAACTCATACCCTCTTGTGTCCATCATTTCATTCTTTTTCTACACCTTTTCTTGCCCTAAACATGTTTTCGCAAACTCCATTTTGGCCCTCTTCATACACTCATTCATGTTCGTTATTCCTATTGCCAGCTTAAATTGACTGAAATGCAGAAGTGGAAAGTAACTAAGTACAATTGAGTGTGAGTACAATTTTGAGGTACTTGTACTTGAGTATTTCTATTTTCAGAGGGAAATATTTTACTATTTGACTTTATATATCTTACAGCTATCTTAGAGTTACTTTTCAAATGAAGATTATACCAAAAAAAAAGCATTTGACCCACTTTTAAAAAACAGTACATTGTTAAACACTAAGACAGTGGTTCAACCTTCTTACAAAAAAATCTAATTCATGTAGCAGAGCATCTTCTTTCCTACCCGATGAATCATTGCACGGCCCCTCAGATTTATCTTGTGCCCCTTTGGAGGGGCTCAGATCCTTAAGTTAGGAACCACTGGACTAAACTACCTAACTGTATATAAAATAACTCATAAAGTTTCCTTCATACAGGTAGAGTCTCATTTTATAGATCTTTCAAGTGGTGAAGTACTGTTTGTGCCTAAGTCAGTATGAGGTTTTCAAGGAGGTTTGTGTTGCTGAATAGGCAGCTGCAATGCTGTGACCAAATAAATTCCCCTTAGCAGTCTCCAAACATACCTTCCATTTGGCAGCGCAGTTTCTCAAAGGCCTCTGCAGTGGTCTCATCGTCGTGTGGGAGCTCCTCGCCGGTGGGAACGGAGTCTGGGCTGGGGCGGTCCGACAGGCAGCTCTCTGAGGAGCACTCGTCCCCAGCTCCCTGCTGCTGCCTGTACAGGTGGTGCTCTACCATGAACTGCAGCTCTGGGAGGAGGGAGGTGAAGGTCAGGGAAGCAGGGAAGAGAGGTTGAAAGGGAAGGGAAGAGAAAAGTTGGTTAAGAGGACAGGGTTAGCATAGGAAGATGATAGGGGACAGGAGTGGATGGGAAGAAAGTGTGGAAAGTGAAAAGCACAAAACCATTGGGGAAATGCAGGGAGAAGAAAATAAAGTGGTGTGAGATGAAGGGAGAAATGGGAGCAAAGACGGGGCGAAATGGAGGAAGGAGAGTCTGTGAAGGTGGAAATTCAACGAAAAATACAGCACTTCAAAAGAATATTTTAGGTTAAGCATTTTTGATAAACTAGCAAGATTTAATTAACACCCAGGAGTGTTTGGAGTGAGAGGGCAGGAAAAAGATACATCAGAGTTGGTAAATGATTAGTTTAATCGCCTTCTTCAGCCTCCGTCATCCATGGTTTTATTACTCTAAATCTCCTTGTAGTGGGAAACTAAAGCACACTGATTATCGCCTGCGTTTCCTCTAAGAAGTGACTCATAACACTAAGAGCTGTTTAGCTGTGAAACTAATTGAAGAAATAAACATCCTAGAGCACCAGGTTTCACTTATCTTCTCATTATTGTTCCCTTGCTTCAGTTTCTTTATTGGAACGTATTCTCTGTTGTACTGCAAGCTCTCTGCATAAAACCATTTACATTCCGTGTTTGTATTTAATTGGTAAGGGATACCCACACTTAAGCTTTGCATTACATTGCAGTGACAAAAACAGCATATAGAAATATTCAGGCGCTGGAAGACTTGTCAGGCTCCATTTGTGCATATTTTACATTTGTTCTGCAGGCTTTAACTGGTGCAGGACCCTTAATGCCCTAACCTTACATAGACACACCTTTTAGCTCAAAAAATGGAAATTGGGAGACTTTCTGGTCAAAAAATAAGGGATAATGAGTCCTGGCTGCTGCAAGTGCAGCACTGAATGGCTCCAAGGTTGAAATAGGACACTCAGGATATAATAAACTTCCATCATTAACTTAGCTACTATCTTATTCTACTAATCCTATTATTCTAGTAGTCATATTATCCCTTATTAGAATTACTTGCTTCGTCCCATTATTAAGATATTTTTGTAAAAGCAAAAATGCATTTTAAAGTTTATATGAATCTTAAGCAGTCTGAATGGGTTTCCATCCAACCTTTTCCATGCATATTTTCAATTTGCGCATAAAAAAACAGTGAAAATCAAAATAACGCAAGTGCAATGAAAACAGACTCAGCAAATAAATCATAACGCACAGAAGCATGTGACTTAAATGTCCACTGAAGCTTTCGCTCCACTGAAAAGATGAAAAATGGTCAAAAAACAAAACAAAAATCAAACAGAAAATCTGTGTGGAGCAATGAGGAGACTGTAACCTTCCTCTAGTTAATACATGAAATGACATTGTATTTCCATCATGTTTTTGTAAAAAAATGTTCCACCATTTGAAGCCTTTAACTACATCTTCTTATTGCACACTCTTCTTCTATTGTGCTACAATGGCACCTGACAAAAGAATTAGCACCACCATATGATAACAGTAGTGGATGAAAACACACAAGAATTCCCATTTTTTTTATATGTGTGCCTATTTTCTGAAAGTTACATCAAATTTTGTCTTACATTTGGACATAACCTGGCTTGAGTTAACCAATTCAAGTGGTTATTTTCCTAAATTACGGAGTTTTCAATAAGAAAGTTCCTCTTTGTGTTTCCAGCTAAGCTCCGATGAAGGGATAGTAACAACTCAGCTGTAAAACAAAAACAGTTTTAGTGTGCATATGGGCATGCAAATGTCCTACTTTATTACATTCATATTGGTAAATATATTATTATAACCCTATTGTTGGATTATAAATGATGGGATTATCGAATTTTGGGTTTATGTTTTTGTAGGTGTCTTTTTTCCCCATCCACTGTACGTCTCCTTTTGCACACAGCTAGATGTACAGGGTTTTTTAAATGCCTCTCATCTAATATTAGTTTTGTTTGACTAACTCACAAATTGTAGCAGCTGCAACCTCCTTGTTGTCATTACAGCTATGAACACCTGTGCCCTACTTCACCCTCTTCAGACCTCAGTTCTTGTATAAGACAGTTTAGTTACTCTTGTAACTGAGGTCTAGCCTTTGTAGAGTCATATGCTGGAAGAAGCTTTGTGGTTTCAAATTGGAGTATACTGTAATTTAACAAAATAAAAGTATCGCAGTCCATTGATAGCAGGTGGAGTTTTTAATGAAAGTATATGTTCATTTTAATATACCTGATAATCAGACTTAATTGTCAATATGTTACAGTTCTTTAGAATAGCTGAACAAAATCGGAAATGTTGGCGGAGTCTGTTCAAGTATTGAACCAGGTAACGATACACCTGAAAAGTGCTTTTTTTTCGTAAAACATAAATGTGTGTCGTGTAGCAAAGTATGTGTAGAAAGCAAAAAACACTTCTACAGTTGTTTCATGGTACAACAGTGTGATCTAACACCAAAAATGCACACACAGGTTGATTACTCTACCTTTCATTGTAGGTGTTCCCTTTTGCCCTTTTCGCCTTTGTCGAGGGGAGTTTAACAAGGCTGCCTGTAAAACATCAACATCGCATATCAGCTGGGCAGAGAGCACTAAGATGGAAGACATTGTTTATGATGGAGATGGAGCTAATTTAAGAGAGAAAAAACAGAATTCACATCATTCTATTTCTGTAATCTTATTTCAATGAAATTGACTTTCATAGAGCTTGAATTAGATTACCTTGTACAACTGGTTTGGGAGGCGATCTTCATCTATTTCTGAGAGAAAGCAAATATCAATTAAGTACTATACACAATAAAACAAAACAAAAAATATAGCAAACTGGTCCAACATATTGTGCAGTCTTGATGCTGTTCACAATAACACCGTTCTGTTCAGTGTACTGTAGCTGGAGTGCTGCGGTGTCTCCAGACAGTGCAGAGCAGAGTGGATATAAGGTGACCTCCAGCCAGATGGTTATCTGACACACCACGAGCCAGCGCAGTAAGTGTTTGTTCAGTTTTAATCAAGCATGGTGGGCGGGAATATTTTATTCTTTATTCTCCACTCTTATCTATAAATAAGAATAAATAAGACTCTCTGGTTGATTATTTCCCAAAAAAGGGAAATGCATATTCACTCTCATCATCTTCCAAATAGACCCCCACAGACAGCCAACTGCTCATGATAGATAAACAGTAAAGCACTGTTTATCAAAACCCCTGTAGGGAAGTATGTGTGTAGCATACTGAAGTAGTCTGGAATTGACTTACACTCAGTTTCCAGTTTATGAGGTACACCTAGCTAAAACTAATGCAGTAATGCAACAAATCCTACTTTCATGAATGTTATAATGTTTTAGAGAGGTGTTGATTCAACTGCAAGGTCATATTATTGCAGGCCTTTTTACTAGCCAACATTAGTTTAAGATAGGTGCACTTAATAAACTGGCAACAGAGTGTATATTACTACAGTAAAAGCAGCTACAATGTGTACATACATAGCTGTAGAGATTATATTTACTTAGGAGAATGAGGAAACTCCAACATGATACAACACTGTTTATAATATGTAATCAATCTGTGAAACACAACTCTGTGGTCACTATATGAAGGATATAAATAGGAAAAACAAATCAGTTGCCTATTGTGAAACCATTAACTGTGATCGATAGTGAGTGTGTTGAACCCGCATCCAACTCTGCGTTTTCATCCTTGGAACTTTTTTTTTCTAGGACACCACCTTTGTTGCCTGGCAACCTATGCATCCCTAGGCACTAGGAAGGCACAGTGTGTTTGTGCGTGTGTGTGTGTGTGTGCCAGTGAGCATGTGCATATTTTATTCCTACTTAAAAGTATGCACTAGGCTGTTCAAAATGCCAGTGATTGGCTTGTTTTTTTTATTCATCAGTCTCTTTCTCTCTGCACCAAACACAAACTACTGTAAGTGGTGTATCAAAACCTGACACACAAAAAATAAACATATCATTTCATTTCAAGCAGGATTTATCTTTATTCTGTGCGTGTTTACAGTGATGCTTGAAACTGAATCTTATTTTTAGCATCGACCAGAAGTTTGAGAAGGTTCATACAACCATTATGGATTTTGTTTCAAATCAATCCGAGGAAATGGGCCAGTCTTGGACTGTCTTTGAGGTTACAGGGTGAAGCTTAACATGCATAAACTGGTATTTGACAGTCGTAAAACTACATCAGTCAGAAATTTAATCCCACCAGTGCAAAATGTAATTTGTTATCTGAAACATTTTGTGCAGTAGTAGTCGTAGTAGTAGACATGGTTAAAATATCATTTGGGTCAAGAAACATAAAATATGTCTTTTACCCGGCTGATATTCAGATTGTTTTTTCTGTGTATAGAGGCCATCTGTGCGGCAGAATGAGAGAAAAGGCCAATAAAAAAAAAGCCTTTCTGGCAGTGATGAGTCTATCACTGCAACTCCCAGCTGACTGGCTGTCTGACACAAAGCCAGACGAGAACAGAGACGAGTCTTCTGACTCGACTTTATTCAGACAAGCCGCTCTAATTTAGCTGCCTACTGTAGCTGGTGTTGATTTATAGTTTCGGTACTGCATTTGATGAAGAAAAATGAGCTGATCAAGAAAAGTCTTGCAATGTGTGTTAAACATAAAAGAATGTCTACAGCTAGTAGACACAGACAGTTGTTTTATCTTTGTTCTTTTTGCTGTTGTTTATGACAATGAAAAGGGAAAGAAAGTAGGATTGGGGTGAGAGGCCTGTCTCCCTTTTTGCACAAATAATAATACTGTGTGGCTCTTTTCTTTTAATTTCAAAGAAAACATTGTTCTTCCCCCACACCTCCAAATTACTGGAGTGGTTTAACATGTTAATTAGTGAGCTTCGGGTTTTGGTTATTTTGTTCCAAGCCAGGGTGGAACAGTTCGGCTGGTTCTGAACTGGTAGTTATTTCCACCCCTTCAAAGTACATATAGCAGCTCATCAGTAAACACAAAATACCAAAATAGAAGTTAATGAAGACATTCTTTCAAGTTGTATGTATTGTAATAAATTTAAATATTACATTTTTGTTAAGCTTTATTTCATTTCACTTAAGTTGTTTCTTTGTCTCTCTCCAGGAATCAGTAAAGTTGTAAATTGTCCCAAAAAGCCAGCCTACTCCTCAGCCGTCTGTATATCCGTGGCTGTTCCTCTGATGTGCTATTTGGGTTCACAGTGCACAGGGCAGAGCAATCTGCAGAGCATTAAATAATGCAGGGCCCTGTCTGATGTGGGGCACACCATTACTGCACCAGCACATCTCCTCTCCCTCATCATCATATCTAGTCCTCCCCATCCCCCTCCTCCCCTCCAACACATCCTCGTTCTCACACACACACACACACACACACACCTACACACAAACAAACACACCCACACACACACCTACACACACTCTGTAAACTGTCTCTGTCTCTGATTGTGTGTCTGTTTGATACTGTCTTTCCTTTTGCTCATCTGTGTCAATACATCTACCCAAGTCTTTTTTTATTTTTTGTTTTATTGGACATTAGACATTAGTGTAGTTCAGGATCCTGTCTAGCCACTGAATTAAATGAGACTGAGAGTCTATCGCCACACGAGAGGCTGTGTTAGACACAGCGGTGCTTTAAAACTAAAAGCTCACATCAGCAGGCTAACATCATCACAGGCTTATGTTAAGCAGATAATATAAACCAGGTCCACCATTTTAGTTTTGCTACGTAGCACTAAACTCAAAGCACAACTGAGAACGATGGGTGTGTCAAATCTGAATTCAGTTCAGATAAAAAAATATACATTTTATAGTAGCAATAGACAACTTTTTACTTTAACTTATCATTATGAAGTAGATTGCACAGTGTAATGGCTATAGAATAATCACGCCATCTGTGTTCCTTGTGGTTCCCTGTAAGCCTCGCTTTCAATATGCAATTCTGTCTGCCACCGGGCAGGATTTTTCCAGGAAAAATCAAGACTCCATTTATGGCACAAGGCATTTACTCTGCCTCTGTCACAGCACTGAGGTCAGGGTTTGTAGTTCAAATTAGGATTGTTACGGTTGTTTCTTGCTTTAGACAGTAACCAACCTTCTAGCGGTTAGCGGCCATGTTTCCGTGAAAATCAAGATGTTGCATATGATTGGTGATATCGGGAATGAGCCGGCGGTTGCCGATAACGTTGTCAGGATTGCATGATCCAATGTCCAAAAGTTCCTGTCGTCTATACGATGTGTACACAAGACTTTTCTGAGTGAACAGACTTGAAACAAATAGACAGATAACTAAATAGATGCTGAGCCTGGTGTCCTGGTCTTGGTAAACAAGTTTTTTCGCAGTAGTCTTACTAAGATGAGCAGTGGTGAAAGTTACTATATTCTGTCAGGATCAAGGAGGTGATAAGCAGACAGACGGTTTAATATTTGAAGCAATCCAGTTGTCTTTTTGCAACACCTGGCAAACAATAATACCACTTGGAAACACTATGGGGAAAAGGTGTCTTGTCTGTTGCCACTTTAAACTTCATTTATGGAAGCAAAAGACTATACAACCAAAAAACTAAACAAGTTTAAAACTCATGTAAAATGAATATGACTGCAAATGAACAGGGTAACACCATCATATATTATCTAATAGATAACACACTTCCTGTTTTCCTGTAATCTTTTCTGCTTTATCTCAGTTTCTTATTGTTCCATTCCTTCACTTCACAAATTATGTATCCACTTGATATCCTCGTAAGTTTCTTCTTTCTCTTTTCTCTCTGCTTATCTCTGATCTACTCTAAGCAGGAGGATTGTGGAGGTTTCTTGCAGCATTTTCATCTAAAGATCAAGGTTGATTCTGAGACACTCCAAATGCTCAGCATCCAATTACTGAATCGATCAAACACACGACATGTAATCACACACACACACAGAGGGAAACACACTATGCAAGCAGATCACAGGCAATGACACAGATTTTTAATCAGACCCAATTAGAAAGACACAGATCAACAGTAAACTCTCAGTGATAAAAATGCTTGCTGTCATTTAAACAGTTTAACATTGGCCAGCTCTGCTGGTATCCTCGCTGACATTCACCTCATATTTATTCATAAAAAACAAAATACCACCTTCTGTTTTCCCACCTGGAGAAAATCACTGTTGCTGCCCCATATTCCCATCTGATCATCTGTTAATTCTGTAGTGGGTCACAATACACACTCACACATTAAAGAACAGCAGAGGCAGGAAGGGAAGCACAGAGCCAGTGGATGACTCATCGAACAAGATAACTCTCCAGAGGAGCACTGTTATGTTTGATCATTAAGATCCCATGAGAGGACACGCACGCGGCTGTTTTTGTTGCTCTAATGCAGCAGGAAGATTCATTTGGTGCATAATACATTTGAGATGCTACATCACAGCAACCAAAATAAGAAATAGATATGTCTGGCATGGTGTGAAACATATTGTGACTATGGTAACCTGTTTGTGTGTTGGCCTATGTACGTCATTAATGTCAATTGGACTTCCTGGACCATATTTTATGTCTCACTGGTACCTGTTGCAGCCCATCCCCACTGACACAGCCCCTTACATTGTTTTAACTCACAGCTGTTTTTTGTCTAACCTGGAGGTTTGTTTAAAACCTCTACAGTCATTTGCCCACTTTTTTTTAGCAATGTCACCATGCCCTCAGATCTCAGTAATTAACCTGCTATGTACAGTTACCAAAATAATGAAACTGCAGATATAACACCCAAGCTTTAATAGAACAAAACCATCTATGAAGTTTAGGGTGAGCCTTGAGATAATGAATCTAAAACAATACAATGTCTTTACAAGTGACAAAAATAGTCTGTATGTGTGTGTGTGTGTGTGTTTGCATTTAAATGTCTTACCGGGTGATGATTGATCACTGGATGCCACTAAGGTGGCAGGTGTGGGTCTACGTCTTCTGATCTGAAAAAGTAAAACAATTTCATTCAAAAGTGAGAAAAACACAAAACATGTTACATTTAAAAAAAATTCTGCTATGACAATGAAGTTCATTGTGAGACTTTGTGAAGCTAAAAATCATCTTAAAATGTTTGCTTGAACAGCTGTTCTCAAAGATTTGAAAAATTTAAAGTGAACTATTAATATATTGAATGATAAATCTCAAGCACTTCCAGGCTGTAATTGCATACAGGCTTTGACCTCTAATGGGTTATATTTGCTCAACTAATCAAAATGCTTAACAGTGCTATAACATATTCTTATTACTCAGCCAATCAGGGAAAGTGTAGCCCTGCTCCCTCAGTCCATATCGTATGGCCAACTCAGTGTTCACTTTCACTCATGATGCAGGCAGCCGATAACACAGCTTGTGTGATCTATATTTTGGTTGTCTCACACTTTGAAGATGCCTGAGCTGGTTGAGAGCAAAGCTGGCTTTCACAGTACCGTGCAGTGAGATCAGCAGAGCTGCCTGCCACCACCTACTTGTTTCTTGGCTCGTGACTAATGGAGTGCAGCAGCTATGTACCATTCTGGGGTGCAGTAATACATGAAGGAAACGTGCACATTTCCCTGAGCTGCACAGTCCAAACCTGCAGCATAGCTGTAAGAAAGATCTGCAAGTGGATACAAAAACTAGAGTCATAATGCATAACCATTATTTTTCTTAACAGTTAACAGGCTGAAGTGTTTATTACCATAAAACTGCTAAGAATGTGTTGGGTGATGCAAACAGGTTTTTGATAGATATCAGGATGTCTGTAGTTTCAGTTGGATCAGGTCAAATTTGGTTGCAAAGCTTGCCATTGAGACTAATGCATGCTGGAACTGGAAAGGAGCAAGCACTAACAACACTTTTTTAGTTTGTTTATCAACATAACTCTAATGGAAATATTGAGAAGCCTCTTAGCTATGAGCAACGGCAGTACATTCAAATTTATTTTGTACATATGCAAAAGCAAAAAACAGCTCAGGACCCAGGACCCAAAACACCCAGATAGCACTGCGTGTCACCAATTATCCAAAAATATTAGTTTGACATCCATTAATATCCATTTCCACAAACGTGCAACAACTAATCTATCTTATCTATAAGTCCGACTCCACACCAGCATTTTTTAGTCTAAACACAACCTTTGAGCACACCTGCATTACGTCCAATTTATACACCCAAAATCTAAAATGTATTATTGTAATCCCTGGGTACTGCATATATGTCTACAAAATGTTGTTACCAAAAGTTTTAGGGAAAGCACAGAGATTCATTTTCAATCACCTCCAGGAACAAGTGATTACTTACTTTTTATTACTTTTATTGCTCCATAAACCTAAAAGGCTGTGATATAGGAATTTAAATTGACAGTGAAATACACACACACACACACACAGAGAGATGCATTCCTTACACATAGCTGACAGGGATGCTGACTGATGCTGGAATCAATGTGAGCTCCAGTCCTCCGTGCATCTTTTTCTAAATGCTGCTTGTGCACTTACAAAACTGTTTAGTCAACTCCAGTCAGCCGTATAGCTTAACCTCAACCTACACAGTGCAGCACCACTTCGTATTTTATGAAACATTTTAAATCAGCTAGTAGCTAAACCTTTTTTCTATTGAGATCAAAGTTTGAGCAGAAGTCGAGCCCCAAAGTTTTGAGCTGTGCTGTGAGTCTACAATGCAGGTGCATTCAAAGTTTGAAGAAAGTGAGGAATTGAATCGTTGCACATTTCCACTGTGCAGGTTTGACTTTAAAGGCTTGGCTGTGCTGAACAAAAGGCATGAGGAAATAATTAAATAACACATAACGGTTACAAGCATAAAACATTCTTCAGATTCTGTTCATCTGGGTTGTTCCTCCATCTGCTGCTTTCCCTTCATTCAGGAAACCTTACTACAGTATCTCCCCGAGCACACACACAGACACTGACACATTTGTGGTTGCACGGTGTTAGACCTAAACTGAAAGCTTTACATTATAATGACATGAAATACAGATGTAACTACAGAAATGAGTGCAGTCAGTAGTACCAGTAGCACAGTCTAATTGGGTATTCAGATTTGAAGAGGCTTCATCTTTGTTACCTTTCAAATCACAGCTATGGAGTACAGGAAGGCAGTGTGAATAAGAAGAGGCATTGAGCGACTTTTCTTTTCTTTACCAAGCAGGCAGAGATGTTATACTGCTTTTGACAGTTTTCCAAGAATATTGCTGACCTCATATCCTGAGACGCATGTCAACTGTTCAGAGTTACTGTGGTACTGCTACCTTCTCTTTAAGCTTGTGATTTAGCTGTTTTTCCTTTCTGTATCTGTCACTAATCTTAACATATTCTCACAGTAATGTCTGTGTTTAGGTTGACATAAATCAGGTGGGGCATTCCGTCAGAAATCCTTCGCTTTCTGACCTCACCACTTTCGATTAAAGCAAACTTTTTTCCTACATGTTAAACTGTATGAGAGAGTGTTATTAGATTAACCAGAATGACCAACCATTCAGGAGACGAGGCCCTCAGAGTTGAGCTATGGTTGTGACCCGCCACCCCACCTAAAGACACAGATATCTTCTTAAAAAATAAACATAAAAGTATCACTCCCTGATTACCAGAAAGCTAAAAAACAAGGTTATTGACCATTTCAATGATTTGGTCCAAAATAAATAAATATGCATTCAGGTGATTTTTTTGTCCAAAAAACTTAAATTGTAAAACACATTTGACATTTTTTAAGTTTAAGTTATAAGGTAGACACTTCTAGACATCTCCTGAGGTTTTCATGTGATGACCACCATCGGTTGAGCAACAGCAGTATACTGAGCATATGATGGGTAGGTCAGTCTAACACATGAATCCTTAATGTTGCCTATGATTTATTTGTTTCACCTCAAATATTGTTTATCATCACATAACTGAAAACAGAAAATTAAAATGAAATTACATACAAGGGAAGCCCAAGTCAGCAAAAATATGTCATGCAAAGTCACGTGAAGGTATAAAGATCTGGTCGAGGGCTGATGTAGCTTTGCTCATCTCATTTGGACTTAGACAGTATGTTCTGCCTGCTGCTGCGTATGGCTCCACTGATGTGAGCACATCGCCCAATCTACCACGAGTGGATCAGGATGTCTTGGGAAAGCAAATTAAATCTGAGGGCCTCCTCTCCTGAATGTTTGGTCTTTCTGGCTTTCCAAACAACCTTCTAACACTCATATAGGTTAACATGTAGGAAAAAAGGGGTGAGGTAAGAAAATGAAGTACATTGAGCAATAAAAAATTATGTGGAAGGTCTCTTTGGATGTATAAAGTTAATTTCTTCCTGATGTTGCTTTAGATCAATAGACACCACCATACCAAACCCCCAGTCTCTGGCATTCTGGACTGTATTTTCTATTTGAAATACATAGTGTATATAGTTGAAATTTGATCCAATAAAAAGAAAAGAAAGCAACCTACAATCTGTAAGTCTGTTACACTACTAGTCCCCTGAGCAAGGTCTCCGATTTAACTGTCAACCAAGCTTTGATTGTGATACAGATGATTGTGCTTATCGAACAGTCGCCACGTGTGGGTCAGGTCAACAATATCTGTGGAAAGTTCATCACATTAACAGACTGTAAGTTCTGCTTTTGTTAATGGCATTTTATTGATTTTTGTTAAAGTTTTGTTTTTCTCAGATACTATTTTCTGGTATTGTCATTCGATTTGTTCTGTGTATTTCTGTGAAGCACTTTGGGGTTGAGGTTTTAAGAACTGCACTATAAATCAAGTTTTATTTATTTATAAATCTTTTAGCCTTGTGTGTGTGTGTTTTGTTGCCATTCCAGAAAATCTACCTCCAGCTCACAGCACAATGAGCCATGGCTGTGTAGAACTGATTACGCCCAGAGTCATTGTTATTCTCCTCACCTGGCATCAGAGCGAACTCCCTGATCCTTCGCTCACACAAATGCCACCGCTTACTGGACAGGCTCACCCCTTAAACCACTATGCCTGCCTTTCAACCCACAGTCCATTTAAAATGCAGTTCTGTCAATTCTCACAACAACAAACAAAAACAGCCTTCGAAAGTGATGGGTGGGCAGAAAAAGCTGTGCATGCCTGATATTCTTGCTGTGTGGGGGCAGCGGACAAAATACCCTTGGCTGGAAAATACAGATCAGGCCAAGAGACAGCAGAGTCACAGTCTTTCATAGTTAAATCTAACATTTTGTTGACATTGGATTTACTTTCTAATTGTTTGGTGTCCCACAGACCGCAATGCTGTATGTGCAAAGAAAAAAAGAGGAATAATAATTGGAAAATCATACAATTTTTTTCCTTTAAATATTTTTATTTTCTTCTGACCTCATTCAAACCCACATGTAGACAAACACTGACGTGGTAACCCTTCTCTTTGACACAAACTGAAGACGACAAAGTATTGAAATAACCATAAAACATTGTTGTTAAACCAAATATGAAAATATTCCATCTTTTATGTGCTATACAGGTTATGCAAATACAAAGAAAGAGCCAATTGCATAGTGCCGTGTAAAAACTACTGTCAACACCAATCACAATAGATATTCATAGAGCATATAAACATCTATTGTATTTACCAATGTTTTACAGCTGGCGTCTCTGAGACCCCAAATAGAACTAATGTGTCATCTTCTGCATGGACTATAATATGGCATTATTTCAAAACAATGTGTTTAAGCAATTCTCATACAATTAGAAACAGTCATGAACTATGAAGCTGATTAAACAATGTCAAGTGTGAGCTGTTTTAGAGGGCCCAGGATCATACAAAGAACATTAGGGTTTATGTGGTTTTGTCTCAGTGGTGATACTTAGCATTTTGTTGGATTTTGTCCACGTATCGTATGACCACTGTCTTGTCACATAAACACATTTAGATTTCAGTGGAGGTAAATTAAGAGTGTTGGAGGAGCTCAGGTTTTAATTGCTTGGAACAAATTTGACCTCGGGAACTCTTCTCTACTAATTGAGGTGGCAGAGGTAGAAAAAAGGTTTATAGTTAAAAATCTACTTTGGCAATGCCTCTGGTGTATCATTAATCTCCTAACCCTGATTTGTCTTTGAGAAAATCCATGGTAATCCTACCACTTTCAGTGTTGCCCTGTGATCTTTACGAGAACAATGTGTTTGCATCGCTCAGCGCACTGACTCAGAAAAAAAGGGCATTTACGCCCATTAAATTACTGCAGAAATTAAGTTGAAAGCAAACTATCACAACACCTTGTTATTGGGTGGGCAAATGCAGCACTGAGCTGTCAGAGATTCATTAAAATGCACAGACAAGGATTCATATGATTCCTCATCCTTCATCTTGTCATTTGAAATATGATCTTGGCATTGTTCAGGCTAAAATCAGTGCTCAGCCATTATAAATCCTCACAGACTCTCTCCAACTGTGGTCTCATTTGGCTCTGAATTATGGGAAATACGGTATTCACTGGACATTGAAAACCCAGATCATCAACTTCTACTTTCTTTTATCTCATTTTCATCAGTCCTCTACATCTCTCACACTCTTTATCAATCTGTTGTCATCCTCCCTGTAACAGTCCTCCTTATCACTGAATATCAGACAACCAGCAGCACTGGGGAGCAATGGTTAGATGCAATACAAGCTGTTATTCAACGGCTGTAATAGATCCAAGAACATTTTCATTTTTGCTGAGAATCACAAAGGAACATAGCAGTACTTAATCATAAAATACAACTTAAAAGATTAAATATTATGTTTTCAATGGATGCAGCTTGAAAGGTTATCTTATCAGGCCTGTCGTGGCAGCTACTGTGAACCTGTACAAGTGCCTTTGCTTGTGCTTTGGCTGACAAACACAGGACCAAATGTGAAAAGGAACTGAAAATTAAGGGTTTGCTAAGCACGCCCCCTTGTTCTTGCAATGCACATAGTTTATAATAATAATGGAGATTTTCCCCTTGCAATTATTAGTCGTTTTTGAATAAACGGGTCCTTGACCTCGGACGGAAAGTAGACAAAAGCAGGCTTCTCCGTTCTTGCCGGCAGCTGTGGATTTTTCTGAATCAACAACTGTCACTGGCAGACTGCATCTGCTGTAGTTGGCTAGCTAATGAAACCAACAATAGCACTGAGCTGGTTGAAAATGCTATCCCTGGTTGACTTTTTAATGTTTTCATGTACTTGTCCTATGTAGTCAATTTTAACGTTGCGAGACAAAAGGCTTCTAGGATAAAGATAAACCGATTTGTTAGGAAATGTAACGCTATCTCTTCAGTATAAACTTCCCCAACACTATGAAGAGCAGCACAGATCCGCTGCCTTTACCTTAAACTCTGATAACATCCAGGACCGACTTCCACACATAGAGGAAATACTACACAGTGTATGTGCTATCCTTGGCCTTGGAAGTAACACTCGGTTAAAGAAATTCAAAGCTTGACAGGCCAGCCGAGCCTAGTTATGGTTACTATGAACATAATGAAATGTAATGTATCTAACTGTACAAAGCAGTAATGAGTATATCTGGTTATATCCATATATTTTCAGTTTTATGGGTCTTGATTGCCTTTATCTGCAAGAGATATGCATGGTGTGATAATGAATATAATCTACTGCACTTCAAAGTTTTTCTTGGAAAATGACCTTCCTGAGGCAATACAGAGTAATTGTTATGTTCTCAGTGAAGGACAAATATGGTTTGACATGTCAGCGTGGGGAATAATAGGGAGGACATTCTCAGCATCAAAACGTCATGTAATGAAAGAACATCGCCTCAAAATGTCAAGGAATATATTGCCTTCATCTATGAATGTAGTTTTCTCAAGGAAGTGCTCCTCATCTAACTGACAGAAGCAATAATATGAGTTCAATACAAACGCTCTGTTGGTGCGGGAGAAGGTTTGATTATTTGATTATTTATTTTTTCCTGTTAACAACATTGTTACTCAAAGCTGTAAACAAGCAAAGACAAATTTGATTTTAATTTAGAGGTAAACCACTCTCATATATGTCTGTTAAATTTAAGGCTACAGCTTATTGGCTTCTATTGGGTATTGTTAAAGGAATAGTTTGACATTTTGAGACATGCAATTATTCACTTTCTTGCTAAGAGTTAGTTTATTGCTTTTGTTGCTTTTATTCTTTTTATTTCGTCTTCATTTATTTTGTTATTTATTTTAATTGTCTTTTATCCATTTTTATCCTTCAGCCTTCTGTCTTCTCTCTATGATATTTTTACGTCTTTTGCCTGTTTTAACCAGATCTTAACTTTACCTTCATTTCATTTTGGCCTTAACGTTTGTCTTTCTGTTGTTTAATCACTTTCGATTTTAAAGATGCTATATAAATAAAGTTATCATTATTATTATTGAAAAGATCAAAAATAAAATAAAAAAAAAAATAAAAAAAATACAACACGCTGTGTCTATGTATGTCTGTTTAATATAAAGCTTGAGCCAGGAGATGGAAGTTAGCTCAGCATAAAGACTGGAAGCAGAGGGAAACAGCCAGCCTGGTTTAAAAAGAAACAATATTTGCGACCTCTGAAGCTAAATAATTTGCATGTTATTTCTCCCGTGTTTAATCTGTACAAAAACAATGGACTATTTTCTTGGCCAGGCGCAGTGACTTCCTGGAGTCTTGTCGTCTCTGTGAGGTTGCCAGGCTTTTTTTTTTACCCAGGCTAGCTGTTTCTCGGTTTCCAGTCTTTACACTATGCTAAGCTAAACTAAACTAAACTAAACTAAACTAACTAAAATAAACCAAGCTGAATTAACACTCTCCTGGCTCCATATATTTAACAGACAGATACGAGAGTGGTATCCATTTGCCCATCTAACTCTGTGCAGGAAAGTGAATATTTACCAAAACTATTCCATTAAATAGTCAAACTGTAATACAATATGTTGGAAACTGAAAATACCTACTTCTGGTGAGAAGAATTTCTAAATAATTGAATTTGGAGGAAATACTATCTTTACGTCATCCACTGAAACCATCAGGTCTTGGCCTCTTGTGGGTACAGTCAGTTTATGCTCATGAGTACAAAGTGAGATCTAATGTAAGGTTACGATAAGGGTGGCACACACTATCGGTGTGTGGATAGAAGGATGAGTGTGTGCTGTTGTTGTGAGGGTCAGACCTCAGGGAGGCTGTTCTGACTGACGTGCAGTTCTCCACAGAGGCTGATTCACCATGCTGGGAGGTGTCAGGTTGCAGAGATTACTGAACCATGGGTGAAACCCCCTGGCGTGACATTCATAAGTGTGCTTGCAAACACAGAAGCAAGCACATACACATATTTCCTTTTTGTGTTTTGTTTTTTTTTTTTTATCTAGAGATTCTCTTTGTTTATTTTCTTGTCCTTAATACTTGGCTGTTTAGCTCTCTGTCTCAGTCGTCCATCTCTCTCAAACACACACACACACACACACACACACACACACACACACACACACAGAAAACCATCCACTTAAAAATCAGCATGCTATGCAGGCTCAGTGACCAGTCACAGTGTTCTTAGAATAAATAGAAAATGCATCCTTAAAGGGAAAAGTCAGCAATCAGCCAAGCTTTGGTAGTGCTTATTGAGGCTGAGAGCAAAGAACCCTTGAGTATTTGCAGGAGAAGTAAACTGAATTTTACTTGTATACAGCTGAAAGGAGATCTGTCTGCTGGTGAATAAGAGTAAACAACAAGCTGGAGGTGTCTAAGATGCTGTATTGAGGGGCCGCAGCCAGGGATCAGACGTGCGGCTAAATAAATACAGACAGTAGACACCAACTCCCTGATACCCAGACACAAACAAAACAAACAGGGAGACATGAGCAACTTTAATTACATCAGTATCTTTCAGATGTACAGAGAAAAAGAAAAAAGTAAGAGAGGCAAATGCATTACAAGGACGCAGAGAGACTTACAGTAAAAACACAGAGACACACTCACACAATTAAACAAACACATGCTACATTCATTTTTACAAATGTACCACAGGCACTAATTTACAGACACAGTATCTCTAATCTAATATCACTCGGCCAATTACACAGCTAATAATGATTCTTAGTTCAAACAGCAACATAATGAGCTCTACAGTAATACAAACTAATATGTTTCAGGCCTGGATAATCACGACATCCAACCTTTATTCCCATCTGCTGGCAGTTTCATTAAAGTTATAATCCTTCAATTGTTTAGCGACACCTGTGGTTACCAGGACCAGAACAGGAACAACCGTATCGGTTTACAGTGCAGCCAAACAAACATTTCCATCATAAGCATGTCAGGGCTGACCTTACAAATATGTAGCATTTCCTGTGACTGCTTCTTAATAAAAGCCACCTCATGTTTGGCCAGTTGAATATGAAGATGATGTGAAGCAGTAGGAAATGTTGGGTTTGTATTAGCAGTAATTTAATAGAGCTCGGATGTAGGAGAGTGAAAGTAAACAATCACTCCCTCATTCACAACTTAATAGCTTACTCAATATTGAGCAGTAAATTGAGGTATCAGACACTTATCATTGTTTGGGTTATCACTGACAGCTGTAGGGCCACGCGACAGCAATGTTTGCATCTGTACAATGCAGAGCACTGCACTGCATTGTACAGTGCAGTACACCTTCCTCAGCTTAAGATTTAAGCTGAGGAAGGTTGCCTGACATACACTGTATTAATACTACAATCAACTGAAATCCTTTGACCACACACAGATGACCTCTGTTTTAATTATGTGACTTGTAAAACTAGTTGGCCTTTTTCATAGCAGACATGTTGGCATACCAGGAAAAGTACAGGTGTAATTGATAAGATTAATGACAGGGCCATTTGTTTCACCTGCGCTTGTCCTGCTATAAATCAGGTCGAAATGTCTTCCACTATTTGTCCTATTAAAGGGGGTGAATACTTATGCAATCAAGCATCCCATATTTTATATTTGTTATTAATTTAGATCACTAGACATTTGTTTTCTTACTTTGACATTTAAGCTTCTTGTTGTTGTTGTCAAGAGTCATAAAAGCCACATTACATCCTCTTTTATTCAATCTTGTTAAACCATAAAACATAAAAACTGGGGGGTTCCACAGTGTGGACTGTGATGTTACAATGAGAGTTACTACAGTGCTGTAGACTAATATGAATAAGAAAAATCTAAAAGTATCAACAGTGAAACATTTTGAAATTACATCAGGAGGTCTTTTTGTTCTTAAAGATTACAAGTATGCATTAAAGTTGTTCTCTTTATCTATGTGGATGTAAATTATTTCACTTAAAGGTAATTTTTTCCAACTGAGGGGAAACTCTTATTTTGTGTATTTTGTAGTTTGTATTATGGTTAAAGTACATTCTGGGCATGCAAAAACCTGCAGGTTTTGTATAATTTCTCTTTTTTGCTCTACATCCCTGGTGTTCATTCCTTAAAACCTTAAAAACAAATACACAACACCCATCGAGCTGTCACTCACATGCAAGGTCAAATCAACACAGTGCAGACGATCAGTGGTGGAGGAAGTATTCAGATCCTAGTACTAATACCGCACTGTAAAAATACTCTACATTAAAAATGTTACCCAAGTAAAAGTGTGTAAGTACAATCAGGAAAATGTATGTATTAAAAGTAAAAGTACTCAACGCAGAAAAATGGCCACTTGACTGTTATACTATTATATATTAGATTATTAGATTATTAATACTCATGCATTAATGTAAAAGCAGGATTTTACTGTTGCAGTTGGTTGCAGTGTAGCTCATTTTTAACTCTTTTGCTACTTGTACTATATTAGTGCAACCACTGATTATTTTTATCATGGATTAATTTGCTGATAACTGTTGATTAATCAATTGATTGTTTGATTTGTAAATAAATCTGAAAATAGTGAGAAATGCTGTCACAATTACATAGAGCCCAAAGTGACACCTTAACACTGCTTGTTTTGTCCAACCAACAGTCCAAACTTATGAAATGTTTTCACATGAAAAATGACTTAAACAATAGTTTATTTTTCTGTCAGTTGACTCTTCGAAGCTCTTTGTATGTATTGTATGCAAATCGAAGTACGGTGTGTCATAGGCAGAAAAGTACAAGTACCTCAAATTTGTGCTCAGGTACAGTACTTGTGTAAATGTAATTCCACCACTGCAGATGATTCAGTTCCTCACATCTGATCCTTACAAAGTTACTTGTCCATACCAGTAGCTCTAACTCAACCTGAACCATACCCTTACAATAGGATATTACCAAACCATCCAATAAAATGTCCTCACAAGAGCAAACTCATGTACACACACATGCACAAAACAGATCTCCTGGCACCTCCTTTCTCTCTCAGTCTTACAGTCACAGTGGGAAAAGAGTGAACAGCAGAAAGAGAAATAGGGAGAGAGAGCGACATAGACGTGGTGTAGACTCATAAATCTTTGCCGGTTTTACTCAAGGCTCATTCATTATTAATTACCTGTCTTGTTCATGTTTTATTTATAAAAATGAGAAAATGGGACACATCTTTTCACTACTCAAGTGATGTTGAGTTTATAAGATCCTAAAATAAGTGATCGTCATCTTTTCAAACTTCCTCATTGCTTCAAACCGTCATGCTGTTAGAAGCTAATGATATATTTGAGATTGATGTGAAGAAATTATCACATTGCTGATAGCAACTCTATATGTAACAAGCTCATCTTGTGATACCAGGCCACTTTTGACAGTATCTTACTGCTGTACAGTGTGTGCAGCCAGTCACTTAAACCAAAACAGCACCAAACCCCTACGACGGATCCACTGCAACACTTCTTTCTAACACTGCTGAGACACCACTGTGTCTCTAAAAACCTGCTACGCTGAGAGTGGAGGTGGAAAAATCAATCTTCAAATCATTATGATCTCTTCAGTGCTGCATTCAAAGGACACATCTAGCTAATTAAGTGCAGTGGAGTAATAGGAAACTTACGTGTGTGCTTCATTAAAGCATCAGACTGTACTCAAGCATTTTGGCACAGCACTCTGTGCTTTTTATTCCAGCTGAGTTGCTCGTCTATGTCTGCACCTGCTTACTTTGAAGATCGGAGTAAATGTTTCTCAGTTTTGTGACAAGCATAAAATATTATTTAATTTTAAACCTTTTACACAATTTTTTTTCTAAAGGTCCAATCATGTCACTGATGCATGAAGAAACCATTAAAAGCCTGAAAGTCCCCTAGTCACCCAAACCACCTCCTCCTCCTCCCCCTTGCTTCCGTTCTCTTCTCCCTCCTCCTCCTCCTCCTCCTCACCTGTTCGGCTGCCTCTGGGTCCAGGTGGGTGTCCAGTAGGGGGACGGTGAACTGTATCTTTCTGGGGCTCCCGGTTTCCATGGTGGCTCTGTCTGTCAAAGACCAGGACAGGATGAAGAGGAGGAGGAGGAGGAGGGGACAATCCGAGGAAGGAGAATCCGTAGGAGAAAAAGAGGATAAAGAGCTCAGTGAGGGAGGCTGAAAAAGAAAATAAGTGGGCTCCAGCTTAGGAAAAAAAAAGATTGTATAATAGTTTCTGTCCGACTATTTTATGTTCTTTCTTTTTATCTTTTAACACACTTTTCCCTGATAACCTAGCTTTTTTTTTTTTTTTTGGCACCCTTTTTCTTCTATCCTCAGCACCTGCTGGTGTCTCTTATCCGGCTTCCCTCTCCTTCCTCTCTGTCTCTCCCGGCTGTCAGTACTGAGGCAAGGGCATTCTGGGCTGGGAACACCTCTCCTTCGCTCTCATTCGCTGTGCCTGGCTCCCTTTCACGGATGTCCCACCCTCCAGTCACACTGCCTCCTGTCTGTATTGGATGCGTGAGATCAGGGCTGTTCTGCAGCAGCCCCTGCACAGGCGGGAGAGAGAGAGGATGACAAAGACATCCTCTTTCTCTCTCTCTCTCTCTCTCTCTCTATCTGTCTCTCTCTCTATCACTCTCTCTATGTTTCTCTATGTATTGGATGGATAGGAAAGATGCATGATCTGGCCTCTGCTTTAAGAGAAAGCATTTTTTAAATAAAATCACCTTCCTACACATACTTAAAAATAACCTACATGGTATTTCAAATATACAGAGTCTCACTCAGAATGAGTCATATACACACTGACACTGTCTCTCTCTCACTCTTAAGTTAGGCTATATGTATATGCACATCTGACAAGATATAACACAAGACACAGACAAATATTTTGGCATGTTTTTTTTTTTATTTGACCCAGATCACTACAGTATATTTGACGAATAAGAATACCACCAAAAGACAATTTTGACTGAAGATGACTGTGAATTGACCATCTGAGCTTTGTTCATATCTGACCAAGCTTGTCCTCACTGCCGCCTGGACAGCACAATCTTTATTGATCGCCTCTTAGCGTGAGTGTCCCTACATCACACGCCTACTGGACCCCGATACCTGACACCAACCACGAAGGATGTGACATATGTGTCGTTCCAGATTTGCAGTAAATTTGGGGGGTAACCGAAATAAACAGGGAAAAAACATCACCAGAAATATTATTATTTTGTAAGCAAACATACCAGATATGTAATTTTATTCAAATGTATTCAAATTCTCTTGGAAACTGATGAACAGATGTTTCTTACAGACACTGACTGGTAGCTTTAGAGATCATTTCGTGGGAGGTTGACACATTTAGACCACTATTTACTATGACTGTAAGCACTATACAATTTAAATTTTAAAACAATTTGCCTGTAAATGCTGGTTCACAGTTGAGACAGACAAGAAAAATGAGGAAAGAGCAGGTGGGTGGGGGTGGGGGACAACAAAGGTCCCCAGCTGGAATCGAACCAGGGAAACTGTAACCATATGGCACACATCCCAGACCACCATCACTCATCTTATTGTAACTGGATGGGATGGAAAGGACCTCTAATAAGCAAGGTAAAGAGATTTTTTTTCCCTTACCAGGCAGTCATCTGACCTGAAGAACTCCCTCCCTCTATATCATGTATGAATAAATAAAAAAACATCAGAATCCTTTTATCTCTTTTTAACTCTGCCTTTATGTTGCTCTGCTAGAACTGCACATGTTGCCACTGCATAAGAAGCTTTTCCCGAATTATGTCTTTAGCATCGAAGCAGAAAAGTGTGTTAATAAGAGACCATGTGCTCTGTGTGTGTGTGTGTGTGTGAGAGAGAGAGAGAGAGGGAGCTAACAACACTTACATGTATTCAACCTCTGATGTTTACAGTAACTAAAATAAAAGACATTTTAAGAACTCATCAGCTCACAAAATATATTACTTGAATAAATACAAACTTACCGAATGGTAGCAATCTTCTTGGCAACTTATAACATGGGAAAACACAATGTCAAGAGGTGCAAAGTACCAAAAATCAGGAATTACTCAGACCATGAAAGGTCTCTTCCTTTAAATTCAATACAAACAATGTTAAAACAAAGGTGACACCAAATGTATTTTGAGAGGCTGCTCACTGGCTGCAGTGCAACACAATCAGTTCTGCCATTGATGACTGGAAGTTATATCACTACAGCTTGATTACATAGCGTATAGTTTGATTGTCATTACTGCTAAACAGTCTGCTAATAGACTTTCTTTATCATATGGATATTTTAATGGAGATCAAGGGCTGCTTGGAATGAAGAATATTTGCACAGCAGCATGGTTTGCAAAATGGTTAGCTGTAGAGTAACATAACGCTTTTTAGTCATGCAGGAGAGCACATCCCTGCAGTTCACCCTCGACATTGACATTGCTTTTTTTAAACAAGATCCTTCACTCACCTTGTAGCCATTAAAGCCTGTTGTGTATGACAAATTGTGCTGTGTCATGGCCATGGCCGGTAATGGCTGAGACCTCCCTCTCCGCTGTTGAAGATGGCTGCCTTCCAAGATGATGACCATGAGGGAAAAATGAAGGCCAAGGGGGTTGAGGAAAGGTCAGAAAGCCATAGCTACAGAAGGACAAGGTAGCTGAAAGATAACTGCCGTTCATATTTTTTGTTGTTAAGTTACTGCATACAGTAGGTGGCAATATCAGTCTATCTCTCTCTCTGTGTATCAGTCTGTCTTATATGTCGTTCTCTCTCTCTGTCTCTGTCTGTTTGTTGTAATTGCTGCACAAAGACTTTTTGTCTGAGCCCCCCTGCAGACTCGTGCAATTCAGAAGCGTTGAGTCTTTCTTTAACTCAGCTGTACAAATCAGACGATACAGCTGTTCTGGACAACAGCACTCACACCCATATCTCTCTCTTTGTCTGATCTTTTTTGTCCCAACATGTCTTGTTACCTCATATTTACTTCTCATATCTCACTGTCATTGCGCTGCACATTTTTTTGTGTTGTTTCAGGTGATCACCGAGTGCATACTCAGACATCTAGACATCATCTTTGAAGATTTTAGCTGACAGTTTCTTTATCTCTCTCTCTCTCTCTAAAATGATTACTGAGAGTTTCCCCTGTCGTCACTGAGGTTGGTGAGGTGGACTGTTTAGGTTTTACATATATGTCTTTGTCCTTTTTATTTGTGTATTTCTGAATGATTGTTAAGTAGTTATATTCATCTAGGCTTATCTTAAATGTCCATTTAAGTGTTTTCTCTTGTAAAATCAAAAAAATACTATTTTCATAAATCTGACCTTTTTGTTTTTCTAGTATGCCTTCTTCTTCACGTTATTGTGATGCGCCAAGTTGTAATGGCCTCATTACTTTCCCCATAGGCTGGATAATACGTTAGTGTTATTGTTTGATTCTCACTCATGTGAAACTGCATGAAAACAAGCACTGTATGCAGATATTAACAACACAAAGTCATACCTAAATTCACAGAGGGTTAGGTGTTCAGAGTAATATATCGTTTGGCCTCCCCTCAAACTGATTTCTTTGGAAGATATGTCAGCTTGTTTTGCTTGATTGCTTTGAATTGAACGGTGCTAAAGAGGTTTCCTGCCAGTTCACAAATCACAAAGGGTCTTAGCTGATGCATTTCTGAAGTTTTGAGTTTTTGATGGAACTACACAAAAACTCAGCAATGTATTTACGGATAGATGGTGCAACCCAATCCTGCTTAGGTTGTTGTTGGACCGAGCTATACGGTATTTAGAAAAATAAATCATCATAATTTAATTTGAATTGTGTGCCTACCTTGTTGTCGGTCTATGTAGTTTTTCATTTTTATCCTGCTTCTTGTGGCGATAATGTTAAAGCTAGGTTAGTAAAAAGAACCATACAATACTATGCACAATATATTTGAAAAGTAGTCTAGATGGTGAATTGCCAAAAATTAAACTCAAAAATTGATTGTGTAGAGAAAGACATAGAACAAATATGCTCTACCTGTGATGCACATGTTGCAACAATGCACCTTGATTAAACCATACATTGAAGCCAACTAGACAAAGATTAGCAGTGTCCAAAATACAAACAAGTAAAAAAAAAATAATTGAGAGGTCATCTGTCAATAGTTTACAATCAGCACTAGTTCTTCTTCGTTTTGTCTTCTGAGCTCATAAAGACGAATGGGAGGTCAGGCTAATAAAAGACTCTTCCTAAGAGGGATTGACGTGCTTTCCTTCCCAGTAATTGGCTGCGGAAACCGTGAAAGCTGGAGTAATTGCATGTTGCTGTGTTTTAATAAGTGCTGAGGCTTAATGCACACTGCTTCCCCAGGTGGCCTGTAAATTCACCACACACAAAACCAAACAGCCACAGCTAGTCTGAGGAGAAGAGCTGTGCATCACTTTACGTTAAACTAATGATTGCTGGATAAACCATTTTCCATCCACGTCTCATCAAACCGAATCTTACACACAACTGTCTGTGGGTTGTAGAGACAAAAAAACTAAATATCCAGTGATAAATTTTTCTAAACAAGATTTCTAAACAACTCTGATATCTGAGTGAGCCAGTTAAGGCTAATTTAATATAGTGGAAAAACTACCAGAGTAATCATGTGCTTGTATGTGGTCTATCAGATGTCTGTGCTGCAGAAATTGTCAGCGATCAAATGGAACTAACATTTCTTTTGACAATATTTTCATGTTTTATGCATACCCAACAAATATAGCACTGTGCCATGAACATCATGCTAATCAGTTGTGGGGAAAATGTATCACATTAAATCACCACTTAAAAGCTGTTGTAAAGCCACAAAAGTTGTCCAGCAACCAAATCCAAATAAATAATAATAATAATTTATTTAAGTAATGTTTTGTAACATGTAGATGTCTCAGCTTAGACAGAAACTTGAAAAAAAAAACGATGTCAACACTATAGTATTCACTATTTCCAGCAAAAACCCTTTGAATAAATTACTGTAATCCTGATTTTTGTACATAGATCTTTTCAAAAAATACACATACACATGAGTTTATCTTTTCAAACTTCAAGCTCTTTTATTTGACCAGAGAACAAAAGATTAAAATAAATTAATATGTAGCAATCAATTTACAGCAAACGCTTTAAATAAATCACATTCTAGTCAGGACAAATGAAGTCTGCTCAGAAAACCTTAATAGGCACTCTTCAACATGCTTTGCAGTGTTGGAAATCAGAAAATAAATAAATAAATGAAGCTCACGTCATCTTTAATTAAACGCTGGGTGTCAAGCAAGGCCTAATGTGCTGGGACAATGTTGAAAAATTGTGTTTTAATGTAATTCAGATTTATTCATTCAAATTTTGTCTCTCCATAGTTGCCCACTGCTTGGCCTTATGCCAGGACAGTGATGTGTGGATCTGCCTGCCAGATTATTTCTTGCCGAATCTCTGGGGTACGGCCATACTCCAGATCTGACCAGGGGCACCCTCCCAGTCACGGGACTGTATCTGATCCTCCGACATTACCTGCCCTCTGGAGCCACGGCCAAACCTGTGAGGGATAAGAAACAGAGAGAGCAACTGATGTAATTCAAAGTAATATATGCTTAAATTAAAGCCAAGGGGACCTCAGCAGGAACCACCACACAAAACCATGCTTTTGATGAGGGATAAACATGGACAAATATAATTCACAAGCTGAAAATACAAATCATGCCTGTTTTGTTCTTGTGTTTGCTGAACCTTAAATGTATTTAACCGATCAGAGCAGGAAGGATTAGTACATAGGAGGTAGGTTAAAGGTAAAATAGGCAACCATTTTAATATAATGTTTAAAAGCTCAAAGCTGAGACCACAATTTTAGTTCAAAAATATGATCCGTTTCCATTGGTGTGAAGGAAATCTGAGAGCTGGTTCACTCAAGACAGAAAAAGTTTCAGGAAACTCGGATGATTTAAGCAGGAATATTTACTGAAGCTTGATCGAGGGAAACACCACATGTGAATTACAGCGTACTGCTACCCAATTCTGAAGGTGGTGTTGTGGAGAACAGTATTTAACCCGTCCCAGATCTACCAAGACACATGTGCGAGGAGTCTATTGGGTACTGGATCTAAACAAGGAGACCTTGGTCTCCCAGATGCCAGAGCCATCCCCGGCCTTATCAGGCACACAGAGTCTTGCAGAGTCTTGACTTGTGAAGCACTCTCTAAATTGACCTTTAGGCCAAGAGGAAAGTCTAACCTACGTGAAGAAAGATTCCTTCACAGCTGGCTCCTGAACTACTTTTACTAACAATCTCAAATACATGATATTAAAAATATGGTACTTACTTGTTTATAGGCAAAATTATTAATTGAGAAATAGAATCAACAAATTATTTTCTTATTGAATATAATCATTAGTTACAGCACTATCTGCATGGCTTTTGCAGTACACTGATAATTTCTGAATTAAGGGACCATTTAAAGAGTGTTTTTCTTAAAAATTCTCATTTGACCCTTATATGGTATTGGACTATGCAGCAAATGTTGTTTTTACACAAACATACCATAGAGTGAATTTACTGTAAATGCATTAAATGTCACATTTTTCCGCAGTAGAATTTGTAAATAAAATCGTTTTAATTTAGTGCTGATAGGAAACTGCTACACAGAAGGTGGAAACTGTACAATGATAAAGATTTCTCATTTCTTGTGTAATTGTTTTTATGTGTACTGTATGTGTGTGATAAATAGGGGCTCTGTAATGGCACTGACCTCTGTGGCTGATGTAAGAGAGAGTTCCTGGTTTCTCTCTGAGATCCGAGCAGCAGAGCTCTCAGCACTGCAGTCAGTAAACGATCATCGATGCTGTTATCTGTGTTTTCAGTCTCCTGGGGCACAACAGCATACACACAAACTGTTTTTGAATAGAAACTCCCACAATAATGTCATGGGAACATCAAGAGCCTTCACTAACTTAAATTTTGGGTTGCAACACAAACCCGAGGGGTTGCAACTCTGCATATGCCACAATGGGAAAACCTTACATTTTCCCTCGCAATCTGAATCCTCTTCTTCTACCGTGCCCTGACTGTGTGTTGACCCCAGAATATATTACAGTCTATTTCACACTGTTGCATGGAGAGGAGCACTATCTGAAATCTAAATGGGTTGTGTGATTAAGCTTGTCTCACTTGATAAAAGAGCTCAAATATCATTTACATACTTCGTAAGAGCGACAGACGCAAAAACATTGGCATGACTTGTGGTTGTGCACAGTCTAAGATGGCACAGCAGACAGTCCATATTGAAATCCTGCCTAGAGACAGACAGTATATTTTAACATGTTTTTAATGGGTGCCTGAGATATGTTTCTAAACTTAAAAGAAAGCACACATAAATGGTGATATTCTAATAGTATATTTCCTTGCTACAGCTACAGATTAATCAAAGAGCTATGGTATGATAATTAAATACTTGAAATGAAAAAATTTCAATTCAAGTTTGTGAGTGGTTTGTTGTCTCACCAGCCCCAGCAGGTGGTCGGCCATGTTCTCCTCTGAGCCTGGCAGGATGTCATTTTTGTTCGGACTGCCTTGGATGTGAAGAGCCTGACTGACGCCAGCCATCGCCATAACCAGCGCCAGAAGAGTCACCACCGCAGCTGTGTCCATGGTCTCAAACTGGAGAGGAGGTCAGATGAATGCTGATGACCAAGGCCGAGGGAGATTTCTGTTGTCCGATTACACCTGTTGACTTGGCTCGGCTCCTGAGGAAAGGCGCGTCCTGCTCAGGGTTAAGTGTCCTCTTTGTGTAGCGTCCTGGCTAACTTCAGTGGTGGTAACATCCTCGCTCGGTCTTATATACACCTCACGGTCACTGGCTGGAGACCCCCATGAGAGCTGGAGAAGGATGCTATTGTGCAAAGGGGAACAGGGATGGAAGAAAAACCATCAACTAAAATGAGACTTAACCAGGTCCATTTAGCGGGATCAGGGCATTAGTGATGACTAGGCGACAGAGTGCATTATTATGTGGCCCTTAGGGTCGTGCAGCACAACTCTCCCAGTTATTAAACAGATAAATCCCTGCAAATGGACTCTGATCCACCAGTCCCTGTTGTCCGGTACTCTGCACTGCATGTACGGACAGAGAATATGTGAGAACACTCTTTACTCACTTAATCATGTGCCGATATTAAGCAGATTAGTCTGGACAACTTTATTGATCTCAGGCAACAAAGCAATGAACCTAAAAAAGTATTTTAAAGCAGAAAAACAAAGCAGACACAACATTTTTGCAAAAGAAATTAACAAGAGAGTTACACATTTACTGCTTATTAGTTTTTTTTTTATATTTTGCTCCAGAGCTAATGTTTCTAAATTAAAGGATCTATCCATATTATCACCTCACACCTCAGGGTTTATAATAATGATTCATTCATCAGTGAAGGGTCAACCTCAGAGTTTGTCTCTTAATGGCGTCTCAAATTAATGTTGTGGATCTTAATTTTCATTTTAGGGATCATTTTGCAAGTGCAGGCTGAATTGTTGAAGATCATGTTTAAGATAGCGAATGTAAAGGTAATTTTCAGGTAAATAAGTTTTTTTTTTTTCTTGTTTTAAAATTCATTATCAGGACCATATAAAAGAAAGTGCTTCACACATGCTCTTTCAAAATGATTATTGGCACCAATGTAAAACACACTATGGTTAAATAGTAACGGGGTCATGGGTCATCAAAATCTTTGCTTACACAGTAAAAGAGATGGTTTTATGAGTTTTTTATTTGCTGATGGAGGGATTTCTTGCTTCTACCAAAGGAAAGAATATCTTAGAATATAAACCCTTCATTTGTTCAATGTCAGCTTCCTTCACTTTGTTAAATTCCAACAACTTTAGGCTTAATTTGTGACACTGACTTTTATTAGTATCATATGTGTTCACTTTGATTGTGTGTGCATGTGCATGTACAGTGTGGGTGTGTGTGTGTGTTTTGTGTGTGTGTGTGTGTGTGTGTGTGATAATTAGTCACTTCCCCAATACTGGATGATACATCAACAGATTTGGCTCATCAAAGTGCCTAATGGGTGACAATCCTCTTAAACGCCAACACACACACACACACACACACACACACACACACACACACACACACACACACTGTCTAACTGTCCCTGTTTAACTGCCATGGCAACCAGGATGACATCCAGAGAATTAGTTTTCATTACTAAAATAAGATTATAAGCTTTTGGATAGGAGAAAAATCTCATTCATTCACTCTGACATGATAATAAAAAGGAACATTTAGTCTGTGCTGTTTTGCTTAAGATTACATTTTTAAGCAGGAATATACACTCAGTGGCCACCTTATTAAATACCTGTATAGTCTAATACAATCCAACACAACAGCCCGACCATAAAGTTGTCAAAGTACAGTGTCTGTAATGTTTATTTTTTGTTGACATTGTCATGTGTTAAATTATATGTTTCAGCATTGAGGGTCATAGTTACTGATGTGTTGTACTGGACTGCATTCAGGGGTGTTTCAAGTATTCTGCCCTCCTCAGTTACAAATATATTATTGAATTTACACATTTCCAACCATGTCAACAACAAACAAACATTACAAACTTCATAAAGATAGAATTTATTAAGGGCTCTTGCATTGCAATATATTGTACAGGCATACCTAATAAAGTATAGAATATTACATTTCTTGCAGCTAACACAATCCATCTACCAGCACCTCTAAAGCTCACTAATTAACACGTTATATCTCATTTGTTTAATCCATACATAAACCAAAAGCCCAAATGTCCTTTTCTACTGATAGATATGAGAGTAAAAAAAGACATGATTCTCTGGATTTATGTCATTAGCATAATTTCTATTCTTCAGACCCCTTATTTAGATTAAATTATCAAAACGCCACTTAAAATATTGTCACAGAATCAATTTCAATGTAATGAGTCAAAAATATTTAATGCGTACCTGTCTGTCCTAGAAAATACATCTGAAAGACTAAAATAGTGTCTTTAAACATAAATCTGGGGCCCCAGACCAAACCAATACACAGGTGCTATACATACATATATACACTTCCATTTTCCAGTTGAGAAATATATTAATTTCTATCCTCCCCAGATCTGAAGAAGATCATCTATACTTACAGCTAATCTTCTTTACCCTCTTGCAACACTCATGCAAAGTCAAACATCTCTCTCTCACACCTCCCGCTGGTTTGCTGGAATGTAGCTGCTAGGATTTTAACTGGACCTCAAGGAAAAGACCATGTATGAACAATTTAATAGTCACCCTGTTCGTAGCCAGCTAGAAGAAGGAATGAGCTGAGGATTTAAAGCTCAGGTCGGTCTGACATCGAGCTATCGGTGACCTTGAGGTTTTTTAAGCACATGCTGAGATACTGGACTGTACAGTGAAACGCAAGGGTTTTGTAAAATGCAGCGAACACTTTTCTTATGTACCAATAATCTCTGTCCTTGTGGTTTAATATGTCTCTTTCCATGTTGACAAATCCGAGTCCGACTACAAGGTTATTGGCAAGTATTACCATAAAAATAAGGAACAACATAATGCTTAATAATAATTTATTCTATAGTGCTTTTATCATGTAATTGTTTTTGTTCCACACTAACATACATACATACATTTACATACTATATGAATGTTAATTTATTTTGTGTATAACATAGACAAATCCCAAATAGTACAGAGACAATATCAGACTTTTGCCTCCATCTGGTGTTCTGTAAATGAACTGCAGGTTTAACAAATCAAATATTGCAGGCTAACTAGTAACCGGCCAAAATAAACTGAGATTGACAGTGGCGTTATCTGATGGGTTTATTTTGTTTCCTTTTATTTTATTTACAATGTTAAAACAGTGCAGCCAAACATGAAATAAATAAAACACTGAGTCATGACAGCAAAAAAAAAAAAAGGGTGGGGGGGTACATCAGAACGGCAACAGGCGCTTCATGCAGCTAATACAAGATTGTCCAGCAATACCTAAATTAAAAAAAAAAAAGCTGACTCTTCATGCTTTACAGCCACTTCATCGACCCAAATTGGAACCAAAGAAGGTTTGTCTTGTTCCTTGCCGACATATTCTGCTCTTCTAGAAATCTTCTCCCTCTTTCTTCATGTTGTGTAAGTGTTGGAGGGATGTTTATTTCTCCATGTGTCCAACACATGATTCAGGACAGCCTGATCTAATGTGAAAGTTGCCTTCTGTTCTTTACCAGTAGCTCACAATCTGTCACTTTTACCATAAGGCACTTGTACGCAGTTCGAAATGAGTCAGTACTGACTTTAATGTACTATCTTACCCTGGCTAGTATGACTGGAGTACATTACCAAGACAGTGCAACAAGCAGGTTAATATTATCCAACTAAAAAGTTTGAAAACTATTTATACAAAGGTAATGATGTCTCCTGGTGAAACATTTTTACATCTCAGTAAAAAAATAATGGTGGTGTTCCTTGAAAACCTCATAATCTAGAGGTATCTAATTCATATTTCATATAGGTTTTAATTTGGGACCATGTTTTCACACATAATATTTTTATACTCTGGGAAGATGTATCCCCTTATGAGCCTGGACATCCATTAAAAAAAACAATGTTTGGTTCAGACACTGAAATGTTTTAAATATTTCTTTGCTTTCCCGATATATTTGTTTTTCATGCGACTACAGTGCTATGGCCATGGCTGTCATAGGCTGTATTGTGGTTTTCTCGTTCTTATTCAAGTTCACTCAGGCAGCAAACCATTGATGAACAGTACATTTGACTGACACAAAAATGAATAAGATATTAACACAAAAAGTTTAGAAGGCATTCTTTTCCTTGATTAAGGATATACAAAAAAAAAAAACATTGGGTGAACTTATTTAATGGCTTTTTCAGCCTGCCCAGACAAATCAGCAAGCCCAGATAACACATTCAGTGTTCTGCAGTATCTTACTTTACCGATATCTTTCATACTGACATTTTCCCAATGTTTACCAGTGCTAAAAGTAAAAGTAAAAGAACATCCTAAAACATAATTTATATAAAAAAAATGCATTTTTTCATTGCCCGTATCAGTCGTCAGTTTTACAGTAGTTAAGGCAAAAAGTAGTCTTTGTCACGGGCAGTGGCTTCTTCATCACAATGTCCAGTGTGTCTGTACGCGTCTAATAATATACTGTATGTCTGTGCATCATGCATATCTTTGAGTTGTGATTATCTGTCCTCCTTTGTTCTGCCAGTCAAAACTGATGACAGTGAAGTCCATGTGAGCATCAGCGCTCCTTCTGCAGGCTGTAAAACATATTGAGCAGCTAGACTGGTTCTAATATTGTTGCTGGCCTTCAGTATTTACTGTAAAACACTGATGCGGATGCACAGTAAATCCAAAGCCAGGCATCTGCGAGCTACAGTATGGGAGAATATAGATCCAGTCACAGTGTAACAGGCCACCAATATTCAAGTACTGACACAGTACAGTGTGCACAAGATGTCATGATCTCAGTCTATGTGCACTTTTTTAGTCCGTTAGTGAGTGCCACACATGGTGATTTGAATTAATTCAGTCAGTCAGTGCTTCAAAGCGAGTTACGAGCTCCCGTCGCTCCAGTGCGTGGCCCATTCCTTTTTATTGACAACTCCTGACTTCTCGTTTTGGAACTGTGGCCGGTCCTCGCGAGGAATCTTCACCGCGTGGTACTGAGGCAATTTGTCTTTGTAGTGGGCCCGTTGGAAGAAGCCACACTGTTGGAGAGGAAAGCAGGTAGGAGTGTAGACAGAGGAAGAAAGGCCCAGGGGGGTTGAGGAGCAGAAAGGAAGGAAAATACAAAGAATTAACTGAGGTCATTTAAGATTCACTTGTTTTTTTCATTTGTTTGCCCTCATTTCAGAACATATAATGGTCTGCTTTCCAATATCATGCCTTAAAAAAATATATAATAATCAAATGTATTCCATTAAAATAATGTTTTCTAGTTCATGTCAGACAACTGAGAAGAAGAAGTGATTATCTGATGTCCTCCTGCAGTCTAGGTGAAGGTCAAGGTTTAATAAAAAGGCACAGCCACCCAAAAAGCACATCCACATGCTCTACATTTCTAATTGAGTCAGTCTAATCAGTCTCAAGTGTCCTTGATTAACACACCAACACGCTGCCAAAGTGCCATTAAGAAAAACTGCACACATTAATAAGAACAAGTTGATTCTGGCACCTGAAAAAGCCAGTTGGTCATGAGATGCAAGTCCAATAGGAGTGTTAATAGACTGAAAAGCGTGTGACAAGCACATCATGAAAATGAATAGTCTTCATAGATGGGTGCCAGAATGAACAATTAAACTGCAACTTCAACAGCAGAGACACAACACGCAGCACAGCAGGCATGTGAAAGCCCTGAAGGGGAGATGGCTGGATGGTGTTCAGTAAGCACAGATTAAAAAAGGGGAAAAAATGCTAAATAAAGAAATCCATTTCGAATTAATATATAGTTTTTTTTTTGTTATCCATGATCTAATAACAGAAAGCACCACAGTGACAAAAGTGTACAGGTTGTTTCAGCCAAGTGCCTGATTGGTTAAAGAGACCTGTAATAAACACAGCTGGATGCATTGATACCATAGCTATAACTGACTGTTCATTAAACCTCACCCCTGAACAGTGTCCAATCATAGCTAAGCAACCATAACTAGGCAAAGCAGGCTGTCTTTGAATTTTCTCCACATGTTGAAGCAGTTCACGTGTGGCTCTCGCGGGTATTTTATCCTTCAAAAGTGTAAAGAATGGACTGAACAGTGTGTTTCTCTGCATCACCACGTTTTGTGGGGTTACATGCTAAAAAAAGCTCTGTTCATGACATCCACTGTGTAGTATTTCCTGACTGTGAGCAAAATGGTCCTCAGTGCCATCAGAGTTTAGTTTTTGGAAAGTTTCAGTGCCCGAGATGGAGTTACGTTTGCCAAACACACTGGTTTGTTCTCACGCTAAAAGCCTTTTCTCGTAAAGTTTTAAGTGTAAAAACAATAAATCCAACCCATTATTTCCAAAATTACTAAGAATTTCTAGCAGTAAATAGTTTGAAATCTGCCACCGTTATCGATGCACATGTGCCGCGTGAGAACGGGATGCAAGACAAGCACAGCAACAGTAACTAACAGGGGTGGGGCTTAACAAACTGTCAATTATCCACCATCCCACTGCTACAATATCATATACCCGTGTGTTTGTGATTAAGATGTGCCAAAATGCTCTTATTTGAACCTGTAATGAACACCACCAGCCACGCCAGAGTAAGTTGAGGAACAAGGCCATTGTGGGTGAGTAATTTACCGCTTGGAGGGAGAGGAGGAGGGGAGAGCAGGCCAGAGTGAAATATTCTTTATATTATAGTTCTGACGCCTGCTTCTCCGCCTCCGAGGGTTGGACCCCCAAATGGGCGCGGTAGTACTCCGTCTCATAGTGTCGGCGCCGCTCACTGCGTTTGAAGAACCCACACTGGGCAAGAGATCACCACAGGGAAGTTGGGGGGAAAGTAAAATGAGAAAACAATGGGAAATTAAATAGAAAGGGGATTTAGGGATAGAGAGTCCCCAGATGGAGCAAAGGAGACAAAACAAAAAGGAGTGGCATACAGAGGACAAACAAAAGTACAAAAGAGGAAATGAACAGATGAGAGTCAGCTGGGAGGAATTAAATGATTATAGGACAGAACAGAACAAAAGAGATAGAAATAATTGGACTACCATGGAAAGTGGTAAGAAAATGCAAGAGTAATAATGGCCAGTGGGGCAACAGGGATGAAGTCAATGAAACTACAAACCAAAATATTTGCTATCAAAGCAAACATCGAAGATACTGAAGTTTTTAATGGCAGAATATACATTGTTTTGGGACTTTGAAACACAGGACAAGAAGGTGTATAGAGGGTTCCTGTGTGTTACCTTCCACAGTATGCAGACCAGTAGAGTCAGCAGCAGGATGCCTGCCAGGACGGCTATGAGGATGATCCACCAGGGGATCAAGTACTGATCAGCGAGACCAGGCTCAGGATAGATCATCACTGGAACCTGGAGAGGAAGGGAGGATATAATCGAAATGCAAAATTAAAAAGGGAAATAGGAGATATTTATCACTGCTGGAGGTGAACACCTTGTTATAAGTTTATGTGTGAGTCAGGGCTCAGGCACACATGCCTGTAATGATAATATGTGTATTTAAAAAGAGTTTGTAATGTGTAAAAGGTGCCATGTTCTATGAACTGCAGTGTGCTGTGTACCTGTGCAGCAGCATCCTTGAGGACCAGGTGTTTGATGCTGGACTTCACAGTGATGTTGGCTCTGACCAGCAGCTCCAGAGCACTGGCTGCTGGAAACTCCTGAGAGACAGAAAGGGGAACAGTAATGAAAACTTGGTATACAATAGCTAATCAGTTATATACAGTACATAAACTCAGAGTAAACTTCAGAGTAATATCGCACTATCATACTTTTTCTGCATCCCAGTAAAGTGTTTTTTATTTTAGCTAAGGCCCTCTGAGACATATATTAATATTGCAGCCTATACAGTGGGATTATAGATTTTGGGTGAACCCATCACATCATATAAAAAACCTGCAGGTAAATACTGTTCTTCTATAACCTGGTCTTATTTTTGTAGTTTTGTAAAAGTATCATCTCAAAACCATTTTATTGGACGTTCAAGGAAAAACCAAACACCATGTTGGTTGTATATTCTTCCTTATATTCATTACTCTTGGATTTCCTACTAAATATATTAAACCCACAGCTGCAGAGGAATCAGTGGTCAAGGCTGACAGCCGCATTCACTGAGCTTCCACACATCTCTTGTTAACCATTGTGTAAATGCATTTGCTGCGGTTATCATTTATTCCCTTGCACTAGACCAATGTGAGTGCCAGCAGGACTGAAGCTGAGATGCAGAGTAATGTGCAGTAAGGTGCTGATGTACTGATGACAGGATTTTTTTTTGTACCTCTATGAAACTGCTGTTCCACAGCCTGGCGTGGATCTTGAGGACAGCCTGACCCGAGAAGCTGTGGAGGGGACACTGAATCAGGACACAGCGTGCCGACCCCAAGAGACAATCCTGCAGGAAAAAATGACAGCTGAGCACTCTGGGGAATTTTTTCAAGTAAACTGGAAACATGAGCACCTCATGTCCTATGTGTTTCTCTCTCCTCTTGCCTTCTCTTTTCTTCTCATTCTTACCAGTTTGAGCGACTTGCGTCTCTCTGAAGCTGCCACAGCTGGGGTGGTTCGTCCCACGCTGCCTTTTGTCATCACTTGACCTTTATCCTCTGGGTGGGAGCGGCGCGTTCGCCCAGGCTGGTGAAGTGACACATTCATACAGGCAGAGATAGATCAGTCTCTCTGTCAGTGTTAACATGACGTAGGAGTGTAGAAATTTGAAACATGAATTGACTGAACCTTCCGTGGCCATAAAGGTGGATGCAGACTGTGTGGAATTTAGATGTGTAGTGTTTATTGATGGTGTTAAAATAACTCCTAGAAGAGTCAAAAATAAAGTCTTGCTCTGCTTACAATGTGATTGACAGACTGTGGAAGTTCTGCAGGTGAGGAGCTGTGTAGCTTCAGAGGATTCAAGGCCCCTGTTGGGGTGCACTGTGTGTCTGGGTGACCCTCAAATTTCAAGCTGGCAGGATACAGGAGCCACTTCTCATTGGGCAGCTCGTAAGGCCACATGATGTTGAGGAAGGCCGAGCCGAGCGTCTGCAGAGCTTGGCCGGGATTGGCAACCTGTCGAGAAAAAAAATATATACATATTAAGAAACTGTAATGATTGACAGATTTCCTTTCCCTTCTCAGAATTCTTCTGCTGACAAAATATATCTCATATCTTGACACTCACCACAAACTCAAAATCCACGGGGCTGCCGATGTCCTCCAGGCTGGTCATGGCACTCTCTCCCCTCACTGTCCCGCTGAAGAACAGCTGGTGAGGACGAGCAAGCCTACAGTAAAACACGATCACGATCAGTGGGTCAGACAGTTATAAACACTCACACAAATTCATAAAGCTATCTGATTACCAGGTACAGTAGCTGTACTTCTTGAATATCTAAACATTATACAGTCTACACTGTTTATAGTTTATACTGTATAGTGTCAATGAAAAGTTGGAACAGGCTGATGTAGAACATATGTGAACCTGTCAGATAGCGTGGAATAACAAGCTTAGGTAGCTATGGGAAAACAGGGATAAAATATATATGTAAAGAGTTTGAGTAAACTAACCAAAGATAAAGCAGCCTTTCTACGACGCATTAAACACTGATGGAGAAACTGTGAAGTGTTGACTCACCCACTGACAGACAGAGGGAGCTCTATCACAACTTTAGCAAAAGCCGTGACTGGTGCCAGGTCTGGCTGCTCACTGATACTGAGAACATAACCATGAACAAACACTGCGATCAGAGGATTATCTGGCCTGAACAAGTCAAATATATGCAATTAAATAGTCAAAGCTTGATGTGAGTCCATCATGGTGTCATTTGACTGGATTAAAAGATGTCGAGGGCTTACGTTGTCAATAAAAGATCTGCTGTCAAGTCCGTGGTCTCAATTGTGATGTTAGATGTGCTTAAGTTGATGGAGAACTTCAGCTGAAAAAGCAACACATAAATTTATATTTCAGACAAAACAATAAGTAAAAAGCCAAAATAATTAAACATAATTACACTTAATGCTGATGAAGGCTTGGCTACTGGCCAATTATGCTGATTTTATTTCACAATGTAGGAAAGAAATATCAAAAGTTATAAAAGTGTATGAAATTATATTTTTTATTATATTTTTATCTTCTTTATCTTTTATTCTGACAGTCCTCCACTGTGACGGAATTCACAGTGTTTTGTTTCTTTACCTTAGTATTTCGTTTCATAGGATTTCCCATGTCACATTCAATTTGGGAGCCATTCTGGTTCGCTTGGCATCTCATCTACAGTCAGTGGGGATATCAAACCAATACCATCAGCAAAAGCAGAAATCCAAACATACATGTTTGTAGTATATGAATCCACCTCTACAAGGCTTTTAAAAAAAATATTTTTCTTATCAGAACCTATACCTGTGGTGGGATCCTGGAGCCAGCATACGACAGAGTGTTTGGAAGGGAGATAATCAGCTGAGCAGCGTGGGCATCATCTCCGTCCTCATCAGGGTGAAGGGGGTCAGAGGGCATGTTGGTGACGGTGATCTCCAGCACCACCAACCGCTGGTCTGACAGGGAGAACACCTGCACATCCTCCTCATCTCTACATGAAAGGGGCCAGACAATTTGAGATTGGAGATGGGAAACACAGTTGTCAAGAAAACACCATTGCACTCTGACTAGTAGTTTTTAGAATAGTAATCAACAAATTTTTTGTTATTTTTAGATAAGTAATCTCAGAGGACTTTATTCTATAAGACATGAGGATATATAAACAAATAATACCACTTTTTTTAATAAGTCACCCTTTATAAAGGGATTATAAATTGTACATTCATTTATGACTTACTAACATTTGTAATTCCAGACACAATAACCAGCCAAAGGTATCAATTTATAAACCTTTTAGAAAGGAAACCTTATTATCAGTTTGTGCTAAAAAAAAAATAAATAAATTGAATGTGAAATAAAGATCAGGTGAATGTTGAAAAATAAACACCAGACAATAAAAACATTATATTTTTATAATAAACATTCATATACACATTATTACCACTGCATATGCACATCATTGTTTGTGTTGGGGTATGGGTTGCTGGGCAGCAGTCTCTCAAGCAACAGTTTACATCATCAAGGCCATCAACAGCTCACACAGAGTGGGCTCTGTGCAGATACTAACTTTGGTAGAGGGGTGAAGAGGTCAGAGGTCAGGGGTCGTGTTCCAAACTGGTAACTCAGCTTCAGGTTGCTCTGGCAGATTTTGTCACTGCCGCATCCTTCTCGCAGGAAGTTCACCTTCAGAGGGTAAACGAGACGGACATGAAGTCGTTTATTAAATCTCAAAGCACATTCTACATCTACTTTGTAGATGTAGAACAATACAAGTTAAATTATGTAAATTGCTTTGATGTGTTCACTTTAAGTTTTGACTGCATTTTGAGCTGAAACTCAATTACTCAATTAATTGATTCATCAACCAATTAAAAATGTATAAAGTTATTTTTAAAGCAAAATTCACTATTTTCAGTATCTCAAATGTGAATATTTCATGTTTTTCTTCATCCTCTATAATAATAAGTTCAATTTCTTTGGGTTTTGGTCAGACAAAATAAGACATTTGAAGGGGTCACTTAGGGCTATGGTAAATTGTAACAGGCTTTTTCTCTTTTTTTATAGGTTAAACAATTAATCATTCAATCGAGATAATTACCAACAGATTAACAAATAATGAAAAATAGCTGTTTTTTGTGTTATACTTTTCTACATTAAGCAGCATATATTGATAGTTCAAGGGAGAAAAACTGCGTGGCATGAAAAAACTATGGATGCAGCCAGTGGATGTGGGAGAAGGTAAGAAGATGAATCAGTGTAAGGCCCCATGAAAGGATTCTGACTCAAAAACTTAATTGTGCTTTATGTATGAAAAGGATCTTCACTGCAGCAGAACTGTTTTTAACTTAGGTGTGAAGTAACCATATTTAAACAACAGAATCAAGCCAAGCAATCCAGGGTTTAAACTAGTTTGAAACATATTACTACAAAAATCTAATTCTGCATGTTTTATAATATATATTAATATATTTGGCTTTCAGTAGCCCTGACAAGCATGAATCACTGTTGATGGGAAATGTCTCATAAAGCTGTTTATACACTAATCTGTGGGCAAGTGTAGCCCATTAAAATGAATCCTGACCATAAAATACTTTTTCTTCCTTTTTGTTACAGACCTCAGAGTGCAGAGTGTTAGAGGGGGAAACACTCAGTATAGGCGCCAGCTTCTCCAGTCTCTTGGCCCCTGAGTGTCTGCGTGGCGGCACGGGCTTGATAGTATGGGTTATCGCCAATGAGATGGGACGCAGTTTGTCACGGATGCTCTCCTGCATGGATCGAGATCATAGAAAAGATTAATGGACAACAAAATATTTAGTCAAGGTTTGTTTATGGTGCAAAGGAATAGGGATTTGGGATATTTGCATCTTTTTGACTCATGTCAAAATATTGAATGAATATGTTTGATGCATACCAAAATAAGGTAAATTGTCAAAAAACACGTGGTCTACCTTATTCCTTATTATTTCCATTCAGTTTTTTTGCTACCAGAGTGAAATAAAAGAGAAAAACCAAGACCAAAAACCACCAATTATTGTTCACAAATAGCTAAAACTAAAGGAAAAAAAACACTACAATAAAGAACTACATTTGATGTTTCTGATGTGGACAACATCAACAAATCTAAGTTACTGACATGGAGCTGGAAGACAGCAGTGGTGCAGACAGGGTGACGCTGCCGATGCAGCTCCACTTCTTCTGTCTGAGTATACTCCGGCTCCAGGGAACTGCGTCCCAGGAAGTTAACGCGGTGCGGGAGACCCAACTTCCTGCGCTCAGTGTCAGCTTCAAAGTGCACCACCAGGGCTTGAAGGGAGTGAAAAAAACAGACATGTCAGGACACACACAGAGAGCACTTAAAGAGCCCACCAGGGGCATAACATATATCATATATGAAACCCCCATCTGAGGTAATACAGTATTACACAGCTGTGATTTAATCAAAATAAAGTCTAATGTTACTACACAGATAAGGTTACTTTCCACTGTAAATAGAAATGACTCCTGTCGCTAAGGGGGTGATCTGAAGTCCCACGTGGGAGAAGAACAAAAATGGTTGTGACTTACTAATGTGTGGTGAGTAGTGTTCTGGGTGGGCTGTGAAGGTGAAGCAGGCCTTGACCTCCACGCTAAAAAAGGCAGATGGTGGAGAGTGAAAAGGTTTTCACAGCAGTATTTTAGATTGAGGCGATAAAATACATAATCACTGCATACCAGACTCCTTCTCTGCCCTTGCAGCTGAACTGCTCCAGATCAATGTATTGAGGGTCAATAGATATTTCCCTGATCACATGGATGACGGGACGAGACCTTGGGGACACACGACAACACAAAGATATGTGTAAGTAGACTTAAAATGACTAAATCGTGGTAAAAACGGATAGTAAACATGCAAGACTTATGATAAAACTGTATTTCATGTGTATGCCTTCACTGTCTGCTTAGATTTCAAATTTAATTTAGGGTTACAGAGCTAACAACTGGGCCTTTATGTTTTCTTTCAAATGCACATTGTTTGGGTTTTAAAAAATATTTTCTCACCTGAAGAGAACCACTGAATCATTAAGAGAGCCCACTGCAATATCTGGGTACTGGTTATTATCAATATCCAAACCACCTGAGATGGAGTATCCAAAACGTCTCACATCAAAGTCACGACCATCCAGCACCTGATGGGATAAGAACACTAATCAGTCATCGTTCATCCAGATAGTCACTTTTGTGTTCTTCCTTTCCTTTGGTCTGTCACCTTTCTTTCCTTCTGTTCGCTCATTCTTCAACTGTTGTATGAAACGTATGACTCACCTGAGCAGGTTTTGTTTCAATTCCAGCATCTGAGCCTCTGTAGATGAAAACTTTGCCATCTCCATCGAATGGCGCCCCCACAGCAATATCTGTGATGAGGAATTGATTAAAAGCAGTTTTACGTGAACATTATTAGAAACATTCAATTCAATGAGTAATAGCTGATTTATAAATAGTTTGAAACAGAAACCACAATATAATAAGGAAAAGTTGGAAACATGCTACTGCTCAAATACTGTTGGCTGTAAGTAGATTTAGTAATCACTAGATACAATATTATACTTGATGTCAAACTGAATAGTACTTGGACAGTTACAGTGTTTTTATCAGTGTATGACATAAGCCTTGAGTTCACGGCTTTGCCAGGCAGTGATGAACTGCATGAAAAAACATTGTTCTCACCTCCGTATCCATCCTGGTCCAGATCTCCAATGTTGCTGACTGTCATTCCGAACATGGAGTCGTAGGTCCCGTTGAGACGGATGGGGCGAGCCTGATCGTCCCAGTGACCAAAGGGGTTTAAGTACACATACACAGCTCCACCAATCTCTGCCTTACGGTCAAAGAAATTAGGAGCTCCAACAATCAGGTCTGTCCAGCTAGCAACAGAGACAGAAACAGAGACACAGAATTAAAATTATATGAACATTTTACAAAGCACTGAATTGAGTTTTGGGAGCCCCTAGAACTTATCAACACTTTTTTAAAACCCATCTATAGTCATCCTGAGTAGCAGAATGAAATTTAGTACATTTATATCATGTAATTTTGAAGTATTTGTGTATTTCCATTTTATACAACTTTATACTTCTGCTCTACTACATTTCAGGGACAAATATTGTACTTTTCACTCCACCACATTTATTTCACAGTCATGCTTACTTTTCATATTAAGATTTGACATATGATCAATTTATGAAATATGATGCATTTTCACAGATTAAATTACCTAAAATTATATAAAGAGGTTCAATTAGCTCCACTTCAATCAGCTACAGTAAAGTACTGTAGTATGTTAGTTCATCCATAATCATTCTCCAGTAATATATAAATTTAACACTTGACTAACGAGTACTTTTACTTTTGAAACTTTAACTACATTGGCCTGAAAACACTTTTACTTAAATATGTAAATTATCTGAATATTTCTTCCACTACTGGTCACCCTGCATCTATTTTATGATGATCATCCCGACTGTCTTCTCATCCAGCATTTCCTCACCCATCCCTGTTGAGATCAGTCGTAGCTACAGAGTACCCAAATGAAGACGCCAGCTCCTCCCCCCAGAAAATGTGCTGTGGCACCAGCCGGTACACGTTGTCCTTCCTCAGGAGAACCACTGCCCCTGTGTGATTGGCCCGGGGTGCACCCGCCACGAAGGTCAGCTCCCCAAGGCTCATTATCCCCATGGCCGAGTCCACAGAAAACCCTGGAAGAAAAAGAAGACGGACGGCAGGATGGAGGGGAAGATGGGGGCAGGAGGAGGAAAGGGTCAGGGGTTAGTATTGACCGTGGGGCTCAGAGGCTCGTCTCCTCTCACTGTAGCATGTTCTGCTCATCTCCTTACTAATGAAATGTGTGCCTTAAGTGACTATTGATTTTATGCCAAACTCATGATGGGTGTAAATGTCTGTGTGCTGTGTTTGTTGGTGGAAGGACGGCGGATGGTTGTGTGTCCACTGGTAAGAGCAAAAAGGCCAGTTGTGACGTTAACAAAGGGAGATGTATGGGGCTTTCGCCTAATGTCTCATGAGATTCATGATCTCTCTGCTCTGTATCAGTTGCCTCCAGTGAAGGCAGTATGTAAACATAGAGGGAGAATGTTAATCAAATTTATAACCTAAGGCAACTCCTTTTTTGTGTGGGTGCGCTTTGTGGAAGTGTACGTCTGCGTGTGTGTGTGTGTGTGTGTGTGTGTGTGTGTGTGTGTGTGTGTTTGTGTGTGTTTGTAAAGGAATGTGAGGATGCATATAAATCAGGTGGAGCAAAGGAGTGAACAAGTGGAAGAGGGATGGTTGTGTGTGTGTGGGTGTGTGTGGGTGTGTGTTTGTGTGTGTTTGCTTAATAACAACATTGTGTTGAAATGTTCTTATGAAGCTGTGAAAAATAGCACATCGTATCAAACATTTCACCCGAATAGAAGCAACAGCATGCATTTGCTTCACCAGTTTAAAAACATGCAGAGGGTGTGAAAAGGGAGGATAATCTCGGGACATGGCGGGGGGGGGATTTGTTAGACCTGAGTAAACATGCAGAGGGAGACAAAACAGAGACAAACAGCGCGCAGCTCCAGGGTGGCAGGTGTGGAATGCAACAGGCTGCACCGCAGGTCCTGTAAAAAACGATGGACAGAGACAAAGGTGCTACTTTTTCCACACAGGGTGGCTTTTAACACACAGGCTTGCTACAAGGTCGTCTCTGTCAAACTAAAAGAGGAATGGAACCAAAAGGTTTTTAAAGGGGCACTGCAACAATGGTGATGTCTTTGCACTATCCTCATTCCCACTTCTACCTAAAGTCGTGCACTATACTACTTGCATATTACAGTGACATATATTACATGCCACTTTTTATATTCTACTTTTATCTATTTTATTGCCTATTGATTGTTTTATTCTTTCACACATTTCATGTTCAATCCTGTATTGTATAATGACAATAAAGAGAAACATTGAACCTTACTGTTTGGTTTCACGTAATTTCATATGGACTAAGAAATTATTTGAAATAACTGCCATTTTTTTCAAATGTATAATATACTATTTCGGTCTGTAGGTCATTTTGTTTATGTTATACTCTTTACCTGGGCAGTAAATTTAACAAACTACAGGAAAATACAGTATTTTCTAGTGGAAAGTGTCTTTTTTGAAAATGACAACCTGAAAAACCTTGTTTGTTGTTCCACATGGAACAGAAAATCTGGCTTTGACATAATACATTTAGCCTAACAACCTGTAATAAAGAGATTAATTCTGTTCTTTTAGTCTGGTTTATTGTTTTTATTCTCTATTATCAATCTGCCACAATACATCTCTAAAGACTCTCAAGCTGATCCAGAATGCTGCTGCAAAAGAGAACATATTTCTAGCTTCTCTGCACTGGTTTCCTGTAAAATCTAAAATAGAATTTAAGATCCTCCACCTCACCTACAAAGCTCTTAATGGTCAGGCATCATCATATCTTAAAGAGCTCATATTACCCTATTATCCCACTACAGCACTGCGCTCACAGAATGCGGGGTTACTTGTGGTTTTGTCACGATTTGGTAGTTTTTACCTTTCTTTTGTCATGCTCTAGCCTCGGTACTCTGTGTTATTTTTCCACTGTCTCCACGTCTGCTCACTCCTCTCAAGCCAAGGACTTTCCCCCTGTCCTCCAGACCTGCCATCTTCGTACTCTCCACCAGATGCCCTCAGACTTTCCCTCCTTCCCCCAACACCTGACTGCCCCACCCATCTACACACCTGTCCCCACCTCTCATCAGCCCTGCACTTACCTGGCTCACTCCGCCCACTCCTCACCTGCTGCTCATTCCCTCATCCGACACTCTGCTTATATACCGGTCTGGTTCCTTTGTTCCTCTGTCAGATCATTTTGTTTTGTTCTTGTTGGATTTAGACCTTGTGCCATGCAAGAGAGGGGTATTTCTATTTATTTTTTATTCTTCCTTGCCACTGTTGCCAAGTGCTTGCTCAGGGTGGGAACTGTTGATCTCTGTAAACAGTATTTTAAATTTGTACAGTCTACACCTACTCTGAAAAGTGTCTTGATAACTCTTATGATTTGATGCTATATAAATACAGTTTACTTGACTTCTCTGACAGGACTTGATTAGGCCTTGATGGAGGTAAAAATTATGCTTTTATTCAGCAAGACTCTGCTCCTTGTGTGTCTCTAATTTATTTAATATAATATAGGAAATACTAGAATCCTGTGATATTTTGGATTGAATGACAGTATGGAGAAAAGAAAATCTGAAGTAGCTACAACACTGTAATTTTAGTAAACATGCAAAGGTGTGGCATCATCTGGTTAGGATCAATGGAAGCATGTGAGTAATAAATGGAGGCTAAAAGGTCATGTGGGAATTAGTGTTGTCAAGGAGACGGCTCAATATGGAGGGCGGGAGGGTAAGCAGGGTTGGAGGTATGTGAATAAAGAGATTTACGGCAGATCCACACTTGGTGAAAACTAATAACTGGAACCTCACAATAAATAGTTCCTGTTAAGCAGACGAAGGGCCGTTACACATGGATGTTACATATCAATAACATAACTTCAGTCCACCACTCTGGTCCAGACTTAAGTATTTGATGGATCATCATGACATTTTGTGAAGACATTCATGGTCCCTGGAGGATAAATCGTATTGACTTTGATCTCCAGATTTTTCTTTTCCAAAGTTTTCATTGATCCAGTGAAATATCTGTACATCTACGAGATGGAATCGAACCCTTTTTTGTTACGACATTAATGGTTCCCAGACGATAAATCCTCATGACAGAGGTCATCCTCTGACTTTTCCTCTAGCTCCACCATGTAGTTGAAATTTGTGGTTTTGAATAAAATGTGTCGACAACTATCAGATGGATTGCTATGAAACTTGGTACAGACATTTATCTTCCTCTCAGGATGAACTGTAATAATTTTAGTGATCTCTTTCTCATCTAGTGCAATAATCAGGTCCAAATTTCTATTCGTCCAATACTTGCTCATGCTCAACACGCAAGGTTGCCCGCCAGAAATTACGCCATCGAGTCTCATGCATTGACCGTGAAGGCTCAAAGTCGCTGGGCACTTGGTTGTGCACCTCTGTATTTTTGTACCTTTTGCAAGATGGAAGTGTTCGAAGTTGACTGGTCGAACTGGTTCGCCTCTACAAACATCTTTATGACCCTGCTTTGAGAGACCGCCGGGACAGCTGCTCCTTCGTACGTAGTTTTGTTTTTATTTTAGATTTACAACACGTGTCAACAATATTACGTTTTTGTATTCACAATGTTCGTGTCTGTGGCTTATCTCATTTACACCTATTTTTTCAAACACTGTACTGTTCAATGAACATATTCTGATTCTGTTGCTTTAGTCATTATTATAACCATAAGCAGTTAAATTCTTGCCCAGCAACAACAAGCTCCAGGGCAGCGCATGTAGCCATGTTGGATAATGACGTTCTTCCAGTAACACTCGTTGACCTCATGCTTATTCACAGAATATTTTGTTCAGCAACTGCTACGAACAACACGTTGAGCATAAAAGCCTCTGTGCATGCTCGTAGCTTGCTCGCCTGCCCGTGCCACGGTGTCTTGTGCGAGCATAAACAAGGCTTTAGTCTTGTTTGTTAGTAAAATCTTTTTATCAGTAAAACCATTTAGTACAACTATGAATGATGGGAAAACCACCACCACCCGGAAAGCTTCGTACCGACACTCACATGCAGACTGACTCAACACACTTCAGATGACAGATATCTACAGACAGAACAGACAAACACCCTGCTGATACTAAAAGAGACAACCATCTCCTGGTCATTTTCAAATCAGTAGCTAGAAACAGAAAGTCGAAAATAAAGAAATACCAAAAAATTAAATAAGTATATTAAATTAATAATTTTACAGACAATTTTCAGCTTTGGATGGCTGTCTCTTTATAACAGTAGAGGTGATACGGTCCCACGTAGTACATAGATTACACACTAAAAATCTATATACGTAGACACAAGGATTAAGGATTAAGACGAACACGGAGAGGAGGGTGGGACTACTTCCACTACAAGCCCAGTCTGGTCCAAACAAAAACACCTCACGCCTACAAACCTAAGTAGCTATTATGAGCTACATCTTCAAACGGTGTGGGCCGGCGGGAGGGCTCCAGAGTTTTGTACAGCAGTGCATCTTCAATGGGGCTAGCCATGAACAAGAGCCCTATGGCCCAAGACAGGAAAAGATAGAAAAAGAGAGACAGAGGGAAGAGTGTGGGAGGGGCATGATGGGGTGGTGAAACGGTGAGGGGTAAAAAAAGAGTGAAAAGAGAGAAAAAAAAAAAGGGGGGAGAGGGAGGTGCAGGTGAGACAGGCTGTGATTGATTGGTTTTGTGTTCTCGTGGTGCCGCAGCGGTTTCTTCCTGCAAAACCACTGGGTACCTGGTGGAGGGACGACGCTTCAGGCTCAGACTGTACCCTGACGTTGTACACCAGCCTCTTAAAACACTTGGCATGTATTCCTGTACTGTGTTTTTAGAAGAGGGCGGTGGACTGAATGAGGATAACATCACTGTTGTTGGGTGGATTTTTCTGGTAAATATTTTCCTTTTTTTACCCAAAAAAGAGAAAAGGCCAAACTTTAGCTAATACTGGCATCATAAGATTTCATGTCAGGCCACAATAACATTTTTCACATGTCCGCCCACATTCACATGGGAAAGTGTTCCAAAAAATGAGGGGGTGTCATATTCAGGGCTTTGTGAGTCACACACAGAGTCCACAGGGAACGGTCAGTTAGAGGCGGTTTGGCAGTTGCCGCTGTAACTAGCTCCTGTGGTTACGGCAGCCATGTTGGGGTACAGTCTGAGCCCTGGTGTCGCCCTCCCCCGGCCCTCTCTTTCTCTCCTGTGCACCGGCAGCAGTGAGCAGGGAGGGCGAATCCTACCCAGGTAACTGTGGTAGGGCACAGGGATGAGCTGAGCATTAAGTTGTTTCTGATCTGCCACCTCGTAGGGTCCGTCATCATAGAAACCGTGGTCAAGCATAGTCTGGTTTAGGAGCTGGACGCGCATCTCACCTGGAAAGGAAACAGGTGAGGGCACAGCAAAGGAACAAGAAAACATTTCACACTTTCACACACAGCAGACATCAGAATACAAACACTCATTTGCTGCACACGCGACACGTCCCAAATCTGTTCTACTTACTAATTCTATACAGTATTTACTATTCACTTATCATCATGTTTTAGCAGTAAATAAACAAAAATAGAAACAAAATACTTTACCAATTTATACTAGCATGATCATGATACAATACACATGCAATGCTGTGCATCAATCAAACTGTACACTCAAAAATCAACCCTATTTATTTCTGACCCTTTTTTGATTCCATAATTTAGTATGCACACTGTTTGGTTACTTTTCCACTGTGAACACACTATAAACTCAGAACCTGCTTATAATTTGTATGTAGTATGAATTTGGGACAGGCCGACACACACACACACACACACACACACACACACACACTAACAAACATATAATAGCACTTTCAATCCATGTGAATACATGTTGTGTATGGTGGACACAATCTCACACCAGGCTTTATAAAATAACATTCAGTAAAATCAAAAATATCAAACGCATCCACCACTTAAAATGTAGCCTTTCTATTTTACTGTTTTAGAATGTGAATTTCATAAATTAATACTATTATGCAGTAAAGCACAGCATTGATCTCATGACAATTCAAAATAAATCAATCCAGTAACGATTACTGCACCAGATAAATCTCAGTGCTTTCTTTGATTAAGTGCAATGCCACTGCTCTGTATAGTTTCTGTGTCCAATCACTAGATTGGTTTATAAATCAATTAGGCATTTTTAATCCCTCACAGTATTGTCCTGTTAATAGAACTGTACTGTTTTAATTAGGCAGTTAACATGAATTGGCTCTCTCCTGTAGCTCACATTAGTTGCAACAATATTTCTTCAAATGTTTTCATACTGTAAATTGTCACAGTGCTCAATAATAAACATCATCCTAAAATCCAACCAAAATAAACATTTTGCACATTTCATCATCCATGAAGTCAGAAGGGGGTTAATCAGTACAAACTAGGGATTTATTTTAATAACATTTCTGACCAAAGAAAATGTTCTTTCTTCAATCTTCCAACCTGTCTGCTGGATGTGTAGGCATGAAGCTGTTTATAACAATTGTGTCAAAATATAGTGGGGGTCAAGTCAAGCCAATTTTTAACACAAAACCACACCACACAGATGCTTAAACATTTGTAAAACATAGGACAACCTCTGTCCACAGACCCTCAATTCATATAAAAACAAAATCTGTGCTTGATTGCTTGTCGTCTTGTTGCTGCCACCTAGTGACCTAAAAATAATTAATGCAGCTGCAACTGCAGCACCACAATAGTAAAATATTTTCACAGCCTTGTTTCTGTGATTCAGACTTCTGCAGGTCAGTCAGACACCTTACCTTTCCAGTTGTATGTTCCCGGAGCCCCAAACAGAATGAAGTTGTTGTCTGGGGTGAAACTGACAGACAGGCCCTGCTGACAGAAGCCAAACTGCTCGTGTCCCTGCGGCCGGCCTTCGCAGAACTTCCACTCCCCTCCGTCCAGGTCATCTCGCTCTGTCAGATCCTCACTCAGGACGTAGCAGCGTCCAATGGGGTCACGAGTCTCTGAAGGTTGACTTACACGTTGCCTGAGCTCATACAGGTGAGCACAGGTCTGGTGAGAGACGGGAAATGGCCTTTGACTTAGACGTAAAAGTCTAAAAGTTAAAACAACTTAACAGATGAACCGAAGCCTTGTATGTTTACAAATCATCGGGTCAGAAGCAGAACAACATTTCTACTTTAAACACAAGAACGACATTCCTGCAGCTTCCTGCACTGATGCGTTTGCAGGATGTGGTCTTTACTTACCACCACCTTCCCTCCAATCCCCTGACTCTTGACAGTAACTCCCAGCCACTGGTTGTCTTTGCTCTCTCTGTCCAGACTCACTGAGGGAAAAGACAGAAGGAAATGGCAATCATAAAGGTTTCCGTATTGTAAACCAATTAGGATCTGAGCCACATGAGCAAACAGTACTTTGTTATTCAATGGAGTTACTGAATTCAAATTATGGTTAACTTCTCTCTAATGCAATGCAAACCGAGGATAAATACAATTTCAAGAATGTAAATTTTAATGGCAATATTTGTTAGAAGCTTTATAATACAAAGATATACTGGCATTCACAATCATTTAATCTTGCAGCAACCAAATGAATCTAGAAAGGTTTATTCTGATGTTAAAAATAGTGGAACATTCCAGAAAAGAAAGCCGACTAAAAAGATTGCTTCTGTCTACAAATATGGGTACAACAAACCATATATTTTCATTGTCCATATTTTTACCAATTAATTGGTTAATCATTTGGATGATGGAAAGTCAGAAATTAGTAGAAAATGTCCATCACAAACGACCAACAGTTGAAACCCAAAAAGTATTCAGTTTACTATCTTAGAGGAATAAGAAAACCAGCAAATATTCACATTTGAATGTCCATATTTGGGAATTTTGCTTAGAAAAAGGACCTCAATGATTAGTCCATTCTAAAAATAGTCTAATCATTTCAGCTCCACTACAGTACACTCACCGTCTCCATCAATATCCACCCTCTCACAGTCGTACTCCTCTGGTGTGATTGGACACTTGAACAAGGCTCCTGGCCGACTGCCCCGCAACAGGCCCTGCCCTGCTGCCTGCGGTGCCCCCACAAGGATCCTGAAGGAACATTACTGACATTTAAGTGTAATGCCTAGTGTCAAAGATTGATTGAAACTGAACGGCAAGAAAACAAACATCTCATGTGAGTCTTATTACTACGACCTGCAACGGAACTCTAGTGGCAGTAGATGTGATGCCAAGCACACATGACTTGGTGGCAGGGTCATTGTACATGTCGTTGTATATCACCTGTTCTCATATTATTTCACACGTGACTGGTGGTCAATTTTGCACAATAGCCTCAGCTGACCTAAACCACCATTACTGTTAAGTACAAACACCTGCAGCCCAAGAAAAACTGTTCAAATCCTGCAGACCACCTACAGTTAAACATGCCTTCATGTTATCTTGACTTTAATTTGAGTCTACGTGTACTGCATCTTGTTTGTACTGTAGCTATCACCAATCATCCTTTACTATCAAGGCAAGGAAAAGTTTTATTCTCAGTGAGGTGGTTGCTGATATTTTGGGGCCTGTGTCACTGCCCTCTGCCTTATTAGGAGCGGCTGATTCAGGCTAGGATGCTATTTAAAAACCGAACGTTGAGCCACATTCCACCCAACACCGTGAGCCATGGCATACGCATGGAAGCGAGACATGGGGAAACAGAGGCAGGGGAGGGAGATCAGAGAATAAAGAGCAGATTGTAGGATAGAAAGAAAACAAAAGTGAGAGGGATCAACCTAAAATTGGGTGCCACACCAATAGGAGTTAAAATACGCCTGCTGCCTACATATAATTATAACAATGATGTTGTTATATGAGTAACAACTAGCCGCAATGTCTGTGTGAAAAGTTCCCATCAACAGCTCCCGTCATATATACCTTGTTATGTACACACTTAAATTAGAGCCACTCTGTGGAAGTATTTTGCCTATAAATACAATGTAGCAAGCTGATAGTGCTGCATGAACCATGCACAGACAAACAGACAGACCATAACAAGAGCAACTCGTTATGCTCATTTACTTGTGTGCTGAACAATTGAGGTGATTAGTTTTGATACAGAACACTGTGTATTTTTTACAATATCAATACTCAGTGTAACTAACTAATGGAGGTTCCTTTTTTCCTACTAATCTTCATTTTCCTCATCTTCAGCCACTATCAGCATGGCTCTAGTCGGTCAGTTAGGTGAAGACTTTGGCCCACATTAAACGAGTCAAGGAGTAATGTACGAGGTTAGTGTGGGAACTGTAAGAATTGTGTTAGCGTGATTTAGACTTAAGCCACTTACAAAGGGGAGAGTTAAACCTGTTCCCGACTCACCAACATCTTATTCATTTTACACCATGACAGCAGCTGCCGCACCTGACTCAACATGTTTTCTTCTGGTGTACGAGAACTTTTGTCCTCACTTTCATCCTTTCCGTCATTACACACAGACACAGAAATTACCGCCAATACAGACCAGACTGCCAGACAGCTGTACTTTCTATTTTCTACTCCCTCCCTACTCTATCCTGACAACTACTTCTGTTGAGGTGCAGCCATGCATGCCTCAGGAGTGAGTCCCCCTCACTTTAATGAGTGAGAACCCCAAACACATCCCATGTGAAATAATGACTGCTACACATCACTGGTGGTCCACATGAGAAACCGAACCAAACGGTTTTAAGCCCATGTTGAATATAAGGGATCTGATAAAGAGGAAGAATATATCAGATAAAAAACCTGATAAGATCTGATCCCTCTTATAGCTCCACATTCCAGGGAGCTCTGGTTTATGTTTAAGACTTGGGGTGATATCCCCACCACCACCACCACATGTGCAGATACACAGGCAGGTGTCAGGGTGTAAGGTGGGAGGTCTGTTATACCGCCAGTAGTTGGAGGAGAAAATTGCATTGCTCCCAACCTGTCCATGTACCTAAACATAATATTCAGCCAGCTGTGCAACTTTGACTCCCTCAAAAGACATACGGAATACGCAGCGATGAATCAAACCGATTTTAGGCCTAAGCCATCTTTCACCAAAAGATCTCATAGAATTACTAACATGTAACAGGATAGGCAGAAATTAGAAATGGAATACAAGAGACACATAAATCTGTACCCATAGGTATTCATCCAATTTCAGTTAATGTACATGGCTCATGCTTAATTGTCATTTACAATAAGGGGTCCAGATAGTACTTAAAAAATAAATTAATGGGGGAAGAGATTGAGGATACTGGTTGAGAAAGTGTGAGTGAAGAAACAGTCAATTATACAATTAGATCACTTTTCGATCACAAACGCCACATTCACTCTAGCTTCTCATTATGAGTATTTGCTGGTTTTCATTTTCTCATGTAATAGTTAACTGATCTTTACCTAAAATGCAAAACATCTTTGTGTGAAAAACGTAAAAAGTCATTAAAAAATAGATTTTTGATAACAAGGACAGGTTGTCTGGGTCTCCTCAACAATCGTCACAGCCCTGAACATTTTATGTGTGAATCTGTTTGTACGAAGTGAAGTGATTGAGTTAGTTAGAGTTGAATAATGTCCAACATACAGACAGGCACACATGTCCCAAATTCGACACAGATAAAATGTCACAGCTGAGTAATGCTTTCATTTATTTGCCCTTTACCCACTTCTTAGCTCACCTCATTGTTCAGGATTGAGTCAGACAGTATGATCATCATATCCCCTGCCAAGCTCATCTTTCAGTAAACCCACATTTGACATGGAGTGCGTGTGTGTGTGTGAGTGTGAGTGTGTGTGTGTGTATGTGTGTGTAATATGAGTGTTTGTGGGTATGTTGTTGCTGCTGCACCCTGAGCCTGGAGAAGATATGAGGGTGTTGAGCGTGACAGTGTCTAGTGGAATGTGTAGTCTGAACCCAGACGCCACAGAGCCGGCACCAGCATAACTGAAGTGTTTGTTTGCCTTATTTACATTGCTTGGTTGTATATACAGATTAGATAATGCACCTGGGCCCCACCCGCATCAGCGACCCCGCCTGATTAAAACAGGACTAAGAATCCACCGACATGCTAGTGGCTCCAGGAGTCTTTGAGTTTAATGCTGACATCTGCATGCTTATATTATTACAGTGACAATGCTAACATGCTGGTGTTAAGCAGGTGTAATGTTTACCATGTTCACCATCTTACTTTACTTAGATTTGCTAATTAGCACTAAACACGAAGTAAAGCTGAGCCTGATGAGAAGGTCAGTAGTTCTGCAAGTAGTTGTGGAGGACACTCTAGACCTGGATGAATGAGAATATTCACAGGCTTGTCACTCTAGAGGAAGTCAGGAGATCACCAGAGTCATAATGATTCATCATCCGGGAACCATGAATGTCTCAAAATTTTGTGCCAATCCATGACGTAGATGAGATATTTTAGTCTGGACTAAAGTGGTGGCCCGACCAAAAGACAGACCCACAGACAATGCTGTCCACAGGGCGACCATCAGTGTTCCAAAAAGTATAGTATGTAGTCTAACAAAGAATGTAAGCATGAAAGACATGCACATTGACAATTCATATGTGATTTATAACCCCACCTTCCACTATCATAAGAGTCATCCTTGTTTTTTCTGCTAATCATCACAGACACAAGACTGTCACACACTGGACCCTCATTACACCACACTCATACCCATGTGTTCATTAAGGGGAGCATGTGCAGTGACCCCAAAACTCATTCTCTCCACAATCCTGTCCACCCCTCCCCCGCCCAAACCCCATAGACACACTCACACACACACACACATCCTCCTTCACTCCTCCCCCCACTCTCAGGAGTCGCATCCCTGCGTACAGCTCATACAGGCAGTGAGAGAAAGACCGGACAACAATACATCACACATGTAACCAATATTCAGACCAGCATTGTCTCCCTAAATATGAAGAAAACCGTGCAAAAAGACAAAAAAGCTAAGCCCAAGAGAGATCTTATTGAATGAGTGACAACCCTAAAACATGATTAAGTCCAGCAGTGTTCAGCCAGTCCACATACACTTGCAGCTTGTAAAATCCAATTTAGTCAATTTTCATGTTTTTATATTGACAAAATTGCCCAACTCTTGCTAGAAAACCTTTTTAAAATCGATCTGATACACCAAAGTCCATTGATGTTAAGATAAAGACAAGACTGCATTTTCTTTGTTACTGAAAAAAGGTTTTCACCTGGCAATAACACCATTACACTGTCAAACAAGACACACAAACATCTGCAGAAAGGGATCCTTTTATCCCAAAATAATTCCTGAAGTCCTGTTTTGTTTGTTTATGGGAAAAGAGATAAATGATGCGTGTGAGAGAGAGACGATAATGTGATGGCCACACTAGCTCACTTTGTTAAGGGCCTCAATGTGACATCATCCAAACAATATTCTTAAGGAGACAGAAGCTTTTTGATACGTGTAATTTCAGTGTGAAGATCAATTTAGGGAGCAACTGAAACTTTTAACAGCGGATGCAAACTTTTTTGAAACCCAACCCTGCCCTGGAATTTTCCAGGCGTGGGCTTTTGAAGGCTAACGTGAAATGTTGAATCACATGCGCCCTAAACATTTCCAATATTTAGTTTCAGGACCATTTCAGTTGATCACTTCTAATCTGTCTGCTCACACCCTTTAACATCTGTCCATTGGAGAGCAGCGTGAGGCTGTTGCTCTATAGACAGTGGCTCTACAGGATCAGCATGGGGGCCAGGGGCTCTTTAGACCTTCTGTTATCCCGAGGCAAGATTGTGACCTCTGACCTGGACACACAAACACGCACACACACACACATATATACATGCAAAGGAAAACATGTGCAAGCATGCAGACATTAATAGAGGCATGAGTGTAAAAATGGACCTGAATATTTGTTCATAAACTCACACATACACCCACGGGCACATGTGCGGATACACATCAGACAACAGAAGGCTGTGCAACAACTGTGTAAACTCAGGATCAACAGCCTGACTGCAGCCTGTCCTTAAACACTGACTGTGACGATCAGTCTCATAAAAAAGAACTAAAGGGCCTGTTTCAGAAAATTCCACTTTCACACCTGACGCCGGTTTTGCTGATGAGAAAATGACAGCTGAGAATGAGGTGACCGAGCTGTGAATCATCAAGTTTTTAACATCTCTCCCAGTCTGGCAGAAGAGAAAAAGGGTGCACAATAAAGGGCAGAAAGAGTGACAGAAACAGCTGTCATGCCATGCAAAAACCCCTCTGGGAGATTGTGCTTCACGGCCCACGGATGTGACTCAACTTCCCACTTAAACGATTTGTTCAAGGACATCACAAGGGGAGTTTAATATCAATTCAAAAATAGCCAAAAAATAGCAAAAACCCTTGGAACTTTTATCAACCACTGAAAGTATATTTCATGAAGGAAAAGGGTACGAACACTATGCTTTTAGACGACAATGGTAACCGCATCCTCACTCCACATACATCTTTAACAACCCCTAAGCAACACCACCTGCCCCACTACTGATCAATAAGTGAACAGCCTTTTCCAGGCACAGATGAGGTAATGATTGGCCCTCAGGTCCAAAGTGTAAAGAGGACATAACCCCTACACCATCCCTCCCCTGTTCCTTTTTATTTCCTCCTTTTCTTCTCCTCCCTTATCCACTCATCCATCTATTGATCTGTCTACACTCTATTTAGTTCCCATATTCCCATACTATATTTTTAAATGTTCTTTCTTCCCTTTTCTTATTTTTCTTTCTTTAAAGTTAGAGTTAAAGTTATAAGGTCATGTGCAAGAGCACATTCATCCTTTTTTGGGGGGTGGGCTCAGACTAACAGCATCCAATTGGTGAAAAGCAGAAAAACACCCTGGACAGGTCTACCACACAGCCCGACAAGCACCTAGGATTAATTTAGAGTTTCCAGGTCATCTGACCTGCATGTCTTGTCTTGAAGGAAACTGATTGTCTGCCTACGTTTGGATAAATGTGTGATAGGGCGAGACGCAGAGAGAAGAAACAGAGGGAGTAAAGGAAATAGACAACTGTAAAAAATCTGAAAAAACAAAAAAGAGAGGAAATACATTTTTATATATTATCAACATAATTACAAAATGAAGATTGTAGAGAGTGTCTACTAATTGTTTATTTGCCATTCTAGTCATATGAGCGCCTGTTGGGTTTTCTCTCCTTATTAGTGAGATGAAAACCTGGTGTCTCAAAACAAAAGATAATCATTCTAACAACATAGCGACCATGTTCCCTTTATTGTACTTCTCATGGGTCTACTTAATGTCCCCATATAAGTCCTGAAATAGTTTAAACCAACTTTTCATAAATATGTTAACCCATGCACCAGTAAAACATAAGAAATGTCTTAGTTGAGATGTCTGAAATTGTTGTAGCATCGCATGCTGCCAAAAATGATGGTTGTAGGGTCCAATCTGTATTAAACTTAACTACAAATCATGCAATGTATGCAGCAGTTACACCTGGCAGGTGTTCTCTTCTTTATGTGAGAACTAGTTTTTGTGGTACAGCCTGTTTTGATGTAGTAAAGCGTGTATCCCCCCCACACCAGTAAACACGGTATAATTAATTGATCCTACAAAGAGCTCAGGCACATGAAGTAAAACATTGTGCTGGTTAGATCTGTGACAGATTCTAAACATTGTCTCAGTCCAAATGTTCATTCAGTAAATCACTTAAACCTGACACGTGCTAACATCCGCAGACCCATTCAACCCATAACTGTTCTAGGAAATAACAAAAGATAAGACGAAGGGCATCTTAAAAAAATCTTTTATGTTCAAGTAATTAGACCGTTTGTATCCGAAGACTTTCCTGCATAAGCAATCAGCAAATCTCTTTTAATAAATACAAACAAAAAAGCCTCCACATCCCTTGTAATTTCCTGTTCATGTCTGCTTTTCAGGGCTCAGTTCTGTATCAGTTCCCAGTAGAGCTGCCATCAGCTGATTGATTAAACTGCGTATTTATCACAGTCAACCCAACTGCGTGGACACACACACACACACGCACACACACGCACACGCACACAGTCAAATGGGAGGCGTTCTGTGATTTATTCATCCCTGCAGCCCCCATCCCCGTCAGACCCTCAACCCCTCCCCCATATACAGATCACACAATATTCATAGTCAACTCAAGGTAATGCTTTAACAGAAGCTTTTTTAATCTGATAACGAAAGCAAACCTAATAGCAGTGTCAAACACGAGTTATTAACACCAAAGACGATAATTATGTGTACTGATAATGCAACAAATTGCCAGAAAAACCTGACCCTCTCAGGACTTTATCTGCCAACTATCTCTGAAGTGCCGATGCAGAATAAGCTCCTGTTCCTCCTACGCTGCCAAACTGTGCATATTTTCTGCATCTCCATCAGATCTAAGTTGTATGTTTCCTCCTGACTCTGCAGATTGCCCCCCTCCCTACAATGAGCACGTGGTCTGCAGAGTAATATTCCTGAAAGCTCTTGGCCGGGCAGCCCTGCTTCCCACCGAGCTTTTGTCCAGGCCCAGGCAGCCCACTGTGGAGGAATGGGAGAATGCTAAATAGACAGAGAGTAAGTGGGAGCTAGTAAAGAGCATTAATCGTGTGTGTGTGTGGGTGTGTGTGTGTGTGTGTGTGTGTGTGTGTGTGTGTGTGTGTGTGTGTGTGCATGCCAGACTGTAAAGCCCATGCTATATACCCTTTGCTCCTTCTGATCTCTCATATAAATAAGCTCTGCAACAGGGTGAGTTCCTACATTTACGAGGCTTTCACATGAATGGTCACTAGGAGATTTAGCAACAAGAGAGAAGGAGAGAGAAGGAGCAGGAGAAAAATCATGAATTGAATTAGGGAGGGAAAAGGGGGACGGTTCATTCTCAACTCTTAAGCTGAGGCTGAAAAAGTGGCTTTTATTTGGCTATTTTAATGCAAATCAGCCCCTAGAAATTCTTTATTGTGTTTAGAATGTGTCAAGCAGTTATGCTGGGCCCCATTTACACACATTTATATGTGTATCAAACAAAATACATGGCACAGGAAGGTACAGAGGGTATTGTGTTTAACTCATGGAGGCAAAAAACAAACGCCTTGTTGATTTTCACAGTTTCACACTGTCCCCCATACAGCCGCAAAGTGTCTTGGCATACTATATATAAACTATGCGCCGATTAAACAAACAAGATATGTGTTCATCTCTATCGAGCTGTAGAAGTGCTAACCAGCTAACCAGAAGTTAACTAGCTGCTGGCTTTATGTGAGCGTGATATCAATCTTTTTTTATCTAACTCTCAACAGGAATGTGAATCAGCATATTTCCTACAATGTCAAACTGTTACTTTACTACAAGTAAATATTACCTCCTAATAACTTAAACCTGCACAGTGCCGAGTGTCTTATCTTTGCATTTGACTTCTCTTGCAATCTCCGTAACCTTTTGGAGGTCATCCAAAATCCACTTCCATGCTCCACTCTTGTTTTTTAAGCTGTGTTAATCAAGCCCCCAGTTCAATGGGAGGATTTGTTCAGCTTCAAAAAGCTCTGTTTTAGATTCTTACTCAACCAACGAAACCGAACTCCAGACTAGATGTCTGGGATTATATCGGCTACCTGCGGCCCCACTGGCAGTCTCCTCAGAAAGGCACCAAAGCAGGTCCATGGCAAAAGTGAACCTTGCTGCAACCTGAGACTTTTCTACGTTCCTTATGACAGCAATACAACACAGCCAGCTCTACGTCTACTCACATCAACAGCCTGACAGTAAATAAATCACAGTCTAATAATGTTGTCAATGTGTGGCTGTGCAGCACCCAAAAACAAACTGAGGTAGTTTGCTGAGGGGAGATTTATGTTAAAAAATTATTAATTTGCCAATAAAAAACACGTCGAGAAAGAGGAAATTACGGCCAGGATTCAAAACATAACACAAAAGGCAGGCTAACAATTGGGTCAGAATAAAGAATAAGAGCAACAGATGCCTTTCAAGGCCAGAGATCCTTCAGCAAGAAACAATGAGAGATGATTTGTGACCTATGTAAGTGCAGAAAAGCAGAACTGCCGTCCCCCACCTTTGTCAAAAGCACTCTCACACAGAAAAGACCTTTACGTTAGGGCAGAGATCAATATGAAGAAACGACATGAACCTGTAAGGCTCAAGGCTTTCCAGCACACATGTTGGGCACGGTATGATTTACGTGCCTTCAGCAGTGAGCTAAACATTTATACATGCAGAAGGCTTCATGCTATATCATGCTGTCATGGGTTTGTTCTAAGTATATTGACGTGTGACATTAAAAGCTTGCAGTATATAGAATCAGCTTATCCTGAATATAGATGATCAGCAGTGCAGCTTAGTGTTTTATTAGTCATGTTAGCGACGTGGCTCTAGGAATGGCAATGAGGGTCTGTCGGTTGGTCCACCACTTTGGTCCAAACTAAAATATCTCAACAACCCTTGGATGGATTGTCATGAAATTTGGTACACACATTCGTGTTACCCTCAGGATTAATTGTAGTAACTTTGGTGAAACCGCCTGACTTTTCATCTACTTCTCGTGCTAACACACTAAGCATTTAGTGCTATTTGCCCTTACGGTACAACCTATTTTCTTTTAAATATGGTAAAAGTTTATCATATGGGTGGGTTATTTTGTTTTTCTGTAATTCAAACGTTATATGTTGTTTGGCAGACGTACCTCAATGCACAACTAACAGTAGCTGAATTTAGGAAGATTGGCAGTGGTGGGATAAAGCTCAGGGGGCTTCCTGTCTTCACCAGCCAGTAAACTATTAGCGGAAGCACTTCTCATAGCAGTATAAATAGCAGACGTACACATAACTCAGACTCAAATACCCTCTCATCTCATCCTCTGTCTGGCATCAGCAGCAGCAGCAGCAGGAGAAGCCCCCTAAGTTCAGCTTGGGGCTTCTGCTTCAGGACAACAACAACTATGACAGATTATATAGACTTTTACAGAAGCCAGATCAAGGCTCTTATCCCCGTCTGATGGAAGCATGCTTTTACTTCCTCCCAACATGCCACTAAACGGGATCTCATTACAACGCATCAGTCAATATGAGACCATTGTGTCACATGGGTTGACCTTCGCCTTGGCCTTCGCTGCCATACTGAAAAGGAGCAGTAGATTTGCAGCAGCCATAAGCCTTGCACTGAAGAGATACTGTACTCAAACTGAACAAAAAGATACTCATTCAATGGACCTGCCAGCTGTATCTGTAGCTGAATGTCTGTGTCCTGACACTGTGTGGTCCTGCTTTTGAAGAAATACTCACACTTGCTTTAGGGAAAACGTTTTTTCCTGAGCCTCCAACGAACTGTATAGCTCCAAAATCAGAGAAGGTGAAACTCTACAAGTGTGACAGTATGACTAAGCTGATTTCTATTAGCACTTTAACGGTATGGGTTGTGTAATACAGCGATGAGTAAGCACAGAACAGAGCATCAAACCGGTAATATCATTTTCACCATTGAATACGATGAAACACACACAATGACCGCAACACAGTATGGCCCCAGGCTACAGTAACCTAAACCTTCATAATATAAAGAAAAAATGAGTCAATAGCATCTAATTACAATACGTTTGAGGCAAATTGTTCATTGGCAGTACATCAGAAGACCAGACATGATAATGGAAGCACCTTGGAAAGTAAACTCCCAAATCTGAACTGCAATAACACAGAGAGGGCACTATCACAAAGCTTAATGGAGATGTATTATTCAGATAAGAAAGATAATTGCTGTGTTGCTATCTGAATAATACATTTCTCTCTCTGACTCTTGAGGTCTTGATCTTTGGATTTGTTTCTGGGAATTTAGGGGCTTGAGGAACCAGCAGATACATTCATTGGTGAGTATTTTATAGGCTGATATAATCATTTATTTGACACCCTGTATATTCAATTTGGATTTCTAGGCCAACAATTAAATAAATGAATATAAGAGACATCATTTCCCCACCAGAATATTATTCCTGGCCGTCTTTCTGGCCATGTTTCAATAAGCAGCTGTTTGACACAAATTTGCCATATTAACTGAAAAGGCGACTCTACCTTTGTTAGCTCATGAAAAGTTGACATGTTGGAGATACATAGTTTTCACAGGACAAAAACCTTCATGTTGGGAAATCGAATCTGACAATATAATTGAACAGTTAACTGAATTAATAAAATGTTTTAAAAAATCAATTTTAGGTGTTGTAATGGGGATGAAATCATTATAAAGTCATCCGTGCATACAGTGGTTGTGATGTCACAGCATACTGGCAACAGCATTATTCATCCCACTCTCTTCCAGTAGGTGCATCACATCAGCACATCGGGTTAGTTTATTGACTGTCTCCTCCTGTCACTAATGCCTCTGGTGTCTCTGTTGCAGTTTGAAACGGCCACAGTAGTAAGCAGTAAAATACTTTGAGCTCATCATGAGTTATTAAAATAAGTTCAAGGAATGCTGCTGGACAGTGAGCAGGTTTCAGAGGGCTGACATGACTCTCGCTCTGACTGCCTGTGTGTCTGTGCGAATGCTGAGGTCATTGGTCTTACCAGGCGACAGGATGACTCCAGCCCGAGTAAACTGAGGAGCCAACAGTTAAATATGGAGTTCCAAAACAGGGACCTGTAGTAAATTAATTCCCTTATTCAAAGGCTTTTTAAATTCATTTTAAATGATGTACATTACATCCAAGTTGCTTTCTTATATTCTGAGGTGGAAATCAGCATGTACGGTGCTTAAGTGCAGACTTGAGCTAAACTACTTGTGTATGTGTATGTGTGTGTACAAAAACATAGTCTACTGCATGATGATTTTATAAAATATGACATGTTGTCGTAAATAAACTAACCAACAGTATAAAGTCGTGAAAAGCAGCTCCACCACAACCAACTACAGGAGCAAAATGTTAATTACACATTACATGATCCAATGCTACAACATGAACAGTAATAATCGACTAATCTACTCGGGGGGGGGGGGGGGCATTTTGCTACACAGCAAATACTTTTACATTTGATATTTTCTGCATCCCTTTCTCTTCCACCCTTGGTTATATTGGTACATATAATATGTACATATTTCTGTGCAATGTGTTAAAGTAAACTATACAAAAACTCTTCAGGTTGTTAACGTATAGGGACATCTATTATGACTATAACTGTGCCAACTGAATTTGTAGTGGTAAAAACAGTACAGACAGATAAAAAGGTATTTTTAAATTCCATGAATGTATTACAAACAGTTCTCTCCATCGCTTCATTAGATGAAATATCTGCATCTCTTCCTTCAATATTAATCGCAAAGCTTCAACAGAGGTAAATTAAGGCCACCTCTTATTTATAGTCATGCAGTAAACATTTCCAAAGATTTAAAAGCAGACCTGTTGGTATAATTTATTCATGATCTCTGGAGGACGGGAACGGGGCTTACGGGCGTTTGAGTCACACTGACAAATCAAAATAGCTGTTGGCAAACAGCGGATCAGAGAATAAACATAGACAAGCAAACACACATGCAGAACTCATCCATGAACACATACTGCACATACATACTAATATATAAAATAGTATTTCCACTCCTGTAGTGTGAAGTCAGCATCAGACCAGAACTGCTCCTTTAAAAAATTACGTAAAAACCCTTTTTGCCTTCTTCAGAAATCACTGCTTGCCAGCTGATTCAGCAAGCCTACTCTCATCCAAGCTCCACTTACTGTAAATCATCCTCTATTAACTCAGGGCTCTTGTTATACAAGCCACACATAAACATGCTAAAACTCCTGCACCCAGATCAGAGTAATGGGTGGAACAATGATTTAGCAAATCCAAGGACTGGTGCCGCATATAAATACTGACTGTAGTAGCCACACAACCTCAAATTTCAGCTTTTAGCTACTGTAAAAATGAAAATTCATGGTATAGTGAGCATTTTGCATGAGGAGCAGGTGCAGATACAAGATACCACACATTTAAACTGAGTATGTAAGGTGCAACAAAAAGTCAAAAGCACACAGGACACACAGGACAAGCTCAGTGCCGCATTGAACCACTCACCAGCTCTGAGGCTCTGGGGTAAGCTGTTGGTGAAGTGCTAGAGAAAAACCAAAAAAAGTGCCACGGTCTCCCAACTTATGCAGTGTGTGAGTAGTATCCAGGTTAAAGCCCCGTACTTGGCTTAAAAGGGTCAACAGAGCCCAGAGGATGGCTGTCCAAGGATGAGAGGAACATGATGAGAGGGAGACTGTGTTCCCATGTCCCACCGGGGCTGCCATAGCAAGGTGCAGAGCAAGTTCAGTTCAAGAAGTGCACAGGGGGAGACCCTTTTATGGCTCCCAGTGAGCTAAAAGAGAAAAATCCTGTGTAGTCTCCTCTCCTGTCCTCTCCTCTGTGGATGCCTCCCTTGTTTCCGATCCTCTTTCTCCTCTCCCCGCGCTCTATCCTGCCGGCTCTCAACTCCGTTTGCTGCTGTCAGTCTGAAGAGCAGGCTGTGAAAATGTGGCTGCTACTAGTCTATGTGTGTGTGAGTGTGTTTCTCTCAATGCATGTGCGCCTCCCCCTCCTCTAAGCTCTGAGGGAGACAGAGGACAAGTGCCTTGAATAGCCCGCTCACTCCTCCCCCTCCCCTCTCTCTTTCAGTCCCCTCCACCAACCCCCCTCCCCTCTCTCAGCTGACATCAACACTCAAGGGACTGCTGCCAAAATACCAGGCAAGGTTGTCAAGATACTTGGAGGCTATTGAATAGAGGGAGAGGGTGAAAAGACAGCAGACTGTTTTATCTGTTGAGTTCACACGGTCCAAACTGCTTCTTTCTGAGGCCACTCGCTGGTGCAGGTGCTTCTTGATCTGAGGAGCATAAAAGAGAAAAAACCTGAGGAACAATCTTGAAAGTTAAAAGGCCAGACGGATGAAAAATTGAAAGGTTTTTTTTCACTCTGAGCTTGAAAGCCCTGACGTCTGACTTCTGGTGGCAGCGATCTGGAATGAATGTGGGAGACAAAAGGGGCCGAAATGTGCACAGTGACCCAGCAAACTTTATTACAGACCTTTTGCTCTTCTGGAAAGGGAGAGTGGGAGAAATGTATGTGCTATGACAGAGCAATATTCACAGAGACATAATCAGGAAAATTGAAGGACTCTAACAAAGCAAATCAAGTGTGATTTTATCTCTTCACTGATTCATTATGTATTCATTGAATTATAGGTGTTTAGCCCCTTGATTTTCCATACATTTTCCAACTAGTAGCTCAAACAAACAACATTATGCCCTCTCACCCACAGCTGCTGTTTTAACCAGCTGATTTCTGTTTCTCTCAAGTCAATCTGTGTGCAGCTGTCGGTGTGTCACCTCAACTGTTCCATACAATAAACCTCACACACAGCAGTTGCACACCAATGACACGAGAAGATGAAGTACTTGACGTTGAGGAAGGACTTGTCCTTGAGAGATGTGACTTTATATTTAATTTAATCGGTGACCTTTAATAGATGGTTACCCATATTTGCAAGTGTTAAACATTTTCTTGCAGCTAAAAGTGCAAGATTTCTTTTGGAACAGGCCTGACTTGCTTGTGCCGAGTCAATACGGACGAGGTGAAGTCGGAATATCAAAATGAAGAAGCAAATGTTTACATTGATTACAGAGGTTGCAACACACTGCAGGACCACCACATGTGAAAAACAAAATGCACTTCTGCTTTTTATGATACTACTACTTAGGTACACCTATACAATCTAATGTACTCAAATACAACAGTTCAACCATAACATCTATCTTTTCAAAGTTTAATGTTTGTTTTTTTTTTTGCTTTTGTTTTGTTTAAGGTTTTGAGTTGATGAGAGTTGATGTTATGTTGTAAGAGCAATTCTGAATTTTAAAAAATAAAAAAAAGGACTATTCCTTGTTACTTAAGTTATAAGCTCAAAGTCTCTTTTCCAGCAGCCCCTCCAGAAAGTCTTTATGTAGCTTGTAACCTGGACAAACCGTTCAATAGGTTATCATAATTATTAAGTATATCCTCAATTTTAGATGTTTTTGTTTTCTGGCAGAGAGCCTCCAGGTCTGACTAAACCATGTGTTGCGATTTAATTTCCTAAAAATTCAGCTGAGAAGTTGGCTCTGAGCATTGACAAAGGGGCAGCAAAGTTCCTTAAAAAACTTGCACATAAATATGATTAAAACTGATTTAAAATTAGTGTCTCTGGGCACTATCATCAATGTCTACACACACCAGGTTACTGGAAGGATGAAGCTACATTCCCCTTGTGTGATCTGGCTGGCATCATGAACCAGCTTCTCGTGTCAAACAGTCTCTGCCCCCTGCTGCCCTTATGTGGTATTGTTTTTAAACAGCTGATGCACTTTCACTATACACTCAATTGCCAGTTTATTAGGTACACCTAGCTGAATCAGTCAAGGCTGATGGGAATGTTATTATTTTTGTCGGTATTTGTCATAAGCAAAAGTATTGGACAACTTCAAATTTTGACTTGATGATGGCACTCGACTGAGTCATGGGATCACCAAAATTATTACAAATCATCCTGAGGGGGACATGAATGTGTGAAAATTCATGGAAATCCATTCAATAGTTGTCAAGACATTTTACTAAAGATAAAAAAAATGTTAACCTGTTGGTGGTGCTGATCAGCAAAGTCGGAAGTCTTCATCCGTATATCGTATCTGTACAAAATTTCATGGCAATCCATCCAGTTTGCATGGTTAATTCTGTACAAACAAAACTCAGTAGCTCAGTCTTTTGAACTTTAAGTGGAAATTTCTCAACACTTATCTTTAGTAATGGAAAAGATGGAAAAGATATCTAAGTATTAATAATGCTGGAAATGTTGTATCACTTATCCTCAGTGATGGAATAGATTTAAAAATATCGAAACATAAATAATGCTGTCAAGTCTGTTTGTGTTTCCAAGAATGTGGGAAAGTTCGGCATGCTTGTATCTCTTTGGATCATCTTGGCCAGAACGATAGCACGCACTGAGGAGTTTATGCTTTTGCCAGCAGTTGCTCCCACACCCAGCTCAGACTGTTGAATAATTATCTAAAACCAGATCAAAAGGTTGATTTCTGATATCCAATAACATAGTGTGACCCATGTCCGTTCTACATGTGCTGGGCAGCTCGGACTTGAGCTAAATATACCAGAAGGATTCCACAGAGCAGAAGAAAAGGAGAAAAAGAGGACAAGAATGGTGTGGGATGTCGAGATAATGCTGGAAACATCTTAATGGCAGCTCGGGCAGGAGGCCAGACAAGAATGCCTTCAGACAGAACAAAGCACAGTCAGTGGGAAGGGTGGAAGAAAGGGAAAGAGAGAAGAAGAAAGGGATGGGGAAGAAGAGAACAGTTGTGACGGCTGGCTGTAAAGATTATCTGCCACATCGTCCATGACACTGGCATCCCCACACAAGTGCTCATTAGCAGTCTGAGCTGCACTTCAAGGAGAGATCTTATTTTAGACGGCAAGCAGGGAGCAGCTACATACAAGCAGGGTCATTTTTCCTGTTATAGCCCTCCGTCACTTTGATGACATAGATAGCCACAGTCAGCACTATTACTGTATTGATTAATGGATAGTACGGGATGCTATAAGAAGGAGCGGTGCTGGTTATTATGGGATTAAATGCAAGCGCACCCACTCTGGTTATTTAACTGCACATGATCCCACAGGAAGAGGCTAAACTGAGCACAGTGGTTTTGTCTCACTGTAGGTAATAACATTTAGTTACACTATGGGGATAAGAGAGACAGCTGATATTGTTCTATGGGTTTGGAAGCTTTCCTGAATTACTGACCCACAGTCTGATAAATCCTCACATTGTCAAATTTGTCACTTTATAAAAAACGCTGACAAACTCCTGGATACCACCAAAGTTTGTCCCTTTACATGAGACTTCAGACTGATATAGAGTCGAACATCTTGTACCTCTGTATGTTCTCACCCAGTGGATGAGTCGACACAAGGGAAACAAATGAGATTAAGAATATTGTGAGCGGAAGACTCTTATTTATTTCTGTCTGCACTTGTGTTACCTGTTCTGCAAACCATGATTTATATGTGATAGAATGTTATGTGAAAAGTAAAAAGAACTGTGTAAAGAACCAAAAATCAGTAAAAGTTAATTGAATGCATTTGCAAAAAAAAAAACTCTCACACTGCAGTTATTCCATAATCAAGTTACAATCACCACAGCCATTATCCACTTCATATTAATTTCATAGCACTAGCTTCTTAAACTACAACCACAAAGACCAAATTGGGCTCAGGATACTGTATATGACGGGATGAAAAGTAAGTTTTAGTAATCAGAGTGTCCCTGCAGACTAAATGTACTAATTTGGACTGAAATAGTAAGCACTGCACTTCACAATCTTTGTAGATGCTGTAGGTTACACAGCACACAGAGTTGTTAGTGTTAACTGACCTTTATGGCCTACTTTAGTGCTGTGGTAAAATAGATTTACTCAGTGCAGTGTAGTTTTTTAAAAATTCAAGTTTTATTACAGTTATTAAACACAACAGAGGGTGACCCAGTGTTTCTCTATTATACTCATCAGACTTATAGTTTATAGTTTATGGTTTAAACACAGTCGTAGGTTTATTGTCTTGCATGTAAAACAATATGCTTGATAACGAAACTTGGTAGCACCAGCAAGCAGCAACCCTTTTCTATACAAAATAAAAATAGAGCAGAGGCGACCTCTAGTGACAGTTGGAGTTTATTTAAAAAAAGAAGATTAGAAGAAGAAGAAGATTCCATTTTTAATGGAGGTATCCTCATAATAACAATTGTTTTAATGGCACCACAGTTTAAGGTGCCTCTTAAAGGAAGGAAATCCCTAAACTCCTCAGCTGTTCAAGAATAAAGAAAGACTTCAAGTAAAATATGTTCAGAGAATGTGAATGAATCTGAATTGTTAATTAATATAGAGAAAATAATTCTCAGAAAAAAAAACAAAACACGGTAACTGCTTAAGGTTTTGTAATTTGTTTTTATTTTTTTTTTCTCTCTCTCTCTCCTGACTTGAAATGTGTGTTTTAATAATTGTACTGTTAAACAAATAGCCATTACTGAAGCTATTAGTCACAAAGGCTTACCCATTAAAAGCAGCAGCAGCAAGATAAGGCAATGACTTTTAGTAGTTTAAATTATAGACACGTTCCTATAAAAATGTACATTTTCCAAGATATATTTCGTATGACATCCTGCAAAGGGAGTTTAGCTTGCATCAACACAATGCAATCCACACATTTCACATTCCCATGAGAATGGTTTTAAAACCAGCGTTTTAAAACATGCAGTGTTTTAGTCTAGTAAGCTATCCAGTTTAGGGGTGTGGGCCATAAGAGGGGTTGTAGGGCGGCTGTGCAAGTTCGTCTAAATATGGTGGTGCATAAGGCTGGCTGGGGAAGGGGTGCATCGGGTGCCCTGGACTGAAAGCAGCTGGAGAGTCAGTTGGATCTGCTGAAAAGACAAAAACAAATATTTGGTTTGTGGTTAATTAAATATTGTGTTGCTCTCCCAATTGTCGTGAAAGGATAATGCTGGTGTTTCTTTTCATCATTGTCAACATATCCAGTGACAAAACTTCCCTATCCTGTCTGTTGCTCTCAGCCCATAGACCATACTTTCCTACTGAAGATGTAAATCTTCAAAACATTTTTTTAAAGGATAAATAATTTAATATAATACCTGGGCACTGTGTCTTCTAGCAAACATTATTCTATCAGGAATAGAAAGTGAATTTTGCCGGGGACTGTTTTCAGATGCAGATTAATGTACATTCGGTGTGCTCTCGTGAGTATTTACAGCAACTTTGCAGCTCTGTTAGTTTTGTAAAAAATGGAGCTCCATGGCACAGAGGAATGAGATATATCAGGCTTTAGGTACACATGCAATCCTTGTTGACAGTAAAAATATAGAATATCACCAGACCTATTCTTAAAAATGATTATTGTTGTCAGTAGGCTATAAAAACAACACAAACAAACTTTGTTAAATAAGGAATCATTTAACTCGTTAAATATATAGTAGCACTTCCTTAGCAAATTTGTTACATTTATAATTGGGATGAAATAACTCACTAGCTTCCAAGTATGAGGGTGGTGGTGCTGTAGGGACGGGTAGGCTTCCATATCCAGGCTGGACAGGTACAGGCTGGTAGCCTGGGTAGGACAGCTGATGTCCGGAGGGGGAGAGCGGCTGCTGGGGTGCGTTGACTACAGAGGTGGTGGTTATCACAGCTATAGGTAAAGTCATAGACTGTGATTGGTTCGAAAATAAGGTGCCAATACTTGCTGACAGAAACAAATTGTGAACATTTCATCCATAGTTCAAGGACACTATATCGTGAAACAATTAAAAGTTCCTATTTAAAGGAAAGGTTAGACATTTTGGGAAATATGATTAACGCTATTCACTTTCCTTCTGCCAACCAGCACATCTGAAGCTCACTTTATTTAATCCATACAAAACCTGAAGTGTAAAAACGACAAATCTCTGTTTTGGTCGGTCATGTGCTCGACCACTTCTTGGACGGGACCGGTCGCCAGGCAACCAGCGGGGCCAGTAACTTCCTAGAATCTCCGCTGGTTGCCTGGCAACTGGTTCCAACCAAAAAATGGCTGGCACATAACTGCCCATAAAACGGCAATTTGGGATTGTACGTAGTAGACAACGAGATACGTGTTCATTAGTGAGCTTCTGAGGTGCTCGCAGCGTATTTGCTAAAATGCCACTCTTTTCCTTTAACTGCAGTGGCTTGGTCTCAAGAGTGCATATTAAAGCTAAACTGTAACCAAACGTGTGTCCTACTTTGGTGCCTTCGATTGCCTCCTTTTCGACATTTCTTGTAGAACAAGCAGCAAGGAGCCACACAGCAGATGATGAGAGACACACAGAAGATGATGGGAATAATTGAGCCTAAAACAGCTCCCAGAATCAGAGGGATTTTGTTTGTTTGTGTAAAGCTAGGCCTGGGGAAAAAGACACAGAAATAAAGCAATTTTAAGAAGTATAATGACAATTGCGTTTTTTTAAAAATGTTGTTATTGTTACATATCCTGTTGTTTTTTTTTAAATCTTTGTATGGTCTAGATTGAAAAACAGGTTCAAAACATGAGCACACCTTCTAGGACAGCTTCCTTGTTCTTCTTCAGTTAGACGGTATTTCTTTTCACTGCAGCAGTATTTGTGGTTGCAGTTTCCACAGCAGTGCTGAGTGCCACATTTCTGAGTACTATGGTAGTAACCATCTGTGTCCCAATAGCTGCTACAGTGATCAGCTGTTAACATACAAAACCCGGGGTCATGGTGAAAAGTAGTGTGGGTGAAACATTAGGAGATACAGCATAACATGAATTGATAAAATGAACAGATAAACTTTCAGTTGCCTCTTTTATGTAAGTTAAACGTCCATGTACACACAAGCTTAAAACAAGGGTCATTCCCACTGAGAAATACAACGTAGGCCGTAGTTATGAAACTGTGGCACCTGGTAACTAACTGATCTGACTTGACTGGGTAATTTTGGTTTCACTTTTCAACTGTCAGTATGTGACTGAGGAGCTAAAGATCCAAAACCTGTTGAAACAACACCAAAATAAAACTCACCCCATACAGCCGGGAGCAGGACCACACACAAAACACACACAAGACTGGACAGGACACTTGAACCCATTACTGCTATGTCGCGTAATAAGGAAATGAGTCTGACTCTGAACTGACTGTTTCAATCTGTCTGTCCCACCCTATAGCAAGTAGTCCAACAGCATTCCTTACTTCATGTGAAAGATTTGCCACTGGATAATCTATGGAAGATTTCTGCAATAGGGAGTGATCCATTCAAACAAAGGTACTACTTGTGTAGTTATGCCGATTCTTTGCATGTCTTTTCTTTTCTATAACCAAATAAAAATCTAATTGAGGTTAAAACCTTTTTTTCAAGTGTGAGCTGGCCAAGACAGCAGCAATTAACACAAAACAGACAAACAAGCTAAGAAAACTACTTCTACCACAAACTGATAACTGCATGTGCTGGAAAATGTATTTGTTGAACAATGGCTGTGTGTCACCTCTCTTTAGCTGCACAAATTCAGTTAAAATGATGCAAATTTTATAATTAACCCTTTAAATTGAAACCAACTCATATAGAAACTCAGGCAGACAAAGTTTCTTTTCCTGCGCAGTTGAGCAATATGTGGGTGCAGTACAGTCAGCCCCACCCCACGTGATTTGAACCAGTATTATCTGCCCTTTCCCCATTAATCATTATTAGTGAAAAACTAAAATAATATTTAGCATAAGTATAATAATAATATTTGACATAGGTGCACTTTATCATATTCTATTCTGAAAATTCATTAACCAAAGTTGGGGAAAAACAGAAAATATACATTTTATTGAACTAAATAAAAGACAAGTAGCATCAATGACAATTATTCTTGGATGAGAAACACAGTTGGAACAAGAATATATCTCTGCTGGTCTTTCATAAAGAACACAAATGGCTATAATCCACAGACTCAAATAAAAACACCTTGAAGAATCAACACTGGCCAAAGGACTGAAATGCAGGTAAAACACATTTATGGACAGATTTCAGAAAAAGGCAAGCCTAGACTGAACTACACAGATAAATCACTTGGTCGATGTAAGAAACACATGCACATTCCTCACAAATGAACTGTTTTCCAAATTACAAAGATATGCAAGGCCATTAGGCCCCTTTCATTAGCTGGCATGTGGTTTCTCATGTGTCAGCTGGTAAAATAAAATAAGCCACAGCATATATATGACTGAAAGTCATTCTGAAGCCTGTACCCATGATACTCACATATAATGAAACATTAGGTACAATGTTTGTCTTTGACCACAACCAAAGTCTAAACCTAAAAAAAGTCAGGGATTTTTAACAGGGTGGCTCAAAAGATCAATGTCTGACTCGTAACACAAACTGTGACTGTACTTGTCACTTGTCCAAGTTCAGCTGGATCATAAGAAAAAGGTCACTTTAGTAAAACGTTTGTCAAGTAATTTCAGGCAGCAAAAAGCAGAAGTGATAGCTTTGTTGCAAAAAAAAAAAAAAAAAAACACAGGTAAAAGAACAGAGCAATGAAGGCTTATTAGTTTAGTTTGAAATTAAAAAACTATTCAAACCTGACTGTTATGCTGGTACAGTCTAATAAAGGCAATGGTGAAAAAAAAAAAAAAAAAAATCAATATTAAGATTAATTACTCAATAAGAAAATTATGACTTTTAAAGATTTAGAACAAGCACAGTTTGGGTTGGAACTGAAGGATACACAATTTGATAGCAGCAACGTTGAACACAGCACAGCAAAAATGATGGCCAGTTGAGGTGAATGTAAGCTCTTACAATGACCACTGTAGTCTGATCAAATTAACATGGCTAAGAAGGCACAGTTGTTATTTGCATTTTGTAAATGTAACATTTGTATTTTTTGGTGGACCCGACCATGTGAATGTTTGGTTGAAAATAAAAATCTCCTTTGGTTTTTCATTCTATGCTGCCGATGCATTTGAGCTCAGTTACATATATTGTAAAATGGGCGAATGAAAACAATGAATGAAAACCTGAGCGAAAAAAAGAAAATTCATACGAAATCTCCCTTGTACATAAACACAGAAAACTTAAATGTGACGTGAACTTTCTCTGTTGACACAATGAACGTTCCTTTTTGCTGGAGGCTGGAGACTCTCTCACTCACACTCACGCTCACACACACTAAAGTGTTTTCAAGTAACACATAAAGAACTTTATACATCTTCCAGAAACACTAGTGACAAAAGGAATATATGAACTACATGAAAAAAAAAGTTCAAAGCACTTTTTGGGTCTGAAATAAACTGGCAGAAAGCAGTTAAATTGTGGCCTTAGCCACAAAAACTCCTCCAAAGTTTGACCACTGAGTCTGACTGCAATCACTGTAAATGGTGAATTAGGAAGTCCGGCAGGTTCGATCGGTGCACAGTTTGAAAAAAACAAAATGTCAAAGCACTTCATCTACTCCTTAAAATCAGACTCAGTGGTTTTATGTTTAATTTACCAAGATGACTAACATGGAGCCACTAAGAAATACATATTTTTAAAGAACAATCTCACCACTTGTATATTGAAAGTCCATGCAATATGAACCGAGAGGTACAACATTTTCACTTGGCAACTCTTCAATGTGGCAGATGGACAAGTACTACAAGTATGTCATAAGATTCCCATATTTAACCACCAAAACACATGAATCGGGACACTCGGAAATTGAGATTATACATTTCCCACTCTGCCAAGTTCAAAAATGTTGCAGCACGTTTAAAGTGGCTGCGGTACTGTGGCGCACTATCCAGTCTTGGGTGGTGGTGCAACATAATCCGGGTTAAATGCTGGCTGGGCCAAGTAGTCTGTGTGTGACGGTGGAGCGTTGGGCTGGCTGGGAGGCTGTGGAGGGTACGCTGGCTGGCTGGGAGGCTGTGAAGGGTACGCTGGCTGGCTGGGAGGCTGTGAAGGGTACGCTGGCTGGACAGGAGGCTGTGGAGGGTACGCTGGCTGGCCGGGAGTGTATGCAGCCTGGCTGTAAGGCATTGGGTTGGGAGGGTAGACGGGACCGACTAGACACAGAAAGAAAAACATGGAATGAGGATAAAAGGGCTGAAAATGCTTAGACAGTAATCACAACTTCAGTTCTGTCAAACGAAGCAACCATAAATGGTTATTTTCCTATTAAATGTAGACATGTCTCCACTTTATACCAGCAGCGGTTATTCCATCATGTGTTTTAAAGCTACATTCTAATGTGTCATTAACCCATGTTAAAAGGGTGTTTATTTATAGTATGCTGGGTGTTTCTCTAAAAAAATAAAAAATAATAAAAAAAAAAACCTACCACATAACTATCAACTTTTGTGAATGATCATGTTAATCCTAACAATCCCAAGACCTTCATTTCTGTCCATTTCCTGCAGATTCATTTAAGAAATGCACTGATCGAAGTTGTGTGTGCTAGCGTTCATGTTTTTGTTTTGTTTGTCTCAGTTGTTTTGTTGCCACTTCTTGTGTAAATTTCAGACTGATTTTTGGTGAATTCAGTCCATAAATAAGTTTTCACTAGTTTCAGTCTGGTCAACAAATTTGATTTGAATACTGGTACGGAGTTCTAAAAAGGGGAAGCTATTGTCACAATCAGACCTTTAAGTCTTGGGTTATAAAAAAGCCACACTCACTGGCTTCCTGATATGACGGTGGCGGTCCGGATGTGAACATTTGTCCATGGTAGGGTGACGGCATGGACTGAGCTCCGTAGCCCTGGGGCATGGACTGGGCTCCATAACCCGTCTGCACTGGTACGGGCTGGTAGGGTGGATAATGGGCGCCCTGGTAGGGCAGAGGCTGTCCAGGTGTTGCAGTTGGCTGCTGGGGGTACTGCTGAGGAGTGGTGGTGACCACTGTGGTGTGGGTGGTGGTAGCTATCACAGCTGTAAGCAAACAGAACAAAGAAACGGATGAGAAACACAGCTAATACAACCCAGGGACAGGGTTCAATCACAGTTTCAGTGGAAGTGTAGTCGGGATTGAGCTGATTGTTTGGTCAACCGGAAAACAATCAGCCCCCCACACCCCACCCCCCACCACCAACACAGGGGACATTGCAACACTAAACAAAAAGGAAGTTCCAATTTCATATAGTGATTTGTTCCCATAAGTTTGCAGCAACAGTTAACTGTGCCAGGTTTGTACATTCGTAAGAATGCAGAAGTGACTGTGACGCAAGACAACTGAATAGAAATAAATTCTATTAAGTCAACAGGCTTGCACAAATTGTCGCCTCACTGCAGTGCCAGGTTCAAATCCCGGGTTGGCTTTGGCCTTCCTGTGAAGATTTTGCATTTTCTCTTGCTTCGGTGCTTGCATGGGTTCTCTCCGTGTACTCCTCCCACAGTCCAAAGACATGCAGGTTAATTGGTGAGTCTAAATTGCCCATAGGAGTTAGTGTGAGCGTGAATGGTTGTCTGCCTCTAGCCCAATGTCAGCTGGGATAGGCTGAGGATAAGCGGTACCGATAATGGATGGAGGGATGTTTTTTAGCACCACTCACTTTTACAGTTTCAGTTTAATTTACACACTAAAATCTCTATGAAACAGTGACCGCAGACAGCTGCCAAAATCCAGACAAAAGAAGATTAATTAAATCTGAGTCAATTTCAGTTAATACCTTGTCACCCAAATCAAGCCTCATCAGCAGCAGTGTCTGGTTTTTGGACTTTCTTTGGCTCGGGTTATTGCCTTTCAGACTACTTATTGTCCGCCCTATCTTATTGGTGGAAGTTGTTGAGTCAGCCTGAAAGGAAGACCTGAAAAATGCACCTCCTGTACATGTTCTTCAGATTACACAAAGCATTTAATCTATGTTTTAATTATAGTAAACATTCTCATAAAAAGATACGGACACATATATCATAATGTATCAGGTCTCTCTCAAGGAAACTAACCATAATTAGATTAGTGTATTTTTTTAGATTTACATAGCTTTTGAAAACTAACTTCACATGATTTGTTACTTGCTCGATTGACATTCATGTATATAAATACATAACCAAACCTCCAGGGGTCCTCAATGTTTCAACTTTAAGTGTAAACCCATCACTGTGTAAGTCACTCACATCACCCCCCACCATGTGTTTTTTTTCCACGAGCACTTCCTGTAAATGACGTGGGATGGTCTTGAGTTTTCCCCACTGTGGTTGTCGTGGAAACAGTGAGTCACACAAGGTGGAGCTCCAACATTCCTGGATATGATCCCGACATGCAACAGCCCAATGACAGAGGAATCCACATTCTTACTTGAGTTTTAGCCTACTGCTCTGTGCCAGAGCTTAGTCGCTGCATGACTGGCCAGAAAGGCCAAACTGACAGGAAGTGTGTAGTATTTACAGATGGTGGTACATGGTCACCCACACCCACACAGCTCGGGTGCTTTCCTCCACCGTGGGGAATATAGTTGAAGGATTTAATTTACGGAAGTCGGTTAAAGGGTGGACACCAATACATATCCAGTCTAAGTACTGGGAAGAGAACAGAAGAAGAAATCTAGCAGTGGAAATAATGGGTTGATGGCAAGGAGGACTAGAGAGACATAAACTGGAATTAAATCAGCCCTGTTGTAAAAGAGAGAACAGAATATGAAGGCCGTCTGTCTCTGAGTGCACAAAGCTCATAAAAAATAAGGTGTGAAGGTTTTCCCTGTTTGTGTACATACTTAATAAAAGCGGTTTGGAAAGGTAAGTGTAAAGGCATATTTTCTTCTTCTTTTGACTCTTACTCTTGATAACATTTTGGTCAATTAATTAGTTTTTTAAAAAGGGCAAATAATGTCATTAAAACAGCTGAGCAGCAGTTTTAAGCAAACATTAATTAAACAGGAGTAAATAGTTTATTTGTTGTAGACTATTTTCATTTTCTTAGTGAGTATTTATGGCAGCAGGACAGTCTATGTTGGACTGAGGACAATCCGACAAGAATGGCTACACAGAAAATACTTAATCATTGTTGGTTTTTTTCCATGGGATTTGTTGACAATAACAAAAATATAGACTATCACCAGATATAAATACTTTAATAAAGACAATTCAAAATAAAGCTGTTTATAAGTATCTTAAAAGCTGACATTTGCATGTACTGAAATGTATCATATCTATGCTTGAATTCATAGCATTGAAAATAAACAGGCCTTGTCTTGTAAAACAGCAGCATAATTTAAGTAAGGGCATGATCTTTCCGGTGATGGAACTACAGTAGTGTTCACATTTGGCAGGAACTCCAAACAGCAATTATCAGTGATGACTATGCTGAGTCATCAACCTGCAGGATACACTGTGCACCACAGAAGATCACAAAGAAGTCATGTGAAACCCTAAATATCAAATGAGGAACTTCACTGACTAAAGTACCTCTTTGCAACAGTTGTCAGTGTCACATATAATTTGCATATAATTGTGATTTGGGTAATCTCAGACCAGTTTGCTCTCCCTTCCTAATTGTCTGTGTAATTCCTCTGACGAAAGGCATTGCAGTAATGAAAGTCATGTGGTGGGTGGGCCAACAAACCTCAAATGATTCCCCTGATGTTCTGTTTTGAAAACTATACAGACAAATACTCCAACACACTGGAAACCAAGAGTCTCATGTCTTCACTTAAACAAATAAAGACAATTATAGTGAAAAAAGATCAGACACTGCACTTTATGTACATAAGCTGTCAGCAACTGTTGGCTGACTGAGTGTTATGGTCATCTGTTAGTCTGGCCCTTGTATAAAATTTCACCTACTAATACCTGGTAGTGCTCAGGGCTTGTGTGTTAGGGGAATCAAGTGAATTTTTGCTTTAACGCCTTAAATTGCCCAGGGCTGCAACTGAAGTTTTCTTTTCATTATCTGTGAATCTGACAATTACTTTCTTGATTAGCTGATTAATGATTTGGTCCATTAAACTGCAAAACAATTTGAAAAATGGCCATCTCAAATTCCCAGAGCCAAACGTTCAAAATACAACAGTATTCAACCAGTGAATTTGTGGAATTTTTCTGTAAAAATGCATTAAACAATTTTCACGAATTAATGTTTTGCTGCTTGACTACCTGATCAATCGACTGATCATTTCAGCTCTAAAATTCCCATTTGATGAAAATGCCACTGAATACTAACTCTAAAGAAATCCCTGTTTGTAAAAGGTTGTGGCCACACTTCATTCTGATGGACCACTGCTGATGCAAACTATGATATGATATCTAATATGATAACAAACTCAAATTCAAGCATCAGAAATGTACACTAAAAACGAATGATGTGAGGATGGTTACAGCTTTTTGTCAACTGGCTCCACTCACTCTTGTCTGACAAGGTGCCAGCTAACTGCGAATATCTCTATCCACAAGACTGAACCAATCTGTGAGTCAAATCACTACCAGTTTAAGTGTGGATGCTATGGATAAAATCCTCTATTACAGTAATCTGTCATTTTATATTTTGATATCATATAAAGTAAATTTCCTGAAAAATCAATTGAGAAACTGTTTATGGTTAAAATAACCAGGTGGGAATGTCTGTTTTTACCTTATCCAGTGAATTAAATACCTTACAGATCACGGTACTTCATTGTATTGAAGCAATTACTTTCGTTTTGCACTTACTCCAATTCCTGTTCATATGAAACACTTGTTCATTTCCTTCTGTGTAAACCTGCTGTTCAGGTAGTACCAAGATGTGAACTTATCAGCTGATGAACTTGTAAACAATACGACCAGAGATATTAAAAGGGACAGATACAGTATAAACAGTCTGACAAAATCTCTGACAGTAGACAACACTTCTGTCGTCTGCTGGTATATAATGGCATATCACATAGCCGGTTACCAGTGACTAACTCATGCCACCTTATCATAAAAAAGCTGAACTAGCCCTTTATGATCTTTTCTGTACCCCGGTAGTTACTTAGGAGCAACATTGGACTGTCCACATTTTGTACGGTGGGTTTTCTAGTGCTTAAGGTATAGCTACTAAATATGGAGACTATTGAGAAAAAATCAAAACAAAATGAGGTATCAGTGCCTCATTGATACAAAAATGTTTGTATCCACATTAGGGTGCCTACTCCTTTAAGTCTGTCCTCTCAATAAAACAAATCATAGCCTGTTTTGAGCTCCTGAAGCATTGGCCATTGTAAATATCAAGGCAGTCGAACTCTTGACCAAAGAACAAGCTGCCAGTTCTGAATCTAAACGCATCACCAACAGCAGTAGATAGTATTAGTTGTTAGTGGAGGGCTACTTACGTCTTGGCTTGCGGCACATCTTGTACAGGCAGCAGCAGGGACAGACACAGCAGCAGATGAAGATGAGCATAACCACGACAAGGCCACCAATACCAAAGATCATGGGGACTGGTGACACATGATAACTAATACTATTGGGTTCACTGAAAAAGAAACAAAGAAAAAAAACATGCAAAACAAAAAATATATTAATATTTTTATGTTGCCATTACCTTACTGATAAAAAAAAAAAAAAATGTGTTTCAACAACTATCAATGATCACTATTAGAAAACACAAATACATCAACTCTCTGTTATAAAGACAAAATAATGCCCAGTTTGTAAAATCCCGTTCCCTGTTTCCTTTGCTATGGCCAAACATATTTTACAAATCGGTTATGTGGAAGGAGACTGTAAGTTGTGCTGCAAGTTGCAATTAATTCACACAATAGCATCTTGCCGCTGGTGGTCGTGCACAGGAAGACACCGCTTCCTGTTGCCTGACTGCATGATACCTGCATAACATCTGCTACAACGCATCTCAGAATCAGACTAAGACAGACGGAGAGAAAAAATGGAACTCACTTTCTGTCTCACCATCTAACACGGAAATTCAAATGTCACATAACAATGTCAACTGTAGTTAGGGGCACTTTATCATCTATGACACAATAAAGTAAAATAGAATACCATTCATCTTGTTGCTCCTCACTGAACCGCAAGAAAGTGTTGCGACAGCAGTATCTGTCGTAGCAGGAACCACAGCAAAATCCAACAAAGCAACTTTGGTATGAGTGATACACATGGGATTGATCTGTGTAGCTCTCACATTGGTCCCCTGCTGTAACAGAGCAGAGAGGGCAGGAAAGGTTAGCCTTGTTACCACTGAAGACAAAGCTGTAATGGTGATTTAACAGTCAGACATGGGTAAAATAGGACACACACATGCCTCTACCCACATAAAACCCGAGTTAATATATTGGATTCATGGCGTAGGTCTAGAAAAATCCAATAAAGCTGAAGCAATTATTCTATTAATCAATGTATTAATGAAAACAAAACGTATTGGCAACTGTTTTCAAAATCGACTAATTCATTAGTAATTTTTCAGGCAAAAATATGAAACATTGTCCACTTCTACCTCGTGAGAATTTGCTCCCTTTCTTTGCCATGTGTGTTAATGAAATTAATATTTTTAGGTTGTTTAGCTGTTGGTCAGACAAAGGCGAGTATGTCGCCTTGGGCCCTGACATTCTATGAACAAAACATTAATGGAAAATGAGAATAAACCAATTACCATCTGTAAACATGCTATTAAAACATACACCAGGGGCCATTTTACTAGCTGAAAGTAATGCAGCCCAATACAACAGATCTGTTACACTCATAAAGGTTATAATGTTCATTGTTGTATGGTCATAGAGTTGCATTAACTGAGGTGTTTTTTTTTTTTTTTAAATATTATAGTAGTATCTACCCTTCTTATACTAATCAGGGTAACATAGCTAGAGCTGTTTATCTTCACAAATACTGTAAAACATTAAAGGAAAGGCAGCGTTATTTCTATTTAAAGTGATCAGATTATACTGGACAATAGCAAACACAGGGCAGAGGAAATGGCACTGAGTGAGTCAGTCCCTCAAGGTTAACTCTGCCGGCGTGTATCTCGGTCTTTACTCCAAAAATCACGAAAACGTGAACTCGGTCCAGTTGATTTACTTCGGTCTGTTAACAACGTTGAGCTGATGTCGCTGCCATCGCCCCGGATACGGTGAGCTGAGTTTAACTTTAAAAAAAAACAAAAAAAAAAACAGCAAAGCGAACGCCACGCCAACAGCGATGACACGGACAGAGGAGGTTTTTTTTTTTTTTTTATTAAAGTCAAACTTACCAGACACACAGGGGGCCAGGGTGGCGCACAGGGCCAGCACAACAACACACGGCAGGCCTGACGCCATGACTGCCGAACGACTCCCGGATATCGGGCAGGAAACTGAGGACTGTCCTCCGGCCGTCGGAGACAGGTCTGGTCTGGTCCGGATCCCGGGCTGCTGCGGCCTCACTCAGCCGAAGTGACGCCCATTCTTCCCGTAACGCTGCTGCAACCCGCCGCTGCTGCTTCCTCCTCCTCCTCTTCTTCTTCTTCCTCTTCTTCTTCTTCTTCTTCTTCTGCGGCTGATGCGCTTCTTCTTCTTCTTCTTCTTCGTCGCCGTGTTTTACGGCGGTTGGCGTCCAGCTTATTGGTGCCTTCCTCTCCGGAGTGTGATTCAGGCGATAGACTTATCATCTATAGCCTTTCAAAAAAAAAAAAAAAAAAAACCTATCACACATACACAAACAGACACTTTAAATTACATTTTGTCCTCCATTCTTTACAACCTAGTCCTACTATACATCCCTATCCATGTCAGTCACCCATCATGTCCTGTAAAAACCCTGTATCCTTTAAGAAAGCCAACAGTGCCAACAGTTCATGCTCGGTAATCATTTCAGTGTGAATTCCTGCACAAATAATTCCTCTCTCCTGTGCGCAAGGCCTACCCGAATACGTTTGACATTCTTCTGACTTTGATTGAGATGTCTCCCTTTCCCCTCTCTGTCTCACCTTTCATGCCACATTTGGTTGTTTTTTTTCCCCAGATTATACACTTGACCACCTGCTTTACCGGTACTAATTTGAATTTTCTATTTCATTTCTTTAAAGCTTTGCAGCCTCATCCACCCACTCATTCCCCCTCACCCCTACATGCACTGGAACCCGCAGAAATGTTACCTGACCTCCCTGATTTGCTATTCTTGTGACTGACTGAAGCACTTAATATAGTACCTCTTGGCGACTGTTTAGGAAAGACCTTAAACTAGCTAGGGCTGAGGATGAATCCGAGCATATCAGCACCTTATCTTGTCTAGTTCTTTCCACCCATTGTAGTGAAAACACCACTGCCAACATCTCCCCTGTGTAAACCCCTAATTTCTTGGATGTTCTTTGGTTCCAATTCCTTTTGCTGGTATTGCCACCCCATATCCTGCCACTCCTGTCTGAGGTTTCTTGGCACCATTCGTATAGATCTGTGTAAACTCGTTACATGACAGTTGAATGCACTTACTAAATCAATTTTACCTTTTTCTTTCCCTTTAACCTCTAACAAATACTGGTCTATATCAGGCCATTCTTGCTTCTTCTTCTTCTTCTTTGCGGATTGCAAACAATCGGTATAGGCAAAGTGCATACCGCCACCTACTGTACCGGAGTGTGTAAGATCAGGGCTTTACCTTACTGACAGTACTTCAGAATCATATATTATGTAGAATCATGTAAAAAGAACAACAACTATATCTTATAATGTAATAAAAAGTAAAGAGAGCCTTGCAGCAGTCCCGCGTTTTCTCACTCATGTCTAAAATCCTTTCCAAGTTCCATCCCCGTCCTAGCTTCAGTCCTTCCTTCAAACCTTCAATCCATTATGTCCAAATCTCAGTCTTGAGAAAAACACTCCCTCTCTTCTGCACTTCCCTTTGAAAGCCTTCATCTTAGTTTATTTATGTATACTGTAATAGTGTCTCCCTTTGATATCTGTGTCCCACTTAGTCTGTCTCGAATCCCTCACTGCTGTTGTAATTAACGATTTGGCCGACGATTTTTCGAAGGGAACTTTCATTATTTCATCATCATTGAATTTCAACACTCTCTTTGCAAACCTATCTGCTTTCTCAATACTCTCCACACCAACATGAGCAGGGACCTAACAGAATGCATTCCATTCTGTAATGCTTTTTTAGGTATGTCCTAAGTATTACTGTGCCACTGAAGTTAGCTTAGTGCATTTTTTTCAATCAACAATTGAAATATGATGTATTATTTTAAGATAAGACTTCACAGGCCATACCCAGCAGTATGTAAAGTTGATGTATTTTCTATTCATTTCGGTTGCCAGAGTAAATGAAAAACTAAAGACTAGAAATTGACTAGCAAGGAGGCCAACCAATAAAATAAAATAACATAATAAACAGATGCGTCTATCAATGTTACTATCAGTCTCACTTTGCCATGTAAGGGCCCTTTGACTGATGAACTTTCACCCTACTCTCAAAACAAAAATTTACTGGATGTTTCTCCCACTTTCTGTGCACTGCGTACATATTAGTCAGTAATTCATCACTAGTTTGTGATTTTTTGATTAAGTATTTATTTAAGCATCTATTAATTTAGAAGTATGCACCATGTAAGCACAAGACAAACCAAAAATAACTAATTATATATAGCAAGATTATGTAATCATGCAGGTGTTAGTGGGGCAGTTGCCCAGTTTGCCTGGTAGTTAATCCACCCTTTGCCCAAGGTGACGTCTCTGTACTGTATTCAACCAAATGGGAAAATTGTGTTCGGTATTTGCTTGATAAATGACTTAACCAATGAATTTGTTATCAAAAATGGTTGTCAATAAATGTGCTGTCAATTGACTATTCAGTTTAACACGATGAAGTGAAAAGGCAAGTCAGGCAAGGTCGGACGTGTATGGTAACAGGAAATAGGGAGCACTTTCACTCTCTCAGAGACTCAATACAGGACTCGCCCATCATATCTTTTTGCTTGAGTGGTTGCTGTGAGCGGTTAAGAGCCTGCATAGATGTCTATCTATGCTTTGCAGATGCATCTGCTACCAGATGCATCTGGTAGCAGAGATCAACATTTATAGTGTATTTGTGGTTAAGAGATCCAAATCACTTCCCTAATTTTTCTAATGTTTCAGTTTCCAACATAAAAGTACGATATAACTGTAATTAATTTGAGTGGTGGTTATCATGCTTGATCTCCCATGGCTCCTGGTGATAACTTTCTCTTCTACCTACACATCTAAATCTATATGGGTAGCTGAGATTTGTGGGTATATTGCGAGATGTGACGTGAGAGGAAATGTCAGATAACATTGTGGGTTTCACATGACATGTAGGTGTTGATGCATAGATTTTCATTCTTTATGATCCTTTGGCTTGTCTCTTTGGGGCAGTGGTGGAAGAAGTATCAGATGTTTTACTTGAGTAAAAGTAGCAGTATCACAATGTGAAAATACAAATAATCCTGCATTCAAAGAAAGTATTATCAGTAAAGGATCAAAAGTAATACCTCCTGTCAATTATAATGTTAATATTTATTATATAATTTGAGTATTATTACTGATGCATTGGGGTTTAAACGGCATTTTTATATTGTAGCTAGTCAAGGTGGAGATAATTTTGACTATTTTATACAGGCCTACTGTTTGGTAGTTTAGCCTATAACAATGCATTATATTCTATAAACTGATGTTTATAGAAAATTCTAATCTGCAAAGTGACTCGGAACTATAGCTGTCACACAAATGTAATGGTGTAAAAACTACAATATTTCCCTGTGAAATATAGTGGAATGAAGTATAAAACAACACTAAATGTAAATAATCATTATCCAGAGGCAGAGGTCTGCACAAAGTGTGAGGTGAACCAGACTTGTGGTACCAGGCACTCACATAGATTTCCCTCAGGAGCCAATTAAAACACAAACTAAGTAAATAAAAAAACAATTACGCCTGTATAGGTTTTTTTCATAATTTTGTGTACCAAAATACAGTATGTTGATATCATCTGTATCTGGATAAATATGGATTAAATTATATTAAAACACATAACTGCTGTCAGTCCACCTCAGCAATTAGATTTAACTCAAACACAGTATGCCAAAAGTCCAGTCCTGCAGGCGAACAGATCCAAAGCCTAAAGAGATCTGTAGAGGGCAGCAAAACACCTCGTTTGTCCCTATGGTCTGTCCATATTGGGGCAGTAACAACAACAACAACAGAATCAATTATCATAGAAATTAATTTTGTTAAGTCAATTCAAGTCAATTTTATTTGTATAGCGCCAAATCATAACAAAAGTTATCTCAAGACGCTTTCACATAGAGTAGGTCTAGACCATACTCTTTAAAATATTATTTACAGAGACCCAACAGTTCCCACCATGAGCAAGCACTTGGCGACAGTGGCGAGGAAAAACTCCCTTTTAACAGGTAGAAACCTCGAGCAGGACCGGGCTCGGGGGGGGGCGGCCATCTGCATCGACCGAGTTGGGTTGAAAGGGGAGGAGAGAGGGGGAGAGGGGAGACAGAACAAGAGGAGAGACAACATATCAGACTAATAACAATAACAACTGCAGCAGTGAGTGTGGAGCAGGAACATGGGGGCAGTAGACGGCCGGCAATCACAGATCCAGAATCTACAGCTCCAGGGGTGGAAATACCTGCAGAAAGTGAGAAGGCAAAAAAGCGCAGAAAGCACAAGGAATACCAGGAAGAAATGGAGTTGGTAACCTGTATTAGTGGGATAGGAATGCGTACAGATAGAGAGGGAGAGGAGGAGAGAGAAGCTCAGTGCGTCATAGGAAGTCCCCCGGCAGTCTAATCCTATAACAGCATAACTAAGGGATGGTTCAGGACTCACCTGAGCCAGCCCTAACTATAAGCTTTATCAAAAAGGAACGTTTTTAGCATACTCTTAAACTGATTCCACAGAAGTGGAGCTTGATAACTAAAGGCTCTGGCTCCCATTCTACTTTTAGAGACTTTAGGTACCACAAGTAACCCTGCATTCTGTGAGCGTAGTGCTCTAGTGGGGTAATACGGTACTATCAGCTCTTTAAGATATGATGGTGCCTGACCAATAAGAGCTTTGTAAGTGAGGAGGGCGACTTTAAATTCTATTCTAGATTTCACAGGGAGCCAGTACAGAGAAGCTAATATTGGAGAAATATGTTCCCTTTTGCTAGTTCCTGTCAGTACACGTGCAGCCGCATTCTGGATCAGCTGGAGAGTCTTTAGAGATTTATCGGAGCAGCCCGATAATAAGGAATTACAGTAATCTAACCTAGAAGTAACAAATGCATGAACTAGTTTTTCTGCATCTTTTTGAGACAGGATATGCCTGATTTTTATAATGTTACGTAAGTGGAAGAAGGCAGTCCTTGAAGTCTGTTTTATATGGGCATTAAAGGACATGTCCTGATCAAAGATTACTCCTAGACTCCTTACAGTGGTGCTAGAGGCCAGGGCAATGCCATCTAGAGTAACTATATCTATACATAGTGTGTCTCGCAGGTGTTTAGGACCCAGAACAATAACTTCAGTTTTGTCTGAGTTTAACTACAAAAACTGAGATTCATTCATGATGGTAGGTTATATTGCAAGGCTGTTGACTGGTATATGTACCTTATTCACTCTCAACTGGGCGAAAACTGTGTATGTTTAAACTATAGTTTTTTTTTTTTAACACAATCAAACACATATGCACAGATTCAGTTTTTTTGGCCAACCCAACTTCAAGAACATATACTTCTATACAGCACGCCTATGTACAGTCTATGTTAAGAACCAGTTGGGGTTCAATGTCTCCTTCTCAACACCAGAGGTCACTTGTGCACAGGAAAAATCTCTCCACTCCGCCACATCAACTAATCTGTTAAGTCTTGAGCTCAAGTTAGAATTCATGTCATGTATGCCCATTCAAAAAACAGTGCCCTGCACCAAAGGTAGGCCTGAGACACCTGAAGGAGCACTCTCAGACACCACTTTTGACACAAAAGACAGGCATCAATGTCCTTGTCATTTTGCGGCGCTTGGCAGATAAAACATTTGTTTCTCTGCAATAAAAAGCCAAAACATATCAAGTATATTTTTCCGATCATTGGTATCCAGAGAAAAATACCCCTATCCCAGATGAGTGTTTGGTTACGTGTATGACTCACACAAGGCTCGACTGAAACGATCTTTGACGTAACCGAGTGAGATCTCGCGAGACTTCCCCCCCCAGACCCGGTGTCGCCATCGCTCTTATAAGCTCTCGCTCGTCCGCGTCCTTTTCGTTCGTCCTCAGTGCAGGATAACGAAGCAGCTTCGAGACACACACGCAAAAAAAGAAAAAAAAAAAAAACACTCCTCGCAGTCCGGAGCGCAACGTTGGGTCGCAGCCGCTGTCCTGTCCGCCGCGCCGCCGATAAAGAGGATTTACGCCCCGAGTTTTAAAGAGGTACGTCTCGCGTTTGGTGCCCCCGCGTCCGGACCTAGCTTCCTAGCTGACGTTAGCGAAGCTAGCCGGCGCTGAGCTCGGTCAGCCGGCGGCGATCGCGAGCGGCGGGCTCGGTCGGTCCGCACCTGAACTACGAGCTTCCAACGACGCTGGTTGTTTTAACGTCGACCTTGGTCCACGTTAGAGAGAAACAGGTCGTGACTCTTGCTCTCACGCCGTCAAGTCGTGCTAAAGCAGCAGGCAGAGGTCAACGTGAGTGTCTCTGTGCTGCCGGTGAGATTACACGGTGCGAGCCTGGAGAGCCGCTTTTCTAAGAGGGTTACAAAATCTTGACTGGATGCAGTTTACCGTGTAACAGCTCGTCAGGCCACTTATTAGAGGGAAAAAGGCGAATTATTGCCAAGACAAGTTTTTAGGTAGCGTACTGACATTGACATGTCATTCTGTATTATTGTTTTATTAGGTTTTTTTTTTTTTTTTTGGCAAAATTAGTTACACTTTAGTGTACGTGTTTGTTTGTGTGTTTTTTTGTTTATTTATTTAAAGCTGGCTCTTTTCCTTTTCCTGGAACTTAAAGGGGGGGGGGGGAATGATTCCTCTGTCGAGGAATGTGTGTAGACCTGGTTTCAACTGGGGGAAGGGTTTGATGACGGGAAGAGACGGAAGATATGTAATTTACGTTTTTACGCAATGAGACCTTTTTTTTTTTTTTTTTATTCCTTTTTTATTACAAAGTTATGACCAGACACCGGTTGCATTGACCCCAGGTCATCCAGCCAAATAAATATGCTTGTAAAGTGATAGTTTCCTATGAAGGGGATGCGTGACATAATCTAATATTAACAAATATAATATGGTTATGGGGAGGCACTCCCTAAACATTATTAAGGCTGATGATGGCAGAGTCTTGTCATAGAACAACTTAGCATGAAGGTCCATTATTGACATAATAGCATAACATTTCTTATCAAAGCCTACATTTTATTTTACTGTTTTAAAGACTGGTTTACCATAAATCAAAATTCACATTTTTGGAAGTGTAATCTATAAAATGACACTTTACAATAATCCACTGACGTTCACGTTGTGAATAGTTTCATAGGGGACTATTTTCTACCAAAGTACTCCCAACAGCTGTCTTCCCCGCACAGAAAGAATAAACTGTTTGCTTAATGTGTGGCATTTATTATTGAATTATTGTGTGTAAATGTGTACATTTTGCAACATATGGAAAGAAATATCTGAACTTTCCACAGCACGTCTTTCAAGTTTCAACTGTCCTCCTATAGGCCTCTGGACAATCATCACCACTGCTGACTATGGATGTGATAGTGCGTCGCTGTCCGTTCCTGGCTCGTGTGCCCCAGTCTTTCCTCCAGCAGACCAAAAAGTCTCTGGTGGCGTATGCCCAGCGTTGCCCCATCATGATGGAGCTGGCTTCTAAACCCATGGCTCCATCAATGGCTCGGGCCCTCTGCTCCTCCTCCTCTTCCCACCAGAAGACTGAGGACACCATGTCTGCCAGTGAAGGTGAGATCTGTCAGTTAATGTAATGACTGTGTGAATTATTGTTGCGTAGGATATTGTTTATATGTTGTTAGTAATTATATATCTAAAGTCTAAAACTTATTTGGCCTGTTGCAGTCCCCAAACAGCAAGGGGAGCCCAAGCTGCCTGCTGGCCACCCTATGCCACCCTCAGGCCAGGCGGTGGCCTCCAAATGCCCTTTCCTGGCTGCTGAGATGGGCCAGAAGAACAGCAGTGTGGTCCGCCAGGTCGGCATGGAGTACCAAGAGGATGTTCAGGAAGTCCGCACTGTCCAGAAAGGTAAGAGCTGTTTAGAAATATATCAGACTACACTGTTTTGGCCCATCATTTTGTACATAATGTGATACTATTCTCCTCTCTTGACCTTTGTCAGAAGTGTCCCCTAACCTGTTGAAGAAGCCATCCGTGGCCACTACCACGAAGGGAAGCGGAGAGGAGCAAATTAATCTAATGAACACCCTCCTGAAACAGCGACCTAAAAGGGTGTCCCACTTGCTGCAGGACAACTTGCCAGGTAATAGTACGTTTTATTTGAGTGCTCTGACAACTTGTACACAAAAGTATTGACACAGTACTGCCATACTGGTTTGTAGAGTTGTTAAGCTCATTAACACATTATCCCCCAAGACTGTGAGCATACTAGCAACAATTTCACTCTCATACTTTGATTTAATTACTAATAAGTCAGTATATTTTGGTTCTTTTGAGTAATGCGAGCTAAGACTTTCACCATGTCGGGCATTGCTTCATCTGTCACAACGCAAGCCACATTAAGCAAGCTTTGTCTTCCTGTTCTGTTACAGTGTCCCGCTTCCATTACGACGACTTTTTTGAGAAGAAGATAGTAGAGAAGAAGAGTGACCACACATACCGTGTGTTTAAGACTGTGAATCGTCTGGCCAACGAGTTCCCTATGGCTGAAGACTTCACAGGCTCTTTAGAAGAAAAGAGGGGGGTGTCCGTTTGGTGCAGCAACGACTACCTGGGCATGAGTCGACACCCACGGGTCGTGCAGTCCATTATGTGAGTATTGGAGGAGTTGTTTGTGTGAATGTAGTGTAGGAAAAAGCACACTTGATTCCGTCCCTTGGGTCTAGTGGTGTTTACATGCAATGAAACAAATATTTTTCATAGCTGTCCATGTCTCCTGTCGATGCTTTAGTGTGTTGGGAGAGAGAAAGAAAGTTGAGACATAGCACATAATTGAATACAACCTGACACCCATGGGTGATCCAGTCCATTGTTTTTGTGGGCGTGTGGGAGTGTTGGCCATAGTTAACACCTAAACCTCACGGGTCCCAGTGAGGTAGGATGTCGTTCTTCTTTTCTTTTCAGCTTGTTTGAACTTGCCCAGCTTCCTTATTCAGTAACACCCCAAAGCAAGGTGTCTGTTGCTGCTAGCAATCCTCCAGTATAATAATTGAAATTTTTCGATTTCTTGTACTCTGACCCCTCCCTAAGCTTACATCTGGCATATGAGTGTGTACCATCTTCACCGCGAAGCTTCAGAAAAACACACAAGATTTAACACATTTTTTGTTTGTCCTTCTTGTCGTCTGTTTCCAGGGATACTTTACGAAAGCATGGCTCAGGAGCAGGAGGCACCAGGAACATCTCTGGGACCAGTAAATTCCACGTGGAACTGGAACAGGAACTGGCTGACCTTCACAAGAAGGATGCTGCACTGCTCTTCACCTCTTGCTTTGTCGCTAATGACTCAACCCTCTTCACCCTTGCCAAGATGCTGCCTGGTATACAAAAAATGTTTTTAAAAAATCCAACATTTATTTACCTTTTGTACAGTTATTCATCTATGTGTGGCATTCATGTATTAAATAGAGTCCCTTTGATGCAAACTCTGTTTTAAACATCTCTCATTTTCACCTCTTCTCTTTTCTTTAAAAACTATTTCAGGTTGTGAGATCTACTCTGATGCAGGCAACCACGCCTCAATGATCCAGGGTATCAGGAACAGTGGTGCTAAGAAATTCATTTTCCGTCATAATGACGTTACCCATCTCAGAGAGCTTCTACAGAAGGGAGACCCCACAAAACCGAAGATCGTGGCATTCGAGACCGTCCATTCCATGGATGGTTAGTTTGGGATGGTCCTCATTATTTATTTTTAAATTTTTTTGCCTTTTTATAGAAGTTGCTTAATGATTCTCATTAATTGACATGAATGTTGACAGCTACACAATTGCTGCCAAAAGAACCGGCATTTAATCAAATTTACTTATATAATAGTTGTTTAACAAAGGATATGTAGTTTGCAGATATGGGGTCAGGCTAAAATTATGTCTTTGGCACCTTTACTTTTTCTAGTGGCTAAACCTTTCTTTCCATCCATCTTTCTGTAACTCAGGTGCGGTGTGTCCACTGGAGGAGATGTGCGATGTGTCCCATGAGTTTGGTGCCATCACCTTCGTAGACGAGGTCCACGCTGTGGGCCTGTATGGCGCCAGAGGAGGAGGCATCGGAGACAGGGATGGCATCATGCACAAGATGGATATCATCTCAGGGACACTAGGTCAGCATGTAATCTCTACCGAAACGAATTACTGATAATATTCTGCAAAGCATTGTTAAATGTTTTTGAGCCATTACGTGAACTACTTATTGTTCCCATAAATGGCTATTTTTGTCTTTATTTTTCCCTTTATATTTTACTGTATTTTTAATTTATCTAGTTTTATGACTCAAAACAACTAATCCCAGCTATAGGGAATCGCCTACCTCTCTGTTATGATGTTTATGCTCAGGATCAGGCCTCATCTGTGTCACGCAATATGCCAGAGGGCTTAAAGAAGCTGGGGCAGCTCAGTTGTTGCTAGGAGACTGTGGGCTCTTGTTGCGCTCTCATTGAATTACTCTGTGTCTGTGTTTGGCTGTCAAGCTGAGGGGACAATTATTTCTAACCAAGAACTCTACCGCCCCTTTACTGCTGCAGCTGCCATTTCAGGATGATCTAGTGGGAGGATTTAGCATACACCCCTTAGTGTAATGTAGTGACTGTTTTTAAACAAGAAACTTTGTTTATATGATACAAAATTATGTCTCTGGAGCTATAACAATAACCTATATTAAAGAATAACCACGTGTGTGTGATGTCCTTTTCCAGGCAAGGCCTTTGGCTGCGTGGGCGGCTACATCGCGAGTACTGCTGCTCTGGTAGACATGGTGCGTTCCTACGCTGCTGGTTTCATCTTCACCACCTCTCTGCCACCAATGCTGTTAGCCGGAGCCAGGCAGTCCATCCAGGTTCTTAAAGGGGAAGAAGGCCGCTCACTGAGACGTAAACACCAGCGCAACGTCAAGCTGCTCAGACAAATGCTGATGGACTCAGGGCTGCCCGTGGTGCACTGCCCCAGCCACATCATCCCAGTCAGGGTAATTTATTAAGTTTATGCCTAACAACATGAAATTTGACACACAGAAATGGGAAATTCAGCCGCATTACAATTTAAAAACATACTAAGCAGTCCTTATCCAGCCTCACAAATGACTCCATTCTAATCATCATATATGTCTCTTTTTATTATTCCTAGGTATCAGACGCAGAGAAAAATACAGAAGTGTGTGACCTCATGATGAGTCGGCACAACATCTACGTACAGGCCATCAACTATCCCACCGTTGCCAGGGGAGATGAGCTTCTGCGTATCGCCCCAACACCTCATCACACCCCTGAGATGATGAAATACTTTGTTGGTAAGAAGATCTAGTAGCCTTGTTAATGTAGTTCAGTTAAATGTAAATTTGCTCTGTTAAACATGAAACCCCCTTATTTGTGTTGGAACTTGACCGCCACTCTTTCCTTCTTTTCCCCTACAGAGAGGCTGGTGCACACATGGAAGGAGGTGGGCCTGGAGCTGAAGCCCCACTCTTCAGGAGAGTGTACCTTCTGCCAGCAGCCGCTGCACTTTGAGCTGATGAGCGAGCGAGAAAAGTCTTACTTCAGTGGCCTCAGCCACCCTATTTCGGCCTGTGCATAACACTACTCACTACTGCTGACTAGAGATGGCAGATACACACTCAACACCCATTCCTCTGTCAGTGTCATAGAATGTATTAATTATCTTTGATAAGTCCTCCTACACATATTATTTAAAATATTCTATGTTCAGATATTCTATATGCTCACAATAAAATATGAGAAAAAATAGTTTGTTTGTCTGGCATTTCTTTCTTAACTATTATAAAACAAAGACTAAAGCTGTTGATATAAGGAGGGGGAGGCACTTCCATTGACAAAACCTTTTGACTACATTTTATTCAGCACCTTTGATTCTTTGTGTGTCCACAGTTGTCCTATAGTTGGCCATGCATATATAACATAAATAAAACTAGTATAAAAAGATGTTCAGATTGTTGAACTGCTGACGTAATTACTTTTTCTGAACTGGGCTAGTAGGGCAAGCAAATTGTAATGATTGAATGATGCAGGTTAACTAACCACATTATATTATTTGTCATACTTCTGACACTCAGAGGTACAATGGTTACCGAATACTCTTGTAAGGCTTTGAAAATGGGTCACAGCAATTGGTCTGATTCAGTAAATGTAAAAAGCGAAAGCTTGGTACTGTTGGTGACTGTGAGAAACCTAATTATTTTTGATCCACTGGCCTGTTTGTGCTTGTGAGAAATGTAGGACAGTTAAAAACATTGTTTTCCTGCTTGGTACTAATAAAGACCATCAACAGACAATACTATCACTGCAGTTTGTCACATATTTGCAAGTAATCAATTTGCTGAAATACATTGAGGTATAATACAATTACTTTAGCAGTCATAGGTTTGAATGCAAGGTGTCCCTATTTGAACAAATGAATGTTATACATGTGTGGTACTGTTTTTACTTTTGGAAAATAGCAATATTAATCAAGGGGTAGATGCAGTTTTGTGGATTATACAATTGCGTAAAACATAATGGTATAATTTAATGGTAATAAATGCAACAGATTGCACATTATGCCTTTTTATCAGGTGAACGCTTGTACTGTGTGTGTCTAAGGGGGACCCACTAACCCACTGTCCTGTAAATTCAGATGGAGATGACGTAAATGTTGCTGAGAGACTTGAGATGACCCAGATCCACACACACAAAAAACAACAAACCAGAGGTCACAATGGTCACAACACATAACCACGCATCCTGAAGATCCACATAAGCCTCAGACTATATCTCACCTATCACAGACGGCTCATGTTCACTGTTCACTGTTGTCGCACATTTGACATGAATCTGCTTCAGACTCATGCACGCAGATTGGATTTATGAAATTATTTGGATCACTCTTATGTCATTTGTCATTTATTCCAAGGTACTTTAATTTAAAACTGGTGGATAAATGTAAGGGCGAATCACAATCTTGCACAGACAGTTTATTATTTTAAGTGTTTCTCAAGTCTGTGAATATTCTCATTCATCCAGGTCATAGTTATCTCAAGGAAATTGAATCGAACGCAACTGGACTTGGTTAAATGTCTTTGAAGACGTTTCACCTCTCATCCAAGAGGCTTCATCAGTTCATGCTCGTCTGACTAGGCTGGGACTAGTCTGAAGTGTTTCTCAAGTGTTCCGGTGTTGTCTCATAAAGCCACAACTACTCTGAAAATGGAAGTGAGAAATATTTTAAGCTGTTACAAAAGAAAAGATGTTGCCACTGCTTTGTGTAAATAAAGATACTTCCACTTTTGAGTTGACTTTACACTGTACATGACCTGTTGTAACATCAGGCACAAAAGCTAATTTATATCACTGTATAAGACTGTATAAGTACAAAGATTATGATTGAAGTCTGGAATATTAGTTGATTATTTCTCTTTAAGCTGTCAGAGAGGATCATAAATGGCAACAGAAACAGGGCATAAGAGCTTTGCTGTAACACAGATAATTGTGCGCTTCTCTGTCTACCTAAGAACATCTGAAGACATACAATGTTGCAATAAACGGTTTGGTTCACTAAGTTTAGAGGAGAATTTATCTGGGGACAGGAGGAGACAAAACGGCGTTTACAATGGCCATTTCAGCTATTTATATAGGTATTTTGTCTCAGTGAGAATTGGCAGCGCAGTCAGACATAAGAGCATGGTTTTAAATTCAGAAGTAGAAAGCACATTCTGGTTGACTAGATAGAACATGTGCAGCTTTGCATTATATGATTATATGATGTGAATGTTGCAGAAAAAAAGTAATTCTATCGACAAAACCTCACATGTGGCACACCGGGAGATGTCTTGGGTGAGTGGCAATGAAAAATAAAGCCTGTCCTGTTATGAGTATGGACACTTTTAACCAAAAGGATTTATGATGGGGAAGATATAAATAAATTGAGATTATCCAGTTGGAACCATGCCAGCCAACAACAATGCCATCAAAACTGAACAAATCTTCCAAGAAGAGAAACCTCACATAGAAAAAGGCCCCAAAAAGAAAAAGGTAACCCTACTTATTTATCAATTCAATGCAAAATTCAGTGCAATCAGGGCCTAAACAGAAAGCACGCTGTCTGTGTATTGTTTGAATAGTAATGCTGAACTTTGTAATTTGTCAATATTATATCAGACTCAGTCATGCCAGTAAAGTAGTTTTGAACTCAAGCAGTGAAAACCATCAGGAGTGTGTAGGGTAGACAGATACTCAGACAAATCTAACACAGTATCCTGTGGCCAATTGACTCCTCAGCTATTTTTATACCATCAACTATGTGACTGACACCCCCTACACACACACACACACACACACACATACACAAAAATAAACCCATGTGTTTTAGTTTTCACATGCTGGTGAAAACTAACTAGGTGGACTGCAGTTTTTTAGTGTGATGTAAAATGTGCATTTGTCAAAGTTGCAAGGAAAACCACAGCAACCAATCTGCAGTAAGGCATTACATGCACAACATAGAGCTATGAAAAATTTGAGAATAGGGCATATTCTTTGTTCAAGGAAGTATCTGCATTCATTATGTTTCCCCACTCATTTACTCATGTTTTTTTTTACTTTTATTTGTGACCTCACTGAAAAATATAGCCGAGCCTGGTGGCTGTCGGTGTTAAAGTCCTCTTCAGACATTTCCATGCCTACTAATTCCTGCATGACTGCCAAATTCTCAGGGTCCACACAAAAGCAAGGAGCAACGAAAACTACAGCAGGCTTACAGCTGCGGTTGAAAGAGTCAAATGCCTCTGACATTGAATGATTCAGCTTATCTGCATGGTAACACTTTGGAAACCCCACAATGGGACACCGGACAGCCCAAAAGAACATTCGTCATGGTTCTAGGAAAAATGAAGGATCTGTTACCAAGCTAAATCAATTCAGTCAACATTTTTGGAGAAATAATTAGTTACCAGAGGTTACACTGACTTTGTTGGATTGTATTGACAGCAGGTTAGGAACAGGCCCCAGCAGGAACCAGCTGCACCAGCTGTCCTTGAGTTCCAACTTAGCATAGTTATATAATGTAATCTTTTACCAAATTGCTAAATTAAAACGCTTTAACTCTACACTACACAGGCTAGTTATTATGCAGAGATTAGTTGTTATTTACAGAGCAAATACAGCTAACATTATATTGCTAATATAGAAACACTCATTCATATTGAAAGATGACGCTTGATCAAAATGTTGTTCAATAAGAATGTCAACTGAGAAGATTTTAAATCACACGTACCCGCCAAAAGCAGTACACCCCAAATAACAAGCTAAATGACCAAATAATGTTGTTAGGTTAGACTAATTAGAGTCACGGGGAAGAAGCTGTTCCTAAGCCTGCTGGTCCGAGAACTGAGACTCATGTGGCGACTCCCAGAGGGAAGGAGGCCGAACCGCCTGTAGCTGGGGTGACATGTGTCCCTGATGATGCTGCGCACCCTCCGCAGTCACCACAACAGCCTCAGTGGCGGGGATTGGGGAAGCGGTGATGCGTTGGGCAGTTTTTTTTTAACCACATTCTGCAGGGCTTTCCGGTCTGAGACAGAGCAGTTACCGTCACATACCGTGATGCAGATGGTAAGAATGCTATCGCTGGTGCAGTGGTAGAAGCTCACCAGAATCTGATGAGACAGATTTCCTCAGGAGGAAGAGACGCTGGGGAGCCTCCCTGACCAGGGTTGAGGTGTTGATGGTCCAGGTTGGCGACACGCTCAACCTCCCGTCCCGTTGATACCGATGGCGGTGTGTGTGCTACCTTTGGTGTTCCATTCCACTTGGTCTTAACGGTGTTGAGAGTCAGAGTGGTTGAGGCCAACCACCGTTGTCTGCTAACTTGATAATGGTAGAGGAGTAGAGGAGAGGACGGCGGTGTTCTGGGTGAGGGATGAGGTTGTCTAACTTATCAAACTGTGGTCTGTTAGTTAGGAAGTTCAGCATCTAGTTACAAAGGAAGGTGTTGATGCCCAGGTCACCTTTGGTGATCAGTTCGGAGGGGATGATGATGTTGAACGCTGAACTGAAACCGATGAACAGCATTCTCACATAGGTGTTGTTGTGTTGCGGATGGCGGATGAAGGGGGTCCAGCCTCTCAAAGAACTTCATGATGGCTGGGTGGAAGTCATTAAGCCTCGCTGCAGTGGAGTGTTTTGGCAACGACACGATGGAGGAGAAACCACCAGGGCCAGCAGCCTCACGTGCATTAATCCTGCTCAGCACAAACATCGGTGGAGGAGATCGGAGTAGCTGGTGATCTGCTTCCTGGTTGTTCCTGTCAAAGCAGGCATAAAAAACTGTTAAACTCATCAGGGAAGGAGGCATTGCTGGTTGGGTGGGTTTATAATCCGTGACGGACTTGATGCCTTGCCACATGCGTCGGGGGTCGGAGTTATTGTTGAAGTGCTTCTCAATCCTTAGCTTGTGACTGTGCTTGACCCTCTTGATGCCCCTCTTCAGGTTAGCCATGGATGAACTGTAGACTTGAGCGTCACCTGATCTGAGAGCAGTGTTGCGTGCCTTCTGCAGTAGGCGGACCTCTCTTTTCATCCACAGCTTCTGATTAGGGAATGGAGTAATCCATTTGAGGGTGGTGACACTGTTGATGTTGGTGTTGATAAAGTCCAGAACGGAGGAGGCATAAGAATCAGTGTTCATGTGGGAGTCCAGGGTGGCCTGAGTGGTGAGCACCCTCCAGTCTGTGTGTTTTAATATCACATTTCCAACTCATTCTAACCTGCATTAATACTACTAACTCTGAAACACACATATTTCTTCACATGTGGAAATAGAAATAAATCAAGTCACACTGACATTCCCAAAGGACTGGTTATTAAGTTTAAAATACCATTTGGCCTCCTAAAATCTTATTTTTGGAAGTTATGTCAGCTAATGAAGCTACAGTGACTATATAATTGATTCCTTTTGATTGGAAAACAGTAACAATGTTTGTTAACTACCAATTTTAACTCATGGTGCAACACCCTTTAGGTAAACAGCAGTCTGAAACTAACTATTTACACACAAACTTAACACAAACTTGTATTTCTAAATTGATTTGCCTTTACTGATTATCATCTGCAGTCAAAAAAAAAAGATTGTCATGTTCTGGTCATGCACGACACAAAAATAGCATTTTAAAGAGCAGTCAGTGCCTATCCTTGTCATTTTTCCCAGAAGTGATCAACCCCCTGACTACTAAGACGTCAACCAGACGGCTCGACCGGCTGATGTCTGTGAGAGCTTTATCTCTCTCAGAAAGGTCACTCCCTCATTACATAGACATATGACAATTAACTGGTTCAACAGCTGGAGCCCATGGTATGTCACAACCATTCAGCAGGTACACATGAAGACACAACACAAGGTTTTGTACTCTGTCTTTAACCTCGTCATTGTGTGTCTTTGTGGCTGTCTGGTATGAAACTGATTAAAAGAGCATTAAATATCAAAGTTTTAAACATTCCTCCGTGTTTTCAGGGAGAGGCCCTTGTTGCAGCTGGGTTTTGAAAAACAATACATCCCTTATTAGGATTGCAGAGTCATCTTCCAAGATTAATTTTTCTTTGAAATGAAACATGATCATTTCACCGCCCCATGTTCCACTGGTTTTCAAAGAATTATAAAGTGCTGATTCTTTCCAAGAGTCAAAGAAAGACTTCAAATTACATTGTCAAAATGTCTGTGGATGCTGTCTCACTATAGTTCTAGCTAATGGGTTAATGAAAATATTTAAATAGGAATGGTCATTTTGTCCAGTCTCTTGACACTGACCTCATTATTTGTCTTGCTGCTGCCATCAGGGTCCAGATAGCTGCAGGTCCTTGGGGCCTCCTGGAATGTGACCATGTGACTGTTTCACTGTTTCAACTAGTCTAAAAGGATGAAGAGTGCATATGTCTGCGTGAATGGCGTGCAATCATATATAGAAAGATGCCTTAAGTATATGTGTGTTCTGTCATTGCTGGGACAAAAATAGTGGAATTAATGTTATTGTTGTGCAGTAGTTATTATACTTTTTATTGCATTACAGTCTCTGGAGGGCCATTCTGTCACAGTGTATTTACAGTACAAACTCAATTTGTACTTAAAAATACTATTATAGCACACAGATTGAGTGAACATAAGCTCATTATGATGACATGCACAGTCTATGAGTAATTATGAGTAATATAATGCATTCAAACTTTGGAGGCCCATTTAGTCCCATTGTATTTATGACTCACCAGTTGTATACAGTAGAAACCAGTACCAAACAATCAATAAAGAAAATCACTAATAAGAAGGCTACAAACCCCTGTTACTTTATGAAATGTATTAATGGGTGTCACTGACTCCTTTTGATCCTCCAGTTGAGCACAGGCAGCTCTGAGTCACACACACACACACACACACACTCTCATCCCTGTATAGATGTATTGACACTGACCATCAAGGACAAGTGGTTTCACAATTACATACTGTGTTGGAAATGATCACAAGAGCCAAATCTGTTCTTGCAACACAGCAGCAGAGAATGGCAAAAAAAGAGGAAAATCCCCTGAGAACTGTGATTAAGACTTCCTGACTCAGTTAAAGTAACCAAATAGACTAGTGTACTGGCTTTCTATGGAAATTCCTTCTGAGTTTGTTGCAGGTACAGTGGATTGGACATACTGCGATATTAATTCTTTGTGACTATCCTGTCCAGATAATGGATTTACAGCAGCATGGGCAGTTTCACAACTTGAAAACCTCCTTCAAGGACAACATTTATGCAGACACAAATATTTCAAACTTGTTTTGAAAATATGTGGTTGTATGGTTAAATGCTTGATAGCAAAAGATGAAAGTCTAAAAAAAGTGCCAATAATCTACGTTTCTTACGTTTCTTCTGTTGTTTAATCTTTGTTTAGTTTGCTCACCAATAACCTATTACACAAATGATGCTGACTAAACTTTTTAAAGAAATACTACTAACTGGCTGCAGTCTTTGTTGGGTGCAACATATAGGCAACTACATTCACAGGCTTTGTTTATTTACTGTGAGTCTTTTAATGATCATAGAAGTTCCCTCTTTTGTTTATTGGAGCATGAGATCAGACAGGAATTAAATCCTGGGAAATGATAGGCTGCAAAACGATCCCCACCCTGACTTGATTGTTGTCGGAATGAGGAACAATTATCTGCCTCACGTAATTCCCCAGTATGCTATGTTAAGTGATGGCTGCCATTGTGTATGAGCTCAAAGGTTGCAAACAATTTGTTAAAATAGGCGCTCCGTTTTGAAAGCCATCTCCACAGGATGCAACATGAAGCAAGATAAATTTAGGGACATTTACTGTAAAGAAAGATTATTTGTTAAAGATTTATTACACATAAATCGTAAGTCCTAAAGCTTAATTTAAACAAAGTACATATGAATCCATTATGCATTTATATTTGAAAGTAAAATCTCCATTGTGAATGAATTTTCCTTCTTGTAGATTAAGGATAAATTATGACTGTCTCTGTACGCCAAGGAGAGCAAGGTCGGTTAGAAAAATGCCGTGCTTTGTTTTAGACTCTTTTTAGGAAGGCATTGGATAAGACCTGAGGGAGATGCAACATGACTTAGGTAAACATAGTTCCTTTTTTAGATCCAGTACCCAATAGAATCTTCACACATGGATAGCTGGGTCAGAAATAACCTTATTTGGATGTAATGAATCTGGGTAGTTCGGGGAAGGTTAAACCAGGAAAGTACTTTCAGAATTGGGTGGCAGCACGCTGTTGTTTCCCTATTCTCCTTATCAAGCTTCAATAAATATTTCTGCATAAGACATCCAGGTCTCCTGAACCTTCTTCAATCATGAGTTAACCAGCTCTCAAGAGTTCCTTCACATCCATATATATGTGGCCTGCTGTGCACTAATTAAAGACTCCGACTGTAGCATAACAATTAGTTAATTGGGAGTGCACCAATATAAAACTGATTCAGATATTTTACTTAACCCTTGTGTTGTCCTCTGGGTCGAGGTGATGTATCATATGTTTGTGTCATCCTTTTCCTTTATTCTGTTTCTTACTCTGTTCCTATTGTCAAGAAACAAACTAAAAACAAAAGATAACCGCTTCAAGAATCACAAATGTCATGCTTAACAACATTTACATACACAAAAGGACATTTTCGGCCACCGGGTCACCTTGACCCAGAGGACAACACAAGGGTTAAGTAGAAGCAGCAGTTAAAGTGTAATCACTAAAATTGCACCTGGTAAGGGTGGGGCTAATTTCCACTTCTTTATATACTGCTGGGAAGCTTAAGCTATTAGAATATATCATAATTTATTAGTTGATTTATATTTTGTATTCATAATCTGAATCTGCAAAGAAACTAATGTTGTCAAATGAAAGTAGTGGAGTAAATGTACAATCTTGGCTTTCAAAATGTAGAGAAGTAAAGGTATAAAGTTGCATTAAAATAGAATGCTCAAGTAAAGTAAAAGTACCTTAAAAAAGTAAATGTACTAAGTTACATTTCACCACTGATAATCAGTATTAAATTTGACCTTCTTTCTTGGAGACTTCTTGGAAATGAATACACTTCCATGTGTGTGACCCAGTGGATCTAAATATATTGATTTCAGGACATGAGGAGTTTGAAGTTTCGGATCATGTTGGCCTTGCTACACACTCACACACAGATACGACTGACCAGTGTTCAGGCTCACCAGCTGGACATTCCTCTCCCTTCATGGCCTTTCATGTCCCTGTTCTCAGTTAGAAACACCTACAAGGTCATATTACAGATAAGGGCAAAACACTGAGAAGGAAAAGTCATTTTTATTTCTTGTATTTTAACTGAATTTCATATCTATTTGGCAAAGTAACCTAATTTTTTTTTTATCATTATTTAAAGTATAATAGTAATCATACTTTTACTCTGTAAAAGTGACCTTGGACCTTGGATTTTAGTTGGTCAAGGTTGAGTCCTTGTTGTTTTTCTCATGGGAGCAGTGGTAGTAGTGCCATTGTAGAAACTGACAGTATCTTTCATATTTGTGTGAGCATGTGTTTCCTGTTGCAACCTTCACTCTAGTAAAACAGACTTTGCCCACACCCACTTGAAGCCACACCAGGAACAAGGGTGTGTAAAGGTAACATACCATCGGGAAATGTCACTGTCTCCGTCACAGAGGTTGATGGTAACAGGTTACAGTGTTTAGTCCTTGTCAAACTTCCCCGTTACTTCCAGCAATTACCAAAACAAGTTCCAACTTTAGAAACCATAAAAAGTCAATGGAATCTGGAGTTCCAGTAAAAATCTATTAAACTTTTCATTACACTCTTATCTCTCAAACCTTCCTAAACTGATTTTTACAAAAAGTTGAGACATTTCAACCCCACAAAATGCCAGTAAAACAAGAGCAGCTGGCTATGTAAGTCCTGATGTGTTTCTGTAAAGATTTATGTTTTTATCTGTTGCACATATTGTGTTATGTGTTTGAGTACATGTTTTCAGTGTGTGTGAGAGCACTGTTGAGTTTATGTGTCTTATATACTTGCATGCATGTGCGTGACACCAAAGGCTGATGAAAAAGATAACAGCCACAGTCCTGGTTGGGTCAGCAAGTCCCTTTCCTCCCTGCAGGCCAAACAACACACCATTCTTCCTTGTTTTACAATAAGCCTGCTGATAAAAAGAAATTTCATTAAACAAATCTGTCACGCAATAACATAATAGCCCAGGGAAATAAGACGAGAGCACTGTCATGCATGTATTTATTTAATTTCACAATCATTTAAAAAATCATGTTTCTTCTGAGAAGTCTTGGCACTATGTGGGGCACTATAACAAGACTGAGATAACAAAACATTCTGGGTGAGAAGGTATTGCAAAATGCAGTAACATGATTTTGATCCTATAACTGGATGTGCTTCAACATGCTGCCAACTTGTTTCTACACCATGCAGGTAAAAGAGGATCAGGCAAATAAGGGAAAAAGACACTGAACCCTCACCCACCTTTGTAATGTCACCTTTATCCTCATAAACGAAGGTAAAGGCAACACTTTTTTCAATGATCAGCTCCAGTTGTGGAAATGAGACACTGCTGAAGCCAGGACTCATATTTTGCAAATGGAATTCAAAGATCAACTTTATTATTTACAAAATTACGAATTTAAATTTCAGCTCAAATAGCTTTAATACACAGACAGAGTAAAATAAGTAAAAGCCTACAACTACTTTTACATTCACACACAGTAATTTCTAATCCAAAGTAGATATCAGAATCTAATTAAAGCACTTTTACATAATTATAATACCACTATACAACCATGAAATAAATCCCATTTCATGGTCGTTTGGCATAGTTTTGTATTTTCTAACACTTGTATGGAACAGTGAGTTAATGTTTATAGTTGGATGAATCAACGCTTTTTGCACCATGGGTTCTCCTGTCAGATTTGAAATTATTTTTATCCAAAGGATTTGATTAATGCAAAAATAAGATTTGTGTATACAAGCCTGAGGGTTTCATACAGTATTTTATTCATTAGCCTTGTTAATATTTGAACAGTGAACTCAGGCTGCTTATGGCACTTACATCATTCAGAGGTGTGGTTCAAACATTGAAAAGTGTTTTGATTTTTGGATATTGTCTTGTCAAACAAAACATATGAAATCTATAAGCTTTCAATTGCTACAGGCTTATTTTCTTACTTTATCCCAAATCCAAACAAATACAGAGTGTACACAGTAATCCCTTCAGACTTGGTTTTTCATATTTTGCATGAGTACTGATATTATATAGTATGACAATATCCACCTAAGAGTAGAAGTCACACGACACAGCTGAAAACAGATATGCACATGACAACAAATGGCTGTGTTTTTGACAATGCAACCACAGCTAGAGATAAGATCTCAAAAGGTCACCACTGAGCAATTATTACATAATTCTATGTATTGTCTACTGTGTGTCTACAGGAAACATGTTCCTATATATTTGCAAAACGTTCCTCTCCCTTTGTCTTGGACAACCATTAAGGCAAACCATGTTGTAACAGTCAACAATGCATTGATGCAGATCCCTGTATGCAGTCATAAACCGTTCAGTTGATTTTCACATTTCCTCATTCATGAGTTGCAGTTGTTTCACTTTTGACTCTAAAAATAAACGACAACTATTAAAACAATGCCGTGGTTGCAGCTTGACATCAATGCCTTCAACCTGTGGAACAATGGAGCAAAAACACATCTTTGAGGTTTGTTGGCTCTGAATGAGTTGACAGAGCAAAGGCTTTTTAAATGTCTTTAAAAATCTGAGGAAGAAGGATGTTGAGGAATGTTTCTCTTGTGAAACCAATCCATTGTATAAAAATCTATTGTAAGTTACATTACATTAAGAGCTATCAAACATGATGGATTTGTTGCTTTCTTCCAAAAGAAACCAAATTGCTTTCTAATAATATGTCAAAAAAAAAACAAACAAACAAAAAAAAACAGTTAAAACCCAGAAACTCTTATTTTGTGTGACTCAAATGTTGTCAGAGTGCTAGCTGTCATCAGTAGACATTCATATGACAGACCGGATTCCTAGTTTCTACACTAATTATTTCAAAGCGAGATAAGTTGTTGTTGTGAAATCACTTTCCATTACCAGTCGAAAACATTACCTCAGCCTCACAGGGCTATAATAATGGCAGCCTTTTGGTTTGATGTCATGTTTTTTGTTTTTTAAATCTTTTTGCACAAAATACCAGGGACAGGGAGGAACATTAGATTTAGGTAAAAATGACAGCTTTTACATCTAAATAGCAAATTCCTTTAACTTGGTCATATTTTAATTAAGATGTATTATATGTAGTGTAAATCAACAACACAGGAGTTGTTGAAAAAGACACTTTGCCGAAGATTCCCCCTGCTTCCAGTCTTTGAGCTTAGCTTAATACATCACATAGCTTCCTCTCTACTGAGAAGAGTATTAGCACTATGGAAAACAAAAGAACTATACAATGAAAGTTCTTAGTTGCTGGAAATCACATGGATCCTGGGGGAAAGTTGACAGTCAGAGAGATAAGATTAGAGCCTTTTGCAGGTTGAAATAGCAGTCATAAATGACTCAAAGACAGATAAAGCAACTAACATTAAAAACATCCTTTCTTACTGAGAAGGAAACAGTGTTTCTGTGGAACAAGCCTAGATTTATTAAGTGAGTTAAGTGAGTCAAGTATATTGTATATCTTATTTCTCTTCAGTGATAAGCACAATGGCTCTGCGCACATGCACATGTTCACAGTTTTCAGATAAATGAGAAGGCCTTGGATAAAGTGATGCTGAAGTGGTTAAACCTCTGCCTAGCATAAAAGAGATTTACTGTGTGTGTGTGTGTGTATGTGTGTGAAACACCTAAGTGTGTTAACTTATCACAACACAGCACTCCTTTCACAGCTGCTGGATATTATTCATTAGTTGTGGTTAAAATGATTCCAGTTCATTCGTCTGTTTCTCTTCCTCCTTCCTCTTCTCCTATCCTTCATCTACTGGAAACAGGTGGTTTTACAAGTATCAAGAAGTTTGAACGGGTTCTATGAACTGATAACATTGTTCAAGTGTGTAGTGTATAGTATAATATAAATGTAATTATTCACAAGAGTGTATTGAGTTGTCTTTACTGTAATTAGAATAAGTGTGAAGCAGGCCAAAGGGGACCTTTGTTTCTTATTTCATTTCCTCCAGAAAGGCATTTAAAAAAAACACCTGTGAATGTGACCCTTGACTCATATGCAAAGTAGTTTGTAAAAGGAGTTAAAGGAAGTAAATATCTTTAAAAAAGGAGAGGATGATGCTATAGCTTAACAAAAGCGTTATCTGGGCTGACATCTGAAAAAGTTTAGTTGGTTTTTGTAAATGCCTTTGAATAATCTGCTAAAGGCCTTACATTTCTCTCTCTTTAAGTGTTGTGGATGTGTTGCGAATACGTTGTAAAACAAAAACACGACTTCATGGTGTGAAGATAATGTGAAACATAATTACAGGCAGTCATACCAAAAAACTATGGTGTAAGACAGTATTTGTGGTAGGAATTGTTGACTATCTGACACAGCAACCATGCAGCTGAAATGGACCGCAGGGGAATTGGTTAAAGAAAGGGTTTGTGTTGACACTGAATAGTTCAACACAATGGGTTATTTCTTGGGCAAACTGCCCATGAAATACAACACACAGGGCTGGATTACCAACCAAGGAAAGCGGACATGTGTCTCAAGGCCCAAAAGCTCCAGACATAAAGGTGTTTCAACTGGTTTGTCCTGGTTTATTGAAAATGTAGGATTATGCACCACTAAAGCATCGTATCAACTGACACTGTATGGGGATTAAGGTGGGCCCTGCTTTATTACCTTATCTTGAATCCCTTAGTTTAAATACCTTCATTATTTCCCTTTTGTATTTATATGTTGCATATTCTAGAAAAACTGGGCCTAGTAGAAGTCCACTTTAGAAAAACTGCAGACTTTGCACAGAGAGCGTTAAGAGTCATGGTCATGCAAACTATTTACACAGATGTAGGCACATAAGTATTGTCAGAGAACTGTTTAGAATTAAACTATTCAGCGCAGCATGTGCTAATAGCAGTGGTGGATTAAAAATCAGATTATTAATCTAATCATTTATTTAGAATTTTAAAAATACTACAGTACAGAAGTATTAGCAACATGTACCAATACTATTAAAATAGTACACATTATTAAGAATGTCCACTGTCAGTGTTATATTACTGTTTTATAGGACTGTTGTCAATGATGAACAAGGGGTTTTTTGATGATGTAGCTTGGCCAGGTGGACCCAATTTTAAATGCTTTATAAGGAACAATGCATCATATGTTATAAACAAGTAGTAACAGCTGGCAGGTACATGTAGTGGAGTAGAAAGCACAATATACCCTTGAGTCTTTGAGTAAAAAAAACGCACTTGCTTATTCTCCTCGCATGAAAAACGACCCGTTTACATATAAAAACAGGGTTTATGGATGAAGGCCACTACAGAAAAAGCCACGTTTAGAAGCCTTCGCTATTTTTTCGAGGACTTGATGCATCAATTTGATATAAAACTGCCACAGCCACACTGAGCGGTGTACTCCGCTACACTGCTGACACCTGGCGGCAACGCTGCGTCACTGCAACTCTAACAACGAGACTTTACGCTTTAATATCTAAATCGATCAGTAGCGCATTATTAATTTACTCCTGATTGCTCGACTGCGTGGCGTTTTATTTCATCGCACATGTGCACGACGTCGGAGTCCACGCAGAGACTTCACGTACGGCCCCTTTAAGAAGCCTGACCGGACGCTCGGCGCCCAATCGCGGCGCGTAAACCGAACTTTGTTGTTGTCAGCAACTATCGGCTAACGTTAGCCGGGGAGCTAGCCGTCCGTTACCGTGTGCCGCCGCAGGACAGAACAGAAGCCGGGTACGGTCACGGTTGCGCCGGTCAAAACAGTCGCTCCTGACGGCCGCTCGCCTCCGGTATCAGGGAAGATGACTTCTGCGCTGGTGAGTGAACGTCGGCTGCGGGGCGTTTATCACCGGAGCCTCCGGGCCGAAGTTGGTTTGCTGTTTGTGGCTTGACAGGCGGGTAAAGGAAAGTGGTCAGTCGCAATGGAGAGTTACTCTTACATGACATGGAAGCTCTCTCTTGAACATGATTTACCCAAGAATTTGTGATTAGGGTGGTTTTTATTTATTTATTTTTTTTAACCATAGTGAAATGTGTTGTCAGGTTATTTCGAGCACTGGTTTGAGGTGACGTTAGTTGTGTCTCAGAAAGTATCTGAAAGGTTTGTACAGGTGCTCGGGTTAATTCGTCTGCAGCACTACTGACGTCCAAGCTGCTGAACCACTGAAACCTAATTAATGTTAGTCCATAGAAATCAAACCACTGAAATGAATGATGAATGAAGTCTGTGTACTTTTTGTGTTTTTTGCCCTTTATTGTGTCTCATAAAGGCAGACTTGTTATTTGTCTGTCATGTGTTTACTGCAGTCTGTAACTGCACAGTTGTGTAATAAGCACAGCCATTATAGTCTAGAACTTCACATAGGCTGTATGTCAAACAATTTAAAAATTACTATATTGTCTCACTGCAGTACATTTAAGTATCATTTAGGTTGTGGTTACATAATTGATACATTATTTGCCCTCCAAAATTGTACTTATTGTGCTTTTGTAGCAGACAAGCACCCATAACATGAATGTAAGCCAAGTTTGGGATGTAGCATGGAGTGAAATTAATGTAAACTGCCACAGTGTTGAATAGAGAGGTGAACTGGGAGTTTTGAGCAAATAATTTGACAAACATCTGGTTTATTGATTAAAAAGTGAAAGGCTGAAGCCTGTGTGTACCAACATTTTGTCGAGAACTAAACTTGAAGAGAAGAATTGCACTTGTTGCCCATGTAGAAGACCTTTGTAGGACTTGATAAATACAACCGGCAGCAAGGTTTGCTTATGAAGGTGAATCAAGGTCAGTTTTTTTAAAGGACAATACTCAAAATATATATTGTCAAATAAAACAGCAAGTAAAACACAAGTAGTGGGCAGTGTAATGTGTTGCAGGGATCCGGGTTTCCTTTCTTTCAGCCAACACAATTTGAAAAATTACATTTTAAATACAATATAGTAAGTTTCAAGATAATGTATGTAGGATGAAGATAAATATGAGTCATAAATGTGAATGATCTGGCTACTGTCCCTCCAGTAGCTAGAAATCGGATTATCTCTGAGGGTCGCATCGCATATCAACAAGGAACCAACTTCGTTAAGACGATACGTTTCTTTATTTACATACACCTAACGTAGTGTATAAAAAAAACACAAATGCAATATAGAAAAAAAGTAGAAAAACTTTACTAAAAACAGGTCAGACTTCCGCCTGCACAATATATAATCCACCCCAATCCTAGAGTCCTTCTCGTTTCACTGGGTCAACTCTCGACGCCATATTTGTCGAAGTGCCTCATTATGATGCCCAGCTCCAGCTCCACGGTTCCCATGGCCTCGGTGTGCAGTCTGTATCTGTCCGCCCCGCTGTACACGAGGTCCGGGCTGCGGAGCTGCGGGCCCCCGCCGACGAACACCTGGGCCAGCTGCTCCTGCCAGGAGCCGAGCGGCCTCCAGGTCACGCAGCTCAGCCGGTGATGTCCCGGGCCGGACGGGACATGGCAGTACCCGTAACCGTACAGCTGGCAGCGGCCGAAGGAGTCCTGGTGCCACACCTGGAGGTGGATCTTCGGCCAGCCCTGGAGTCCCTTCGTGGCGTAGTGCAGATCGATCGGGTGACTCCAGTACGCCATGTCGCCCGTCTGGGGGATGTCCACCTGGGTCTGACCCTCCTTCAGCCCCGAGAGGAGACGCCATGCTCCTCCCGTATGAACTCCCCACTTGCAGAAGAGGCTGCTCTGCGGGAAACCACTGGCTCCGACGATCTGGCCTATGATGTGCAGCTCCGCCATGTTACAAGTGTTCCCTTACTCAAAAACCCGCGGCACCGACGGTCCTCTCGACTCTTCCTCTCGAGTCTTCCTCCGAGTCTAACGGCTAGCAGTGACTAGCACCGCAGCTCGCGTCTCCTTGGTAACAGCCTGCGGATTGCACGAGCAGTAATTTCACCCTGAGCTTTGGTTCTCAGGCAGCACTTCCTGTCACGATTCTTACACATCCTGCGCTTTTGAATAGTGTTTATAGACCCGAAGCCAAGTCTTTGCCGAATTAGTGAAAAAAAACCCGAAATAGCAAATTTGACGGGTGGAGTTTGTTGGCGGTGGCACAAATTAGCAACTGCTGCCTGACAGGCCAAACTCAGGGCAGAAGGCTTACGGCAGCCCTACGTTTGACGTGTTTCCTTGTTTGGCATTGTTTATAAAACAGCATCTATGGACTGGAGACAAAATAAGACATCACTACATGTTAATTCCTTAAAATCAACTGACACTGGTGGTCTAACTAAGTGCATTTACTCAAGTACAATTTTGAGGTACTTGTACTTTACTTGAGTATTTCCATTTTGTGCTACTTTATACTTCTACTCCAATACATTTCAGAGTGAAATATTGTACTTTTTACTCCTCTACATCTATTTGATGGCTGTAGCTATTTTGCAGATTTAAATTACTTATACAAAAATTAACTAATAAATTATGATGTATTAGTATTAATATAAAATTAGACCAACCTTTACCAGTTGCAACATTAAAGTGATGAACACATTAACGCATCAATAATTATAATCCAATAACATGATATATATGATTCTGAAATGGGCAATTCTGCATCATGAGTACTTTTACTCTTGCTACTTTATGTATATTTTGATGGTAATACTTTTACTTTTTAAATGCAGGACATTTACTTGTAACAGGGTATTTTTACTTTGTGGTATTAGAACTTTTACTAAAATAAAAATATCTGAATACGTCTTACACCACTGTCAACTAGTGTTAATGTGTTAATTCATATTGTATGTAACTGGATTCTCATTTCCATGACAATTATCAGTATTTTATTGACCAGAAGTGTTGAAAACATAGTACAGTTAGCCATACAAACTCTTAACCTATTACAGAGAATGTCATCAGTTTTTAGCTACACATGACAAGTATGTGGTTGTTTCCTTATGTTGCCAGGCCACTGTCAATAATATCACTCACCCACACAGTCCAGATTTAGCAGATAAGCAGTTTTTGAGTGTTTTTTTTATAAGCAATAACCAAGGATGATTTTTTATACTTAAATACTTAAGTTACAAGTAAACACGTTTTCACAGGTTTTGATATGTGGCTGCTGCACTCTGTCTCTTTGTCTCTTTCTCCATACAGTCTGATCCAACCCTAGAGAGGCATTTCAAGGGTCACAGGGACACTGTGACAAGTGTCGATCTAAGCTGCAATATGAAGCAAATCGGTAACGGCTACTCCATTTTACTCTTTGCCTTTTGTTCTTATCTCCCTGTGGCTAGATAATTTGCTGCACCAGTTTGCAGTTGTCTTTTTCTTGTATTTTCTGTGTGGTGTGTTTCTGTAGTCAGACACAATGTGTTCAGTTCACTCACCTGTGCTCACTCCTCTCCCAGCCACAGGCTCTATGGACTCCTGTGTGATGATCTGGAACATGAAACCCCAGATGCGAGCGTATCGTTTTGATGGACACAAAGATGCTGTCATTTCCGTTCAGTTTTCTCCCTCTGGCCACCTGGTTGCATCTGCCTCCAGAGACAAGACTGTACGTCTTTGGGTCCCCAGCATGTGAGTTTTGACGTATTCCACCTTTTGTTTTTTAGTGCATTCTATCATCCCTCATTGTTATATTATTCCACTAGAAAGCTACAACAAAAGACAATGATGCTGACTGATAAAAGCAACAAAACTGAACAATTGTATAGAATTTCCTGCTTTTGCCACCACAGAAGAAGGCATACATTTCTGAACACCCACTGGTTTGTTTTAAACTTTAGGGTTGTCTTGGTGTTTGTGTGTGTGTGTGTACAGGAAGGCTGAGTCGACAGCTTTCAGGGCTCACACTGCCACGGTGCGCAGTGTTAACTTCTCTGGTGACGGACAGACTCTGGTCACAGCCTCTGACGACAAGACCATCAAAGTGTGGACTGTCCACAGGCAAAAGTTTCTGTTCTCTCTCAACCAGCACATCAACTGGGTCCGCTGTGCCAAGTACGATGCACACGCACACACACACACATACATACAGTTTTTACAATGATATATCATTGGCTGCTGCAGATATTTCTACTTATTCTGTTGTTTGTATTATATACAAAAATTCTATACATTTGTGAATAGTTTTAGAACTTTAATAAATACATATCATTTGTAAAATTAAGGATGAAGACTTTGAAGATGAAGGTTTTTTATCTCGAATATCTAATACATTTCTTGCAGGTTTTCCCCAGACGATCGTTTGATTGTGTCGTCCAGTGATGATAAGACTATAAAGCTGTGGGATAAGAATAGCAGAGAGTGTATTCATTCTTTCTACGAACATGCTGGGTGAGTATTGGACACCAGAAGTCCAGCACGGTGCATTGGAAAGAAATTTTCTTATGTGTGGGAGAATGAATTGCAGGGAGAGAAGCAGAATCTGTTTTTTTAATTATAGTTTATTATATCATAGTTTATTCTGGTATTTTTGTAAATACTGGGGATTTAGAGCATAATGTACTGTATGGAATATAAAATTAGACTTGCATTTACACTGATGTTTCAGAGTCAACTGAAAAAGGTGACCGGTCTCGTAATCATGTGTCCTGTCAAAACTCCTGTAACCAAGGCACTGAACACAAACTCATTCATTTCAAACCTCTGTAAAAGCATCAGCTCAAATGTAGAATTTAAAAAAAAAAAATGTTTTATTGTGTACAGTAGTATTTCCAAGTAATATTTTAAAAACAGGTTTTGTGTTTCTTGAATTAACTGTTTGGAATAATTGTATTTATTTTAAGTAGTATAACAGCTTGACCAAAGACCTCATTTCATTAACTATGATGTTTTCTTTCCCCCAAGTTATGCAAACCATGTGGACTTCCATCCCAGTGGAACATGCATCGCTGCGGCCAGTACTGACAACTCTGTCAAGGTGTGGGACATCCGATCACATAAGATGCTACAGCACTACCAAGGTAAAGACCTTTTATAAGAAGTATTTCGTTTACAATGAAGTCATTTGAAGATCATGGTCGAGTGCTACAGAAAAACAATTTTATTCAATCACTGCATATTCCTCGCTTTAATGCAAGGCTGTTATTTGCATTAATAAATGACAACCACATCAACCCTAAAGACGTACTTAAACATTCATAGAAGCATTTACAATTTTTTTTTGCAAGACTCTCAGTTTAACCACTCTTGATGCCGTATGGCTCTTATATTAATAGAAGTTTTATACTCAGACAACACAAGTGAGTTTTACAGGCTTTTATAATATGCCACTCAGTCTGATTGTTCTCATTAGCTCTCTTAAATGGATTTGAGCTGTGAGATCTAATAATGGATAATCACATCTGTCTGAAGAGATGGGGCATTAAGATAAAAGCCTTTCCTCTCCTCTTGTTTCTCCTCCTTTCCACTGTGCTTCACTTCACATACTTTAGTTAAAAAACAATTTTGTCAGCCTGAAGTGTAAAAATGTGATTTAAAATACATTGTGGTTACTGTTAGATACCCATGGGAATTATTGTTAAGTAGTAGTATGTTAAGTTCTCTTTAAGTCATCTTACCTTGCTATTGGGTGGTGGATTTAACTTTTTTTTTTTTTTTTTGGTTGTTATTGAAGTGTTTTTACTTTTCTTACTATCCTTGTGTGAACCTAAGCCAAACTAAAATGGTATCAGTATATCTCATATATGTCATAGCATCTGGCAGTCAGCAGAGGGCCCACATCGCTCGTCGAATGTCTGCTGTCCTCATTTTGCCTCAGTCAAGAAACCAGTCTCAACACTGGGTAGAATAATTTCAGGTCTGGAGAAGTTTTGATTAGTTGCCATTGGCTACTGTACTTGACGTAATGACATGTGCTAATGTAAACCTAATGTTAAGCCATTGTCAAGTTACACAGCAACTGAAGCATTGTGATGAACAGCAGCAGTGCACTCCACTAGGATCCAGGCAACCATGTAAGCAAGCATCTGGCCTGCTGAAGTGTCCTCGAGCAAGACACTGAACTCTTAACCACCCCTTAGATGCTGGTGTATAACTGACCTGGGCCTCTGACATACAATTTAGAGAGGAAATAGAAATACTTTTTTTTTTATCTGATATTTATAATGTGTGTGTGTGTGTGTGTGTGTGTGTGTGTCTTCCAGTCCACAGTGGTGTGGTGAACAACTTATCCTTCCATCCAGCTGGTAATTTCCTCATCACTGCGTCCAGCGATTCCACAATGAAGATACTGGACCTCGTAGAGGGCAAGCTACTGTATACACTGCATGGACACCAGGTAGGCATGCACAGACACATATGACACATGACTATTGTTTAGATATTCTTCAGACCTAACTGTGTAGTTTACCCTGTCATGATAGGTCATGTCCAGGCCACTTGGCCGTTAGTGGGGCAATATTAGTCTGGAACCTCTGGATTTCCAAGGGGCGTTATCAAGGGGCACAAAAGACCAATCAGACCAGCGAAATGTTGTGTCGAACGTCCTATTGAAAGTATGGCAAACACATCTTTCTTATCAACAAAAGCTTTAAGTGCAGTGCATTTTTTTTTTTAGGGAAAATATACCGTCCAGTTTGTTTAGTACTGAAGCGATAGCGGAATCAACAGAACCTTCCACAATATTGGCCCTCATCTTGGTTTTTTACAAAAATGCCTCAATGGCGTTTCTCTGTCAGTCATCGTTCCAAACCCACCCCATATGACATAAACGGTTGTGATTGGCCTCTGCACACTCGATGACATAAACTCGCACATTCATCTAACTCAGGCTAACTCTGAACATGACTATAAAGGACATAAAGAGTCAATAAGAGTAAAACACAGTTGCATCAATTATAAAAAGTCTTAATCAATAAAATTCTGAGTTAAACTCATTGTTTTTTCCGGAGCTGATGATGGAAGTAAGCTGGCTGAAGAGTGAGCCATCTCACTTCCTTTTCATCTGTGTTGAGAGTTGCTCATGCACAGTACCGATTGGACAGGATGTAAGTATTGGGTAGAGACAATACTGCCACTTTTCCCAGTTCGGTCAGAAACTTCAAAACGAGAGCTCTTTTAATCCTTGTATTTTTATTGGTCACACGTGTTGATCCCATTACTGTTAACCAATCAAGTACGTGTACCAACATTACGTTGCCGGGGAAGACTTGACCGACTAAGGCAGTAAGGCAGGGTAGGGAAAGAAAAAAACAAAACAGGCAGAGTGCGGGGCACCGAGGCCACAGTGGTCGATGGGCATATGATTTCAGAAGGGCATGACTGTTGTGGCCACAGGTGAAATTCCTGCCCTGGTCATGTCTGTAGTCTGCTCTGCTACTTTTGCTTGTGTGTGTGTGTGTGTGTAAGGTTTGGAGTGGACAGTTATGTGTGAGTGTGTTTGACATCTCCTTTGTGCATGTTTGATTGTCTGAAGTGTGAGTGTGTGTGTATGATGCCTTTTTTTTTTGTATTTGGTATATTTTAGTACTTGCCAGGCGAGCGGGCAGCCCACTCACGATGACTCATCTCAGGGTTGTTGGAAGGAAACAGAACTGTGTTTCTGCCTCCATTCTTCTGGATCCTCTCCTCCTCTTCTTGTCTTCCTCCTCTTCTCTGTTTCCGTCCCGTCCTTTTTCTCAGACTCCCCTCAGTGTGTTTTTGGGATGGTTTAGCATTCCCACCATCATTATCATCCACATTTTCCTCCTTGTCCATCTCTATTTACTCCTATCTCCTCCCTCTCTCCTGCCTCTCATGTACTCACATTTTGGCTGGCTGGAGCAGTTGGCCGGACGACTCACTGACTGTATCTGCTGGCTAGTTGTGGAAATCAGTGGCTTGCCAGTACCACATGTGGTCCATCTGTTTATCTATCCCTCTGTACACGTTGACTGTCTCTCATTCTGTCTTTTTTGTCTGTGTCACCTGTGCTTCTCTTGAACCCTTTGCCAAGACTCTTCTCTTTGTCAAGATAAAAAAGGACTTTTTCCCCTTCTCTCTTCACACCTCCAAATTTGTCATCTCCTGCACTCTGTCTCAGTTTCTGTTGTTGTTCTTTTTGGCACAGTGGTGACTCCTCCAATCTGTTGGTGCTGGCCGCACTCAGGGTGTTAATTGTCTCTCCAGTCGCATAGCTAGATATGGGAGAGACCCCCATCTGTTCGCTGTGGGTGCGAGGTATATGTGTGTTTATGTGTCTGCTTGCATGTGTTCATCTGTGTGTATGTGTAGACTTATGTGCATGTACTGTATGTGAAAACACATGAGGGCTCTGAGGGAGTGTTTTTTCTGTTTAATCTGGCAAACGTGTTGTTTACCTCGCCTCAGGGGGATCTTACCTGGCTGGGTTGAATCAGTCTAATTTTGGTTAATTTGTGTCTCTGCTCCTCTGTCTGATAACTGACTTTCACAGTGTGAACCAAAACTTTTTATGAAGAAAGTCTTCAACAAAGTACACTTGGCTTTTGAAGAGCCCAGGAAAGAGATGAGATGCTAGTGTTTCTCCATAATTAAATTAAGTTAAAAAGATGGTATGGCGAAGACAAAAAAATGGGCCCAGATGGCCTTCATGCTGCTGCATGTATTTATTAAAAGTACCCGGTGGAGTTTGTGACCAATAGGAGCGCTATAGAGCAATGTTTTAAGAGTGGGCCCCATGGACATACATGTATGCATGGTGCGTACGGGTGATGTGATACACAGTCCTGGCGATGGTTTCATGATATTCCACTGATCAACAGTTGGTGGTGGTTAAGTGGTAAGAAATTTAGCAATCCACCAACAAAGGCAAGAAACAAAAAGGCTGCTAGAAAGCAAGCATGGTCGTAAACAATGTAGGTTTCATATTCTTTCTCTGCAAATATTTTATAAGGAAGGGAATGTATTCAACATATTAATTTAGCCTTAATAATACACATTTTATAATATAAATGTTAAAAAATATTTTTGAATGTGTATTACATTTATCTTATATCTTTTTATATATTTTTTACTGCTGCGCTTTTGTCATGGTTAGGTATGGGGAAAAAGTCTTTCTGGTCTGACCTGTGATTCAAACTGTGGCCACTAAAGCCATATTTCCATTGCATGGTACCAGGTACTTTTTCTCAATTTCGTTTTCCTCTAGATAGCACCCCCTCACTGTGGGCGGGATTCTTAGCTGATCGTCATAGTGACGCCGCATTAAACTGCCTTGACATAATCATTAACCGACACAATCACAGACATGCGTTGTTCCACCTCTCATTGGATAATTTCGTCTGAAACCAAACAGAGCAGTGTCTACACAATCGTGTGGTTTTGCGGGCTAAATCTCCAATAGTAATAAAGCATGTAATAAAGCCTCATATTTCGATCGCATTTTGAGCAGCTTGCTGCAGAGGACCGACCAGGGGCCGCTAAAGACTGAGAGGTCTGCCTTCATTGTGCTACTGGTGCTAATGTTAGTTAAAGGACAAATGCAGATCTGCAGGATGATAGATAAATGCAACTATTTCTAACTGCTTTTAAAGGTATATATTAAAGAAATAACAAGTGTAAGAAATATAGCCACTCCAAGCATGCCATCATTTTTGTTAGTCATAACTTTATGTAGAGCACCATGTGGGGCCTGTCTGGTTTTTGTAACCCCTGTTAATTTATCAGTACATAAAATGTGCCAGTTAGGTTCAATGGCCCGTCAGACTCTCTCTCTGTGTGTGTGTGTGTGTGTGTGTGTGTGTGTGTGTGTGTGTGTGTGTGTGTGTGTGTATGTGTGTGCGCGTGTGTGCGCGTGTGTTAGTGTGCATGTGTGTGTGTGTGGCCGTGGCAAGTGCCAGCCTGGCAGCAGGCATTAGTCAGAGCACAGACAGAACATGCTGTCTGTCAGGCCGTCGCGTTGCCATAGTGACACTGTCTGCTTCTCTCAGGTGCTTCTGGGAAACCATTCCTCACCCAAACCAGCCTGTCTGGGTGCCAGCCACAGGACACAGCTCCATTTTCTTCCCAGCAGCCTCCCTGTCTGTTTCTTTTCCCTTCTTTTGTTTGTTCTCTCCTTCATCTGCTCTTTGAACACATTCATAGGGCTCAGGCCGTAATCGTTGACCCTATTCTGCATTGTAAGGCAGAGAAAATAATATACCAAGAGAGAGCATGATTTCTGAGATTTTGTAGTTGGAGTCTGTCTACACTCCAGATTCTTACACACACACACACACACACACACACGGCGTGCCAAAGTCCTGACATCTGCAGGTGATCCTTTTTGGCTGCGATCATGTGTGACCTCACCCCACCTGAGTCTCAGTTTCTGTTATTGATTGCTCTGCTACAGCCCCACACGCCCACCCGTTCCTCCACACACATAAAAACATACACACACACACATACAGAAAGAGATGCAGGAGCTTCTGTTCTGAGCATAATTTTGTTTCTTCACATGATTTAAAAACCAGTTTCCTAAATGCCATGAACTATAGACTCAAAAACACCCTCTTCCAGCTCGTGTCTTGTCATTGTATGTTTAATATATAACTTTTTAAGCAAATGTGTTTGGAATACATATTTGTATTTTTGTATTCTTTATTTTGTTCAATTATGTAGTATTTATTCGCCCCCCAATTTTTTTCTTTAACACCTACATTTTCACTGCAGCTATATTGTTTGGCAGAGGAACCGTTTGATTATTCATATTATTCAAAGTTACTATGTGTAGGGTTTCAAAATTAATGAATGGGCTAAGTGCAACACATAGACAGCATTACTTTCACAGGTATTATTAAAGGCAACTGCAGGTAAGGCAAACTTGGGATATGGTGCTGTCGATATATATTTAGTGTTTTATCACCTCCATTCTTCATCGCTCTAGCCACTTTCACACATGTACTGCAACCCTAAAATTATCCGGACATTGTCCGGACACGCTGTATGTGTCAACGGAAATGTCTGAATCAGTTGGAGCGGACAATTCACGGCAAATGAGTGGGCGTGTTGACTTCCAGCAGTCAGCTCCCCTCTCATCCACACCCGCTGTATTTTACTCCTGCGCTGGTTCTGTATAAACGCAGCCTGCTGCATTGTTTTGACTGTGCCTGAACACTCTGCTGTGAAGCTAGCATTGATGGGAGAAAGGACCTTGTGTGATTTCTTGTCAAATAAAACCTGTTTATTTCTGGTGAAAATCTTAAAAACGTTGAATTACACCCGCAGCTTTTTTTTGTCATGTCCTGCCTCCTTGTCCACACATTGTCCAGACTTCATATGTGTAAACAGCTTCTTTTTCTCTTTCCATCACTCCAGGGTCCAGTGACCTGTGTGGCATTTTCCAGGACAGGAGAGTACTTTGCCTCTGGAGGTTCAGATGAACAGGTGATCACTTTATTCTTCTAACTGATTCTAAAACATTGAACTAGATATACCCTATTGATTGGCTTGCTGTTGTCTTGGTAGCCAAATCATGTGCCTTTCTCATACCACTGATAGTGATACAAAAGGCAACACTCCTTAAAATGAATTCAAATTTTGTAAAAGTGAAAGCAAAACTTTATATTTTTATTCTATTTATATTCAACAATTTATTTTCACCTTACAGGTGATGGTGTGGAAGAGCAACGTTGACTGTGCTGAATGCAGTGATGGTGTCAGGTTGCAGCATAAAACTACTTCTAGCTTGCATGCACCACCAGTCGGCTCCGCGGCCCACCCCCCCCTTAACCGTCATCCATCTGTGCTACGCAGCCAGGTAAGTTCAGACATCTGAAAACAAACACAGCAAACTGACAGCAAATCTATTTTGATGTCCTATTTAGAGCTCGGATTTTATGCTTCCCCTTTGCTCCTTTACACAAATTACTTTTTATCCCAGACACGGACAGACCCCAGTCACATACCACCTAACCCTAACACACCTATCCCGTACATGCACACATTCCTATTGTCCACAGTTATTAAATATGGTCCTGCACACTGTTTTGACCTCACTTGGAAATTTCATGTGCCAGATCTTCGACAAGCTCGGTTGGAATTATAAGCTGATGTAAAAATTAATGTTGTCTGGCTTAAACCTTCCTGTGGATCCCAATCCATTCTCGCACCCATATTCCTTTCTTTTTCTTCCTTGTGTTTTTGCTGCACATCAGCTCGTAAATCAGCTCACAAACCAGTTGGGCGGCTCGTTTCCATTTTGGAAGAAAATACCCTGTCCCACGTATGGAATTGTGTCAGATCCCGTGTCCCTTCCTGCGTGTGTTTTTGTGACAAAAAGTAGTTTGGAGACCAGACAGACTTGTCTGTGGTCCCTGGTCAAGGTGTTAAAAAAGGCATGCTCCAGTGCGACTGGCTTATTTCCTTCCTGCATATCCTTTCTTTGAAGTCTGCAGTTTAGCCCAAAGCTACATTTATATCTTACATGCAGGGCAAGAAATACCTACTTATCCCTGCAAATGCACTTTGATACGGAGGACATTTTTTCCCATCTTTTTGACCACATGAAATAGATGAAATATTAATCTGAGCTCAGTTTATGACTATATCCTCTAATGCAAACAATACGGGGATATTTTACTATACTACAGGTGAGTTTTAAAAATGCAGATGATGAGGACAAACAACATCAAGAAGCAATGAAGTATGATTGTGTTCAATATCCTTGCTACAACTTACTGTGATTATTATTCCTGAATCAGTAAGTGCTGAAATGAGACACTGACAAACGAGATGTTAATGAAAATGTTATTCATTTAATTTAATGAGAAATCATTGATAGTGACCCTCATTTCAAGTGTCTTCAAGTGCTCGTTATGCTAAGTTTCTCCTCATTCGGCATTTCTAAAAAGACTTTTGTTTTGTCTTTTAAAATCTCATTTGAGTCTCTTTATATTAGACATCTGTAACTTAATAACACATGAATTATATTATTCTTAATGTCATTGCAGTACATGTGCCACTGCACTATCCTGATTCATACTGTTTGTATTTAATTTGACAACTAAGAGGTTTGGACAGTATTATGAGTCAATAAATGCCAAAGTCAGTTATTCTTTAAAAAATATTCAGATGAAAATCAAGCTTTCCAGACTCTAAAGCCCGTTTTGTGGCATCCATTTCCATGGCAGTAATTTAATAGAACCTCTGTTCCTCTGAGTCTCTACTTGCACTCATTCTACTACACCCTTTCTGACTGCTGTGTAAATCAGTCACAGGAGAAAGTGTAGTTAAGAGTGATCACACAGTTTCAGAAATGTGGTTAGAAAACGAGCTTGAACACTTCATGAAACCTTGTATTAAGATTTATGTGTGGGTTTGCTTCAAGTTCAGACTGAATATCGGGATGTGATTATAGGGACTTGCTATGGTAGGTAGCTGGTGAGCTGTTTTGAGTTCAGGCTGATGTATTATCAACAAACAAACAAACAAACAAAAAAATTATTTATATATGTGACAGCCTGTTAGACGTATACACAGTCATTGTGTTTCTTCTTAAAACTTCACAAAGTCGAAGTAGAATCCATTATCATTACTAATACATTGTTTTTATTAAAAGGGTTTAGCGAATGTGTTTCCTCATCCCCATGGCAGGCAGAGGGTTGATTACTAATGTTACAAGTGACTAATGTTCATGTCATGCAGTAACTGTACATGATTATTATTAATATTATTAAAGGCATCATGCAGATTTTTTTGACTTAACAAGGAATAAGGTTTGTAATAAAACCCGGCATGTGATATGCTTGTTGCTTGCTGAGTCGCAAAAAAAGAGGGGTGCTTGGTTTTTATTAACAAGTCATCTAAAGATAGTTGTTTTAAAGCCATTGCAGCACATGAGGAGGGCGTTTTTATGTACAGGTCCTTTTTTTTTCTTCTTTTCATTTAATCAATTAAAAAAATGTCAGAAAATAGTTTTAAAAAAGCCCATCAGAGTTTCCACCGATGCCAAAACCCCAAAATATTTTGGTGTGTTTTGTTTGTTAAAAGTTTTAAAAGACATGGAGGAGCCACAAAAGATCAAACCACACGATTCTGACCTAAAGATAAATGACTAGAAAACAAACAGAAAGTGAGAAAAAAGTGCAGCCATTAGCAATGTTTAAATATTCAAAGACCTTGTCAGATGTCACGTACACATACACACACAGAGGGGACAGGGTGTCACAGGCTGGCTGGGGAACCTCGGAGAATGGCTTGGATTTCAACCCCTTTGACTGCTACAGTGTTATTTACATCAACAAGGGCACATCCAAGGTCCTCACACACACACACCCTCCCTGTCTTTGCAGATCTCTTTGCTGGAAGTTAAGATTCACCCACAGTGACGCCACTCTGCCTTTATACTTTATTTGAAATCCAAAATAGCATAAGACTCATGATAAATAATGTACCGTATGTAACAGGTGAAAAGAAATATACAAGTTGTGATATTTAACCAGTAGTAGTAGTAATAATAATTTAGAAATCTTAATTACTTTGAACTTTTAAGTCTCTTTGAAAGATAAAACTTATGACTAATTAGCAATTAATTAAAGATCATAGTAATTAGAGCATAGAATACTTAAATTGATTTTAGTAAATTACTATCAAAATATTTCTTAGAATGTACTGCTACTTTCATGTCAAGTGTGCTGTCTATTTTTAATGGCAAACACATGGACTTTTTCAGTTTTAGTTTTTGTTGAAGCTTTGTGCCAGCAATAATATTGTTAAATTGAAACTTCATTACAAAAGATTTAAGAACATTTTAAAAATACACAGTAATGACAAACAACAGATCAGAAGTTTATTTTTTATTTACTGTAGTCAAATCAGTAATCAAACAGAAATCATATTTATCAGGAAGCTTCAACAGTCAGCTTAGGTGTTTTAAGCACCATCAGCTGCGAGGGTGATCATTTCAAACACCTCCTTCACATTGATTTGTGCAGTGTAACTACACAGCTTTTAATATCTTTAAACATCTGTTTCCTTTATGCCATCCATGAACCCTTTGGGGTTCTTTTTGCTTTTATCTGTCTGTCTGTCTGTTTCACTCACTGCTGTGATATTTATTGGATGTGAATTTATTTTAATAGCCCTTCCATCTGACAGCCCTTATTACAGACATGCTTCAAACTGTGATTAGAAAATGGGCAGTTGGACCATGTGGAAAGAGGTGATTAATGCAATGTATGAAACCTATTCTCTTCTTCTGAGAACTACTGTTCTTGTAAAACCTCACTGAACCCTTTCTTTGGAAATTATGATTTTTCAAATAGAGCTATCTGAGGGTTCAACACCATACTTCACATCTGCTTTATTAAGGAAAAAAGGAAGCAAACTGGTTCAAATCTGGGTTTTTCCATGTATGCACTGACAACACACATTTTTAAGTGATGGTACATATATTTGTACTGTGAAGACAATAGAGTAGAAGCGCTGCTGGGTCTTTGTGGTGATCACATACAGGTGCTCTTTGGATACTTCAGGTGTACTGTGCTTATTCCATATTGTAAAGGGCTATATAGTCTAAAAAAAAAAGATGTAAAAAGTAAGTCTCCCTGAAAAACAATCCAAGGCACACTGTAGGATTTGTGCAAAATTAAAATGCCTTTATTTTACATGCCAAACTGTATTTACAATAAACAACGCGTTGCGACCAACATCATCAGAGTCATTGTCCGCTGTAGCTTACACACCTATGTTACGCTAATGAGATAAGTGGAAGGATGGTTTCTGATCCATGTTGTCCAAGCTGTTGGACAAAAACAAGGAAGGGATACCTCATTAATAGAAGGGAGAAGGAAGGAGGAAAAAGATGGTACATATTCCCTTCACTCCTGCAAAGGCAACAAGTGTACCTCGTTGTAATGATTAGGTTGGGTACATATTAGATTTGACTGATGGAGGGAAACAGAGACATGTGAGGACCTGCTGTGATGGAGTTTGGGCTTTTTAGTTGTTTGGCTTTTGTTGACTGCTACGTGTTAAATATGGTGCTAATGCTGCTGTTACCATGAAAGCAGGCAGGCATCATATCCACAGGGAACACTCAGCTTTAATTGAAACATCAAGTCATAATAAACACATGAAAAAATGATTGAAACAATAATAATAAATAGCTTTGATATTTGACTTCTTACAGTAGTTAATTTCTGCTAATACCAAATATATATTTTTACTGCTACTAGTACCACTGAAATAATGTTATAATAATATTTATTTACAATCAGAGTGTATGTACACACACACAAACACACACACACATTATACACACTTATTAACCTGAGTTAGTTCCTGGCAATGACATTTAATTCATCCTCTTATATGAATTGTCATCTGCCAGTTGTTATAGTTAAAGTAATGGTAATAACTGCACCTGAAAGTGCCAGCTTCCTAGATTTTCCTTTTCATGTATAATTCAGCCATTTATAATTTATTATTAATACAGGCCCTTTCATCTCCCATAAACTGCTGCAAGTCTCACACACGTGTTGCCTGAGAGGAAGCAGAGAAGAGAAATATGTCACCAGCTCGACTAAATGTGTTTGTTTTCTTCCCTCTTGGAAAGAGTATTCAAAGGCTATAAGTACAAAAACAGAGAGGTACTCTAATGCACTATAAGTGGATCTAATGTGCTGTTATAAATTTACTTATTTTCAAGGGGGCAGAATATAGTAAACAGGATGTTCTTTCTGAAAGCAGTCATGAAGTTGTGGCTCACTACTTCTCACTCATACATGCAAAAGCCAGACAAATTAAAGAGAAGCACAAAATGTGAATATTATCAGCCTGTTTACACTCAAGATGACACTTCATATGTACAAATAGGAATCTTATAATGAGAAACTGACAAGTGTATGTCCAAGCACCATGGAAAAAACATTGTCTAATGACAAACATTAATTAAGTAAAACTGATACTAACCATTTTAAGCAAAGCGAATAAATTTCAGGCTTTCATGGAGGTAGCAACCAGAATAGGCTTTGACAGCACAACTGTCTCTAAGACTCATTGCATATGTTGTATTTGTATGAAAAAGTAATCAGTGTCTTATCATTAAATTTATGTTTTTTTCCCCCCTAGTCTATATAGTGGTAGATAATCATTAAACTTATAATATAAATTATAAGATAATTGGTCAACGGAGGCTCGTTGTACAGAAGCTGGCTTGGAAAGCAGGCAGAACTACAGCCCGCTAGTCTGTGTTTAAATCGTCTAATGTGACCTAGGTGTTAAAACCTTCCCTCCTTGCTATGTCAAACATCAAGTATTACACACAAGCCACCTTTGGCTATAATTCATTTCACCAGGAAGAAATTGACTAATGAGACAGTAATGCTGTGTTTATTCATACAGAGGCAAAGGCCACCCATGGTCGCTGCCCTCTCAGAATCAAATCCACAGGGATTTCACAACTAGCTAATTTGATATGCTGATCCTTTAATGTACTTGGAAGTGAAGCTCCATGATAATTTGCCAGAGCTGGGCACTATACCAGGAACATGAAGGCCTATCTGTTAAACACAATAAGCCAGCTTTAAAATGAGGTCTCTCTAGTTAAAGGTTGAGAGTGTGTGTGGTTCAGTCAGTCTGTATTTGTGCTCAACACAGCTGAGTCTTTATGTGCCGCGATTTCAGTTTGTGAGAATAGATGCATCGATGTGTGTGTGTGTGTGTGTGTGTGTGTGTGTGTGTGTGTGTGTGTGTGTGTGTGTGCGTGCGTGCGTGAGTGCCAACCATTGCTGACAGACAGATCAGCTCTCTCTGATCACATCCGCCCTAATCCCTCCATCCATCCCACCCTCACCCCCCTCCCCCTTCCTGTCTCTAGCTTCACATCTGGGTCTTTCTCCCACTCACGTGTGCAGACAGACGAGCTGCACACTCACAGCAGGCTTCCCTTCACAGCTCAACACGCACGCACGCAAACACACACACACACACATCACTGCACCGCTCGGCTCAGCTTTAGGATGTGGATTGGAGAGCGGGGAGGGGGTTCTGAGACTGCAGTAGCTGTATTAACTTCCATCTCCCTCCCCATTATTTTATTCATTTACAAGAGTTAATACGCTGCTGTAACTATGCTATAGCAGATCAAACTTGGCTGGCACTCTCCTTAATTAAAGACTTAACAACAGTGGAAGCAGTGAAACAAACCATTAGGCATGGCTATATTTAAGACCTCAGAGTGGACTCCAGTGTCTGATACATAGTTTCTGATGTTTGTGGTTGCATGTGTGCATCTTTAAGGTGCTAGTATTGAAAGGCAAGTGGCATTGTTGCCAATGAATGTATTTGACAGCAGGGGACAGAGAGCGAGCAACAGAGGGAAAGGCAGGGGGTGTAACACGGGAGTGTTGAAGACAAGATAGCATTGGCGTTAAAGGGAGCCTAATGGTCCAATGGAGCGAGAGAACATCAGTGAGGAACAGGGAGAGGGAAAGGTAGGAAAGTGGGAGAACAGGGTGAGCACGTGAGCGAGCTAGACAATATGAGCACACTGGAGACAAAAAAAAAAAACAAGATGGAGACTGGAAGCAAATGCATGACAATAATAAAAAGAGAACATTTAAGAGCCACTAACAGGCACCTGTTCATCCTTTTCGCACTTAAGACAGAGAGATTAAAAAGAGAGGGGAATCAGGAGAAATGGGAAGAAAGAAAGAAAAATGGGTTGTAGGGAGAGATAATCGCTTGAAGAAGAGAAGCAGTCTGAGAGAAATGGAAAATGACAGTGAGAAGTTGCAATAATAAAAGGATTTAGTGAGAAACACCCTGCCTTGGTTGGTTCTGTAAACTATAGTCGAGTCCAGAAGCATAAGTCAGAGCTGAGTCACATCACAGGCTTCATTCGTCAAAAAGCATCATACGCAATTTGTCATAAAATGTTTGCTCCACTGTAATTCACTGACATGTCAGCAGTTGGTAAAAAAAATATTTGTCTAGATCTTGTTGCTATATCATGACACACACATCTTCCAGCCCTACCTATTCAATCAACCGACCAGAGAGATTTTTATTTATTTATTTATTTATTTTATTTATAATTGTGATTAATCCCCGGAAGGGAGGTATGATGGATTGTCTTTGCTTGCTTATTGAGGTCTGTGGAGATTTTTTTCACACTGTACAAAAATGTACGACAGAATAAGGCTTTCTCCGTAGCAGAACAACAAGATGAATTATTGCTGTTATGTGCTCTGTGCTAGGAGTAATATAAAGGAAAAGGTGGGCTTGGATGATTGGCATGAATTTCAAGTAAAACACAAACATTATCCTTAAACAGTCAATCATCACTCCTAGGCCTGATAAATAGGGACAGCTGTTGTCAACGCACGTCTTCCTCCTATGGATAAGTGGGTGACACATTACATTGAACCGTTTACAGTGATGCTGCAATGGAGTTTAACAGGGCTGCCCCCTAAACGTAGATGATTTACTTATTTTATAGCTGTGTCATTGTACACAAAGCAACTCAGAATAATGCCATGGCAGGCTGTAAACTAAACAGACCGACTCGTCTCAAAATGACTAAAGTACAAAACTGACAACTCATCTGTGTTAACTGCTACGATACTCAGCTCCGGTGTTGAATGCAGCAAAGTCTGCTAAGCCTGACTAGTCAATAACAAAGGTTGCATATATCTAATATATGGAATGCTAACAGCTACATAGTTTGTCAGTTATGTAATAGCTGTAAGTGAATTACATCAGACAATGTTTTGACATTGAACTCACGACCTCTAGTACTACCGTTGACAGCCCTGCACTGTAGCTGCATGAGTCAACATTAGTTTCAGACTGATGGGACCGACTAAGTCACAGCTCTGAATCCCAAAGGTCCCAATTTAGAGCTTTTAAGATGATAAACTTGTATGTTAAACAGTTCTGCTGTGTTTACGTGTGTCTCTGTTTACCAGCTGTCCATCTTTTATATGTGACAACAACCAAGCTACCTGGCGTGAATAAACATAGATTGTTTATGTAGAAAGAGACTTTCCACCCTGACCCCTTTAAACATTAAGCATGTTACAGAGTGGTGTTTTTTTTCCAGAAAACCATCTTCAATAAATATGTACAGACACAGGAATACATTATTCTATGTCTTTTTTACAGCAAACGTATTGACTTTTCATAGCAGGAAAAGCACAGGTGTTACAAATAATCAGAATCAGCTTTATTCGCTAAATATGTGTACACATATTAGCCTGGCATCGCCAGACTAGATTGCAAATGCATATTAGTCTGGAACCTCTCAGTTAATTTTCGATTTCCAAGGGACGTTATCTACGGGGGGGAGACAACCAATCAGAACAACGAAATGTCATCCTATCATACGATACCTCCTGTCAGAAAAAATGACAAACAAATATTTCTTATCAACATAGAGTTTAAGTGCAGTTGTTTGTTCTTCTTTTAGAGAAAATATACCGTACAGTCCGTTTAATGCTGCCGCTCTAGCTAGATGGGGAACGTTCCGCATCTTGGTTATTTATGAAGATACCTCAACAGCGCTCGTCTCTGTCAGTCATCGTATTAAACCCGCCTCATATTAGATAAACTGTTGTGATTGGCATGCCTCATACCATTTCTGAGGAAATCCGTCTGAATGGGAGAGGGCCAGACGTATCTGCCAAAGCAAATAAAACATGAGCATGCAGATTCGTCTGGTTCCCAGGCTGTACACATAGAACACACGTGCATACAATTTACATGAAGATAGAAATAGACAAACAGCTAAAACAAGAACATCAAAGCTGAACAAAAATAGGTAAACACAACTACTAAAACTATTATGTACATACAAGTAGGTGTAAAATAGGTCTTATTAGGTGAACAATGACGTTTTTTTTGCGTGTCCCAGCATGAACAATATTAGGACCCTGAAGCTGAAGCAGCTAAATGGAATTCAGCCATCATGAAGCTTTGTTGTTTTGCCAACTCACATAAGCAATATTAATTAGCTGCAGCTGAGTAAATTTACCGGCGACAGATGTCATTATAGCCAGTTAAGTCAACAGTTACCATCTTAAACTTTCATTTGCTACAGCTTAGGACACACTTTTGATTATGTAAATTATTGTCAAAAGCACTGCTGTTGCGATTCAAAAAGTGCCCCTCTTGCAAATTACGATTTCTATACAAAAGGATTAACCATTCAGCCCTAAGGGAAACCCTTTCACTACTAGTAGTTCCTCTTCTTATCATGCCAATGTTGAAATCATATGAAAAAGTACTTTAAAAGTGTTCTCTCTTAACACTATCCTCAATAGACCTTTTTAATGACATTTTGACTTGTCAAGCGCAGGTGTAACTAACAACGACAATGATGACTGTTAGATGTGCCTGTGAGCCAGCATGCATAATACCAGAGCTCTGACACTGAAGGGAGTACATGTAATGTAGCCATGATTGGTGTTATTAGTTATACCTGTGTTGGCCAAGTCAAATTGTGCACTGTGAGAAAGGTCTGTAATCCATAAATCCAGCTAAATACATTGTACATGATGAGTAAACGGCATGACTCGTGCTCTTTCTCAACTGGAAACTTACTTACTGTTACAGTCATCGCTGTTGTTCACATATAAAACACAGCTGAAAGTCAGGGTCAGATCTGTCTGTTTCCCTGGAGCAGTGAGGGCTTCAGGATGAATAAAGGGCAATATAAACATGGCAAGGTTAAACTTGGACTTTCAACTGTCAGTACATCACTCTGCTGCTCCTGTATTGTGAGAGTTTAGCATTCAGTGGTTTGTCAAGTCTCAGTGTCTTCAGCAAAAGATCAGTCATGTCGCCTTAATTGAAGACAGTTTCACTCTTAAATATCTTTAAAGTATAAAGTGTCTTTAAGGTGTATCTGTTTTTAATCTGGTTCAGTTATGGCCATCCTCTGTTGAGATGGCAGTTCTTACCCATATACACACCCTAAAATTGATTGAAAAACCAGCTGCTGAGGCAGAGAGAAGAATTGGAGTTTTACACATCTGTCTGTGTATGCATTACTCACTTATCTTCTCAACTCTTAAAAAATGTCAGGTGGGGAACCTTGTGTGTGTGTGTGTGTGTGTGTGTGTGTGTATGTGTATGTGTGTGTGCGCGTGCATAAAACGTGATGAATGGTTTTTGTATGCGGCTTGCAGGGTGTATTGATGGCTTGCTGTGTTAGACTAAGAGTTTAATTTGGGCCTCAGGAAATTTTCCACTGTTGGTTTTTCCACTCCAGGTGATTCATTAGGAGGGTGGTTACTGTGTGTGCGTGCATGTGTGTGTACACTTACTGCGTATCAGGGTTTTCCCAGGCCTCACGTATATGTTTATTCTCACTAATTATTAATACTAATGGAGTCAACTTGTGTTTTGTAGTTTTATATATATTTTTCCTATCTCCGTACACATTAGTTGCAATTAGACAGTCTCAGATCTGAAATTGGCTTGTGTGAGTTGAATCTGCATTTATGGATCAAATGATGTGTGCATCCATTGGCGTAGTTTTGAGACAAATTTCACAGTCTTTCAGACGTGAGATTCACATACTCGTAACTACCGATCGACACGTCTACTGATTGTGAGACAAATCTCTCTCCATGCACAAAAGGCTACGGCGGTACAGGACGTGTTTCAGAACAATATATTCTTTTAGCATCAACCTCACTATGTACACATGTCACATCGCAAAGGATGGTATGATATGAGGTAAATGAAGACAGTGATGGTACACTGTATAAACCATTTTATAGCTCAATTGCAAATGACAACTATAAAAGATTGCTTTTTCAATATTAACCCTGAAAGACAACAGTTTAGTCATTATTCAGTCTGATTTGGCAACATGTTTGTCAAGTATGCAATGAAAAAAAATCAGTAAGTGATTTGTGTGAATTTTCTAATTTAACTTTATGAGTGTATTAAAAAAAACAGAAATTGCGAGAAAAAATGCTACATTTTTCATTTAAAAATGTTTTGGTTTAAATATTTTTAATTTGTTTAAAACAAGATAATACGAACACATTTCTTCTTTTTTCAGCAGCACCAATCCCCAAGTTATTTCAACTCGATATTGTAAAAAATAAAAATAAAAATACCAAGTGCATATCTGTATGCACATATGTCTACATACATGTTTGTATCTGCTTTTCTATGTGAGCACGTGTAAGTTTATGTGGGGACCAGTGTGTGTTTAAGCAGCTGTTTTAATACAAAGCTGTAAGTCGTACTTTCAACAAGAGTTAATCCAGTCTTGGTGGAGCGTGTAGGCTCAGCAAAACTGCTCTATTGTCTCCTCCCTCTCCCTCTCTCTCTCTCTCCCCCCATCTTTGTACAGCTACCAACAGAAGATCAGAGCAGGAAATTAGAGTGGCAGAGGAATCAAGCACTATAGTAAAAGACAAAATAAGGAAATTTACTGATACTGTGTTTTATTTATTCATCAGGTTTACAAGTTATTATAAAATTAGTTTTAATAAATGATGGTATGATTAATGATAATGATAATGATGATGTAGTTCACACTTAAATAGCACTCACTGCAGTAACGGGATATAGCCTAGTTATGTACCTTTTTTACAGTGGGCCTCTTTCTGTGATGATGTGACAATATTTTGATATTGTGACTACAAAATGTGTGCTCCAATATTGAAAACGAAACAATTGCGTTTCCCGGTGGCGGAGTGGTCAAAGACCGATAACACGTAACTGCACTGTCCCTAGTTCTCTGTCACATCGCTTCCTCAGCTTTACATGGATGTGTCCTACATAGCAGTCGTCACCACACCAGTGACTTACAAGAATTACTTTATCAGAAGAAGACTTTACTTGTCTGCTGTATTTTTCCTGAATCTGTGTGTGAGGAAAGTGTGGCGTAAACCTTTTCGCTTTGTGATATCCTTGAAAAAGGACACATTTGGTCAAAATAGTGGTAGTAAAACAAGTGTGTGGTTGTATTATTTTTTTTGTTTGTTTTCTGTTTTCAGCATATCTTACTAGTTTAATGTCCACGTCGTTATATGGTAGCATATTAACCATCTTTATAGTTGTCTTGCTTTATCACATTGCTAAATTGTAAATCATTTGGCATGAAACGTATTTGAAAGAAGGCAGAGGGTTGAGTACATGTAATATCTTTGAGTATACAAACACACGCATGCACACAGACACAAACACGCAAAAAATTCAGAGAAAATTCCAAGGAAATACTGGGATCTCTAATCCTGGTTTAACAGCTGCGACACTGGTGATGGTTACAAACACAGATTAGCACAATGTCACAGGTAGATCTCGATTTTGAGCAAAAAACATGCTGGTTGGACAATTTCTTTCGACTGTAGTAGAAATAACTTGTCTGTTGCTCAGTCTAGGCATGTACCAAGTAATGTATTGAGAGCACATAGCTCAATGAACTAACTGCGAATTGGTGGCAAAATGCTGGAGGGGATTGAGCTCCTCTTCTGCCATTTTCTTCCTCAGCATGCAATTGATTCTGGCTGTGTGATCTCATTTTCACATATTACACTTTCTTGCATAGCTGGCTTTCCTACATCCAACCTCTTTTATATTGTTTTATTCTTTGTCACTTTTATGCAAACCCCAAGGCTACACATTTACACTCTGTGGCATTCATTAGCCATTTTAATACAGTTTCAGTCAAGGAATGTCACATTTAGTGACACTGTTTTATTTTGTCAGAACTGTCACAGGGTGATACAGGAAAAACAAGAACATCTCATAGCCCTTGTACATGACTCCAGGGAATCACTACCCATTTTATTGTGGCAGTATGTATTTCCCTCTTCTGTGGCAAATGTGTAGAGTCAGGTGACGGCTGACAGCTCCGCTCATCTGGCTTCATTTAGGAACAGCACAGTTTGGCACTGCGGTTTTAAACATGTTTTGCTGAGTGTGAATAGATTTCCTGTTGCGTGGTGATGAGTAAAACATTTGTTGTCTCCCTTGCTGAGATGGAGAAGAGATGTTGTCTTGGAACAGAAAGACACACACACACACCATTTTTTTCACAGACAGGTCTGCAGAGACAGACAGAAATATGAAGAAACATATACATGTGTGCACACAGTTTTTAGTCACATAGACGGGGTGATGGAGAGATTTGGTCACTGACGTTCATGTGTTAATGTCTCATTGAATTAATCACAACAGAGGCAGACTGACTGGCTGTGTGTGTGTGTGCGCGCGTGTTCAGACCTACTGAAACAAAGATGATTTAAGCAAAGTCTTTGTTGATTGGTTTCCAATTTCAAGGTGCATTTAAGTTCTTACTGTGCTATTGAATTCCGTTTATACATTCTGTAAATATTGAATTGTTATAGTGTTGAAAGACAATGAATCAATTAGTTGATGGAAATAAAATTATGAACAATGAAATGTCATTTATCAACTCTAAGTTTAAAATCAATTCCAAACCAGGCCCAGCTTCTCAAATTTGAGTTTTAAATGTTTCTGTTTTAATGATGTGTGATTTCAGATAACATTGCAAACACTCGATCATTTGGTGGAATGTATTTCTTTGGCTTTGTAGATAAAGGTTATTTATATTTCTGGCAATAGGCACTTTTTCCAAATAATTTCATCAATGAGGGATGTGATGTTTGTGATTGTACAAAAAAACAACAACATGAAGAGCAACAGATGAAGGATCCCTCTTCCTGGATGGACGGACGTGCAGTAGATGTTGTGTGTACAGATTAGACCAAAGTAGCAAAATTACAATATTACAGATGGATTTTAAACATACTTAATGAAAAGACTTAAAAAAGAAAAGAGATTTGGACACAAATCTACAGTAGTGTGGAGCAAGGTTGGTGGTAACTGCAAGATGAACATCATTGTAGTCACAAATGTTACACATTCAGCACATAAGAAGAGCCTGGCAGAGATCTGAGCAAAATATGTTGCTCTTACCAATAATAAAAAAAGATGGTTGATGATGTATATATTTTATTGACTCAGAAAGTCTCAGGAGATCTACTGTAATATTACTACTATTATTGCCTCATGGTACTAATACTATTACTGATATGATGACCCTTCAGAACGTTGGTTTGCTATTCATCAATGATCTACTTCAGCAATTTATTTTGTCTTTTTGAAAAAGATCAGGGCAATTAAGTATTTATTAGGATCAATTGTTGAAAGATCTTCATGTGGTTTAGGGATTAAACAAATAACAACCGTGTTTCATTGTTTCATTTTTGATAGTATGCTTGACACATAGTGTAGCGCACATTTCATGATCTCTGTCATTTGCACTAGTACGTTATGACACGACTCTACAGCTAGGAGGTTCTCATGTCTCTACCATATTGTATGTGAAGGACAGCTGAGACCATCTGAGTTTCTAACAACTCTTTACCCTCCTTCCACTCTGTTTTTAGGCTTCTGAACCATCAGAACATTTTAACGGACAGGACTCCCACACTGCCGCCCACACTCAGAGCGGCAGTCGCAGTGGCAGCCACAGCAGAACGACTCAATCCCACACCTACAGACACCCCAGCACCAGTTCCTCCTCCACCCACCAGATACAGACCCAGGCTTTACCACAGCATTCACCCCAGGTTCAAGCACAGTCCCAGGCCTCCAATGGAGGCCCCCTCCCCGGTCTAGCCAGCACCCTGGAACACATCATAGGTCAACTGGATATTCTCACTCAGGTAAGCAGAATACGTGTTAATCTTTCATGACAAACAGAAAGGATTGTACTTTAGCTGTACCACCCACTCACACTGTTCAGAACAAAAGCTTCATTTTACTTTTCAACCTGCAGGCCAGAGATGGTTTCAGCAAAACAGACACAAAAATATTAAAGAACAACCTCTCCTATGCTGTTTGGTACAGCCTTAGATGTTTGCACTGAGAGAAACATTTGTAAATTCATTCATTATTACTAATTTTGGGGGACAAGAATAACTGACTATAATGAGGCCCATACAGTAGGTTGCTTTGTTTATTGCCACATTACAATGTACAATAGAAATCATATTTTTCTTTCATTGTTTCGCAAATAATTTAAGTTTGTCAAACCGGTTAGTTGAGATTCACTCATTTTCACCATGATACTAGTGGAGACTTAACCAGTTAACTTGGTCTAATCCTAAATACACACAGGAGATATATATATATATATATATATATATATATATAGAAACACACACACACACACACACACACCATGCTGGTTACGATTGGTTTGGCTCTACTCTTGGTGTCAGTGCTCCTGTGGCTGATCAAGGCCAGACACAGTTTGAAGTCAGACCAAACCAGAACATGCAGGACCAAAAAAAAAAAACAAAAGTCTTTGAACAAAAGCAGAAAAGAACTGCAACCAGTTAAAACGTGAATGAGTGTATGAATGTATGCTTCCTATCAATTTATGTTTATTTTTGTATGTTCTGTGGGTTTATAAAGCTTCATAGATGTGATCAGTGATGGATACTGAGAGACATGTGGAATAACTGTTGTAGAACACAGTAAAATATTTTAGGTTCAGCTGTTGAACTAACTGTAAACTGTAAAAAGCTGTAATTTTGCAATTTCAATTTAGGCCTTTTAGCTGACTGACCTATCAAGTATGATATGAAAAGACTGCAGCTGTTGAATTGGCAACGTACAGTATATTGATCAGTGTTTGTTAATATTAAGTGCAATGGACAGCAGTACATCTTTTTGTTTCTGTTAAGATTTTTATTTTACTGACCCAGCTCCCTGGCAGTGTAGAGACTGTAGCCAGTCGCGGTTCTGCACCAAACCACACCTATCTAATTTATTTATGTATCTACTTTTTTATTTTTTTTCCGCTCAGTGTTGAAATGCTGTGAATGAACAGTTTCTGCAGATGATTAAAAGTCATAATCCTTTAACTTCAGTAGAAGGCTTTTATTGTAAAACATGTGCAGCTGTGGATGTCGGATACTGGAAAGATTTACACATTAGTTTTAAGCTCAGTGCATTCCTCTTATAATCACATTAAACTTTTATTTCTGACGCCGATCCAAATACGTCTACAGGCTGGTGAGTGTTTTAATTAAAATAGTTTATTTACATTATTTACCATTATCCTGTAATTTCTTCACACATTCTCTGAAGTATGTAGTTTGAGCGTGTTTAGAGAATAACCAAAAGAATGAATCACCAGATGAGTGATGTTGCACCAAAAACAGACTTTGTTCTCGGACATCCAACCTCAGAGCCGAATACCAACAACTCATGTTGAACTGCCTCATTTAAATAAGATTGAGACACAATTACATCCATTTTATTGCCTCTGTATACAAAACATTTATTTTCAGTGACAATTGAACTGCAGAAAATGGTTGGAGGGTAGAAAAGAAATAGTTGAGAGAAACAAGAGCACCCTGAAGAGATCAAGAGTGAAGTGAGGAGAAAGAGGTAGAGGAGGAGAAACGGGCAACAACAAGACAGGAGGACAGAGAGGTGGGAGGAGTTGAACGAAGATTAGGAGAGAGAGCAGAGGGATGTGTGTGTGTGTGTGTGTGTGTGTGTGTGTGTGTGTGTGTGTGTGTGTGCGCTAGTACAACTATCTTTGTGAGAACCAATTTGAGTTTTGGACCATGGGAGTGAGGACATTTTTGCCGGTCCTCACTTTCAGAGACACTTCCAACCACTGTTTGAGTGTTGAGTGTTAAGACTTGGTTTTAAGATTCAGGTTAGAATTAAGTTTAGGTTATGGTCAGGGTAAGGGTTGAGGTTAGGCATTTAGTTTTGAGGGTTAAGGTTAGGGTAAGGGGCTAGGCAATGCATTATGTCAATGAATATCCTCACAAGTACAAACATTTGTGTGTGGGGGGGGGGTTTAGCCAGAGGTTGTGAACGTGCCCTGAGGAAAATACATCATTCATATAGGAGCGCTGGCAACACTCTGCCTCACTCACTGATAGTACGTGTAAATGCTTAATGGCCTTGCAGAGATGCAGAAACACTTCTTTCTTGGATGTGTGTGTTTCTGTCAAAGGTTTCTCCCTGGATTTTTTTCTTTTCTTTTCTTTCTTGCTTCTTCTTTCAAGCTGCAGTCCAGCATGTGGGAGCGTTTTTAATATTGGCCCAGAGCAGCCAGGCAGCCAGCTAACCCCTCCCAGGGGGCTGGTGCCAACCTCTTGCTTTTAAGCCCACTGTACCCTGATAGCAGATGGGTCGTCTGCGTCTGGTTTGATCCTTCATCTCTTTCAGTGTTTGGTTTTAATTATTCAGTCTTGGAAACATGGATGATGTTTTTTTTGTGGATTGGGTCAATAGATTGAGATGAATTTTTTTTTTATGTGATATAAACACAGTATAAAACACATATCTGACCATCTTAAGCCTATCATTGAACCTTTAGGCACCTTTAATTTCCTACCTAGTGTTTGAATGGGACATGAACCATCATAAAAATCAGTAAAAATGCAGCAAATAGTACAGAGATACAGGCTTCGACACGCTTTTTCACCCATACAGATGTTAACACTGCACCTCACCTGCTGTTTTATACACAGCCTGTTGATGAAAGTTTAAAAAAGTGGTTTCTGCAGAAAACAGTGTAGTTCAGACAACTGCTGGTTACATGTGATCTGCATTAAGCCGTAAAAGACAAACTCATTGAGACCACTGGGACTTTAGTTATGTAGCAAACAGTGGTTTGTGAAGCACAGAAATGGATCTAGTAGGCAGAGGCCTCTCTCAAACTAAAGTCAGATTTGCTTAATATAGGTAAAAATATTTGGCAGTGGGCTTGATTTAGTTTACAAAGCAAAGTGCAACCAATGAGGCTGTTAATTCCCAAAATATAATCTTTCGATATAAGGCATGTTAAATGCAGCAGTTTAACTTGAAAATGCACACAGAGTATTTTAAAATTCACCGTAAGGTGTGAGCAGAAATAAGCTAACACTCTTGTTCTAATTTCTGCTCAACTTCGCCTAATGTGGCGATTAAAATCACTGCCGACCATCCTCTGGAGATTAGGCTGGCAAAGCGACATTATTTATTTCTGCATTATATATTCCTGCTCCTTTATACATCTTTTCACCAGCATTATTTATAAGTATTACAGCTCTTTGTAACTCTAATAGTTGAGGAGACTGAGAGGGAAGATTATGAATTATTCAGCATTAGACTGAAGATTCCTAAGCCACAGTTTGCTGTGTTAGCTGATTTTTACTTGTCTAACCCCCCCCCCCAAACTCCCATACCCATTTCTTTTTCCTTTCCCTCTGTCTTATAATTGATCGCTCTTACATGTCCTCTCACACTAAGCCTGCCGTACCCACACTTATCCTCTTCTTTCACACCCTCCCACTTAATTATGAAGAATCTTGAATGAAGATTCTTGAATTTAAGTGCAGTATTGCGCTCTCTTCCTCTATAGACCGTTAGACAGTAGTTTTGTGAACTTTCTCTGTGATGTGGCTGATGGGAAAATGAACTGTAACTGTAAAAGCCTTTTATTAACACTTGCTCCATTGAAAGAACATTTTCCTGTGTAATTCCCCCATACTACCAGAGTAGTTAGTCATAATTCAGCTGTTTTTCTGCTTAACGTATGTGTCAGTCAGAGTAAATGTACATAGATTTGGACCAGTACACTTAATCCATATTCCTGTTTAAGCAGCTAAAAGTGGAGCTGCAAGAAACATTTGGAGAAAGTAAAAGAAACATGTCCCTGTACTTTCCTCACAACTGTTCCTTAGAAAAGATTAAAACTGTTTCTGTGGTTAGCAACTAAAAAGCCATTAAACCGCATGCTAACCAAATGCTCTTTGAAGAAGTTTTCACCACAGTGTTTGAGATTCAAAGGAATTGGAAGCAGTCTCTGATTTGTATGTTTATAGTAGCGCTCCAGTGGAATGAAACCGTTTCTCTTCAACTGCGACGCAGGACAGTTCATTTACTTTCTGTCTGAGCTCTAGTGAAAGAGAAAGAGAGTGGGATAGAATTCCCCAAGATACGTCACAATAATTCTGAGAAATATTGTAACTTAAAATACCAAAAGGCACTTGTGTCATACATACTATTTAGAAAGTATTTTCACTTCTGAAAGTCTAAAATCCGTTGGGGAAAAGGCTTCTTGTCTGTCTTTATATTTGGTAACAATACAAACATGTAGGTATTGATATTTTTCTGTTAACAACGACAAAAAATATGCAAGAGCCAATATATGAGCCAATATTTGGTTATCACAGATACATTGGTACCGGTGTACGGTATATGTTGCAGTACAGAAATGCTAAAGATGCGTGATTGAAGTAGAGCTATTTATACATATTTAACAGTACCATTACCTTCTGGTTTTCATTCAGTGTTTTTGTGATTCTTTTTCCACTTCCACAATGATTTTACTCTTCTTTTTTATTCCTGTAACTCATCAGTAAGCTTCATTGAGGGAAAATAACCAACTTTGCCACCAATCACCAGCACCAGTTTGTCTTTCTTTGACTTTCAGACTATTGTAGCGTGGGTCATACCAAAGCTATGAGACTTTGTAACAGAGGCCAGTAACGCCTGGGGCGATGGAGAGTATAATGTGTTCTGGAGAGAAAAGAAAAACAGCTCACTCTATTTTTAGGAGCATAAAGATTTGGTTTCTACTCCAGATGAAAACTATATGCCCGTATAATGTTGCTGCTGCCTGGGGACACGTGCAGACTCACACACACTAACACCAGTAGATGGCTGGGCTTAGGACTGGGTAGCCATATCAAGTTGGTAAGATAAACGGGGTAGTATTGATCTAGAAAACGACGACAGGCAGAGTGAGGGATAGAAAGAGGAAATACAAGCCCCTTCTCTCCCATGATGCATGAAATAGCAGGAGATGTTATCTAGTTTGATGACCCAGAAGAAAACACCACTCGCCCACACATTGTTGAACTCGTTGGCGTGTGTGTATGAGTATGAGATTATCTAAGGGATTTAACAATCTTTGTCAATACCTTCATCATTACGTGTTTGATTATTCATGCCCGGTTGTGTGTGTTTGTTTGTGTGGCACTGTGGGGTCAACGCAGGACCACAAAAGCCAATTACCAAACGCAGCTGGATTACTGGATGCAGAACATGCTGCACATGGTTCCTCTTTAATGGTTTGCAGTAATTTCTGTCATAACCAGAGTTTATGTGACATTATCGAGAGCTGAAGTGAAACCGGAACTTCCCGGTTCGGTTTTTCAGTAAGAATACATTTGTAACAATTTAAATAATAAAAAATACAGGCTTGGATTAGAGCTTTCTCAACAGTTTGCCATGTGGCTTACTTCTGGTGTTTGATAACAATGGTAGTTTAAACGTTTTTAACTGGCAGAGATTATAACCAAAAAATTGTTTATGGATAAAGACAAAATCAAGTTACTATGGCGCAAGTACCTGTGCTGCCATGCTTGTAAATGTTCATGGGAGCTGTAGTTTTTTCTCTTCTCACAAAGTAAGGCTTCAATTCCTAATAGCAGCTGCTGTAGGGGATGCAGATTTGTTGTAGAATATTGAAAGTACACTCCAGATGAAAAAATTGCTCAATAACAGATTGTATTGAGTTACAGGAGCCAGTGGAGCCCGGACGTGACGTCACGACTTTGGCTCTTAACGTCCAAATGAATGTGTGACGCCTACATGACACATCTTTCAGTCATCACACATTGATGAATTTGGTCCAACAATCAAATTACGCCTGTACTGAAAATGTTGTGGTTAGTATCTTGAAATCTGATTATGCTTATGATGGCTTGATGTTGACTCAGTTAAGATGATCAGACTAAAGCATTTACATAACGTATTAAGAGTACATTTGAATCTGAATATTAAGTGTGTATTTCCTGTCCTATTTCTTAAAGCTGTCTCTGGATTTCTTGCTTTTTACTTTTATTAAGAACTGTCTGTTGCTCCAAGTCTTTCAGGCTGTATGGATGGCAACATGTGTTGTGGAGGTTTTTTGGCATGACGACATACACATATGCTTTGGTTTTAAATACGCAATAGATCTGTTGAATAAATAATTAAACACATTTATTTTATTTAATCAAATAATCAAGTAGTCTTTAGAAATCTAATGACTATTTGTCAAGTAAGAGCTTCTCCAGTCAATGATATTGTTACAAGCATTGTTCTGATTGTATCAAATGACAATTAAATGTGAAAGAAGGACATGAAGAAATAAGAGAAAATAAGAGAGAAGGAGAACATTCATCATCAAGATCCTATTATTTAGACCCTTCATTTGAGGTGTGTATCCTAGAATAGTTTTCAATTACCCACTGTATAGTTTTAATGAATAAACCCAGCATCAGGTTGTTTTTCAATGAAACGATTCACACCGGAAAGTTTGTGAAAACTGATCCCTTTTGAGGAATTGTTTTTCTTTTTTTCACGCCTCCCTATATCCATCAAATGCAGCGTCTCATACACATCTGGTTATATTTTGAGAAATGCGCTGGGATTGACTCCTCTCTGTGCTGCTTTCTAGCAATTTCAGAATTATACTCGGGACATAAAATTATAGGTCAAGACATGTTGACTTATCTTTCAGTCACTGGCCCAAATCTAGAGAGCTTTATGACATGTTTTCTGTTTGATTGTTGCTGCCCTGAACCAAATTTTGTTGCCAATCACTACTACCCAAAAATGCTTACTAGCTGGGATTGTGTTTGTCACCAGACAACATGAGCTCGGTAAACAATTATGTCAGAGATTCAGAGGAAACTGTCGACACTTCGTGTTTCCAGAAGAAGAGTCATTCAAATTACTTTGAATTTTTTTTTTAATACTGTTTCCCTTGTTTTATCACTTTTTCTCCTGCAGATTTCTTTAGTTTGCAGTAGCACAACTGTCATTCATGTTTTATATCTCAGTCATCTTGCAGATTTATTCAATGATTCAACTATAATAAAAGAGCAAAAACACTTTAGACCCATGTCCTTGTCCATAGTTATAATTGCAAGGCACGGCAAGTTTGTCTGTATAGCACCTTTCAAACACGGAGAAGATTTAAAGTGCTTTTATATTTATAATGTAAAGAGAAGACAAAAATAAAATCAGTTAGAGTAGAATTAAATTAAATGAAAGAAGCAATGTAAACAGACAAAGCATAATAGATACTGACAGACAATATACTAATACAGTTTGAAGGAAAAAAAAGTGCAGTACAGGAAATAAATTAGTCAAAGGCACATCATTTAGATCTGCAAGTGCATTTATCCAACAATATAAACTAAACAATGACTTAATTTCCTCAGTTTGTCTTCTTTGAAACTTTGTTTATGTTATGTAAACAAAATATCATTGGACAGAACTAGTAATTAATAATAAGCGCTCTGTTAACTAACAATCAGTACTTTGCTTAGTTTTCCTGGTTCTTGTTTGAACTCTGAAGACATGAATACGTATCTTGTCTGGTCATGAATCTTCAAATGTCTACTCTCTTTTTAGATGATAAAAGGCTGGTTTAGTTGTTGCCTTAATGTTCGCTGGCGACGCTCGGATTGAATAAAAGTTAGAAAAGCCAGTTTTATCGTCAGTAATCTCTTCATTCAGATGGTGTCACCCCTGGAAATTACACCTGGAGGCTCCTTTGATAAACAGGATCAGATGACACAATACTCAAATGTACAAGCACCAATATAAAGAAATTCTGTCACTGATGGAGGATGCTGAGAGGAAAAGTATGTCACACTGTGATCTCACTACCCACACGTACCCATCCTGTTTCAGATAGCGACTTTCTTGTATTCTGTGTGTGCATAAGTGTGTTTATGCAACTGTGTGAGAGGGAGAACAAGAGAGAGTGCGTGCCAGACACAGAAACTCTGGTGTTTTCGGCTCAAGCAGCAGATCTCTCTACGATAATCAGATGGATTGTCTTGCACGCACAACATCTGTCTCAAACACACACAAACTGCCTCTTTCACACACACAAACACAGCCATTATATAGTCATTACTGTCAGGCTGATGCTGTACAGCCCTCTCTAACATGCTCTTTCTCTCTTATCCATCTCCTTCCTTCCCCCTTTCTTTCTTTGTCTTGCTCCTCTCCCCTCTCTGCCTCCTTCCAGACGGTTTCGATTTTGGAGCAGCGGCTGACGCTGACAGAGGACAAGCTCAAAGAGTGTTTGGAGAACCAGATGGAGATCGGTCTGCATCTCCAGAGACGAGAGGAGGCCTAAAGATGGCGGCATTAGAGGGAGGTCGAGCTGTGAGGAAAATGGGGTCACAGAAACACCATAAACAGAAACGCATATACAGTACTTTCTCTTAAGATCACACTTAAAATGTGTGATCCTACACACTGATGCGGTGACCCAGACCGTTTTCCTGAATGGACTTTAAATGCACACTGAGCCTCACTGCTGATGTACTGTGTCTTTTACAAAGATATATCAGAAGTGAAGGAGTTGAATATTAGAGAAGTTCTTCCTCTACAACAGTGCTGAGAGCGCAGTCTCTTTTCTGCTGACAAAGGACCTGCTGCTAGTGACTGTAACTGTGAGTGTGTGTGTGTGTGTGTGGGGGGGGTGTATGAGTGTGTGCGCAGTATGGCGGCAAAAGTGTAGACACATGTAAGGGACCGTCGTACTTGCTTATGCACTGCACGTGTGGACGATTTAGCTGTATTCGTGTGTGCAGACTCACCCAGAAAGGCGTTTGTCAAATGCCCTTTTTCATTGAAATACAGCCAAACTGTACAGAGAGCACGCTGACTGTTTTACTTGCACGCACGCCAGTAAAGGATTTTAATCATTTTTTAATTAGAGAAAAGAGGCTCATTGAAAAAGTAATTAAAATAGGGACGTTTGTTATCAGCCTTGTTATATGACCTTATTCCCTAAGTTTGCTGTCCACAGATCATTTGATTTTTGTTCACCTGCCATCATTAGTAGAGGTACTGATACTGTTTTAAATCAATTAACTAAACAGTTACTGTAGAGCCAATGCGGTGCCTTTATGTGTCTTATATGAAGAAACTTTATGTCCAGATTGGTACATTTGAAACAGTCTTTGTTGTTTTTACAGAATAAGTCTGGTGATATTCTGTATTTTTCTTATCATCAACAAATCCTGTGAAAAGACCAAAAAGCAACAATGAATTGATCCTCATAACAATATTGTCTGTGTAGCTAAAGTCTGGTATAGTTTGTTCTTCTGTGCCATTGACCTCCTTTGTTGTCCAAATACTGTACACCATTGCACTGGGTGACATGTTCCTTCATTAGGTCGATCCCACATATACTGTCTTGTGTATGTGGGATTGAATGCACTATTTTCTTCTGTTTGAGTGATGCTGTTTAATGAATATATTTTTCCTTTTTAAAAACAATGAAATTATACATTTGTGTTCTGTTTTGAAAGATTTACAGTAGGAACGGAGGCGAAAAGCCACAGACAGGCTAGGAAAGTTGCGAAAGTATTGAAAGATGAACTAACACATTGTTGGTTTTGGTCTTCTCACTGGATTGTTAACAATGAAAAGAATTTAAAATAACGGCGTTCTTAAGTTAATAGATTTAAATGGATGGTGCTATTTGCATTGGTTTTTAAGTTGGATGTTCTGTGGGTGCAGAAGGGCTGATTGTAATTACTGCAGCTTGAAAGATAAGCATTTTGTTCCGTCCTCTTTTTATATCCTGCAACTTTTAGACAGTGACAGTAACTTATTGTGTACCTTCTTAATAAATGTTTTTCACTCTTATCGCTGACTTGAATTAGTTGATAAAAGGATTCCGGTTGCTCTTTCACAACACTGAGCTCTGTTTGTGTATTGAGTGAAAGAGTTTGTTTTCCTAATCGTTGCCAAATTGCTGATGTCACCGGTTACTTTAAAGAGACCGTTTCCTGCTCTGATTGGCCCACAGAGCCTGTACAGTTACCAGAGAAATCACGACTTTCCTGACTTTATTGTCGTCAGCAGGGACGTTGAGATCATGAGCCTTTGTCATCCATCGCTCAAAGCCAAACATTTTCAACCCTTTCTTTGCCAGATTTTGAGTGAGGATTTATTACAAAAGCATGGGGGTGGTAGCTAAATACACCTGCCTTGGTTGTGTCAAAAAGCCTTATGTTTCACCCCCCCGAGTAATTTATGTAACCTGACCGCTGATGCTGGATCAATACTTTTTTATTTTAAGAAGCTGTATTGAAAATGAGCCTGAGGCTACGCTTAGACGCACGCTGTGCTTTCTCGAGGAACTATTCATTTCAGCCATAAAAGAACTATTCATTCATTTAACAAACTGGTAATATGTTTACATACTAAAGCAATTAATCATACTGAGTCCTATTGTGGAGGTCTCTCTCGGAGAACAGTGTGGCGTCATTAAGAGGGGAAAATATTAATGACTGTTTCTTTAAGACCCGGCTCCGCACTGATGGAAAAAGAAGAAAAACAAAACCGGAATTCTGGAGCTGTGCTGCCGGGCCCACTCTCTTCCTTCCTGTCTGGGGCCTGAGGACACACACACACACACACACACACACACATACACACACACACACACACACACACACACACACACACACACACACACTCATGCCAGAGAAAACGGCTCCCTTTACTATGGGCCTCAACCAGACGGCCTGCCAGGAGCTCTAGTGGAGGAGAGGAGGGGCTGAAAGAGTGGGTTCAATAACTGCAAGTCTTGACTGTGTGTGTGTGTGTGTGTGTGTGTGTGTGTGTGTGTGTGTGTGTGTGTGTGTGTGTGTGTGTGTGTGTGTGTTTGTGTGTGCGCGCGCGCTCTTCTAAACTGTTCTTTGTGGGGACCAAGTTTAGATTGAAACCTTGAGTAAGGACATTTCTGCAATGTGAAGACATTATGGCTAGTCCTCACTTTTGGCCAGACATTCGAGGGGTTAAGACTTGTTTTAAATGTTAAAATAAGAATTAGGTTGAGATTAATCTTGGAGCTGAAAGAAATTGTCACATATCAATTAGTGGATTGACAGAAAATTACTTCACTACCCTGAAACTGTCTGATGAGTTGTTTAAGTAATTTTTTTTCAAGTAGAGATACCAACCGTTCTTTGGTTCCAGCTTCTCTACTGTGAGGATTTACTGCTTTTCTCAGTTTCATATCACTGTGAAATGAACATCTTGTTTTTGGACTGTTGTTTTGACAAAACACCTATTTTAAAGAAGTCACCTTTGTCAGTCTTTGCTGAAAAATCAAGAAAATTACTGGCAGATTTATCGTTCATTCATTTGAATGAGGCCAGTTGGTTGACATCGATCGTTCGTTGTTTACCTGTCCATCGTTAGGATTTTTGTGACGAAAGATAAAATGATAGCTTTTGTGATAACTTTTCAAAGTTATGAAGTTTTGCAGAGAGGTTTATAATACCCTGGGACAGTGATTTAGCATCTGATAAGCCTTCAAAGTGATGGATTTGTTACTCAAACCGACTTCCTGGATTGTATGTCTCACCGGTACTTGAAGTAACACACCCCCACCAAAGCAGCCTCAAAACAATTGGGGTTAGCGATTTAGTTGTGATGGTTAAGGTTAGAGCTAGGGCCTTTGTGTCAACAGTCCTCAAAAGTATAGCTGTACCGGTGCGTGTGTGTGCACATGAGAAAGAAAGGGGAGAAAGGAGAAGTTGGAGAGCAGGCCTCTGTAATATGTAGCCCATGTGTGGCCCACAAGTGTGTGTGTGTGTGTGTAGGAGGGGGTTGGTGATCCTATGAGGAGAACATCTGGATATGTTTTTCCTGGTGTGCTGTGGTTGCTGCCACTGCTTGCCTGAGTGTGTGTGTGTGTGTGTGTTTCTGTGTGTGTCAGTGTGTGTTTTAGTGCTTTAGTAGTTCAGTGTGTCAGGTTTTTGTTCTCTCCTGCTCCTCTTGGCTTTTTGTTTCCTCAAACATTGTGTCTTATTCCGACAGATTTGTGAGCCTGAAATGGTACCCGGCTTCTCTCACCGCCGGGCTGCTGTGCCCTGTTGCAGCAGGTGGAAGTTGCGCTGCGACACAATTTTACTGTGGCTGCGAGATGAAAAACAGACAGCTTTCCCAAAACGTGCATTGCCAGTGCGTATTCTTAGAAGTTGTGCTAGTCTGTTATAATTTGTCTTTGGTGACCATTGCTGAAATGGTCGTTGCAACAGCGCAGTGGTCACTGCTCAGTGAGCTGAGGGGAAACTGGACATTTTGTAGTTCTAGGAAAGAAATGAGAGGCTATAAAATACACGGAACAGATTTGAGGAACCACAGTTTAAAAACATAGAATAACCATGTACAAGAGTTTCCAGTGAGTCACAGAAAAGCAGGTGCACTATACGTTTTTACAAGCCCAAAGAGACGTTCATAAATACAGCTGGTGCCAGAAGTTAATCACAATTACAATCACATGTTACTTTGAATGTTCTGAATGTTATGGCGATCAGCAGATATGTGAGTTTTCACAGCAACATGAGCTAATAAATTAAGCCGTGTTGTTTTTCAGAACGTTTTGCCTTTCTGCAGTGTCACATAGCTTAGGTGGGAAACCTATCTTGAAATTGACACCACCTCCACTAACCAAGCGGCAACATCCTGGTCTGGAAAGTGGAGCCAATGTGAAAGTGCCCTAAACCTGCATTTTCTTTAACAGCAAGCAAGGGGCGACTCCTCTGGTTGCAAATAGTTTGTATAGAAGTCACTCTGGTTACCTTGCGTCTTGAAAATCTGTATATTGTCATAGGAGGTGTAACACGGATCAATGAGTTAAAATACAGCACTTACTGTACCAGGTTCAAGGATATTAGTTCAAAAGTAGCCTATAATTGCCCATAATGTTTTTTAAGACTGGATTATTATTCAGCTTTTTAGCTGAATCATATGGTTTCCTCAGCCCAGTACCCCGGGACTGGTCCGCAAGCTAGAGGGAACCTCTGGTTTAGGCCATCATCTGCTATTATATCTGCTGTTATTTATAAAGAGACAAGATGCATTTGTCTACCACCTGTCTGAAGGTAACAAACATTAAATTTGGGTATGATCAGCCACAGTTGAACAAATACATGTGTGTGTATAGAACATATTCTTTTTAAATATTGCAGTAGGAAAGCCTTCATTATGCATCTCTGAGTTGAAAAGGCCTCATTAATGATATAAAAACTACTGTATGTACAGTTTTCACTTTTAAAAGAGGAGAAACTTGTTTCAGCCTCAGCCCCGCTATGTCTTCTCTGACCACTGCTGGATTTGGCAAAACTCCCCAGTGCCTCATTTCCTGCTTCAACCCTCCTCCCCTCTCGCCCCCCTCCCCTCACCGCCTCCGACTCCTTCCCCCTTTGAGACTGAGCCGTGCTTGTCGGCAGCGGCTGAGGTTTGGCGCTATGCTCCTCCAACCCACGCTTCGGCTTCTGCTCCAAACCCATTTTTTTCCATTTGATCCCAATGAGAGTGAATGGATGGAGGGAGTGAGGTTTATTTTTATTTATTTTTCTTCTGGTGCAAGACAATGCACCAAATAAAGGTTTTTAATCTTGTTGACCAACTAGACTGTAGACTGAGCTGCAGTACTTCAAAAAAGCAATTTCTCCTGCCCTCTTATCATCAGTCTATATCTGTATTTCAAAAACCTAACTTTGTTCTGCTGCTCAGCCAGATTTTGCTAATTTAGTCTCTAATTTCTATTTACTAAATATAGTTAGGACCACTTCAGCTCTAAGAAAAAAGTCTTCACAGTAGAATATGAACCTACAGTGTCTGTAGTGTAAGGTAAATGCTCCAATGTCTGCTCTAAATCACACATGACCTGACTGCTCAGGTAACACAAATAAACCAGCTCCCACATGCTTCAAGGTGTGTAAATGTGTGCCAAGAGTTTCAAATTGATGACCTACTTTACAATGGGCCGGCCCATAAAACAAACCTGGTGATAACTCGGAGAACAGTTCTCAGAGCCTCGCCTCACCTTAAAATCACCTGCCTCTCTAAAGGTCGACTGCTCTGACACACACACACACACACACGCACACACACAAAGACACAATTTAAGGTAGCCTTTCAACAGAAATCTAGCTTAGAGGTGTCTCTAAAAGCAAGGCACCATATTCGTTGCAGCTTATGTTACACTTTATTGGGATATACTTATTTGAGGGGAAGTGCGCATTAGGCTTGCGTGATAACACTACCATACCTATATTAAAGCTACAACTAATGATTATTTGTATAGTCAGTTGTCAGTTATGAATTGATTAAACATTTTGTCAAAGAAATGTCAGAAAATGCTGAGAAATGTGCGTCATGTGGTGTGAGGTGATCCCAAATCACCAAATTTTTTCTTAATTTTCTTTATCATTAATTGTCTGTATTGGTGAGCATAGGGTCTCCCTGACCTGTTAGGGGAGTTTCAAAAAGTTTCAAAATCATCTCAAATACAAATACTATGTCGAAAGGTATTTCCACACTTGATCACAAATCTTCCAGTTAGTTAGTTAGTATCACTGATCATATCTGCTTTTCATTCCATACCAAGAATATTTAAAAGTACAAGTAACCACCTATTTATTAACAACAGTTTGACGTAGGAATCATTCAATTCATTAAAATCATTCTCTTTAATTTTTCTCTTTTTTAGACCTTAGCTGTGGAGCCCTAGACCCCAGCCAGCAAACAACCAGACATGGAGAGAGGTTTATATTCATAATTACTGATACTGAATTAAACACTTCTGTCCAGAAGGACTTGACGACCGGGCAGTGCCAATGCACGTGGTAAAGGAAAGTGAAACTTTTAACGAGATAGAACAGATCGTTAGTGTTATTTAACCACTTTTGACCATCTGTCTTTATGGCGCTGCTTCTCATCTGTCATAGTAATATAATGGGGTGAGGCTGACGGTGTGTGTGTGTGTGTAAGAGAGAGGTGAAGGCTGGGTTAACACACGAATGACTCACCTCAGTGCTTTTACAGTACAATCTTGCCTACGTAGGTACAGTGTGTTTGCTCTGCAGGTCGATTAGATACAGTAGGCAGGGTGAAGATTACATGTGGTTTAAAGAAAAGATTTAAATATTCAAATAAAGACTTTGACAGAATTAATGTTGCTTTTGTCATGTTGTTTCAGTGATTTATTAAAGACTCACTCAGACTGGGAACAAAACTAGTCAAATGTGTTTTCTGGATCTGCTCCAAACTTAGAGAGCAGCAGGGAGATTTTGAGGACTGGTTGGGTGACTCGGTTTTAGGGTGGATTTCTACCGTTAACTCTACCTATTCCATTAAGGTTGATAGACTTGTCTTTCGCTACTAGACTTTTCACCTACTGGGTGTTGATCGAATCAAAGAGTTGCTCATCCAAACCCTGATCTCTAACCTTGCTGTCACAACGTTGTCCCTTACAAATGATTCAAAGCACTTGGTTAAGGGTTAGAAAAGGATCTGCGAGGTTGTACTTAGACCCAGTGGTGCTTTGACTAACGTTAGCGTGCCGATATTTGGCAGGTATTATTTTTACCATGTTCACCATCTTAGTTTAGTATGTTACTATTCTAACATAGTACAAAGTGCAGCTGACGCTGATGAGAATATCATTAGTTTTACAGGTATTCGGTCATGAACTAATTTATTGGATAAACTACTACTTTGATTTTGAATAAAGGGTTGGCGGTGAAGGATGGCAGTCAAAAACCCTCACAGTCGATGTTTTAATTAGTTTTTTTTCTCTAATAATTACTACTAGACTGAGGGGATTTCATTCAGATGTACATTTTTAGAAACTGATTTGCATCATTGTCACTCAGACACCTCCTCTTTAAATCCATTCTCTAAAGATTGTCTCCATGTCGCTCTCTCACACACCTTTGTGTGTTATGTCAGTCTCTCTGTCTCTCTCTGTCTTTGTAGTTTGGTCTTTAACGGTGAATTCAACTGAGAGACTTCTCTGTGGCTCAGCGACTGCTCAGAGTTCACAGCCTAAGCACGTGTTCGCCGCTCTTCCTTAGGCACACACATTATGTATGTGAAATAAACACTCAAGTGCACACACAGCCACACTTGTACTATCTCTTGGATTCCTGAAAAATTCATAGCAGTCAGTGCTCACACACATCAGCATTAACACTGAGTGCTCCACCAGTTCACCCAACAATCTCATCCCAGATGTTTGAGGCAGCTTCCAAATATTTTATTACATTTGTCCGAGGTGAAGCATCACTCCGGCACTTTAGCTGTCTCTGGTGGTTGGGGGCAGGTAGCTACATGTACCATGTGCCTCACCTTTGTTTTTTTTTTTCAGTTATGCTCCCTGCGCCTTTGTAACATTTCAAAATTCTTTTCTGTATAAATTGATTGAGCCATGAATTATTTTGCCCATAAATGTCAGAAAACTATCACAAGTTCTCACAGCCCCAGGTTATGTTGTCAGATTGCTCCTTTCGTCTAACCAACAGTCTAAAACTGAAATATGTTTAACCTACAATGATGATTTTCCTTGATAAATTACTTCAACAATGATTCAACGATATCAATCAGTTCTTTTTTTCATAACAAAAAAGAACCTCTCATCTGCAGAGCTCTGGGGAACTATAACCCATGGTTTCTTTATATTTGATTAGATTACTGCAACTCCTTATATTCCTGTCTGAGTTGGTAAAACCTATCCAAGCATATATGGGAGCTGCCTCTTAATTATTTTTTCTCTAGTTGTAGTTAGGTAGGCTAAAAATAAGAGGAGGCTCGGTCTTTGCAGTTTGGGCTCCTCATCTCTGGAAACACCTGCCAGAGGAAACCAGGCAATGTAGCTCTTTATTTTCATTTAAATGTCTACTACAGTAAAAACCATCCCAGTTTCTCTTGGAATTAAGTCCGTATTGGACAAGATTTATGTCCAATGTCAACGTTCAGTGCCAGTGCAGGCAGTAATGTTCCCTTTATGTAACAAAGTGGAAAGTAAGGGGGTGGAGGTGGGGATGGATGTGTAGTGTATGTGACCTAAGCACCTGAATTTGCTTCCTGTCACAACCTTTTATTAATGTTTGCTTTTTTATTAACCCTAAGATCTTTTCTTAACCACTATTTCATAGTTGCTATGCAGATATCTTAAGAAAGGGAGAAGTTTTTTTATACTTTGGCACTGGACATACAAAAAAAGGCTGTCACTAAACGTAATCCTGGGTTGCTAAAAACACATTTTGAAAGTCCATTTTCTTAAACCATTGTTCTGTTTTTTGCTTAATGCACTTTGATTTCATTTAACTTGTCCTTAAGCTTGTTTATATTGTTCCACTCTCATCTGATCTTTCTGTTCTTATGTCTTTTGTAGCTGTTTAGTAGTACATATAGATAAAGTTACTGCTTAAAAATAATACCTAAATAATCCTAATGAAATAAAAACTGTAAAAGTATATAGCACTGTTTTTTTCTTACAAAGCGCTTTACAGGGAATGCAGTGTAATGCAATACAATGGCCTTGCAACAAATAGTACCTTTGTCAACCTTGTAATTTTCAATTCAAAGTTAAACCAGTCACTATGTTATTATTTAAAGAAAACCTAAGCCTTTTACCAGTAATCATTAACTACACCAGTCTCTGTACCTGCATATGTTTGTGATTAATGAATAGATACAAATCACAAAGCAACTGAACAGAGACAGACAGGATGCCTTGATACATTTTCCAGGCCTGTTTTTTATGTGTTGGCGACCTGCGTGTTTGGGGGCAAAGGAAACAGCAGAGGAAATGCCAGCGTTAGCGTGGGAGAGGGGTGGCCACCTCACTCCATCACTGAGGTGAGTGGGTTTAAACCACAGTCTGCCTTAAAGAGACCTCAGACAAAAAACAAGAAGCAGAGCCGTAGTGCCAAGTTGGTATTTTCCTAATTTTGTTTGAGGAAAGAGGGATCATTTACACTCTCATCATGGTGTACTGTATATACAGTATGCAGCATATTTGGATATTAATAATAGACAGGGCAAGAGATAAATTATTTCATTCATAACATAGTTTTATCAGGACCAAAGTACTATAAATCCTGCCTGATCGGGATGAATCTCGGCTACAAATGAAATAGGCATAGTTCAGTCTTGTGAACATGAAGTTTAAATCTCTGCAGAAGCTTGAATCAAGAACATTTTAAACTGTGAAAAAAAGGTTTTGGAGCTGTTCCACTGACAATGAATGGGAGACTTTTTCTGAATGCTGGATACAGCCCAGGGTGATTTTCCAAGGATATGGGAAGATTTTCTGGTTCAGAAATGATCAGTTTAAAGCTGTCCATGGGAAGGAAAGCCACAGAGGTCAGGTTAATCTCCCATTCAACGTCGGAAGTGCACTTTTTTCCCATAGATATTTATGCGAGTTGAATTAAAATTTTGGTCTTATTAATTGAAACAGTGTCTAAGTTTCAAGTTTCTGGTTGGGCGGTTCCCATGGCATTTTTTAACTGACAACTTACGCCCGCCGTTTCTAGGAGACGTCGTAGTCGTATTCCTGTTCAGCCTACGAGCGATGGTTCAAAACATTTGTCCATTTTAAACAAGCCCATATAGCGCTGGCTATTTTAATCTAATTTTATTTAAGCTGTCTGTCTCTGTACAACATTAAACCAGTCGTGGCGTTAACTTCACGTTCCAACTGCAAAACTACCTTTTACTCCCAACCTAAGCTTTGTCCAAAGTCACTACCTTGTTTACTATTACAATTTTTACCAAGTACGTAAACGAGTCTAAACTAACATTGAGGAGATATACAGTATACTGAAAACTTTGAGATTAAGTTAAGATTCAGAAAATCTGACCGTTTCAGAAACTTTTAGTTTTTCAGGATGGATTTTCACTTCAGATGCAGTTTAGGAGGACGTAAACTTGTGTAACCAGTTCTTCCTCAGGGACGAAAAACTGCTCATTTCATCTGTTTTGTTTCTCCAAATCACAGCTATTACAACACTTCACCTCCCAAAGAAATCCCATAATAAGATTTATCTTTGACCTTGTTTTTTAGGTTCTGCATGGATTTGTGTAATATTTTTGGTATGCAGCTTTTTAATTCAGAGAAACAACACTTCATACAGGGGAGGGGGAGCTCAGTTCCAGTTTTGGATTTACAAATGGGAGTAAGGCACTGTGCACTCATCTCAAGACCATGTTTCAGAAAATTACATTACCATTCTGGAGTAAAGATTTAAGATGGAATCAAAGGCTCTTCCACCTGGCAGAAGGAGTTTTTTTCCATCAGTGAAAGATGACTGTGTCAACAGTGAATAGATTCATACTGCACATATTGCTTTTTCTGTTTGAATAGGTTATACTGTACGGTCATATTTCTTTGTGGCTGTTCTTCATATTCCATTTCAATATGAGAATAATAAAGTTGATTAAAGCCCTCAAGAGCAGTGGTGTATGGAGGAGGGTCATTTTCTAAAAACTTGATGGTGTTGACACAGACTAGAGGTATTGTGAAACAGGAAATGTGTGCACAAAGACAATCAGAAAGCTCCTGTACTTTCCAAAATGGCAGATTAAAGGCTGTTGATGCATGTATGAGCAAGTAAACTCACAATGGGTAAGTTTGTGTGTTTTGTTGTCCAGATAGATGTCTTAATCTTTACATAAGCTTGTGTGTCTTGTTCTGTTTCTTATGTAACTCATCCTGCTTAGATCTGTGAAACCAACATTTATAAAGAAACGCAAGTTAAAGGCACTGAAAACGTATTTTCTCAATCAGCTTCTAACTTTTGAGCAAATTACCCCACATGAACATGTTTTCTGAGCGCCACGCAGGATTTGAATATTTGTTCACATAAAACAATATTTGAATCAAAATCTGATGACAGTTGGTGGGTTGTTTGCTTATGCAAGGACTGGCAAACAAGTCTGATCAAACAACACCCACACAGTCCTGGTGAACTATATTAGGTGAGTTTTGGACCGTTAAACCCTCAATGAGTGTGTCGTGCTAGTAGTGAAAAAGGACCCTTTTCACGCTGCGTGACTGCCGGCTGACACAGACACAGAAAGTGGACAATCGCGACAGAAACATGGCGAAATCTGTGGTTGTCAAACAGGAGCGGTGGTCTTAGATCAAGCTGTGAGACGTATCCGCCGAATGCTGATTTAGAGCATCGAGCAAAGACGCCACAAAATCCCACAAGGCCGACCCACATTTACAAATCAATCAATCAGAACACAGCATGAAATCAATACATATACATAGCAATGTAGCATATTGCTACTGCTAATAGTACTGACGATAGTATGCACGATGATGTTTTGTTTACTACTGGAGAGCAGTTTGTAGACAAACACACACAGAGTGGCTACACACTCTCTAAGAGAGCCTGTTGTTGTCCATGAAGGGAGTGGAAACACAAGAGCCCCAAAGTTTATGTGTGTGTGTCCGTTTGTGTACTTGTGTGCATGCATGCATGTATGTGTCTGTGTTTTGTTAGTGAGCGTGTGTGTGTTTGTGTGTGTAAGTCACTGGGCGGGATAAAGAGCCATTGTCTGCAGCTGGTGCATCCCCCACTCCTCCTCTGTGCAGCTGTGAGGAAATCAAACGCTCCTCTTTTCCCCCTCTCTGCTTCTGTCACAACCTGCTGATGCCTTATTAGGTCATTCATGGTGAAACGTAGCGATGACCCAGGGATGGTTTGTGGGGTGAAGCAGGTACACCGGCACCATTGAGCTGTCACAAAAAACATAACATCACCAGTATTAATAAGAATAATAAAATGTATAATGCAGCACCTTTTTAAAACCGAGAGCCGTACATGGGAAACTCAAAATTAAAACAGTTCAGCTCTACAATTAAATAAAATCAGGCAAATTAAAGTATAGAGAAGGAAATACGATTAAAATAGCAATATAAACAAATAAAACAATTAGAAAATATATCAGATATCAGCAATTCATGGCTCTGAAAGTTCAAAGTAAAATGTCTGTTTAAATAGACTTAACACAGCTATCAGCCATGTGAAATAATTAGTCAATTTACAGACAATTTGATCAATTAACAGCAATTTATTAAGCAAAAAACAAAAACAAATATTCACTGGTTCCACCTCCTGAAATGTGAAGATTTGCTGTTTTTCTCTGTTTTATATCACTGTTAATAGAATAGAATATTCGTCAATGGCTACTTGTGATGTGCACTTTCCCTGTTTTTTCTTTTATCAAATCAGTCAGTTGCAACTGACCCTGAACTGGAGGATCTGGATGAGACTGTGCTATCAAACTTCTGTCTTGCCAAACAGTCAATGGAAAAGACATTAATTGTTCACCAGTTCCAGCTGTAGTGAGGGAATCATTCTGATGTGCACAAATCACCCAAAAGTGTCCACAGAGAGCTGAATGTTGCCTGAGGAAGAATCACGTTTCCTGTCTGCATGTTACATTGCAGCCAGTTATGTACTTTCTTTTTTCTCCATATGTGCTTTGTTTATCTCTGAGCATAAGGAGCTTCAATAAACACTTCTTAACACACTTTTTTGCCCACTTTTGTACTTAGACATGGAAACCTACGGTAATTTTCCCAAATGTAAATTTCTAAATATTTTATTTTCACACTGATTTTTAAATACAATTTAGTTCAAATCCACAAAACCTCCTACAAAACTTCCTAAAACACACAGTGTGATACAGCAGCCGTTGTGTCAGAGAGAGACGGCAGGGAATAAACAAGAACCCAATTCTTTTTTTTGCTGTGAGATAAAGACATAACACCCTCACACTTTGAAAAAGGGTCGAGTAGACAAACTGAACGATTTTGTCACTCGATTAGTTCTGTGTGGTTAGTGGCCAAAAGCCAATTTTCAGTTAGGAACATGTCCAGTAATTGATTGGTAAGCCAATGTGTGGAGGTGTGAATGAATTGTGGATGTGTGAACGTGGTAAGTTATCGAGTGAAGCTGGTGAGGAGATCAGTGGGAGATGAACCACTTCTTGCGCATGAGTCGTATTGCTTGTGTTTTGGTATATGCAATACCTGTAAAGATACATTTGTGAGCAGTATATTCTGAGTAGAAAAGTGTACTGTTGTCATAGTTTCTGAGAGTGGTTTGAATGAAAGAAAGTAGCTTTATTAAACAAATAATTACTGTCAAACAAGTCTATATACAGCAAATCATCACCGTTACCTTACAACCACCTGAAGTGATGCACTTCCATGATTCAGTATAGCAGCTTAATCTACTGATTGAGGCTTTATGTCCACAGCTGTTCACTATGATCACATCGTGGAATATAAAGTGAAAAAAGATTGTTTGCTTTATACTTTCCTGTTAAAAGTACAAGTGGCAAAGCTTTTTTTTTGAAAATTCCCCCCAACCAATGCTTGCAAACGACTGAGTGTTGAAGAGAAATAATTTTAGTAACAGAGGGGTGGGAAGTTTAAAGTGTTTCAGAAAACATATTTTACAATCTGTTTAAACCAGTCCACGTGTAATTTCTGAGTCACTTTGGGATGAATTTGTCAACTATGGCTGACGGTTAGAACATAAACCTATTGGGTCGTTACATCATCCAGGAGAGTCCTGTGTTACCTTAAGTAAAATTGAGATTATTGTTTAAAGGAAACGTTTAAGTGTGAAAACAGAATGGGGGGAAAAAACCTATTTCGCGACTCTATAGTTGACACAACATCGGCCATTTAGTATTTATTCTGGAGCTTTCCATCGTATGATTTTCATCAACAGATGGGGTTTGCCCAGCTTTCTGAGAACTTTAAGGACATGTTGGCTTAAATGTTGAGATTGAAAGTTAATTCTTGACCCTAGAAACATTGAAACCTTTTTTTTTTTTTAAAACAAACTCACCACAAGGCCCATGTAGTATGATGGGATATGCCACGGTTTGTCTTGATGCCCATTCATCTTTTGCAGCATCTCTCAGGGGAACGATTAAGAAGATCTTTGTAACTTTTATTCATTTAAAGCAGAGCACAAGGCAAAAGGGTGCAGAATTAACTTTAAACCTCAAAAGTATTAATGAAGTCCCAGGAAGAAAGGACATATTGACAACTAAACTCATAAAAGACATAAAGTGTCACAGTGTGTCCACTACCATAGAAAAAAAAAAAACAACTGAAACTGCGAGTTTGCCATCCGGGGACCAATGTGTCACTCAAAGCGAGGCCACAGCCTTCAGCGCAGTCTATCAATGAATTTATATGAATGTCGTGGAAAAAAAAAAAAAAAAAAAAAAAAGAAAGGGAGGGGGTGGGGGGGGGTGGCTTGAACGTTGCGCAGCCCTGCGCCTTTAAGCGCCTCCGCTCCTCCCTCCGCTCCGTGACGGCCGCGCAGAGCTTCTTTAACGCGTCCAGCGGCGGAGACGCAACCAGAGGCGCTGCACGGGCCGGCGTGTCAGAAACCCCCCCCCCCTCCCACACACACACACACACACACACACACACACAGAGAGAGAGCGACGATCATGGGCTCCAGCTAACCGCGTCCCGACACTCCGAGGGAGAGCATCTGCGGAGAGGAGAGGAGAGGAGAGGAGAGGAGAGGAGAGGAGAGGGGGAGTCTAAAGAAAGGAAAAAAAAGAAAAAAGAAAGAAAAGTTGGCGCGGGTCTCGCCGGATGGACGTCCATGGGCTGGAATGAAACCTCCGCTTCCATCGGACTGAAGGAAGGAGGGAAAGAGAAGGACTTAAAAAAAACAAAAAACAAAAAAAAACCCCTGCATGGTCCCGAGTTCTCCCGCTGCAGCCGGAGGGGGCATCGGTGCGTGCGCGGTGGATGCGTGGAAGAGTGTGTGTGTGCGTGCGTGCGTGCGTGCGTGTGTGTGTGTGTGTGCGGGACCAGCGGCGGGACCAGCGGTCGGTCGGTCGGTGGGTCGGTGGGTCGCGGGAAGGGGGAAGTTTAGCGCCGTGATTTCTCCCCCTCGTCCTTCCTCTCGACTCCGTGGCGCCGCGCCGCTCCTCGCGTCACGCCGGGGGACGGGCGGATCAACGCTTCCCCGATGAAAATTGACCGTCCGTGGAGAGGCTCCGCGATCGCGACCGTGACGACGACGACGGCGGCGGCGGCGGCGGCGATGATGATGATGTCGAGCAAGAGCGTGGAGTGGCTGCAGGAGGAGCTGGAGTCCGGGGCCGGCTCCCTGCTGCTGCTGGACTGCAGAGCCCACGAGCTGTACGAGTCCTCGCACGTCGAGTCGGCCATCAACCTGGCCATCCCGGGCCTCATGCTCCGCCGGCTGAAGAAGGGCAACCTGCCGATCCGCTCCATCATCCCCAACAACGAGGACAAGGAGAAGTTCGTCAAGCGGTGCAAGACGGACGTGGTGGTGCTGTACGACGAGGCGAGCCCGGAGCGGCAGGAGCCCGGGCTGGGGAGCTCCGTGCTGGGGCTGCTCCTGCAGAAGCTGCGGGACGACGGCTGCAAGGCGTTCTACCTGGAGGGTAAGAGCAGCCGGCGTGCACAGGTGTTGATTCATAAAAATAAAAAATAAATAAAATAGAAACTCACTGGAGAGACAGGTTGTTTGTTTGGTTTCGCTCTGATCTGAGTGACCGAGGTGACGGCGGTGCGCGTCCCGATCGCGTGTCATTCATAAACACCAGCCTTGTTGATTAATGGGGACGCGACGCGTTGGCTCGGAGGTCCGTCTCTGCGCCCGCGAAACAACACGCGTGACACTTTGATAAGATATTTTTTTTCCCACATTTGACAAAGCCGCTCGCGTCAGTTTGACGCGTTGTTGCAGATTATTATTATTATTATTATTATATGTGTTCGTGTGTCCCAGCGCGGCGGCGCTTCAGTGAACGGCCGCTACCGTCCGTCCACAGGCTAAAGTTCGCCTGTTGTTTGTTACGGACGCATCGTGATCGGGCGGCGACACTTTTTCTGTCCGTTGTAACGAAACACCGTCGTTGTTGTAATAGTAACGCGTCAGCTGCGGTGTCGCAGTGAACTTTGACAGAGCACTTTTCCTCCGCTCATTGTCTCCGTTTTTTCATCCTCACCAGGACAAAAAAATCGCCCGAGTTAGGAGCCATTCATGAGATGAGTGTCTCGGCTGTGCAGAGCTGCGTTAAACAATGTTTTCACTTAAATGCTGCAGAAATGGCCCCGCCATTTTTTTTTTTTGTTTTTTTTTTCATGAATGAAAATGGGGAAAACGAGGGGACGACGACGCGCTCCGAATAATCCTCCTGCACCGAAATGATCGTTGGGGGGAAAAAAAAAAAAAAATGGGACGCACACGCGTGTCGAAATGCGGCAGCGTTGGAGCACGTGGTGTGTGTGTGTTTGATTTATAGATGAATCGCCCAAATGTTCCGCTGGAGTCACGAGCCGAGCTGCCATTCACAAAAAGTCCACCGAGCTGAGAGCTGCGGCGGCGGAGCTCGCTGTCCTGCTCTGATCCTCCCCGGGACTCGGCTCTTTTCTCAATGGAGCGCATCTGTCTCCAGCCTCACTCGCTCTGACTGAAACATCACCTTATTCCCCTCTTACCTGTCACATACAGTGGCACCTACAACTACGGCATGACAGCAATATCAGCATTTTCATAAAAAAAAAAAAAAAATCCATTTTTTTTTATTCAATTATAAACATATAGCATGAAAGAAATTGCACGTTTAATACTGTTTATGCCTATTTCATCTTTCTGTGTGTTAAAAAGGTATGCCAAGTGATTTCAGTACACTACACCCCCACCTGGCTACTGTACAGCATATGATGTAGTCAGATTCAGTTATTGTGTTGAAATGTGTGTTTAACAGCACAATTTTTGCTTATTATTTACCACCAAAATATTGTTTTAATAGTTCTATTTATTTTGTCTTCTGCTTCTTTTTTAATGTATTCATCGCAAAAATCCAAAAGGTTAATTTCTTCTCAGTGGGGTTCATGATCCACCGCTTGTATCGTGCCGTTTTAACATTCAGCTTCCATTTTGTAGATGTTGAAATGCACACTGGGCCTTGCAGGCACATCCCGGCCCGTGGGCATGTACAAGGCACCTTTTTTTTTTTTCTTTATACCACCCAGTGAAATAATTTTTCTTGGCTTTCTCCTAACATTGGACCTTTTTTCTGCTCTGTTCCTCGTCCTTCAGGGGGCTTTAACAAGTTCCAGTCGGAGTACCCCGAGCACTGCGAGACCAACTTGGACTGCTCCTGTCCCAGCAGCTCCCCACCGGCCTCCGTCCTCGGCCTGGGAGGACTCCGCATCAGCTCCGACTGCTCGGACGGGGAGTCTGACCGCGAGCCGGGCAGCGCCACAGAGTCGGAGGGCAGCCCGCTCCCCAACAACCAGCCAGCGTTTCCCGTCCAGATCTTGCCGTACCTTTACCTGGGCTGTGCCAAAGACTCCACCAACCTGGATGTGCTCAGCAAGTACAATATCAAGTATATCCTCAACGTGACGCCCAACTTGCCCAACATGTTCGAACACGAAGGGGACTTCAAGTACAAACAGATCCCCATTTCTGATCACTGGAGCCAGAATCTGTCTCAGTTTTTCCCTGAGGCCATTTCATTCATTGGTAAGTAGACGTGGAGAGAACTCGGTTTGTGTCTGTCTGTATGTTATGGTGCATCTTTTATGCAACAGCAGTGTTAGATTGGTCTATAAAATGTCTGAAAATGGTGACAAATACAACAAGGTGACATCTTCAAATTGCTTGTTTTGTCCGACCAACAGTCCAAAACCTAAAGATATTCACTTTCTAATGAAATACATCAGAGAAAGCAGCAAATCGTCATATTAGGAAACTGAAACCAGGGAATGTTTAGGTTGATAAAACACATAAATGATTAATCCATTATCAACATTGGTTTTTAAGGCCACAACTAATGATTAGTTTTATCATCAGTTGATCTGCAGATCATTTTCTTGATTAATCGATTAAAAGTTTGGTCTATAAAATTCAGAAAATAGTGAAAAAATGCTCATCACAATCTCCAAAAGGCCAAGTTGACATCTTAAAATCACTTGTTATGTCCAACCAATAGTCCAAAATATTCAGTTTACTATAAGAGAGAACTAAGAAAAGCAAATATTCACATTTGAAAAGTTTTTGCTAAAAAATGACTTAAATAATCAACCAATCAGTTAATCAACCAATTGCTTCAGCACTACTTTTGTTATGTTAAGTCTATCCTCCATGATTCACTTTGCCCTTTTATCCTAGATCTTAATGATAAATCAAGAAAAAAGTTATTTCTGTCATATAAATAGTTTAAAACTTGCCTGGGAACAACACGAATCTGCGAGCTCATGTTTTATTTGCTCTGGCAACTACGTCTGGCCCCCGTCCTATTCAGAAAGATTTCCTCCCGAATTGGAGTGTGCCGAGCCAATCGCAACCTTTTATCTAATACGCGCCAGGTTTGATACAACTGATACGACCGACAGAGAGGAGCACTGTTGCAGCATTTTCGTAAACAACCAAGATGGCTGCAAGCGATGCGGAGCGTTCGGTTGAATCGGCTATCACGGCAGTATTAAACGGACTTGACAGTAAATTTTCTCTAAAAGAAGAACAAACGACTGCACTTAAACTTTATGTTGATGAGAAATATACCTTCTGACTGGAGGTACCACACGGCAGCACCCGTTAATAATACCCTTTGGAAATCGAAAATGAACTGAGAGGTGTCAAGGCAACTATGCGTTTGCGAATAAGTCTGGTGATGCCAGGCTAGTTTTAAACAGGTTTAGTTGGAAATGTTCTCAAAAAGCTGTATTCATTTTACTATTCCTTGTGAAATATGAATTTAATATTGAAAGGAATTTAATAGGGTATATAAAGCAAAATTTTGAATGAAACGTGGGAATATATTCTTTGATAATGGGGTCAAACTGAAGCCACAAGAATCTTGGCCTTTGTCTCGTCACATTTTCAGTATTTCCCATCATTCCTTCGGACTGAATTCCCAGAGAATGAGTAAATTCCCTCTCTGATGAGTCAATGAGAACCCCACAGTCTTAGTGATTGTCCAAACCCCCTGACATCTTTCTAGACTAATGCTTCTGCTTAGGTGGGAGGAAGTGTGACATATGCCAGAGCCAGAGGTCGTGGCAGATTTGGGTCACGCTGATGTTAAATGATGCTGTCTGGCGCTCTGTAATGTGCAGGGATTACATCAGGTCTTTTCGGTAACAGCAGGCTAATTATGGGTGAAGGAGAGAAGTTCGGGCTGAAAAGGAGACCCAGATGTGACCTGTTGTAAACTGTGATATCCCTGAATATCTGAATGATTAATTATTATGAAATGAAAGTGTTTTTTATGTGTTCAAGAATGCAGAGAGGGAGGAATAAGAGTTCTTCTGGCATTTTAACAGCCTAAGAAATGGACGATACTTGTGTTAAAATGTATTTAAAACACAAATAAAGTGACGTAATGCTGCATAATTCAAAGATCAGCTCAGATCAGATGAACTGCTGGTTACTTATTTGACTTCGGAGTCTTGTATAGTTGGGTTTGAGTCTCCCAACGAGGATTTTTTTTTCTTCCTCTTTTATTATGGAAAGTGAGCACACATCATGTATAAATTTAATTTGGCATCTGCTTGGCAGCCTGAGCTCATGAGCCAACTGACCCCAATCCTACAACAAGAGATGCAGGCAGAGAGAGCAAGTAGAGGAAGAGAAAGAGAAAGAGAGAGAGAGAGAGAGAGAGAGAGAGAGAGAGAGAGAGAGAGAGAGAACGAAGAAAGGAAAGAAGCACTTAACTCTCGCTCTAATGGCCTGTAGTGATGTAAGTGCAAGGGCTTGAAACTGATAGAAGGTGGATGGATGTAGCCTGTTAATAATGTAAGATGTTTTTTTATTCAGGTTTTTCTACGGACTGAGAGCTATAAAGCAGAATGAAACATGAGTTCCTGTTGTCATTGAGACTCTGGATTTAAAATATAACATTTTTGGAAAGAAAGATCTAATTCTCAGCTCTCGTGTTATGACCTGGAGTATGCTCGTGTTATACTGTAAATCATTTTGAATTATGGCTGAGAGACTTTCAGTGGCATTGTAATCGTGATAATATACTGTAATGTGATGTTATTGTTCTGTAAATTTCTGTTGCACAAAGTAATGATTGTAATTTAGTTGTAATTAACAAAATATGTAATTGTATATGTATATATGTATAACAGAGTTATACTTTTGTGTTTTACACATGAAGAATTTTGTCTCATGTAATGTAACAAGCAGTGGAGCAAAGTCCACTGCGTTAAAGCTTACTCTTCAGCCATAACCATCATTAAATAAGCAACAATCAAATTTAAAGTTGGAAAAATACATTTTTAGATATTATTTATTGAATCAATGAGTGATCTGGCATCACATTTTCCCAACTGAGCCCTACCAACCTGCCAACCAGTGAGAAGAGCGTAGAGAAAAAAAGAAATGCAAAAATAGGACTAAGAAACCAAAAGTGTCCCAACTTTGGCAGAAGATTGTGTGTTCGTGCAGGATCCCGTTGCTCATAGTAACAAGCTTATTGCCAAAAAAGATTTTCAGAGCCTTTAAAGAAAGTTTTACTATTTCTTATTTGATTTTGCATATTTAGCACATTGTGTTTGATATTGATAATGATATTCTGTAAACATTGTTAACTGTTTATTGTTTGTTATTTGTTTTTATTTGGATCCCCATATTAGAATATACAATATAATCAACAAATATTTACACTATGTACTGTAACTAAAACAGCTGCAATTACACCTTACACCCAACCCAGTAAAAGAACATCAAGCCAAACATACAGTATGACATACAAACAATTTGAAGAATTTTAGTTTTTATTTTAGTTTAGTACATTTTTTTCCATGGTCTTGAAATTTTAGGTATGGGAGATTATACACATCTGTTGTATTGTGATGTTGGTTTCAACCATGTTGTGCATTCCTACTTTAAATTATTGGTTTTATCTTCACTCACACTTTAGTATTGATGAAAATGCCAATTAGAACAACTCATCTTGTCAGTAAATAAGTAGATCAGAAAGTTTAAAGACTCCTTTCCTTGTGGATGATTGATAATTTGAGGGTGTATAACCGAAACAGAGGTAATCTAATCCCCATGCTTCCCTCTTCTCTTCTTTCTCTTCACTTCTTTTCTCCTCCCCTGTCCCACCCTCTCCTCCTCAGACGAGGCGCGCTCCAAGAAGTGCGGCATCCTGGTGCACTGTCTGGCCGGGATCAGCCGCTCGGTGACTGTCACAGTGGCCTACCTGATGCAGAAGCTCAACCTGTCGCTCAACGACGCGTACGACTTCGTCAAGCGGAAAAAGTCCAACATTTCCCCGAACTTCAACTTCATGGGCCAGCTCCTGGACTTTGAGAGGACGCTGGGCCTCAACAGCCCCTGCGACAACCACTCAGCCTCCCCGACGCACGACCAGCTCTTCTTCACCACCCCGACCAATCACAATGTTTTTCAACTGGACACGCTGGAGTCCACATGAAAATTAGAGGGGGGACTGTCCCTTTTCCGGGGGGGTCGAGCAGTGTTGTTACCATGGTAACAAGCGGCTGCACTGGAGGGAAGCAGCCAGTTTTAATGAATGTTTTAACCTCCCGAGGCTCGTCGTCTGAGAACCTGGCCACGGAGCGGCGTTGGAGGGGCAGGGGAGGGCACAGATGCTACGATTTGGGCAAAAGGGGGAGTCTTTTAACGCGGAAGGGAGAACTGACGGACAGGTTTACGATGGCGTCCTCCTCGGAGTTGAGTGAAATCGAGGGAGGAAGAGCCCCGATCAACTTGTAACGGAGAACCAAGGGGACTTAACTGACTGAGGAACTGAGCGAAAGCCGCAGCAGGACAGACAGCTTCATACAAAGATAGGAACGTGGAAAAATCTCCAGTGCTCGGCTTATGAGACAACAACATCCTCTCTGTCTTTCTGTCTCGGCTCTCGAGCTGAGCTGACTGGTGCCAAGTGGAGAATCTGGGATTTACTTGTAGGAAATCTCACTCTACTGAATGTAGAGTTTTATAAACCAAGGAATTAACACACACACACACACACACACACACACAAAGTATGTATGTTTGTACTGTATGTACTGTATGTATGTTAACATACATAGCAGAAAATGTATGGGCAGTCCTTAACAAATTCAGTATGTCTATATGCATTTTTGTATATTTTTGTGTACATTTACGCACAAAACTATACCTTATATAAATATATACGTATAGAAATCTTATCTATCCAATCCAACAATGGCTTAAGAGATTGTAAGACTAAAGAAGGGGAATGGGTGTGGCGACGTCAACAATGAGGAACGTTGTTGTGGTATTCCTAGTTGTCTTTTTGTTTTGTTTTTAAGTTTCGTTTTCTTTTAGGTTTGTAATGACCTAATGCAGTTTGCACAGTGGCGTAGCCATTGACTTGTTGGCACTTGGAGCCGGTGCTGGAAGCAGGCAGATAAAGAGACATTCAGAGAAGAGGAGCGGAGAGGAGAGGCCAGTCCCAGGCTGCGACGAGTCCTGACAGCTGCACAGTGGAGTGGGGAGGGCGAAGGAACTGGGCCCTCGAGCAAAGGACGAGGTCCAGGATGTCAGAGGGTTAGGACCGGGGCATGGGGTTAGGAATGATCCGTTGAATTGGGGTTGGGTAAGGGCGAATATACTGGGCTAGATTCTGATATTTGGCCAACTGTTTTTAAGTGCAAGTTCCCAGTTCCTACATCCTTCCCCATATGACTGTTCATCCAGTTGCCAAACAAGAAGGACCAGTTGTTTCCACCAGCTGTTTGATTATTTTAGTTGTTTGTTTTATTTCAGTTAGAAAATAAACGCTGAGCTTCCTTCTTTATTTCATCACAGCATATTGTCTTTGCCAAACTTTCGAGTGGCTCTGACTTTTGTACTTTGAGGCAGGGACTTGAAAGAGACGTTAGTGTTGGAGCTGGTGCTGAGGGACGCTAAGGCAGTGTTAACATTTCTGAGCAACTTTTTGGGCAGCTTATTTCGGCAACCTTGGGCAAGGAAGTGCCTCAACACTCTTGTATTACCTTACTTCTTTTTTGCCATAAAGTTGTTCAATTTGTTGTCTTAGATTCTTAGATCCCTTTTAGGATCCAGGTACAAATTTGCCAAAAAAGGACTCTCGGACAAAGGACTGTGATTGTAACCTGGTCCCGGTGTTGGGATTATGGTGTTGTGGACTGGGACTGGCCTCAGCTACAGACTGCACTTAGTTACTTCAATAGCTTCACGTCCCTTAACTGCATTGGAGAAAACAGATGGAAGGTCTTTCTGCAAAGGGATCACCCATTTCATCAAAGAAAAGTTTGTCTGAGTTGATTCACCCTTAAGCCTTGGGTATATTATATTAAAGATATATTAAACACAAATTGATATATAAATATATATAGAATATTATGAAGCTAATAGTAAACAGATATATATTATTTTGTATACATGAGCATGCTGTGGTACTGTATGCTCTCTAACAGTAAACGTAACCACGGGTTGATGTTGCTTTACCAAGTGGGAAGACGAACGATGGGGACCGTTTTTTTAACTGCTGTTGCTGCTGAACACAGCGGTACACAGCATGTGGTTAAGGAGTTTTTTGAGACCCTGTTCACATCAGACACACCTTAACAAGAATGACTTCTGCTGCAGTAGTTGTCCATTTAATGTAGGTTTCCTCTTACGGGTGGAACAGCACTGCAGCACTTTGACTTATGGCAATGTCTGTAGGTACGTCATGCAAGAACCTTTTCGTATTCGCCTTTTCCTGTGAGGGTTGATCGCACGAGGGTTTAAAGTAGGATTCAGCTTGTAAAATCGATCATTTCAACCTGACGAATGCCACTTGCTCATGAGGACATGCACATTCCTGAGTTGTGATCATTAGCATAATCAACCCTCCAAAATTGCTTTATAAGACTACATGTTGTGCTTAATTTGTGGGCATGTTTCATTCACAAAAATGTGACTAGGAGTAAAAAGAGGAACAAATACGACGGAAATAGGCTTTTACCATGGTTGTCATCACAGAGTCGTCCCATGGCAGAAATAATATGAAACCAGATGCTAAAGAACTTAACTTCTTAAGCAAAGCAGTACCGGATCTTTAAAGGAGAGGCGGTCAAAATAGAGAATACCATTAGGCTGCAGGTGACGAGGAGGATGTTTAGCTGAGGCAGCTGTAGGTGTGTGAATTGTTCCACCCAAACCGCTCCTGTTGCCAGTAAACTGGCAGCCATGATTTCCATCACAGTGATACGGCAGGCAGAATTTTAATATTGCATTAGGTTTTAATTATTACTATATTTGTTTTAGTTGATGTTTGGACCATATTTAAACTCCAAATTCATAAAGCAAGTGTTTTTCCCCTGTGGAGAAAGTAGGACTATATGTTCATGAGTGGGTCTAGACCACTTGTGAATTTCAAAAATTCGAAATATGAGAACATTGGTGAAGATGTGCACATCCACAAAATCTTAGTGGGATGGGTGCTGGATACAAAGAATAAATCAAATTGAAACACACACTGGAATCATAACTTTTTTAACCAGCTACAGGTCTTCCTTACTCGCACGTGATGCTTAAGAACAATTCTGTATGTATGAGTGGTTCTTGCATGAGGCCGTTTATTCATAGCAAAGTACAGAACTCTGGTCTCAAAGCGGTGATGTGGACGGGGTCTACACAGAAACAAAGAACTGGGTTTCAGAGGGGACAGCAGTTGAATCTGAACAGGGTTGGTTTTGGCTGGCCTTATATAATCTTTCTAACTTGTTTCTAATGCTGACTGTTCAATACTCTTTGTATCTCACTTTAGAAAAACATTGTGTAAAAAAGAGGAAAAAAAAAAGAAACTATCTGTTATTTGAATCAGAACATGGTAATAATAGACAGCGAGCTGTCTGTTTACCATAACGGGTCACACGAGGTCCTCTTTGTTACTCTGCAATATATCAAAACACCTTTTTGCAGTATTTTGTAGATCCAAAACCTCAACGTTTTTAAAATCTTCTTCTTTTGTACTATATCTATTCTATATAATTATACAAGATCCAGCTCGAATACAGCTTGCGGACTGAAGTAACATTTCACCTGGGGTGTTCAAAATATATGGCCGGCGTGCCCACTACCAACCTGAGAGAGGCCCTCACTAACACACATGCGCACACACTGCTTCACACAGCCAGAGCTGTGGTTCAGCATGCCAGTTATGTTTCACAATAGACGATTATACACCACCCCCCACCCCCCACCCCCCCCCGGCTTTAATAATTACATGGTATTTTTCCGTCTTGTTTTGATATAATGTGCTCTATGCTATTCCTGTGGCCTTTCAGTATGAATATATATCCAAGTATATATATGTTATGAATTTTTATGCAAAAGTTCCTCTCCTATTATAGCATCAGAGATGAAAATAATATTACCATGCTTGAACGGACTTCTCCTGTTGTAGTCGTGCCCCACTTAAAATAAGAAACACGTTGAGGACGTGATCACTTGCACCCTAGGATTGAAATATATTTCAGTACGGAGCTTTTCTATTTAAAAAGGATATGGTTGATTTCAAGCTGCTTTCTTGTGTTTTTGTGTCTTTGTAACAATGAAAGAGAAATCAAGTCTTTTTCTCTGTTTGTAAATTTTCCAGATCATGGGAACGGCCGTTTCTGTGTCTTTAAACTTGTAGCTACATCTCGGTAAGAATGTGCTCGGGAAGGAAAGACGTGAACGAGCGAGAGCAGAGGGGAGGTGGCGGCTTTAAATACAAAGTGAAAGAAAAAGTGAATGATTTTAAAAATTTTACCTCAGTGAGGAATTTTTCAGGGATTTTTTTGACAATGCATCTTGCATCGTGTTACAGCTTCAAACACACGTTGAATAGCTGTTTTGTATTGTGCTGTAAACAGTTTTTAAAACAGATGCAATCTGTCTGTGTATAAAAAACAAGGGGCATGTTAACCGGGGCAGTTTCACCTTTCTGTCTACTGAAGGAAATACGATTGACCCTGTGTATTGTACAGTATATGGAAACAACACAAGACATGTTTATACCGCAAATAAATATTGAAATATTTTTTTCTTTAACATGTGTTTCCTTTTTTTTATTACCTCAAAACTACATTAAAATCAATTAAAGAAGCAATTAAGACCAGTGCAGAATAATTTGTCATAATAATATGGATAAACATATTGACAGTTTAAATGGTACAGTATTTGTACAACAACAAGAGTGCAGCAACTGTTTGTTTCTTTTTGTTTTTGCTTTTGTTATGCCTAAGACTTCCCCTCATCTTCTACACACACACACACTCATACACACTCACAAAAACACACACACACACACACACACACACACACAGGGTTTGTCGTGTTGCGTCTTTGCTGTGGTTTCTAAGGTTTCTGACTGCTACATGTCTGATTGCTTAAACTGAAACTCTGCCACTTCCCTTCCCACACACCACTGTGTGTGTGTTTTTCGTGTGTGGAAAAGAAGGAACATATTGCTTGCTTACCGTAAAGTTTACATTGCATTTTGTTACACTATTTTGGGAACTATGCTTATTCGCTGTCTTGCCAGGGACTAGATGAGAAAATTGATACCATTTCTGTACGGTAAATATGAAGCTACCGCCAGCAGCCAGTTGGCTTAATTTAGCATAAGGACTAAAAACTTGAGGAAGCAACTAGCCTGGGTGTGACCGAAGGTAACAAAATCCACCTACCAGCAGCTCTAAAGTGTACAAATGCACATTATACAACACATTATATCTCGTCTCTTTAATCGGTACAAAAACCAAAGTGTAAACATTTTTGTGCTTCTAGGGGGGCGTTATGTACCGGACTATTTCTGCTGGTTGCCTGGCAACTGCTCCTAAAAAATAGTCAGCACATAACCGTCACAAAATGGCAAATTGACGTTTTTACACTCCAGTTTCAGTACGGAATAAACAAACAAGATAAAACGTGCTATTCATGGAGCTTTAGAGCTGCAGGCCAGCTGTTTCCCAGCTGTTCAGTCTTTCTGCTAAGCTAAGTTAACCTGGCTGCTGGCTCTAGTGTTAACCTGTAAACCTAAGTGAGTGGTATCCATCTTTTCATCGAACTCTCTGCAAGAAAGCCAATAAGTGTAAGTGCATAACTATATTTGTGGTAATATACTGTATACGAGCATAAGGTTTCTAAGTCTATATACTGTCAGTAGAAATGCAGCTGTGTTTCAGAGAAACAAGGAATATCTCTTTCTCCAAGCCTCGTCGTGAGATATTAGTGCATCCATTAATTGTGGCACTGTCGTTCATTACCGAAACTGCCATTTCTATCCTTTTAATTAGCGGCTAACAATGGCACGTGCACATGAAAGCTGAGTGAGGGAGAGAAAGAGACTCAGCAAAGTGAGGAAGCGAGAAGGAGGGTTGGTGGAAATAAAAAGAGCATCTGAAAGACAGCGCTGTGAGCTGAGCTGAGCCGGCTATAAATATCTCGTCTCCTCTAGTGTTGCCCTCGCTTCTCTTCCCTCCTTCTACAGCGGCTCTTCTACCTTTTTGCTATGACTTCCTCCGTCGTCGCACCATCAAGTGGGCCGTTCACCTCGTGGTAATTCAGACAGGATATTACAGTGACAGCAGAGGTGAAACAACGGAAATGAAGGCCCCACCCTGTTTGAGGAGATGGGAGACAGGATGATCGACACTACCGGCCGATTACTTTCTTGTTTCCTGGCAACGTGATGACAGGGTTTCCCACATGCCCATCATTATCACGACAGTTCATGTAACAGGAAATGTTTCCCGCTCTAATCTGGAGTAATTAAAACTGAGAGTTTATCATTAACTTGGATAGTTAAAGGAATTAATCGGAAGCCCAGTGACATTTCTGGGTTTTTCTTTTTTCTTTTTTTTTGACTGAAGCAGTTCTGTGGGCTTGAAGAACTGGAAACATTTCACATTGCTCAGTAATGAAAATGCTTCACCCTGGTATCCAAAAAGGTTCAGGTGGACAGGCAGTTTTGGCCCCAACAAGTTCTGTTAGCTGATAAAATCTCAGGTTTGGGCCGTTTTATTACAAAAACCTTCAAGCCAGGTTCAGGTCTTGTTATTTGCAAATGTAATTCATTAAGAAATGTATTTCTCTTTCTTCCTCTATTTGACTGCTAGTCATTTACGTCTTTACATGTTATATGTTGCAAGTAGACACAATTTCCAGTGGAAAGAAGTACAGTGTAGCCATTGTGGAGCCATTGTAGACAGTGAAGTAATTGTTGAAATTAAGAGAGGAAGTAGCCTTGAGTCACAGGCAGGTCTCAAATTCAGCAGTAGCAGTCAGGTTCAGCCTGGGTCAGATCTTTGGGTCACAGTTTTAGGCCCCTGAACATAAGTATACAGCCATTTTAAAGAAATTATTAACACTGCAGCTTATGGTAATGCGCACATAATTGCAGTGACAGTGAATTCTAGTAACCTCAGAGAGGGATGTCGGGCCAAAGTATTGATTTATTATTCAAAACATATATATATTAATAAATAAATAAAACGTGTTGGCAACAGAAAAGGCTCTCTTCTGTATCAGTCAATGATGATACCAAGAAGTCCAAGAAGCTATTTGTGCACTGTACAACCAGCGTAAAAGCTGTAAAACAAGATTATACAACTAACATTGCTGAAAGTCGAACTGCATCAACAAGACCGCATCTGTTTAGGAATGTGGCCATGATCCCAGTGCCAATGAAGATCACAGATAGAAAGATATTTGATTCCAACACTTCTAGAGAAACTGCAGGTGCCGACATGCCCTGGACAAAATATCTTCTGCTGGAGGAGAAATTGTGTGTCTTGTGTCCATATGTATGTGTCAGCTACAATTTTTGCAGTCTTGAAAAACATTAAATAGGCATGTGTTAGCGCCATAATGTCTATGTTAGTTTGTGGCATTGTCAGTATACTCCCTGAATGCGTCACAGACTTATTTCAGTAATGGCCCTGCCTCCATCATCTTTTAATGATTTTCTCCTAATGCTCTCTGTCTGATTGACAGAACCGAAACTCAGATGCAGATAAATTACATGTGACACAGACATGACATTGACTGGCTACACTTACGAAAGCTCCGCTATTGTAGGTTCCTTTATAGAGCTCAAATAATTACAGTAAATAGCTGCTATGGCTGCTGCTGCTGCTGCTGCTGCTGCAGTGCTTACTCGAGCACTGTCCTCCCACTGTGAGTGGTACTGTACTGTGATGCACTGTACTCTCTCAGCTCTCTTTTACAGTTATATAAAGATCCAGTGCAGCACTCTCTCCAGCAACGCACCACTTCAAGAGTATAATGAGAAGGGATCTGGGAGGGAGAGGAAGTGAAGGGAGGATGAGAGGAACGAGAGATGTTCATGTTTCATCATGTCGAGGCCTGCATACCTGTAAAATGGAAACTTTAAAAAAGCAGACAAGAGATGGTCGAATGTTTCAGCTACAGTGCTAATCACTAATTTCTTAAATCTATCTACCATGTTGTGACCACCATCATCAGCATATCCTCATCACTAGTTTGCATTCTGAATGTTTCTGTGTGTTTGTTATTATCTGTTTGTCATAACATTTAAATTGTTTTTATGTTAAATTTCCCTTTTTCCTGCTGAACACCATGAAGGCCTTGTAAGATGAGTTTAAAGGATATGGGTTTTTGCGTCGCTGCAATGTATTGTACTGTATGTTGTATTTTTTTAAGAGCTTAGAGCCAACGCACATTACACATCAATTTGACGATGACACACCTGGCAGACTGAATTGCCCCTCTCACTCCATCACAGGGTCTCCTACATGTGTTACAAGATGCAGTCGTGAATGTTTTGGTTCAGGTATGTCTCTCTCCATTTATTCTCCAAAAAAACGTATTGAAGCCTCACCACTGAGTAGAAAATAAGCGAGAGAAAGAAAAAAATGAGGGAGAGAAAAAGTATCAGTATTAAACTGACTGGACTTCTCTAAAAGAAGAACAAACAACTGCGTCCACATTAGCGGTTTCATGTTGTTTTAGTAGAAGCCAAAGTCCACAGTGAAAGCAACAGCTCCACAACATAAAAACAGCTTACTACTTCTTATTCACCGTCCTTTCAGTTGTCACTGTCCATCACAACCAACATGTGGTAAGGATAAGACAGAGATAGCCAGAGAAAATATGATTTTACTGATTTAACTGGCTTAGTGTGGACATACTCTAAAGATACGGTCACATTACAGTTCTGTTCAAAGAAAATGCCTTGAACTCTGCCCGGAAAAACTTAAAGTCACAGCTGTGATGTGGGCTATAAATAAATATTGATAAGAGCGATCACAAACTGTAGGAGAGTGACCGTATAGTTCGTAGTCTAGTAGTGTAATAATGTACTGTAGAATTGTGAAGACACACAGCAAGAATAATTACTTCTCCATTTTGCATCAGTGTTTTTATTGGTCGACCGAACACACCCGCCCTGTCAAAGTTGAATAAATTCAACTTCATTCCAAGTGAATGAGAAATGGAGCGAATATTCGTAGGAAGGAAGTGTAATGTGAGCATACTTTTAGACCAACAGTCCAGCCTTTATTGGCAAGTGGGAGACCTTAGTATTCAAGAGGAACTTGTTCGAGACGGTAAACAATACCGTGAGGAAGCTATATTGGATCATACATTTAAGCAAAAGAAAGTCATTTTTAAAATTCAGTTCATTCTTTGAGTACATGACCAACTTTATTAAGCCATTCTCAAGAATACAGTCTGTACATTTTCAAAACCTGTGTACCACTGCAGGTCAGAGGCACATGGTGAAGAAACTGCTTGTTTGACAAGAGCAGCTGAAGAAGACACACCTCGTCGGTTCACCTAGCTGGTGAACTTCCTGCCAGCTCATTAAACACACACCTGAATGAACTTTGAACACAGCAAATCACTGACATCACCTCAAACACATTGATTTGCTGAAATCTCTTTGCTTGAAAATGATTTTTTTTTTTGAATAGACAGTGAAAGACACAATTTTAAACCGCCACCTAACAAAATGGAAATGTGACATTTTTGAAATAAATCCACGTCATGTGGAGCAGCTTTACTGTGGCCAAATATGGTGAAACACTTGCTGCAGGCTACAAAAAAATCCAGCTTCTTTTAGGGTATGATCTCAGACACTACGTGTGTGTGCGTGTGTGTGGGTGTGTGTGTGTGTGAGATGCCTGTATGCCTGCGCATGGGCAGCCACATGTGCCTATGTGAATGTTTGACTTTGATCCTGTCCTTGGTGAGCAAACATATTCAGTCTGTTCTTATCTCTTTGCCCCTGAGACAAGAGGCCACTTTCGTATTTATTTAATTCTTATGATTTTGAAGGCATTTCTGATCAGTTTCATGGTCAAATATATACTTTTCTGTATTTTACAGCTGTTCTGTAACTGCATTGTTGCCTTATTTAAATATCACAATCACATATTTGTTGTCATCTCTTCACCGCCTCAGCCTGAATTTCTAATTGCTAATACTGCTGTCTATTTGAATGAATGCTACGGCCTGTAGTCAGTGTGCAGGTTTTATCATCAACATCAACGATTTTTCTTTTGGTTGACAAATTAAATAAGTATAAATCATGTCTTATATGTTGTACTTTTCCACATAACAACTGGCTTACCAAATCTCTTTACCCCACTGAAACCTCTTTCCAGCGAGTGAAATATGTGATTCAGTGTAACATTTGGCACCCGGGGTGATAAGGATGAAGTCATTATGACCTTCTTTACAAGTTCTTTCACTTCACGCTCTCTGTTTTTGTTTCTTTTCACCTCCTTTGACTCCTCATTTTACCCTCTCATTACATCTTAATTCATCTGTTCATTTTCTTGATCATGTCCTTTCCTCCACCTGTCTCCCCTATCTTTCTCTCACTTCTTCTTGATATCCATTTCTCCATCCTCCCCCACCCTCACCTCCACCTCTTCCTCCCAGCCGGCCGGTGTAACACAACTCCAGACCAGACATGGTGAGGGTGAAAAGTGCACCGCACATCCGCTAGCAAGTTAAAGAGTAACAACAGCAGGTGATTACCACATTACAGTCAGTCAGACCACAGTCCAGATTGTAGCAACTACATCTGGGAAACATATATGAGTGTTAAAAGTAGAAGTAGAAGAAGTTTTACTTGAGCAACTTAAGAAAACTTTAAGAGACTTTAAGAGACTTTAACTGTACTAACAGTAGTTAAGATGTTTTCATTATTTTTAAGCTCCCAGAAATGAAACCCTCTAGATCCCAATCATAAAAGCTTAAATATAATACATCTCGCAGCGGCAGACTTTCTAATTGATTAATCGACTTTAAAACTGTAATCGCATTGCTCATTAGTTTAATTTTATGTTACCTTCTAAAGGGTATACCACTCTTTACCTAATATTGGTTATGTATCTTGCCTAGAATTCTTAAAAAAAAAGTCTTCTTTTAATTTCTCCCTGTGTTACTCCTTTTCACTCGGCCAAAAATTCAGCATTTCTATTATGAGCCGAGACTTTGATTATTGTAACATGACAAGTTTTTCTTCTGCCAAGAGTTTGATGTGGGCATGTTTTCTGATCATGTGCTTTCAACTACACTGTTGTAGACAAATGATTCTGATTTGCACACAGTTTACACAATTATATGGTGATATTGTTGTTTTAATACAAAATAAGAATCATCCAGCCTCCTCTGCCATTTCAGACTTTATTTTTATGGTGGTACCCCAAAAACTGGCAAGGTCTTATTTTGTCAACCCACTTTAAACATGTATCACAACATTCATCCATTCACATCTATTCACTCATGTAGTAACAAGATAAATCCAGTAATTTCTCATCCAACAGGTAATATGCACCCATAAAATAATTAGTGATCAGACATGCACTCTACCCTGACATTCATGAATGATGAATGAAACACAGTGGCATGCTCCCCAGAGTCGGATTAGCACACCATTAGCACATTGACTCCTTTAAATTGCCTGATCGCTTCGGGAGCACCTTACTGGCGTTAGACCATCTCAGCGCTCCTCTTTCACCTCGGTTGCTCCTCCGAGACAAACTGTTAGATTGGAAATTACTGCCGCATGTGAGACAGGCACAAGACACTCACAGGGACGAGCCTCTGCATGAGGATGATCTTTACTCCTGAAATAATGGCTGCATTTGTATGTGGCGCAAATATCCATCCATTAGTCTTTCAAGGAGTGTAGTTTTAATCCTTAAGATTTCCATTATATGAGACCACATGTTTGATACGATTTAATGCATTATTTTCAGTAATAGCCAGTCATTGTAATTGTATTCTGCAGGCCTTGCCATATAGTCATTTTTATTCTTACTGGCGGAGTTTTTCCTTTTCCCACACAAGATTTAACTCAACACACTCAAAGGATTCACAGGAAACAATGTATATGTGTACTGGATGTCATTTGGAAGACATCTTTAGGTCTTTTTATTAGAACAACATGACACAATGAATCCTCTCAGGTTGCAGTTTGTTTGGCTGCGCTGTTAACAGATACACAAGTTGCTCTTGCATTTCTGAAAGAGAAGGTATCTTTTCTGCCTCCAGTGGATAATGAAAGTGTCATTTTGGAACTCTGGGCCCTGTTTTTTTAAATGCACTTGCTGTTACCACCAGTACCCACAGGTGACACCAAATCAAGCAGGACTGAAATTGAAAGTTGAGGAGAAGTCCGGTGTAATTGTCCATGTTTCCCATAGTTGACAAATCCCAGGAAAAGACCAACAATGTGTTATTCCATATTTTAATACATTCTGTCTGTTGTACTTTGACAAGCTAATTTGAGAGGTAAATCATTAAAATGGCTGACAAATATATAGATCATAGGCTCAAAAATGCATAGTATTTTCCTAATGCTGATGGGCAGTGTAGTTTTTAGCAAACATTACTTATACAGGATAAGTATAATAATGCATTTGTTGGGGACTATTTTCAGTGGTGGAGTAATACACATTTGGTATGCTAGTAGTGTATGTGAGATTGACTCGAAATTAACCTCAGTACTTATGTTCATGGTACCCGGTGCAACAGTGTGGTCCATTGATGTGTTTTTAATGTTTTTAATGAGGGCACAGAAGAATAAGCTGTATCAGGATCAGTTCATTGTTGGTTTGGTCTTTTCATGGGATTTGTTGACAATAAGAAAAATACTGACCATCACCAGACCTATCCTTCAAGGATTAAAACTTGAGAGACCATGAGTTACCTGTGTGTTAATTGTCTTTGCTTCATTCAGTCTAGATTAAAATACACTGCTGAAGTAGCCAAACCAGAGTTGGTGGATCTTGTCTTGACTTTTTTAAATTGGGTAACTTTTAAATTGGTTTTGGTGTTTTGAATGCAAACCTTCTTACTTACCTTCTTACCTTCTTTCAGCAAGGGTTCTTTTGTGTGTTGATTCTAATATACTTTTCAAGCATGAAATTATTTTACAATACAACTTCATTGTAGCTTCCAAAAGTGATGTTTGATGTCATTATTACAAAGGAGGAAGAAGCTGAGCCATTCATCAAAGAAACACTTTATTGCTGCTTGACCACTGAACTTCAAACACACTGCTTTCCTATCTGCATGTTGTGTTACAGCTGCTGCTCTAATGTTCATCCTTTGCTCTGTGTATACTTCTGTTAATTTGTGCATATCACAAGCTTAAATAAATATTTACGCAACGAGCATCCAACTGTCGTCATGCTGTTGTCTTGTTTTAACTTCTCCCTCATTCTTTGAAATGGCTGCACAGCTGCAGTGTGAAACCTGTGAGGACACTCAGTCCCCCGGTTACATGAGGCAGAGAGATGGGGAAGTGGAGATAAAAATAATTTTGCTGCCCGATCCATCTGATGATAACGGAGTTCTCCTTTACTGTTACCATGGTAACCGGGCACAGGAAGGAAGTGGAATTGTTGCAGAGCTCAGCACAGGACCGGCTGAGCCACTCCAGAATAAGTGATTACAGCCAGTAGAAGATCCTGTATGTGTGTCTTTGTGGTATATTAGAACACTGCACGACCGTCGTACTACAAGTGGATACTCTCCTATTACTGGGTCTTCCTTATTAGCGTAGTAGCATGTTGCGGTAGTAGTGGTGAGCTCTTATCGTCGTGCTGTGGACTCTAGCCAGAGTCTTATCTGACCCCATTAGATTATCTATCGCCTTGCGTAATCAGCCTCTGCAAACTCCCACTGACCTGAACTGCACTGTGCTGAGCTCAAATCAGCTGAATTGAGACTGCACCCCAGACTGTGCCCTGAATGTAGAAGTGGTCAGCAGAGTGGCGGAATGATTCAGTCCCCCTTCACAGTTAAAAAGCACCCTGCTGAATTGTCCTTGAGCAAGAAAATGAACCTCCTTAGACCCAAGTGGAGTGATTCTGTATCAGAAACTGTAGTTGGATTTTACTGTAGACAGGACAAAAGAAACATTTCTCTTTGAGGGATCAATAGTGCAAAAGCATGTTATTCTTTCAGCTTCTGCTGAGGTGCTCTTGAGAAAGACATTTTGCCAAAAAGTCATATAATATGTAGATCTCTGTTTTTTTAGATGTAACTGAAGATATTCTCTGAGCTACATGCCAATCAATATGACAAGCCTGTATGAATGAAGGAGAAATACAATTAAAAGGGGTATTCCACCAATTTTACATGTCAAAGTTAATTTTACTAGTAATACTCAGTTGTGTAATGTCAAGTCTGAGAAAATTACTTGGGTATCGTGGCTTGGGTAGAATTTTTAACATAAAATTAACCATTACTAGGTGTATGGAGTTTGAAAGATGACCAAAGAGTTTCATTATGGGAATTGTAGGATCCTGCTTTCTGGGTTTTTTTTTTTTTTCACCATATTGATGACTAAAAGTCAGGATTTATTGGCTTCTACTGCATCAATGTTGACTGTTTGTTTGTTTTTAGTTTCTCACAAGTCCATGTTGGCTTAACCTAGTGCAGGGCCCCAGAGCAAAAAATAACTGTTAGTTTGCCATTAGCCCCCCATCCATCCCCCTCCGTGTGCATTGTACAATATTGTCTAATTCTGTGTAATCTTACTATTGTTATTCCTGTCAACTCTGTAGATATAGAGGGATCTCTCCTCTGTTGTTGTTGAGGTTTTGTATTGAGGGTCCAAGGACAGATTGTGTCCCCACAGATAATCGAGTCATTAGTGTCCGTCTTCTGTAGGGAGAGATAAAGATGCAGTGTTCCAAATCAGGATGTCAACAAGTCATTTAAAGTAGCAATGTGTAGGATTTAGGGTGAACCATTGGCAGAAATACGTCCTGTCAAGTACCACGAACACATCTTTATATCAACAAAAGCTTTGCGTGCAGTTCTTCATTCGTCTTTTAGAGAAAATTGACCGTCCAGTTTTTTTTAATACTCAAGCGATAGCCGATTCAACAGAACGTTCCTCATCAGCGGCAGCCATCTTGGTTGTTACAGTCACAGTCAGCACAAGCCATTGTAACTCTAATTATCAATGTTGGGTTGACTGCAGTGAAAAATGCTAAACTGGTAACGTTGGGCTAGGTTAAACTGAAACCCTAACACCAGGATCACTTGTTTTTGCTACAAAGAATCAATCATGTTTCTGCTGACTGTGGTTCACTTAACCATTTAGTGCTGTGAGGGAAGATGTGATCTTTGCACACCTGTATACAGATGTGTGAAATGTGTCACTTAACCGAAACATAGCTATTAAATAAATCCACCATAAGTGTTGACATTGTGCGGGAGCAGATTTTTTTATTTAGTGCATAAACATAACCATAAAAACACTATTCAAGGTTAAGTCCCTCAATATGGTGTAGAGAGAAGGCTTCATTTCATTTTTCTGTTTTATAAGCAATGAGAGGCAAAAACGAGTGGAATGGTAACAATTTCAATCCTGTCTTCCCAAACTCTGCCTTTGCTGTTCAGACTAAGGAAACGTGTGCAGAATGCATATCAAGTGCTTTATTAGTGAGGCGTACACGCGTTTTGGTATCAGCGGGGATGAGAGCTCTCCGGTGGATTCAAAATAATCATGAATGTTCTTTCCACATTGTAATCTCATTATGTGCTCACAGGGTGTTCTTGTTTCATTCAAACGCTCCTAATTGTCTGTGTGGCTAATTTATCCCACGTCTCTTTTTTCTTTCATGTGGCTAATGCTTTTTTTTTTTCATGGAGTTCTCTTTTTTTGTGTGTCTAATTTGGTGTCCTTCTCTCTGCTTGTCTCCCTGTGACACTTTGCTTCTGTCTGTCTCGCCTCATTAGTGACCATGATCTGTGGGGAGAGCTAAAGATGCAGCGCTCAGAACCAGGAGTTCAACAAGTCATTTCCTGCAGGAGAAGACACTGCACACTGTGTGTGTGTGTGTGTGTGTGTGTGTGTGTGTGTGTGTGTGTGTCTGTCTGTCTGTCTGTCGGGGCTACTAATGATCTACAAATCCCCTGGTCGTGTTGCGGCCCAGGCTCCGTGTCAGCGCTACTTATTGGCAAACATGAATCTGGGCTTTACCGTGCAGCAGCTGAGATATCTGCATCTGTGTGTGTGATTGTACACACACACACGCACACGGATTAGTTTCTATCATCACAGTAAGTGGAATCCCTTTAAGTAGAAGAGGGATTCCTGCACTACAAGTAGCAGCTCAGTATATTACACTTGCTAAATATAGCCTGGTAGAAATTTTTAATTTGACCTCAGTGTCTTAAAATACAGATGATACAAATGTGTTTCTTCATCATGAAAAAATTACATGAAAAAGATTAATCTAAAAACAGGCTGACATTGAAATGGTGCGGTGAAAAGTAATGGTGCTTTGGTCCAAGAGGTGAATGTTCACAAATATTTGTTTTCACCTCAGTTACTCAGACACTCTGTGTCCAGTTCCTATGTCAGCTGGCACTTTCAGCATTTTAATTTTTTATGCCATCACTGAAACAATATTCTAACCCAGTGGTTCTTAACCTGAGGGTTTTGAACCCCAAGGGGGTCAAAGATTATCTGTGGGGTCAAAAGACAATTAAAGTGATAGGAAAGAAAACTAAATCTGTGACACCATTAACTTTATTTAACTTTCATCTCTTCCGCCCCTCAAAAAACTCACTCTTTTGTTGAACTGCACTCAATTCATGTCCACACTAAAGCCATAACCTGTGATGAAGAGTCACACCTAGACATTGCTTCATTTTAAGATGTTACAAGCCCCAAAAGGTTGGACTACTGTCCTAGCCATGTGTAAATTGTGTTTAGTTGCCCACTAGTCTGAATCTATGAAGTTGGCTGTGGGTATAATCTGCCTTTTGCCGTTTATTTTAATCCTGTTTCCCCCTCCTCTATAGCAAAATCCAGACAGCCTCTATCTGGATAGCATAGCTTTGTTTTCCAGGCAGAAACATGAATTTCTGTAAGTTGTCTTTTCAACTTTCATCAATTACAGGATTATATGAGTCTTAGATGTAGCTTCTATGTGCGTATCTATCTATCTATCTATCTATCTATCTATATATCTATATATCTATCTATATATCTATCTATCTATCTATCCCTATGTATCGAAACTAATTTTACTTCAGTTGCGGGAGCACAACATCTCATGAATGGACCTTGGACAAGACCATACTCGCAGGACTCTGATCCCCGATGTTGATCAGTTTTCTGACACAGCCATCATCAGATTGATTTGGCACATTATTTAACTCAGCAACTCGGCCTGCGCCACTCACATTGACTTGACCAATGAACCGATCCGTTCCTCTTCACACGAGCTTCTATGATATCAATTTAGTAACGTTCTGCAAGAGCTACATACAGCTATTAAATTGTCTGTGGTTTTTACAAGTCCAGTGAGCTCCTCGAGAGCTAAGGTATCGGCAGGCTTCACCTCTAGGACAGAGATCATTAAGTTATATTGGTGTTTTTTATCAGTAGAAGTTATATCACATTGTCGACATACATCTTGAACAGTTAATTGTGATTGGTTCAAAGAAATACAAACAAGCCAGAGTGTTTCCCCCTATACCAGAATGATAATGGGTTCAGCCAGACTGTTGTTGTGTTGAGTGTGGAGATAGTTCTGGGTTTGCGAGACTTGCCCAGAGTTTTAGTGTTCAAAATGTACAATAACCCTAAAATGTAACCTTAAACAAGCTTGTTTTATCTTTCAAAACATAAAACCTAAAACTCTAAATGGCTACTGTGCCTTTTCATATTTCAGGTGGTTGTATTGTCATTAGATAATCCAATATGTAGATAAAGAACATACTGTAACATTGAAATAACTTGTGCCCACAAAATCTTCAACAGTGTGTTCAGAGTTCATGCTCATGCATTTTTAAACTAAAATCAAACAAATAAATAAATAAAATGGAAAATGTCAATATAACTGAGGAGACCTGCTGCATTTCCCATTGGCACCCACACATTTCACATTGCATAATACATGTTGAGAGGCTTGGCTTTTTGATAATGATCTGGCATAACACATGAATATGAGTTTCTATTTTCTCTCTCTCGGAGGGTTGATGGTTGTGATATCGTCCCTGCCTGTGTTAGCGGCAGGATGTGACAGGGTCAAGTCAAATTGGCCCTCTCACTGAGGACCAGACCTAGCACATTTGGTGCCCTAGGCGGCCGACTGTAGGAAGCCCCCTCTTGTTGCCAAAGAGTGATTGAAGCTTCTACTTTGTCACTGAAAGGTTAATTATGCCTCAAAATGACTTGATTTCATTCATGTGGGTTATATTTTAGAGATTACAGCCCACCCACTAAAATGTTCTTTTGCACTTGCCAAAAACGTGCTTGCAGCTCCTACCTCGTGACTGAAAGGTTGTTTCTGCCTCAAACTGACTTGATTGTAAGGTTTTACGTATCCCTCTAAGGTTCAGCTTTTACCCTGAATCTGACTCTGATCTTTTACTCACTTACTTACTAGATTAAAGATAAAAAAGAAAGCAGATTTTGAAGGAGCTGAGCACAGTTTCATGTATTCACATATTTTGCTTCTCTTTTTGGCCATGCCAGTTTATCTCCCATTAAATATGAAATTGTGTTTTGGTCTAAGAGTGGGCTCATTTCTTTTAATTTCTTGTAGTCTCATTTTGGTAAACAACTTATGTCTTGATACATGCTGCAGTGTAACAGGAACTGCTCGTCTGTCCCTGCCTTGTGTATTTGGCCGGACTGTCTGTCTCCCTCTGACTAATTCTCTGACTGTGGGAAAGTCTTGGCCTGTCCTTGGCCCGGTGTGACAGATTCCACCATGTGATCGGAGGCGACAGATTCCCTCCATATCAGACAACTCGGGTGTCCGCGTCCGCTTCCTGCCCTCTCGGACACACAACACACACACACATACTGACACCTAAACCCCAGTGTCCAATCAGCCTTCCTGTTCTGTGCTCTGGACTAGTGGCCCAGTCTGGGTCCACACAGCTGCCGGTCATCTCAGGTTGCAGCACTGAGCCTTAAAATAGATGCTATGACCATTAACATCCAACATGCTAACCACTGAGCTTCCTGTTAAAGCAATGATGGGCGCATAGGGTTACAGAGAGACCAAAGGAACCATTTAAATTACTTATGGTCAAACAGAAGAGAATAGAAAAGAATAAAAAAAAAAGGCTCATGAAAAGACTTAAAAATGTTTAAAGCCTCTGAGTTGTGCCAGTGAGTCCTTTACCTGTCCAGAGCAGTGGTCAGACTGGATTTCTCCCAGAAAAATGTACTTGTGTTGTGCGCGAAAAGCAGTCCATAAAGTTGGACAGGTTTTTATCAAAGATTTGTTGTTGTCAATCCCCTCAATGTCCTTGCACTTATTACAGACACGCAGTTCTTTGTTGCCTGTATTGAGTGAACATGAGTATAGACAATCAACATCAGTATTTCCTGGTTGAGAGGTAGATAGATAAAGGGAGATTTATCAGTTTTTGGGATTCTGAGCACGAGGTGTTTTGTTATTTCTGCTGTCGACCTTATTCAATTTGGACACTTGTATAAAGTAATATGCACTCTCTCAAACTGGCTGGACTCTCTCAAACAGGAGAGCCTCATGATTTCTCATGTCAAAGTTCAATAAGACTGATCAAGGCTGGTTCAATTTGTGACATGTAGCGAATACATCTCGCACTTTTTCACAGTGAAATGAATGGCGAGCTAAAGTCCAACTAAAGAGCAAAATTTCATTTTTAACAAGATTTTTGAATTATTCATTTTTAAAACCCAAATTATATCCAGTAAACAGCGATATCAGTCCTAGATTTTTGTGAAAAATAAAAAATTAAAATGAAGCAACAGAAAAAAATGAAAGAACATTACTATTTTAACTACTAATTTCAAGTTTTTCTTTTTTAAGTCAAAAATCACTTGTTAAGATTGATGTTTTGTGGTGTGTAGAATAGATTTCTGGCTCTACATGTTTCACCTATAGTATTTTTTCCAAATTAAAGTTACAAAGTAGACCACAATCTTCAAAAGTCAGCTCTGAGCTGGTTGATTCAAGGGGGAGAAAATGAGTAATTTTTTAGTCAGAGTGGTCAGAGTGAATTTCAGTCTGGGGCTCAATGGAAAAGAGGCCCTTATCTGCTGAGTAGGTGTTCATAAGGCCTATTTCTGGTCAGAGTGCCGACAGACAAGCTCAAGTGTTTCCTCTGTTTTGTCATCCACACACACACACACACAGACTCACACAGACTCACATAAGCAAAAGCCACACACAGAGATTGACTCACACACATTTGCGTCCACACACACACAAAAGCACACGCACATACACACCCACACCCACATACACACACACACACACACACACAGAGCTTAATATTCTGTCACCCTGTCACTATGGCAACTGGGGCACAGCAATAACTAGTGTGGCGAAGTGTGAGCGTGTTTATGTGTTAGGGTATAGGTACCGCTAATCATGTAATCATTTGTGTATATAGATGTGCTTATGTGTTTGTGTGTCTGCGTATGTGTGGCAGCGATGTTGGGATTAACCTTAGTTTATATTCAGTGACATCTCACTTCTCTTTAAGCCTCTGAAGGAGATATTTGAGGGGGTTTTCATGAGATACTCCAGTAGCTTCTGTGGGAATCCTTTGATCCCACATGTGAAAAGATGAGAGTCTACAACATCTGCTCTTCCTCTCAGCTGATGTTGTTATTCATGCCCTAGGCATGCTGCTCCGGAAGGTGAGCCAAGCTCTTAACTTTAGGAACAAATTTTTATACCAAAATGAGCGCATATGTGCAGGTTTTTCGTGCACGTTTTTCGTGCACGTTCAACAACACGAACACACCGGAAAACAGCTTTTCAGTAGAAAGCAGTGACAATGTTACGGTGGTTACGGTTGCTATATGTTTTACTTGTTGTCTCTCTTTCAAACTCAACGCAGACTACTTTGGAATGATTTCTGAGCACTGCTTGAACAGAGACGGATGAAATTTGTGGCTGATATGACCACACGTGTCATAGCATAACACCAGAAGGGGTCAAAAGATTTGCGCGTCTACCCTTTGCATCTTTGCATCACTGCTTATCGGAGCTTGAGCTGACAAATACTGTGACTACTGCAGAGTCATTTGACCCGGGAATGAATTCCAAATGTGCCCTTTCCCACTGAAGACAAGAGCCAGATGTTAGTGGGTGTTAGTGGTTTTTTTGTTAAGTGTGAAAGGGGCTCTAGTTTAACCAGGCCCTTTAATTTTGACAAGCATGGTTCCTGTACTGAAGAACATCGTAAATAGGTCCCGTTGTATGTCAAACTTGTAAACTGTGAGCAATAACACAACACTGAGAATTTCTGACATACAAAAATAAAGGAAAGCAAAGTTTAAGACGTGGTCAGGTTAATTTCACCATTCAGAGTAGACTAGTAATAGCAGAAGCAGAGTAGGTGGAAGTCCTGTTGCTATAGTTGCCTGTAATTTAATATACAGTAATCTGCGCACTGATTCAGAACAGTGGTTAAATTGTTAACTACGACGATGGTTAAGTTGTCCTGTCATACCTGAGAAAATAGCAACAAGGCTTTAGAGATGGCGACAATGTCAGTTGTCTTTCAGTCGGTCCACCACTTTGCTTCAGACTGAAATATCTCAACAAATATTGGATCAATTAACATGTCATTTTGTACAGACATTCATGTTCCCACGTTTTATTATGATATTTTACTGGATTTTATTATCCAACATCCACTGAATGGATTGGCACAAAATGTTATACAGACATTCATGGTTTCCAAAAGATGTTTCCTATTGACTTTTAACTTTTCATCTAGCACCATCACGTCGAACTTTACATTTGTGTACTCTGTATTCTGACCAAATACTTACAAAACTACTGACATTCTCATCATCCTCAGCTGTACTTTGTGTTTTGTGCTGGATAGCAAATGATAGCATACCACCCTTCACTAAGATGGTGACTGTGGTAAATATACCTGCCAAAGATCAGCATCTTAGCATTGTCATCATGAGCATGCTGACTCTAGTATCAGCCTGCATGGCTGTCGACTTTAAGTCTTGTTTCAATGACAATGGTACAACCTTGCAATCATCTCATTCTACTTAAGTAACTAAATTTGCCACTGCACTCGAGACTCCCTGTTAGTTGACGTGACTGTGTGTTTGTGTGTGTGTGTGTGTGTGTGTGTGTGTGTGTGCATGGGGGGATCTCTTAAAGTATACCCTGAACTTGTGTTACACCCACTTATGTGTCAAGTGAAAAGAACCATTTGTTGTATCAGAAAAACACTAATTGTGTATTGTCTTCTACCATAAATAAACTTATGTAAAACATTGTTGGAGTAAGACAGATTTTAGATAATATTATGTGCAATATCTCTCTGTATCTACCTTTTTTTAACTGTCTGCATGTCTCAGTCTGTCAGTTTACCTGTCCAACTGTAACATTAAGGATATAAAGCAGTTCGGATGTGCCTGGATCATTAAAGTTAAAATGGGTGAGAGTACTGGGTTACAAGGGGCTCTCCCTGCTTCATTAATAATCCATGGTAGAGCAATTCACCTCCAGACGGCAGGAATACTAACTGACCTCTTCCTCTCCCCATTCACAGACTCTCCCTTTCTTCATTTCTCTGTCTGCACATGTGTCTCACATATCTTCTACCTTTTGCCTCTTTGTGTGTGTTTTTTTTATAAGTGACCTCCAGACGAGACATCCTGTCCCGTCTAGAGGTCAGCTGGCTGAGGTAGAGGATGTCTCCTGTTTACCATCTAATACGTTTGTTAATTTAACATGTGGCTGGTGTTGCATGGATTTCCTTTTTTTTTTTTTTTCTAAATTGTGGGTCAATTTAGATCATACAATTTCATAAAATGCAGTAGTAGTTTTATAACCAACATTGACTTGATCCTGGTGATTTTAAGGCATATGGTAGAAGTAATAGTTGATGCAGATGCGTAGTACTATGTTACAATAGTAGTACTGTAATAGCAACTGTATGTCTACACAGAAAGCATTTCCATTTCAAGTTTTACTCACGCTATCTTAACATACACGACCCAGAGCACAATTTTACGCTAAAAGTCTATTTTCTTCCATTTTACCTGCGCAACTGCAGTGATGATGTGTTGGGCTCTGAGTAGGGATGCACCGATAACGATACTGGTATCGGGTTTCGGGCCGATACTATTCTAATATACTCGTACTCGCTAAAGTTACCATGAACCGATACCAATTTATTGCATGCAATTGCTTTGCACGAAGACCGCGATCAGAGGGTGGCTTGTCATTTTGTTGTATTTTTTAGATTGGCGGCTAGGGGAGATGTCGAGCTAATTAGGAACAGTGTGGTTAGGCGAGTGAGACCGGCTGCAGAAGGCTAAACACTAAACAGCATGTCAGCCGCGTGGACGCACTTCATAATACGCGACGATGACAGAAGCAAGGCAGAGTGCAAACTGTGTACTCATAACTTCTCTTGAATAGCTCCGACACAACAACACCAGCATTCGAAATCAGTTGTTGTTGTTGTTGTTGTTGACAAACACGTAGCTTGGCTTGAAGGTGCCCTGTCCTGTAACATCAGACTGGACTGAAACAGCGTAGAGAGATGGATGAGAGGATGACATTAATGATTCATGGCCGGGGTCTGGCTGTTGTCGGTTACTGGCAGAGAGCCTGATGTCCCTCCAGACCGGCTAAACGATGATGTCATGCTTTAGAGTATCGATTAAACTCTCCCCTCTAACACATCACTCCGTCTCTCTCTTTCTCTATTGTTCTCTGTGTTTTTCTCTCCACTCCTGCCTGCCTCGTCTTTCCTCTCCTCTTCTTCTCTCCCTACACTGACCTCATCAAGTCCATCATCAGAAACCAGATGCGGCCGCTAAAACAATAAAGCTCCCATCCAGAGAGTCGTAAAACACATCATAATCAGATGGGCCATGCCAGGATCAATAATTTCCAGTTAGACCTGGTACCCTAGAAGGCAGTTTTGGATGCTGTAGCGGGATGCAGTGGGGGCTGAGAGGATTGATGGGGGGCGAGAGTTGGGTTACATCTAAAGTGCACCAGAGAATCGATAGTTTGTGGACGCCCTGGCACACATTCAGAGTTATGGACCGGTCTCTCATGGGCTCTGAAGCACACACAGGCGTGCTCTACGAAGCAGCCCTGACAAAAACAACAGATCGTGTTTCACTTTCAAAAAGCATTGCACTCGTCATCAATTTCAAATAAAGCAGTACACTGCTGCAGTATTGTTAGATAAAATAACATGCACTTTCAGAAGAAAAAAAAAGTTCTCAGTAACTTTTAGTTAGTTTCAAACAAGTGATTCACTGGTAAAAAACTTCCAGTAATGTGTAAATCCATTTCTAGGAAACACCTGAAGCGCCATACAATCACAAGCAGTCATAAAATGTCACTTTAGCATGGCGAGCTGTAACATAACTTCCAAAAACAACAGTTTTAAAGCTCAAACTATATTTTAAACGCAACTACCAATCCTTTGTAAATATAGGTATCTCTTTGTTGTAGCTATATCTGCATACATGGAGAAATACAGTGTACTGATGTGGCGGCTCACCGGTATGCCACATGGCCAGTAAGCTCTGGGCATGTGTTAAAGCCACTGGAAACCCAAATCAACAATAGCCTTCCAACTATGTAACTTGGGGTCTTATGTACATAATAGTAAGCACCTACAAAGTATTAGAAATTAGATTCAATCCAAATTTGAAATCATGTCATTTTAGTTCTTTGGCGGTACCTATGGTGATAAGCGGTAATTGACGTGTTTTTGGACCTCACTTCCCAGAGATCCAAACAGTGCCCTCACTGACGGTTGCTTTGTTTTTTTTGAGTGTTTGTTTTCATCTTAGTGTCGAAGTAGTTTATTTTTCATCGTCTGTAGTCATCAATCTTTGGTGGACCAACCACTGCTCGGAGATGGAACTAACTGTGTGCCGCTTGTGATTTTTCCCGGGGATATCACCACAGACCCCCAGTTAATAAACGCTGCAATACTGCAAATGCAAGAGCTTTCATCAGTGGCCATAGGCTCAATCACCTCATTCACCAGTCGGCAGTGAGTTAACAGACATTCATTTAAATGAAAATCTTCGAGGTAATCGCTTAAATATGAGCATAGCTACTGCTGGAGCACTGACTACTACAGTGTGCTCCTCAGAGAAGAACCGTTCATGTGACTTACTGCAGATCACTCAGGATGTCTGGACCATAGACTGTATGAAATACATGGATGTAGCCACTGTGACCTCACCCATTGGTTTGTGGATTACCCTTTTGAAGCCTCAAGTTTGGCATTTTCTCCGTCGGCATCTTGGTTTTTTGAGCCATAATATATCCATAACGACTACTTGCCTAACTCTAATCCTAACTCTAACCCTAACCTGACCCAAATATTAGCTTTTTCCCAATTGGGGACATGGCTTTTGTCCCCAGTTTCACAAACCGTCACCAATTAATTGGTCTGTAGTCTGAAATGTGTCCCCGAAGGTAGCCCAAGTCAGACACACACACACACAGTCAGTGCCCTGCATTTGCCTTGCTGAACTTCACTGCCGAGCCCCATTCATAGTTAATCAATGGAGAGGAAATGTAGATCCTAGATTCTAATTATCCTTTGCAGTGGCCTCTTTTCTACTGTTTTGTCTCTTTCTCTCTTTCCTTCTTCCTTTATCTGCCCGCTCATATCTTTTTTTCTTCCAAATTTGTCTCATACCCCCTCGCTTCATCTCTGTCAGCTACACATTTCCGCCTTGATCCCTGTCCTCCTCCTCACCCCTCCCTCCCCTCCGCCAAGATCCGTTTTTAGTTGAATGATATATCAAACAGTAGCTAGATGCTGAATGAGAAGGATTTGCTAACACCCCCTCTCTTCTCTCTCTCTCTCTCTCTCTCTCTCTCTCTATCTATCTCTCTCTCTCACATTCACACACACACACATATGCACATCTATAGTTCTGAGTGATCCGCAAGAGGGGATCAAAGCAAGAATTAATCCCACTTTGCTCAAGACATACACACATATGCAAGCAGACACACACTCTGCTGAGAGCTGTTCATTCATTAATAGAATCACATGCTGCACATCTCAGTTTCACATATCACTAGCCTTTAGTTAGTGAAAGAGGACGACTGAGCTAGACAGAGAGAGTGAGCAGGCTTGTGTGGCTGCATGTCTGTGTATAATCTCTCAATATGCTGCTTTCCCTGGTACATGCACATGATTTTTGTCTTGACATGCACAGACAAAATAGTGTGTCTGTGGCTGAGAGTATGTAAACCATGTTCGCGCTCATGCATGGAGAGATACATTAGCGCTTGCATGAATGAATGCGTAATTGTGCGTGCGTGCTCCTGTGTGTTGTTGTCTATGCGGTTGCTCCCCGCTGCCTGCCTGCTTGGATCTGCTGTCACATGGACTCTGCCAGGAACACACGAGGCAGCTGCAGTGCAGAGGAAAATGATCCCATCTCACATTGTCAGGATTTTCTTAATTTCTCCACTTGCACGTGAGAAACGTTTTAGTGCGAGAGGGGCCTTGTTTTTCATCAGATTTGTTACAAATTCTCTTTGGCCATAAAAGTGAGATATTATTAGTGTTAAGGGTTACTGCAATGTTTAATCAAGTGAAAAAAAAAGTCCTTAACTGCAACCACAGAGGGTTTCTTTTCAATATTCCCACCTCTCTCATGGAGATCCTGATCATTCCAACCAGCACCAGTGTTTTCTATTGGATAGCTTCCTGCCTCACCCTGCAAGAAAATAAGACACATGCAGCCCTTATGGATTTAACTTGAAGCTGTGGGACCTAAAATTGGATAAAAATGTTATGGATCGGGTCCCTGTTTCTCTGATAGTTTGTGCTGTTTCCCATAGCAGCAGATCCAAACCAGATGCTGGAATGTCTGATTTCCGAGAAGCAGTGATAGTGTTACTGTTTACAGATCAGAATTGGATAAGGGATGGCAATTTATTTGGTTATTGATGTTTAAATGAAATTAATGTAACTGTATATTACTAGTATACATAGAGTGCAAGAGAGGGAGAGTGAAGCACAAACTAAACCGGAAGTTAATTTTAATTGTTTTTTATGGTGTATATAGCACATGGTTTACTGGAAGGCCATGCATGTACATGCACTGTTAAGCCCAGTAATAACAGATCTATATCTTCTTCTTCTTCTTCCTCTTTCGGCTGCTGATTTGGCATGGGTTTTTACGCCGGATGCCCTTCTTGACGCAACCTTCCCCATTTACCGGGCTTGGGACCGGCACTAAGAGCGCACTGGCTTGTGCGTCCCCTAGTGGCTGGGCTTAATAACAGATCTTCATATTTATATATATTTTATATTTCATATTTAATGGTGATGCTGACTGCCTGCTCCTTTCCCCATTAGAGCACAATTTGGTGACTGCTGTCTCTCCCTTTGCAGTGCTCAAATGTGTCGAATGCACCCAACAAGAGGTTGGTGAATGAGTACAGCCTAAGTCTCTTTTTTTCAAACCTTCATCAGGGATTTCTTGTTCACCATTACAACAATGAGTTTTGGCCATCATACACACCATCTGTGCAATGAGGGATCATTACTAACACTTTGGATGTGCTCACAAAAGTTTTATTTGGCTATGCTGTTGCCAGTTGTTCATAACCTGTCTGATCTTCTGACTGTTCATGTACCTTACCCATCAGACTTTATTGAAATTAAGTTGCCGTGTTCCCAAGTCAAAGATGGATGTAATCCTTCAGATGGAAAATGTATGCTGCTGATGAACCAGCCTCATAGACAATACAAACACACACATTACATTATCCCTGCCAAAATGACCGTATTTTCATGTACTTTGTTGTAGCCAACCAAATCAGTGCAACATAAGTACAACACCCCATGAGTGAAAATGCTTTCCTCCACAAGAAAAGAATGAGCAGGAAAACACAACATCTGATCAGCAGAGAGTATTTGCACAAAGATTTTTCGGCTGACCTGAAAAATCCCCTCAGGCAGAGCTGCAGCCTTCTTTCTCTCTTACCAACGTGTTTAATCAACACCTTCGTCTAGCAGCAAACTGCATATGTGTGATTAACAAGATGAGAGACCTACTTTTTCCTCATCACGCAGACAGCAGCAGGGCTCCAGCTGTAAGCACAACTCTCCCTCTGCATCGTGTGTGTGTGTGTGTGTGTGCGTGCGTGCATCGACATGTACAGGCCAAGAGTTTCCACTGTAATTACACACACCTTGACAGCAGATTAATTCTTGCCATGAATAAGAAGAGAGAGCGGAAGGAGGAGAAAGGGGAAAAAAGAGAGAACTGATATGTTTAAATGTATTATTATGAAGCCAAACCTTGTAGCCACGTTGGTCCTCTACATCCTCCACACGACCCACAACAACCAACACTGACTAAAACCCAAGGCACCCTGCGGAGTGTCTGACTACTAGTGGCACTCTAAAGCAATGTTTTGATGAGACAGTTGTCATGTTGTCGGCATCACATGTTTTACCAGAATGTACTGTAAAGACAGGGATGATCTGATACACATTTCTGTCGGCTACAGAATTGTAGATAGTGGGAGGAAGCTGTAAAAGGTAGAAATGTGGCAGTAAAAGGGGGGAAGAGGACTTCAAGCTGATGGAAATGCCAGTTTCTTAAAGTAGGCTCTAAAAGTGTAAAAGTGTGTAAAGGTCTTACAAGTTAACTACACAGCGTAACTTCAAGAGTGCATTTTAAATAAAGATCATGTGTGTTGGTTAATTTTATATATTTATTTAATTCAAGGTAATCACTCTCATTGGTTTTTTGCATTGTGCATTTTTACACAAAGTTAAGCAGAAACAGAAATTAGTTGGACACACTAATAGGCTTTTAATCTCTATTTCTCCAGGTAGCTGATTCTGCCATCTACAAATGCTTAAGGTATCAAAACAACATGGATCCTGATGCAAATAAATTAAATCTATTTATATTTTGGTACACTTTGCCACATTATTATTTTTTCCCTACATAAATAATGTTTTAGTACAACTCTGAATTCTTTGGTGATGTGAAAAAACCTGAATAAAGTAACATTTGTCAGTGGCCTTAAAGCCAAGGTAATTTTGACGAGTCTGTTTAGTGGTTTGAACAAATTAATGTACAAATTATATGGTATAATAGGGTTTAAAAACCAAAAGTATAGAGAAGATCACTGGGTGTGTGATTTTTGCTTAGGACTGAAGAAAAGCAGGATAATAATTATAAAAAAAAAACCTGGAGCCTAAACAATCTATCAATTTACATGACTCAACTCTCTGAAGAGCATGTCCTTGTTAGAGACATTTTGATATTCTGTTACACTGTCTCTGTCCACAAAACACACACAAAAAATATTGAAGGCCAAAAACACACCCAGGCACAGTCATCAATGGACTTTTGGAAAACGGCCTCACATAATTTAATAATAAACATAATAATTTTCATGATTATTTGTTTTTTAATCCAGAAACGCAAGAGAGAAATCCAAAGTGGACAACATAAAGCATACAGTAACTGACAGTGACTCAAAATACTAAAGCTGAACTGAGGTTTACCTCTTATCTCAAAGCAAAAACATGGTTCATTTAATTTATCTTCGGGGGCTGTGTCCGGCAATTCCCATAACTTTCTGAAATATGCTATCCACTCCCCATTGTGTTTACAGAGATGAGAAAAGGTCAAGGGTTTGGATTTCTCTCTTTCAAGTTCTCTTTTTTTTTTGATTCTACACATGACATGACACATGACATGATTCTACACAATGTTTCTTTCCCTTTTTATGTAAACAACCAAATGCAACACTATAAAGCCCCTTTCACACAGGCACTGCTACATTGTCCGGACACGTGTGTGAACGCAAAAGTCTGCATAATGTCTGGGTGAGCCCATGTGTGAATGCAGCAGGTAATTGTCCGGACAATCTTCCTGCAGCAGCTGCTCTCATCGACAATTGCTGTATTTTATAAGTACGGCTGGCGCTGATAAACGCAGCCGCTGCATAGGAAGTCCTCTGTCCCGAACTTCCTGTAAAATAAAAGCTGTTTTATTTCTGGTGAAATGCTTAAAAATGACAATGATCAATTACAAACCGCAGCGGCTTTTTGCGTCACGTCCTGCCTCCTGCGTCGGACAACTGGACCCTTAGAATTCATCATCTGGAAACAATGGATGTCCATCCAATAGTTTTAGAGATACTTGGTCTGCACCAAAGTGGTGGACCGACCAACCGTCATGGCAACATTGCCATACACAGAGCCACGCCAATAGCATGGATAAAAAACAAAACTAAAAAGTTTCAACAGACTCAAAATACAAATACACATCCATTATATGTTTTCATGCCTCCTGGCAACATTTGAACTACGTTACACCATCCTGTAAATGTGTCACCCACATTTTTCTTCAAACACACCAACGTTTCTAATTAATACAAAAAGTGGCAAACTGTGGTTTTTATGAAATGACAATGTATTGGCAATATTTTGCATGTTATATCAAATCTCAGAAGACCATTTGTATAAGTGTGAAGCTGTGACAGTAAAGACTGGCAACAGTGGAAAGTGTCAGGAGCGGTGTTATTTAGACTCAGGGTCACTGAGGGTTTAGTAGCTTTATTATATAGAAGAGTTTGGGAAGTGGGGCAAGGTGTGAATTGCTGTTAAATTGGCACACATGCTTTGCTCCTGACACAATCTCTCTTATAATTATGGTTTGTTTTGTTAAAGAGTCATTTTGTGCCTCCGCACATAAGCAAAGAAGCTCTCTCGTTAAATTGAAGTTTTACTTACAGTATGAAAATATGTCTCCCTTTTGCTACTCTTTGTACATACATACTTAGCCACTGTGAAGTGTCAGGAGGCCATGTTTGAAATTAACTCCCCCACATCATAACCCACAGCACAGGTGACAAAATGTACCTGTTACAAGGTGTCATTCTGTCAGAATTGGCACAACAAGTGGAAGAGATCACAGAATCAGGTAGGTTGTTTATGATAAATATACATTTAGACCATATCTTTAGTTTAAATATTGTGCCTTGATAGAAGCTATTACATCAGTGATTATATACCATAACATAGCTGTTGCACTTCACTTCATGAGCTGAACTGAGCAGAAGCACTAACTTGCTGTGAGTTCTGGGTAAATTAAGACTTTTTTTCAAACTAAAAAACATGGCTGAGCGAACAACAGGGTCAAACTGCTCTGCTCTGTTTACTCCAGCAGAAAATGTTTGCCCTTTGGAGTGTAACAATACACAAAACTTGTGTAGTGCAGACCCGAGCTGCTGCAGCTTCTTAATGTGGCAGGACTGGTATTACCGCTGCCAACTCGTCAGTCCCACTCGAACGACAAACGACTGACGATGTCCTCCCAGATGAATATTTCTGACAGGTTACTGCTCCCTCTAAAACTTCTTTCCCTAATAATTAATCGCTCCACAACAATTATGAGCCACGTTTTCGTCTTTTTTTGTAATTTGGTTCCACTGGTCAGCAGGTGTCACTGATTGTTACCATAGACACGTAGATTTTAGCACTGAGTTTGCCTGGGGGTAGTTTGGCCCCCTTTTTAGGCTTAAAAATAAGAAAAGACAAGAAATGACACAAGCTGTGTCGGAAATGACTTCTACTTGCGCCCTAATGCACTACATTCTCTTTACGACATTTTCTTTGTGTGCCTGATTTCTGTCCATTGTTCGGACTCTTCTTCTTGCAAATATCATTGATGTAAAAATGACATGTTATGCAATTCAGAGTGACACATGCAGCAACATGATGGTGATTCATGAGTATCAGAAAACTAAATTTAATGCTCACAACGAGTGTTTACTATGTAGGGAATAGTGAATTTATTGATTAGATTAGATTAGATTCTTTATCGTCCTTGCACACAGTAGGTAACAGTACAATGAAATGCAGTTTAGCATCTAACTGGAAGCGAAAGGGCTTGTATTCGAGCAATAATAAAAAAGGTGCGATGAAGTTAAAGGTGTAATCACAACATGTCAGCATCATCACATCAAATCTATGTGTTATTTGATTCACAACTCTTCAAAATGAAATTTTCATTTCAAATGAACCTAACATCACAACAGTGTTGTCTTTCTGCAGTGGCTTATTCTGTGTTTGTTCTAGTATCTCGTCAGTATAGTTCAGTAAAAATGCCTAGCAGCAGAGATGATAACCTTTAACCTTCATCTCTCTCCCCCTTTCTCTCTCTGGAAGGACAAAAGTGAGTTGTGTATGTTTGTAGGGCCAGTCTCTTCCCACCTTCCCACTGAGACAGAAAGCAGGTCAGAGTAAGACTGGCTGTCCCTGAGACACATATTGTATAACAGGCTACCCAACAACACTGTGTTCAAAAATACCCAATGCTGAGATGCACTGTGTGTGTGTGTGTGTGTGTGTGCGCGCGTGTGTGTGTGTGTGTGTGTGTGTGTGCATGTGCGTGTGCGTGCGTAGGTGTGTTGTGAAAACACATATATGGGTGTACTGTATGTGCAATAAATGTGTGCACACTGTGTGAATGTGAGCAAAGGTATGGCAGTGATACAAGTGAGTCACCAGATTATGATTAATACAGTTTGTTTGCATGCTTTGCTTTTGGTCCGTTATTTAACCAGTAAATCGCTTTACATTAATCTGTGTCTCCTGTGATAAGGAGACTGTCCAAAAAAGAACGACAGCATCACTGTTTTCAGTATGAGCAGCCAAAACGACACATGTTTAAGTTCAAGTGACAAAGTCTTCTATCGGCTGTAGGAAGTGAAGTGACTTTATAGAGCAGCAGTCTGCATAGGGAGGAAGTTGGGGTGGATGGTTGGGTCACAAAATTGTGGATTTAAACACATTAAACACGACTGCTATTCATTTTCCATTTCAAACCATCAACATTGTTGTTGTTTTTTACCACATTGTCCCTAGGGATCACATAGAACCTTGAATGACATGTTGCAGTTTTCAATGGGTCTAAACACGGTGTGGTTTGACCCATTTGTCACATCATAAAACAGATTTATATTTCACCGGTGCTTTGAAGCACAGAGAAATTAAGTTGTCGTGCTGATAGGGGCATCAAAACAGTTTTGTGTGTATGTGTAGCTTGTTCTCTTCCCAGGTCTCCATGGTGGAAAGGAGGTCATGTGGCTCATATCTGTTTGGCATCCTTCCGGATCATTAAATTCATGTATTTTTACAATCAATCTATAATTTTGTTAGCCTGGGAACCAGACGAATCTGCGAGCTCATGTTTAATTTGCTCTGGCAGATACGTCTGGCCCCTCTCCCATTCAAACTGATTTCTCTGCAAAATTTATCGGGCTAACCAGTCGCAGGCGTTTATCTAGTACAAGGCGGGTTTAATATGGTATGACTACCCCATGACTGAATTCACCACATACTATAACATGATTTCTGCATATATAAATCCCCTCAGATAGATTTTCACAGGCAATGGTAGTGAAGACAAAAACTCCCATGATCCCACGCTACTTCATAATGTCATCAAACTACATTTTTTGTTATTGTTTTGATTGATAGACCATAGCAGCAGAAACTATACACTATGCGTTTAAATAAAACACAGTAAAACCTCAATAAGAGTGGTACTACTGGACACATTATTTTGTATTTTCATACAAATATTTGCACAATTAATTTACAAAGTCTACGGTTCTGTAATGAATATAGAATAATAAAAAGCTTTCGGTTGAATGACAATTTTCTTTTTTTCCCTCGTAGCCTCATAGTCACTTTTGTTGCTGGTGTAAGAACAAGAAGAAGAAAAAAGCATTGTTGGTAGGGAGAGAGCTCAGGTAACCTTAAGGCTTCAGAAGGGTGTTGAGTCTTGACAGAGTCTCTAATAATGAGACAGTGTCTGATACTGTCAAGAAGATACAGTAGAAAAAAAGGCTCTGCCCCGAGCTGTGTCTTTCATAAATAACAATGAGCGTGGATCCTGTGAACAGAGCAGCGAGTGAACCACTGATATATCATTGTGTAGTGAGGGAGTGTAATGCTTTGGTATTTAGAAACAGAACTTTATAATCAATATGTGCATTCACAATGAGCCAGTGAACAGAGACCAAGATAATGTAATCATATTTACTGGCTCACATTCATTTTCTGGCTGCTGAGTTTTAAATTAGTTTGACTGAGAGCAGAGCGGGGACGTCGCAGACGAGTACATTACAGTAATTAATACTGGAAGAAATAACAGCATGTCTCAGATTTTCTAGGTCATTTAAGTAGAGAAAAAGCCTTATCTTGGGTGAATTTCTAAGAATTTTAGATGTGTTGGATATCACATTGGTATCATTTTCACTGAAAATGTTTTGATATCTGACAAATGAGACCAGGGTTTAAAGTTTATTAGCTTTGCATTCGCTACTGAAAACAAAACTGTCTGTTATCCATGTTTTGATATGTAGGGTTCTATATATTTTTTAGCTTTTATTTCTATTTTAAGTTGTGCAATTTTAAGTTGTGCAAGACCAAGAACAAACACATGGGCAGAATAAAAAAAGGTCAAATTATCATAACAAAAGCCTTACTACTATTGCCAGAAGCAAATAGATGCACAAAGTCAAATATGATGGGCAAAGGTAAACAACAAGACTGATGTGCAAAGTCAAGGCAAAAAAACAACAGCAAGTTAACATGCAAACACCTGTGAAATTCAAGGTTGATACATGTCATTCTGTAGTAAAAAGGTAAATATGAACACATGACAGCAAAGTATAAATAAAATATCATTAGTTACAATGGTTAGTGAGACTGGGTGTTGAAAATCTTGGCTGAAATGTTTCTGTAGCCTCAAAAACCGAATCAAGTACCAAATGCTGGCATCAAATGTTTGTCAGAATTGTACTCTTCTTTATTGATTTAAATAATAAAATGACCACTTTTAGTTTGTGTACTGCTGCACGTGTTGAGACATTTAACATTTTGTTTCTATATTGAATTTCTATTGTTGAATGAAGAGTTTTGTAAATAAATATGTTTATACGTTTTTTTAAGTATCAAGAACAGTATTGTTTTACTATCTGTCTTGCTAAAAAGGACAACACATGGTGACCTTTTTACAGGCTGATTCCAATATTTTTAGAGGTAATTTGATTACCTTTTAGGTTAATATGTAAATTAATATAAATGCATATAAATGCAGTGTTATCAATGACAGTGTAGATTATATTAACAATGGATCAAATTAAGGTGCTTTTGGTGATGAACTCACCTGACTCTGTAGTTTCCCTCAGCTCTATTGAGTGTTTCAGCATCTTTTAGCAAAGGAAATTTGGTTTTACAGTAACAATGATTTTATTTCAATCCCACCTCTCTCATACCATAGTTTCCAGAGGCAGCAGGCAGCTGTTTTTTTTTAGAGAAAAAGCTCTAAAAACCCACTGTACACTACTTGCCCAACAGCAGGATGATGGCAAACAAAGTTAGCGGCTTGCTGGTGAAAATAGTGGAGCATTTATCAGCTAAAGAGACAGATATTTCCCTTAGGATTGAGTGTAGATCAATCCAGAGTGAATATTTCACTTACATCCATCAGGTGGGCAAAAACACGACTCCAGACGATTGGTGCTGCGTATCTGCTGGATGTAAATGAGAAACTGTTTGCAAACATGTTCACCATATCAACAAAGGTAATAATGTCAGTGTCAGTGTTGTGTCTATAGCGTTTTCCAGCTGCCCCAGAGTGGCCAAAATAATCAGTTATTGCAGGTTATCATAATCCAAATCATAATAACGACTTTTCATTTTTAGTTTTTGGTTAAAATGTTATGTTGGTAACAGCCTGTAATGGGAGCATTTGGAATCATGGGTTCAGTATTTCTAGAATCAATACGAACCTGGTTGTTTTTCTAATAAACCTGCTGTCTCTCCAACAAAAAAATGTTTTTCCTGTTCTGTACTAATGCGTGTGTGCCAGCTGAGCCACAGTGATGCATAGGAGGAGAGACGAATAGACAGATAGATAGATAGATAGATAGATAGATAGATAGATAGATAGATAGATAGATAGATGGATAGATAGATAGACAGATAGATAGATGGATAGATAGATAGATGGTAGGACAAAGAGGGGGAGAGAATGACTCATACTTCTGCCTCCTCCCTCCATCTCTGTTCCCTCCCTCCTGTCATCCCAGTGGTGCTTCATATCCTGATGGCCTTCATTCAAATCAGCATCTTTTCATTCATTCCCTCCCATTTACCAATGGGAAAGCTTGATCTTAGCGAGGACCGCCCACTTGTCTCCCAGCACCAATAGGCACTCTGCTTTGCTCTTCTACTTTCTCATTTGTTCATTCTGCCTTTCATTCTCGAATACTGATCTCTGTCGTTCGACCAGAATGAATGAAGTCAGTGCAGCAAACCAAACAACATTAATAGAAAGATGGAAAGCTACGTAGTGCAAGAGAGATTATGTGCATTGCCCAAGCTGCAGGTCAGAATGACAACAAATCTCAAACATCATATCTGCATTTGAGCATTCAGGACCTGAAGTACATAACAAAACACAAGCTTGCACACACATATGCACATAGAAAGGGCGAGAGAATCGCTCTGTAAATATCCTTCAATGCCAGTTCGAAGAGGAAGTGGAGAGACTTTACAAGTGTGATGTAGAAGTGATTATCTCTGAAGGAGGACAGACAGTGTTTTGTTGTGCGTCGGTCTGCACTGCAAAATAACAAAAAGGAGGGCATTAACACGGTAGTCATCTTTCATTGTAATCAGGCAGCGAGATATTCAAATGTGTAGCATCTGGCGAGGGAGCACAAATACACACCACAACTGCAGCAGATTTCTCCTGCTGAGCAGCTAAACTTGAGCAATCAGTGATTCACCATGTTGCCCAAGGGCACTACTGCAGAAGCATTTCAGGAAGGGCATGTTATTGTCACTTCTGCTAATTTAGAGGGCTGTGCAATTTGAAAAGAGGTATTCTACTTTTACATCTACTGCATTTATCCCTTCACTCACATTTTGATGATTCTTCTGACCTACTGTGATAAGAAATCTTCTGCATGTAAACTAAGTGCTTAGTAGTGTGTGAATTAGTAAAGTGAAAAATAGCTGTCAAGTATAGTATATGAGTATATGACAGGAACTCTCTCTCTGTGGGTTCGTAACTCCGATCGACTCCTTCCCCTTTCCCCAGCTACGTTTTCCAGCTTCTCCTGGGGGATCCCGAGGCGTCCCCAGGCTAGTTGAGATGTATAATCCCTCCAACGTGTTCTGGGTCTACCACGGGGTCTCCTTACAGTTTGACGTGCCCTGATAACCTCCAAAGTGAGGCGCCCAGGAGGCATCTTGATCAGACGCCGGAACCACCTCAGCTGGCTCTATTTTCGACGCGAATGAGCAGCGGCTCATCTCCAAGCTCTATCTCTAAGGCTAAGCCCAGCCACCCTACGGAGGGAACTCATTTCGGCCGCTTGCATCTACGATCTCATTCTTTCGTTCACTACCCAAAGCTCATGACCATAGGGTTTGGAATGTAGATTGACTGGTTATAAAAGGAGCTCAGCTTCCTCTTCACCAGGACGGTCCGGTACAACGCCCACATTACTGCTGATGCTGCACCAATCCGCCTGTCCATCTCACGCTCCATTTTTCCCTCACTTGTGAACATGACACAGAGATAATTGAACTCTTTCGCTTGGGACAAAAAAAAAACTCACTCCCAACCCAGAGGGAGCAATCCACTGTTTTCAGGCAGAGAACCATGGCCTCAGACTCGGAGGTACTGACTCTCATCCTGTCCGCTTCACACTCGGCCGCAAACCACTTCAGTATGTGCTGGAGATCACGGCCTGATGGAGCCAACAGAACCACATAATCTGCAAAAAGCAGAGAAGCAATTCTGAGGTCCCCAAACCGTACACACTCCTCACCTCGGTTGCACCTTGCACCTTGCACCAATCTCATATTAAAATACTAACCATCGGTTTATGGGCTTGTAAAACCTCAGCTCCCAATTTAAAGATTATTATATATTCATAACCTCAACCATTATTCAAGTCTTCAATATCTTTTTCTACTTATTATATTCATTTGCACTTCTGTATGTGACACTTAATGGATCTTCCATTCTGTTTGGATGTGCCTGCCTATATGCCTCCATAATCCACAGACATAATAAGCAGCCTCTTTCATGTGTTGAGGTGAAGTGAGTCCCTGAGGGATTGACTCTGTGCTGCTCAAAGACGAGATTTCCTCTTACAGATGAAAAGGAAATGAAAGTGGGTGGGGAGCAGCGCAAAAGAGAGAGCAGGAGAGTAAGAGAGGGAGTTCAGGGGTAAAACTGAGAGGGAAAAAAAGCAAAAGATTGAGTTTGTTTAAGAGAAAAAGAGAGCAGAAGGAAGTGGGTGGGCCATGAATGAGGGAGACAGAAAGGAAAGGGGGATTAAGTGAAAGTGAACGCAAGTAAAGCCGAGTGGAGGTTAGACAGATAATTGGTGACAGACACTGTAACAGTAGTGGTGGAAAAAATACCACAATGTAAAAATACCCCCATTAGTAAAAGAAGTATCAGCTAAACATACTTAAAGTATCAAAAGTAAACCTGACAACCCATAAATTATGGTTAAGATGGATTTATGGTTAATAGGAGTCCATAGATATCAATGGCATTAGTTTAGATTATTAGTTCAAAGTCAAATGTCTCCCGCTGATAGCACCACCACCACAGCACTGGTAACTATACATCCCGCAGGACCTGCACTTACATTCTGTCACTGACTTTGTGATAGCAGCGATGGTGGGAAGGTCCACCTTGTTTCATTAATGAATGTGGAAGTGTGCTTTGCAGTTGCCGTATTTACACAGTTTCATTCACTGATAGAGAGCAGCTATTTTGGTGAGCAGCAGGTTTGCAGTGGAGATGGCTCTGCTAGATGTGTGTCACTGAAAAGGAGAAGATAACGAAGCCGTTTTTGAACCAACAAGTCACAGTTCATGCAGTCCCCAGGTGCAGGTGGTACCCACATTTTTGAGGAAGCACATCAATCACCTACAGCTCCAAATAGCTCCATGTAGCCTCTGTAGCTATGCAGTGGCCTTGCAAATCTTCCTGGCATTAGATCTAGAGGTCTTTAAACCTTTCTACCCCGAGGAGACAAAAAAAGGAAGAAGGACAACAAAAAGGACATTAAAGATGCAAAAATAATTAAATTTTTTGTCTCTCTCCTATGAAATAGACAACGCAATATCAGGGACGCAATATAGCAGAATGTTTCATAAACACAAACAATTACGGATGTGCATGTGTAGTGTTTTTTTTTCCTCATATGGGAAATCGGTTTCAATCCGACTCTCTGATAAGATCTAATATCAGAGATCTGGTTAGACAGCACGCAAGACCTTCATATTCTGTAATTGAATTAGTGTTGGTCTTGGGAGAACTGAAAGCGTGTGTGTGTGTGTGTGTGTGTGTGTGTGTGTGTGCGTTTGTAGGTGTGCATGCAAAGCACAAAAGTACAGAGTCTGGGATAGATAGATACCGCTATTTAAGGAGTTGACCTGATGGTGGCGCTGCAGCAAGTGTTAAATTAATTCATGAATTGTTTTTTCTGTATTCTGTGGACCACACATTTCATGACAACACAGTCAGTTAACAGCATGTACCTTACTGCGACTGCGGCTACGTGATGGTGCTCACACACACCGGGAGAGACTCACCTCCCACATCAAAGCCCGTTAGACTACGTCACACACACAGGTTACCCACAAGGCCACCGTCCTAATGTTCAGGTGTTGTTTTAGAGGGCCTGAAGAAACGATGTCTTTTGTAATTTAATTTGGAGGACTCGTTGAAAATAAAATAGGAGTCACATCAAAACGAACCAGTTAAACTACTAATGGTCTTGTTTCTTTGAGAGTGTTCTAAAAACTTGGCTCCTTTTAGGAAACATGCTTATTCACTTTACTGCTAAGTGTTAGATGAGAAGATCAACACCACTCTCGAATCTGTCTCTTAATGTGAAGCTACAGCCAGGGGCCACTTAGCTTAGCTTAGCACAAAGACTGGAAACAAGGGGAAACAGCTAGCCTGGCTCTGTCCAAATAACAAAATTCGCCGACCAGCACCTCCAAAGTGCAGTTAACGATACGTTATATAAACTACACATTTATGAGAGTTATGTGCCTAACTATTTATCGTTTCAGGAATTTCCATATATCATCACTTGTTAGGGAGAGTCATGGTGATTGTGCATTTCAGTGAACCAAGTGAAATTATCTCACTTCATTAATAAAGATTTCACACAGATAATATTGAGAAAATATTCAGAGCGATGTGTCCGTTTTGCAGTATAAACTCGCACTCACACACCACCAAAACTACCATGTGTGAAAAATCTCACAGGAAATGGAAAACCAGTGCTCTCTTGACCACTATCAAATGAAGGAGAATGTATGAAAAAACACATGTGTTCAAATCTGTAATCGACTGAGCAGAGCCGAGTGTTGCAGAGTGGAGCGGAGAGGGTCTAATGATCAAACAGGGGTCTAAATATAGGATGCTGCTGCATGATTTCTTCTGCTTGAGTAGGGAATCACCCAACCTCAGCTGAGAATGAGGGGAGAGATGAAAGGAAAGGAAAGGCAAGAAAAGGACAGGAAGGGAAGACGAGGAGTTAGGGCCATGTTTAGAAAAATGTCATGGTTCTGTCAGTGTATGATCGAGTTTGTGTGTGTGTGTGTGTGTGAGAGAGAGAGAAAGTGAGAGAGAGAGAGAGAGAGAGAGAGATGTAAGCTCAGTCACATGGCTCTGCAGCCTTTTTCATCCATCACAACATAGAGGAGGGCCAGCAGCACTGTAATCTCTGTGGATCTGTCTATAATGCTGGCTGCTTTACAATCAGTCCATCGTCTCACCGTGCTGGTTACAGTGTTGTGGCCTCAGTAGAAAGTGACTAAAAGAAGCAGTCCACAGGCCACATTCAATTGGAATTTTTTACTTTTTTTTTTATCAAATCTTTAACCAGGTTGGTCCCATTGAGATTACAAGATCTCTAACCAGATGACCTTTCCCAACTCCTAAATTTAGAGGCATGTCTATCAGAAATAAAGAAATGGATGGGTATGAACTTTCTGCTGTTAAATGCTGACTAAACAGAGTCATTAATCGTTAGAACAGCCAAATATGGGCATTTGCTTGAGAATTTTTGTGTTAACGTAGATGGCTCTTTTATTTTTGAAAGCTCAACCATCAAAAACCTTGGAGGGATTTTTGATTCTCGTCGACATACCAATCTCATTTCAAGGCTTTTACAAAGACAGTTTTTTTTTAATTTTAGTAATATTGCTAAAACCTGACCAATTCTATCATTGTGTGATGCTGAAACTGCAATCCATGCAACAGTATCTTCCAGACTTGATTATTGTAACGTGCTTTTCTCTGGCCTCTCAGTTGTACTACTAGAAGTCTTCAGCTTGTTCAAAAGGCTGCAGCTAGAGTAAAAAAAAAAAAATTAATAAATCTAATGATACAACCCGATCTGGCCTCTCTTCACTGGTTACCAGTGCAAACTGGAGATGATTGTAGGGTTCTTCCATTACATGTTAAAGAAGCACGTTCAGTTCATTATAATCACTTCATTAAAGCCTACCCTAGAACTTAATACTTTGATGTCTTTACAGTGGTTGTTTTATTTTAACAATTTTATTTGCTTGCTGTATGTTTTGCCTTATGTGTTCTTTTTAATCGTGAAGTGCATTGGGACCATGTTGCATGGTGATTCTGCGCTTTAGATAAAGCTGACTGATTGATTGAATACAGTGTTTCAAACAACAAGCAATCATTAAACAGAGATAAAACAAAACACACAATAGCGAATCAGAAAAAATCATTTGTGAGTTGCTATTGGATTGCAAGTGTTGACTAAAAAAAAGAAAAGCAGTGGTGGAGGAAGAATTCAGATCCTTTGCTTAAGTAAAAGTACCAATAAAACAATGTAAAAATAGTATTAGCAATTGGGTCACACGATAAATAAATTGGGTAGGAAATAAGAAAAAACAAATCTAACCATCTGAGAAGGGAAATGCCTCTTTGGTAACAATTCATAGATATCGAAAATGTGACAGGGAGCCACTTTTTATAAGGAGTCACAAACCAAAATGTTGGGAACTACTGGTTGAATCTGTAAAAATACATTGTATTTTATAAAGTTATTGAATGTTTATATCTTTACACACGGAATCTTAATCCGCAAAGTAACTAACAAGCATTGCTGTGAAATAAGTGCAGTGGATTAAGTAAAAGTACAACATTTGCCTTGAAAAAGTGTGGCGGAGATACTCAAAGAGCAAAGTATTGAGTAAATAAAAATGAGTTATTTTCCACCTCTGCAGAAAAGAAAAGCTACAAAAACAAAACAAAAAAAACAGGAATAAATTGGTGACACCAGCTTTTTAACTTCTGCTCCTGGGTTTCATTTCTTGTGGCTGTCATAAATGTAAGGGTGTCATGTGAGCAGAGGGTGACACCCTGCGGCCGGCAGCGTGCGCCCACCTGTCGTACCAGACGCCACCGACAGGCGGCGCTGTCGTTAAACAGGCCAGCGTCTCCCCGCTGACTTCCTCTCTTGACCCGAGTCTTCTTCTTCTTCTTCTTCTCTGCCGGCGTCGCGTTTCTTTCTCTTCCGGTTGTCGTCTGTTCGTGTGGCAGGTACACAGATTTCCCACCGAGGTGGACTTTTAAAATCTTAATCAATCTTCGTGTAGTCGACATTCCCGCACAAGAACAACCACAGATTTAGATACATCTCTTTACTGGGCGCACTTCCGCCGCAGTATGATTTAGATGCGGCCCTCATTAAAGGTTGAAAATGACGTTTGAAAAGTGCTAACTCAGGAGCCCCACATCAGCTAGTGCACCGCCGGAAAACCGCTTGTTTTATTTATAATTGTCCATTTCTTTAGTCTGATATGTGCTTTCACATCGACACATGGCTGCCACTGTTTCATTACGAAGCTGTCTCGACACAAACACATTTGTTTACATCGTGCAAAGCTTCCTTTCAATTCAGACGTGCTAATGTAGCTCATGTTTATCATGTTTAATGTTCGTATATTTTTTTTTTTATTCAGATTAACCAGTGTCGAAATGGCCAAGTCCAAGAACCACACAACCCACAACCAGTGTAAGTATGACTGCAAGTGTTGAGCTGCGTTTTTAAGTTGTTTGAGGATCCAACTTTTTTGCCTGCATGTCCAGTTCAAATGTACTCAGGTGTCCTTTGCAGGTGAATGCTGAACAGATGAGTTAAGTTGTGTTTGTTGTTTCTCTTTCCAGCTCGTAAAGCCCACAGGAACGGGATCAAGAAGCCCACATCTCAGCGTTATGAGTCACTGAAGGGGGTACGTACTGTTACAGTGTTGTGTTGTAGAGATGCTGTGTTTGCATACTTCATACATGTGTACTGCATACATAAGTCAGTCCATGTGTACGTGCAGCAGGTCGGGAATCATTTCTCCCCTACCCTGATCTCACTTTGGATACACGATTTACCCATTTTAGGTATATTAGTGGTGCAAGATTGGGTATTTGTGTGTTGGAGCATTTAGACTGATGGTGCAGTGAAGACAGGCTGTGTTCCTGCATACAGGAAAGCAGAGTAGAACATTGTACAGATAGCCAGAAAATTGTCTTTCTTCATCGGGAAATCTTGTTAGGGAAATGTTTCTTGATTTCCTTCCTAGATTGCAGAAACAGATTTCTTAACTCTGAGTGAGAGTGAGATCTTTAGTTCCATGTGTCTCTGCTATTGTGGTTTGGGATGCACTTCAGTAATGTCCAGCCTTGCCTGGAGAATAATGCAAGTTAGCTTTTTTTTCCTTTAGTTTCTTTTAGGTAGTAATCCTGAGTTATTTAGCTGGAGAGCTGTTCACTGCAGTTTAATCCCAAACTATCATCAGCTTGTTTTATATCAAGAACAAGAGCCTGTATTAAACATGGTGACAGTATCTGAGTTAGTCCTCCTGTTGGTTATTGTATTGTGTGGAAAACTGGCTCATTTTTCAGAGTAACCGGTGGGCAGCTGTTATCAGTTGCAGCTGGTTATCAAAACTTTATGAAATGTAGTTTTGCTCAGCTAACACTGCAACATTGTTTCCACAAGTATACAATTCCCCTTAAGATACTCTTTAAAATATTATGATCCTAGTAGGTAGCTGATTTGTTGATCAACTGTTTTTATAAATTACAAGAAACAGATTCCCCCCGTCCATGCCAACTATATTACGACTACTCAGATGTGGAATCAAATGCCGCCTAACATGTCGTTTGATTTGCGTTTTTTTTCACCATCAGCCCATTTGTCTTTCTTTATTGTTTTGGAAGTTGTTTGATTATTTAGCTTTCCTAATAGATCTTGGAATTGTGCATCACCACCACCTTGTGTCCCACCTGCTCACTTCACTGTTTCCTTTCTTTGCTGCAGGTGGACCCTAAGTTCCTGAGGAACATGCGCTTTGCTAAGAAGCACAACAAGAAGGGCATGAAGGCGGCGCAGAAGGCAGTGCAGGCGAAATAAGCCGCCATCCGGCCACCTCCCATGTCTGTCAGCGTTCCATGTTTCCACCATCACAATAAAGCTATGCTTTGTTAACAAACCAATGCCAGATTTTTCCCTTTTATTGTAACTGTCACAGTCTGATCAGGTGGATTGAATCACTTGATTGGCTGCCTGGGATTTCCTCCAAGGAGATGTTAGCTGTTTTGGTTCATCATTCATCAGAACCGCAAAAGAGGATTAAAGTTTCATAGGACGTCCAGGAGTTGAGTGACCCATACCATATTACTGCAACATGTCTGGTTTTATTCTGACCTTTCCTGTCTATATTTTTATTAAATGAAGGTAAATGTCCAAAAAATCTATAAAACAGAATTTAAAGGTTCACTTTTAAAAAATGTGTTTAGACATTGCTTTCTTTTAGAAATGTGATTGAACTCAACTTCCACCAAGCCGGTTACATACAGCCAGGTAAATCTCAAGTATGAAGTTTGATAGAAGGCCCACTGTATGGTTTAGAAAGCCCAGCCTTTCAGACTCATGGATGTGGATAGCGCCGTATCAAATACAAGATTTAACTGAGAAACGTCCTCAACTGATCTAAGAGAGCTGTGAAAAGAGCTTTTACAAAAGGGAGAGAGTTTATTTCTCAAACATCGTAAGATGTCAGTTTATTTTCCACTTTTCTCTTAACGTTGGGTTTTGAGGCATCAGTAGATACATGGTCCAATCTACCTACCTGCATGGTCTGACAACATGTGTCTTACTATCCACATGTTAGAAATCAATTTGATATGGTTTGCTTCACTCTTCATTTACATACTTGAAGTACAGATCTACTGCTGAATTATAACTCTACCACCTTCCTTACCTGCCTTACTGGGTCTTTTCTGTCAAAGCATCTGATAGTAGCCCTGCTTGAATAAACGCAGCACCTTTTTCAGCTCTTTGTTCCTCAAACAGCCCTTCTGTTCACCTGAGCAAAGATGTAAAGACATTCAGGACAGGCTAAAAAAGAAAGAGGAGACACCATGAAGAAAAATGTCTTGGTAGAGTACAACATTTATCATAGATACTCATTGAAATGATTGACTAGTAGGAAGTAGGCATAGTTAAAAGTATAAATCCTATATAGGACTGCAGTAAAGTGCACTTTTGCAAAATGAAACCTAAATTTAAGCAAATTATTCAAAGAAAAAACGAATTGAGTGGGCACAGATGTAAGGCAATCTGACAGGGCCTTGATGCCTGGAAGGCTTTTAAGCTTAATGTCCCCTTTGTGTCATAGTATAGTTTCAGTTTTCTCGGTTTACTCTGTACCGACATTGAAGAAACAGTTCACAGGTTCAAGTGGAAGGAAATACTGCAAGACATGACAGCAAAATAAAAAGTAAATTAATAAATTGAAATAAAATTACAAAATTCAATAATAGGTAGATAAATAATTATTTACCTTAAACTAAAAAGGGGCAGATTTAAAAAAAAAATGTTTTTATTTAATCCATGGGTCACACATTGAATTTCCGACATTTTATTTTCGTGCAACAAATCAGTTTGCGTCATGTCGTCACTTCCGCTGACGCTGACCCCGGCTTGCATCATTTCTCGTCTCTGGTCCTGCGGGGGGCAGACAACATGTGAGTATCTCCCACATCCATTCAAACTCAATAATCCCGGCGCCAAGGTCCGCTTTCAGTCGCGTTTCACCGCACAGCTGCGGCCGTCTGAGAAACCTCCAAACGTCGCTTTTAACAAACTTTGCGCTCCGTTAAACTAGGAAGAGAAGTGACTGAAGCGTCCACCGCCGTTAGCTTAGCCTGCCGGCTCACAACAAGGAGGCGTCATTCCTGCGAGGGGGACCGCTGCGGAAAAGTGACTTACTGGACTTCATGAACTAGTTTGGGCCAAGTTTCTGCGTTTGCATGTTCGACGTGGAAGTATTAGTGTTAGACAGGCTTGACTTTAGCACATAAAATGTAAAAAAGGGACCGTGTGTCCTGTTTAAAAACTACCGGGATCTGACAGGTCGGGTGATACTAACAGGATCTGTGCAGGGTGGGAGACACATTTTAATGCTCACCTCATCGTAGCGTTATAAATCAATGAATGTGTGCTGAAGATGAGTTTTAATTTGTCTCAGTTCAGCAGTTTGTAAAAGGGCCAGTAATGGGTATTTTTAATAGGTAATATTTATTGACATCATAGCCCTAAATGGGGGAAACCAAAAGATGTATTGTGATCTTTCTGGCATTTATTCCCTTGTCTTCCTGCTCGACAAGTCTATCAAATACATTTTTGTTGTCTGTGTTTCGGCAGAAGCCATGGTGGAGCCAGTCCCCGAGTCCATCAACTTTCCCTCTGAGGAGGAGAAGATCCTGCACTTCTGGCAAGAAAAGGACTGTTTCCAGGAATGTCTCAAACAGTCCAAGAACAGGCCCAAGTAAGTCCAACTGTTTCTGGTTTATAATTATTGATTTATCAATCAAAAATATATTAAGGCTGCTGAAAGTTACTTATTTTACTCTACTCATTAAACTAGTCTGTAAATGTAATGGATGTTACAATATGCTTTTCATGTTTGTTGAGGAAATGTATTCTGATATGTTTTGATGAGAAATGATTGTGAATACTTAGCGAGTGGTTTAGAACAACAACATAGTCACGTCGTTGCTTTTTTTAATGCTGGGAGTGGTTTAAAGATTGTTCTTAGTGATTGTCATATCAGCTGTTGCACTGCCAAGCAAAGAAGTGGCATTTCCTGGCTGACCAGTCCTTCGTAGACACACCTGTATACTTTAAATATTTTATGTCCGTATTCGTCCATCATATGAAAACATTTAGTGAGACAATGGACCATTCAAATCAGTTAAATGGGTTTATGTTATATGTTTAAAGTAAGTCAGCACAAGCATTAAATGTTAAGTAAGAAACTTGTGTTTTTTTAACAATGGTATTCACTACAATAAATGGGAAATGGGTTTGAAAAAAAACTTTGGGTCGCAAGTATTGATTGGAAATGACGTCAACATTTGAACTCTATGCTCATATCTGATGACTTTTGTTAAACAAAGTAAGTTTGCAGTAGTTAAGAGGAACTGTGGTCACATGCAGATCCTCACTGGAAGAGATTTAACAGAATATTTGCTAAATGACACTAACAAATGACCCTCTCTGAAATGACTCTGAACCAACCAAATGACCGTGACAGTCTCCAAAAAAAAGAACAGCATGAACTTCATATTGTAAAAACAAACAATCGACTGGATAGATGTCAATACATGATAGAATTTAACCCACCAAAAGGTTATTTATGTTTTTCCATACTCATTGTTTTGTTGTTTTTCTGTATTAAGCAACCATGGACACACTCCTAATGAGCAGTGTTCATTTTGTGTTTCTGTTTATTTGCCTGCTTGGTTGAGAGGAAGGTGTTTCCAGACATCATAGTCATTTTGTCATATCATCTCATATCCAACAACAGAAAATACTGCTAGGTGCTAGGTGACTAGATTTTAAAAAAATGTTTTGCTGCCCATTTCCCACCCAGGTACACCTTCTACGATGGCCCTCCTTTTGCTACGGGCCTACCCCACTATGGGCACATCCTAGCTGGCACAATCAAGGACATTGTTACTCGCTTTGCCCACCAGAGTGGCTTCCACGTGGACCGTCGCTTTGGCTGGGACTGTCACGGCCTGCCTGTGGTAAGGATCTGTCAGTCTTAATATTGTTGAAATCAAATTTTACAGAAAGTTCTGCGTAGCTTAAAAGATTTATCCCTGGGTGATTAATTTGTCTCATGTTGTGTGTGTTTTTGTAGGAGTATGAGATTGATAAGACTTTGGGGATCAAAGGGCCTGAGGATGTGGCCAAGATGGGCATTGCTGAGTACAACAAGCAGTGCAGAAACATTGTCATGAGATACTCCAACGAGTGGGAGGTGAGCAGGAAACAGGGAAAAAAAATATCCTACTGTGAGAGAACATTGTAACCATACTTGTGTGACCTGTTTTATTTTTTTTCATGTATCAATCAATAAAAGCAGGTCTGACCTAAATCAGTGCATTAAAGCTGCTCTAACACATAGTGACGCTACATATAGGTATATCTCATATGTGCAATATGGTGAATATCTCTTAGTAAGTTTAGTATTCCTGAAGTTAAATAAGTACTGCCCTAAAAGTAATGCCCTGCAGAATGTTGGCTTATGTTCATTATGTTGTTTTGGTTTGCTATGTGTATGTTCGCTTTGTACCTAGGCTTCAGTGAGGCGAATGGGAAGGTGGATTGACTTCAAGAACGACTACAAGACTCTCTACCCATGGTTCATGGAGACTGTCTGGTATGAATGTTTTCATCTTATCTGTACATGTTTTTGGTTAAAGATGTATAAATTGTATTTTTGCTTAAATACAAAGAATAAAATTTAGCCACTGTTTGATATATTTGCACAAAGTCATTTTCATTAGAGATTTATTTTGATTTAAAGTATCTACTCCACTTAATAATTTATTTAGCTTGATTTGCAGCCAGGCTTTCAACATTTAGGTCCCGGAAGTGCACAGATGGCAATGAATATCCACAATTTATGTAGAGTACAACACTTAAAGCAATATATAATTAAAAAGTGCAATACAAACCAGACTCAAGTTTGTCTTCTTTTGCACGCAGTCTGTCTCTCCTTCCTTTTTTAAGTTTTTTATGCTTCTTCTGTTCATTCAGGTGGGTGTTCAAACAGCTCTATGACAAGGGTCTGGTTTACAGAGGTGTCAAAGTCATGCCTTTCTCCACTGCCTGCAACACCCCCCTGTCCAACTTTGAGTCCCACCAGAACTACAAGGTTGGCTCAGATCACAAGCCCCTCACACCTCAGCTGGTTTAATGCAGCACCAGTAACGAAATCTACACTTTGGATGTAAATATTGAACTGACTACTGACTCTGTTTCATTTTTGTCTCCAGGACGTTCAGGACCCATCGGTGATTGTCAGCTTCCCATTGGTTGAGAATGAGGATGTTGCTTTGATCGCCTGGACGACCACACCCTGGACGCTGCCAAGCAACCTGGCTCTCTGTGTTAACCCGGAGTTCCTGTACGTCAAGGTCAAAGGTGAGAGACAAAACTTGACACAAGTGCTGTGTCCCAATTCCACATACTAATTCTATAAAGTATAAACAGTATACTACATACTAATCTTTATAGTATACTGGTTTTGGAGTTAGTATTCAAGAAATCAACATACTTGTCCATTTTATACTAACAGGAGATTATATAATACTTGTTATGTATTAACTAATACGATGTTACAGCTAATCAAAGAGACGGAAATAAACATTTAATAGTTATTTCATTTTCCTGGAGCTGTTTCACTACAGCAATTAGTTTTAATTTTTTTCCAGCTGTGAGTAGCTCTTCTATTTCCTTTGTGCAACAAATCAACAGCACCCTTAAAGCACAAGGCTTTTTCGAAGTATGCATATTGAGTGTTTATGAGTATATTTAGTTTTTTACTTTTCTACTGCGAACACCCTACATACTCAAAACCTGCATAGAATTGGTGTGTGGCATGGAATTGGGGCACAATTTAGGACTGGACTGAATGTTTCTCTGCAGAGCTTGTTGGTCTGAAAAGTTTTGTCCAAATATAATCTGGTCCCAGTGTTACCTGTGGTTAGGGTACTTTTAAAAATTGTTATTTTGTGGCTGTCGTCTGTAGTTTCTTCAAGTCAGTGAAGAGAAAAAAAGGAAAAATCTGCTCAACAGAACACAAACATGTTTGTGTTATCAGGATTGGTAGTTTTGTTGAACATTTAAGTCTGTTAAACAAACTTAAATGCTATAGCCTAAGGCCAAAGTTTTCTGTCTGGAAATCTTGTTTCCCTTGTGGGTCTAGTGTTGTGGACCACAGTATTAGCTGATGGGTGTTTTTATTCAGAAAGAACAAACAAGAACAAATTAACAGAGAAATAGTGCTGCCTTGGCAATTTGCACCCAGAGGAAGGGATTTTTGTAGCATAATGTGTTGGTGGACTCTAGCCTCTGGCAACATGTTAGCTGATGAAATGAGACGAGACTCTGTGACTGAAACTTTGTTTTGATCTACAACTCATTGGACGCTTCACATTCATAAGCAGTAACGTGATGCTAAGGCATAACTGATGTTCATGTCGGCTCCAAGTGCATGTAGACAGACCCACGTAAAATGGCCATGTCAGAATTAAACAAAAGACCATTTAAAAAAAAGTTGTGTATCATCTTTGCTAATGATTTCTATAGGTTGCTCCAAGAAAGGTTTTTGCAATTTTAAGTGATAACTTTGTAACGGCACAGACCAAAATTGACGTGTTTGTAAAGGCACAATCTGTGATCCAAATCTAACATTAGACGTGCTATCTCTCTCGAACTGAAAGGTCTTTTAACGCACAAAACCCTAGACAACAAGCACATTTAATTCTAAAACGAAGGAAAGAAAACCTAGAGCAAATGTATGATTATAAGTTTCCTTTAATTTTAAGAACATTAAACCTGTGTCTTATCAAGTATTTGTGCTTTATGTCGTCACTTCTGTCAGACACGTGGTAAATATACACTCTGTTGACAGTTTATTTGGTACTCCTAGCTAATGCAGTCTAATCCAGAATACTGGATGTTTCAATACTTTGTCCACCGCTATTTATTTAAAACAAAATGTTTGCATGGCTGAAAGGGCAAAACAAAACAATTGAAGATGTGATTTGGGTTGTTGAAAATATAATGGCCATTTTCATTATTTTATAGACAAAACAATTTATCTATTAATTGAGAAAATAATTAGGGGATTAATCAGTAATGACAATAATCATTATTTGCAGCCCTAGTTATATAAGACAGAGTTAGTTTTAGCAAGGTGTGCCTAATAAACAGGCAACTGAATGTATATTATAGCTAAAATCATGGGCCGATTGACAGAAAATTGATTGATGGCAATTTTGATATTCAATCAATTAAACCCAAATCGTTTTGACACAAAACATTTGAAGGTTTCACCCCCTTAAACATGAGCACTTGCTGCTTTTCACAGTTTTATGTAATTATTAATTGTTTTTTGGCCTTTCAAACAATGTAAAGAATTTTAAGATGTCACTTATGGCTCTGAAAACTTCAGTATCTGAGGTTAATATACACAAGCAAAAAACATTTATCTTTATTTTTTTTCTATTACAGAGTAATATTTAATTATTAAAACATAATCCACAAAGAAAATACTAATCAATTGCAGCCCAATATGTATAATTTCTTTGATTACTGTAAACATTTTTATCAACTAAATAATTAGTTTATAGAAGGGACACATTTTTGTCAATATCTTTATTACCATGTGTTTGTTTTCCACATCAGACATTGTGACTCGCCATAGTAAGAAAAGCACAGTTGTACCAATAAAGATGGCTCTATTTATTCAAGTGTTCCACTAAGCCGGGGCCGTGAGCCAGCAAGCACAATACCAGGGCCCTGAAACTAAAGAGGCTAAATGGAATCCAGCCATCAGTACTTTTATTATTTACACCTGTGCTTTTTTTACTGTGACATGTCAAACGGTCTTCTGTGAAAAGGCCCGTCACACTTACTTAAAACAACAGATTTGTTCGTGTACATTTATATGTGGTTCAGAACATGAGAATATGGATGAAACTCAAATCAGGTCACTTAAAAAAGTGTTGTCCTTGTTCAAATATATATATATAAAAAATACTCCAGAGAGGTGGCTAGTGTTTCTCAGTTATCCTCCTGCTGTAGTTTTTGGTTCCCTGTGAGAGAAACTGGTGGGTTTTTAAAAGGATGACCTAGATTCATACCAGTTTGTTGTAGCTTCTTTGATCCTGCAGGGGGCACTGTTGACGCACAGTCTGTCATCCTCACTGCACTGACTGTGCTGTGCTGCATGGGAGACCGCCTTAGAATACCAATGAATGTTTTTTTTGTTTTTTTTATCAGCTCAGTCTCTCTTTTTATCTTCCGTCCTCTCTCTCTCTCTATCTCTCTCTCTCTTTTGCTCCATCTTCATCCAATTTTTTCCCTCCTCATTTTCTTATCGCTCTCTTTACCTCCACATCCACCTGTTTTTGTCCTTCGTTGTTCCCTATTTTCTCTCAGTCTGTCTCTTCTTCTGTCTTTTTTCCCTCACTGCCTTTGTCGCTGTTTGAGTTGAGGGCTGTCAGCAGCAGCAGGTCTGAGCTGTGCACTCATTTGTCACACCACTGAGGGGAAGAAACATCTTTTAGTGAAGCTGCCCCCTTCTCTCTCTTTTTGTGTCTCACTGTCATAGGCCACTTGGTTTTTGCCCTCTTCACAACTGTTGTCCCTGCTGTTCTCAGTCTCTCCGCTTTTTTTTTTTTTTTTTTCTAAAACCCACATTTTGCCACTTTTCCAGGAAAATTCACATTCCCAAAATGTCAGGCAGTTATCCTAACTTTTTAACAGCGTTGGATTTATTTAGCTCACTTGCTGGCTGAGTGGTTGTAGCCAGATGATGGGGTCCTTACCTAACCTTGACTTTATGGCTGACTGTATTGTTATGAAGCAGGACTTGACATTGAAGTTTAGCAGACTTGCATGTAGCATTGCTATTAGATACCCGGATTCAAACCATGCTTGATGAGTTGCTGTTTATCATACATAAAATTCAGTTCAATAAACATAAATCATTCTGCATGGGGCTATTTAGATGGCAGACTTTCCAAATTACCAGAGCACCCCTCCAAAAAATAATAATTTCACATCATATTGATCAGTATCTTCATTCCCACTTCATTTACTGTAAGATTTGGAAGCTGGGGGGGGGGGGGGGGGTCTTCGTCATGTGATGAAGACTTACTGCATATATTTCTTGTTAGTCTACATAATAAATGTTTCAGATGGATTGTGCTCTCCATTATTATTATTTTCATTTTTTATTTTTAGCTTGGGACAATGAATATACAAATAACAAGGCAGTGCAACCATGGCAGAAATGCGATGTGTTCTTGTTAAAAGTGTGGCTCGATTTAACAACAGTTAAGGACATAAGTAACATAAGGAGCTTCGGGTTAATGATAAGTCTACATTTATTCCAGACACAGGCCTGGCAGCAAAATGTGAAAACCCTAGTCAACAAATGCATTCACATGTTTTTCTGTTCATCTCTCAGATAACGCCACCGACAAGACCTACATCATGATGGAGGCCAGGCTGGGAGCTCTGTTTAAGTCGGAGAGTGAGTACACTCTCCAAGACAAGTAAGTAACATTGTAAAGGAACACAGTAAAGCGACCAGCTAACCAAACATAGTTCATTCCCACTCATTCCATATATTGGTACAATTGACTGGCAATAAAGAAGGCATGTTGAAAAATGTCTTAACTGGCAGGAACCTTTTCTTCTACAAGTCCACATAGACTTTATTTGAATGCTAATTACCAAAAACAGTGTCTCATGCATGGGTGTATAAAGACAACAGGGTCTCATGACTGACTCAGCTACCAACACAACCCTAAACCTTACAAAAGGTTTTTCCCCTTGTCAATTAAAACATTAAAATATGGGAATGCTCAATATCATATCCTATGAAATTTTTTATTTTTTTTATTTCCTATGGTGTAAAAAAACTAAACAAATCCCCCCATGATCCTTTGGGGGCTCCATAGAAACTGGAAAGGAAGGTAGGGTGAAGAAAGTAGGATTTTAAAAAGGCACCCATCCATCCCCAGTAGAAATGACTCCCCTGTAGTATCAAGTTAAGGCACGTTTTTGATCTGTGTTTTGTTTATTTGAAGTATTGCCTGTATGTTTTTAGAAGTTGTAGTTGTACAAGGTTTGTCTGTGCAGGGAAGATGAATTACAGATATTGAAGGATGTTGTTTTATGTGTTTTTAGATTTCCTGGCAAGACGCTGAAAGGGAAAAAATACAAGCCTCTTTTCCAGTACTTTTCCAAGGTTTGTAGACTCGGTGCTCTTGTTCCTATCACTTTCATTACCTGTCTAACCACAAATTTGCATCTCAGTTTATGTTCTCTAAATCTGTCCTTAATCTCTCTCTTACTATCTGTGGCTCTATTTATTTTGCTTTCTCACCACTCGCCTTCCTTCATCTAATTCTCCTCGTCCTCGTTTCACTTCAGTGTGGAGAGAAAGGAGCGTTCCAGGTGGTGATGGATAACTACGTCAAGGAGGAAGAGGGTACAGGAGTGGTCCACCAGGCACCCTACTTTGGAGCTGTGAGTGTGGTCATTTTCCTGCTCTATTTTCTTAGTCTCTGTTGTAACCAGAGTTACCTTAATATGTAGAGGGATGTAGTGTCAAGTTATTAATCTGTTATTATTATTTTTTTGATTAGAATTAAGTCTTTTTATTTATATATATATAAAAGGTACACTAGTGTATGATAGCATGATAAGAGCATTTAACACTTTATCAGTGTTTTAGGCATAAGCCTGGTAGTCAGAACTCTCTATCAAGACCAAGAACCATACCAACAAAGATTTTTAAAGACTAACAGAGTATGATCTATATCAAGCCTTTTAAAATTTAGAAATTGCACAGTTATAGTGTAGTGTGGTGGCTGAGGACGTGGAGGAGGGAGACAGTTCGTTTGTCCTGTGTGCAGCCCTGACCATTGATCCTGCTCCCTTCTGTCACTGTCACAGGGCTCCACCTGCTTCTGTCAGGCTCAGTACGCCCACCGCCCTCCTTTTTAGTCATAATGTACTTCACTTCTTTGAGTGATTTGGAATTCGACAAGTTGAGAAATGAACTTTTAAAATGTTGCCTCGAGTAAGCTTGTTGGTCCAGTGCTGCAGATGCTCATATGGAGCACGCACCGGAGTAAAACAAGGTCACCTTAATTGAGTGTAACTATGTGTGGCTTCCCTGTCATGCAATGGTAAAAAACAGTACAATACTAGAGGACATGTCGACACATTCTCCAGTTATCTAACCAGGATTTTCTGATTATTAGATGACTGCTCTGCCTCCTGAGCCATGCCGCCCCACATGTAGTCATTGCTTTATATATCACTTTACAAGATGACGTAATGCTCACTATAAACAAGTTCATGACACTTGAGAACTATGACTGTGTTTGGGATAACCATTTAATTAAGAGTTTTGTCATATTATAAATATAGAAAAATATCTCACATCTGACTATTTGAAAACCTCTCATGGGTATTATGTTTCTTTGTGTACTCACTTTACATTGATGTGTCCACTTATTGAAGAAAATGTATGAAATATTTGTATTGAATGCTACAGTACCCGTGTATTCCTACTGTCCAAATGCCAGTGTGGCAGCACTATCAGAGGTATTGGGTCATTGCTAATAGGTTAGATGTCCTTGTCAAGGGCAGATGGATGCCCCTGTGGCTGTAGCCAGCTGTGGATACATTCTGTCTTAGCTTTCTCTTTGTGCTCTCTTATTTCACTGGAGCTCAGTCCCTAAAGTGTAAACCCTTCACATCAACATCTAACTTACATTTGCATTTAAATGTTACATTTTTTTTATTTGCTAACTGTTTTGTTACGTAGTGAACAAATTCACATTGATTAGTCGGTAAAGATCAGAAGCACAAATGCACTTGTTCTGAAGATGTACAGTGAGAAGCAATGTGAAGTAGAAGTACATTTTTCAAATTTTATGTTGTTATGACTAGATGTGAAATGACCCTGTGAGCCATCCATCTTGGATCTTGACAGGGTGTTTGAATACAAAATACATTTACAGCCGGACAGTACTCAGATCTTTCATGCATAGCTGTCACATACCAGTAGTGTTTGTTTCAACACCGCAAAAAGTATCCAGCCCAACAAGGAATTTAATATGGAGCCATAACATATCTTTAAACTAGTGAAACTGGCTGCCAAAGGGGTTAGATAATTACTTATTTTTATGTACGGTTTTGAACTATTTGGAGAATATTATTGAAACAAATGACATGAACTTAAAATAAATGTGTCACTGTGTCAAGATAATGTGTTGATTAATTAATTTGATAATTAACACATTTTCAAGATGTAGTAATAGGCTACAATATATGACTTTGTTATAGTTAGGACTGCTAGCAACAATTGTTTTGCATTATTGATTGATCTGACGATTATTTTCTCAATTAATCAATTAATAAATAACAACAGTCCAAAGCCCAGGGGGATTAAGTTATTATATAAGACTAAGTATTAATATATCAAGTATTTATATATGAACTCTAGTTACAATATTTTTTTTTTTTTTTTTTTTGCAGTGAATTTTAGATAGATTGGATAATGAAAATGCTTTCACTCACTAAACCCTTTAAACTGTTTATTATTCTCTCTGTAGGATGATCACAGGGTGTGCACAGAATATAACATCATCCAGAGAGACCAGGCTCCTATCTGCCCCGTGGATGCCTCAGGCTGCTTCACTTCAGAGGTCACTGACTTTGCGGGACAGTATGTCAAAGTGAGTGACACATCAGACATCTACATGCAGATTAGGTTTACATTTCAGGCATTCTACCCCTGGTGAGACCCAGTGGTATGATAAACGGGACATATTCCTCAATGATATTGATAGCTGGTTTAATTCAGCATTTAATTTCCCGCACCCAGTCTCTTATTCCTAAGACTCGTTCATTGATGTGGGGGGAGTTAAGGGAATCCGCGTCAGAGCAGTTTTACAAAGCTGTGTAGGAAAAGTTGCTGCCAAAGCACATTGTCTCTGTTTACCAGTGCACTGGGTGCCCTCTTCCTCTCTGTCACACCCAACTTCATTAACATCCTAAGTGGATAGTGAGTGAAAAATAACAGTCATACATGATCTGATCACTATTTCACATCCCAGCGCAAAGGCCGGGGAGTGGACTTGACCCTACTGGCCACTAACAATACAGCGTTAGCTAATAAAGAGCATGCAGCCACAGCTCACTGAAAGTCTGTCATAATCCACTTTTGAAATATGTTAAAACCAAGCGTGAGTTTCTAGGCTGTCTGAGACATTCTTTATTGCTGCATAAAAACCCAGAGGTGATCTGAGGGAGCGTCAGTCGCAACGCGGGGCTACACAAAGAGAAGTTGAGAGAGCAGCTGTTCCTCTGTAAACTACAAAAGAAACCAAGTATTTTACACAACATGAGAGCCGCATCTTACACCCAGAAGAGCCTGCAGGTTAGCGGCTCCAGCGGCAGAGTAAGGGTTCAGAGCCCATCGCCTTCCCGGTGCCGTGGATCCTCATACGACAGCCGTGGACGCTCGGGTTATCGCAGCACTGCAATCGAGTTGGGCACAGAGATACACCAGCACCATGCCAACGAGAAAGAGGAGATGCAGGAACTCAATGTCAAGTTTGCAGGATACATCGAGAAGGTCCAGGCACTAGAGCAGAGAAATGCCGCTCTTCAAGCTGAGCTGACTGCACTGCAGAGCCGCTACAAGGGAGGCCCCACAGGCATCGGAGAAGAGTATGAGCTCAAGTTTAAGGAGGTGCGGGAGCTGATTGAGGCCCTGACTAATGAAAAGGGAGCAGCTGATATCGAACGAGGCTACATTGAAGAAGAAGTTGAAGTGTGGAGGCTAAAGCTAGAGGAGGAGCTGGCGCTCAAAGAAGAGGCAGAGTTGATCCTGAGGGAGTTTCGCCAGGATGTTGACAATGCCACGCTGCAGAAGGCTGAGCTGGAGAAGCGTATAGAGCAGCTGGTGGCCGAGATAGAGTTCCTCAAGAAGCTGCATGATGAAGAGGTGGCTGACCTCATGAAGCAGATTGAGGACTCAAAGATTACTGCAGAGCTGGATGGCGATCGGCCTGACCTGGCTGCTTATCTGCGCAACATGCGTGCTGAGATAGAATCTGTCGCTGCCCGCAACGTCCAGGAAGCTGAGAAGTGGTACAAGAGCAAGTTTGACACCCTCAAGGAGCATGCTGGCAAACACGAGGAGCAAATGAAGACCATGAAAGACGAGATTACGACCTTCCACAACCAAGTAACAGACCTGCAGAACCAGATTGACGGGCTCAGGGCTCGCAACATGGCCCTGGAGCAGCAGCTGGAGGACATGGAGATGTCCCACATGGATAAGGTTGGGAGCCTCGAGGGTGTCATTGCTCAGTTGGAGACCCAGCTCTGCGAAACCAAACTGGAGATGACCAAGTATCTCCAAGACTACCAGGAACTGCTGCACATTAAGCTCAAGCTGGATGCTGAGATCGCCACCTACAGGAAGCTGCTGGAAGGAGAGGAGTCTAGGCTTGGAATTGCCAAAGAAGTCTAAATATCCAGGATGAGGAGCCACAACTCCAAAGCAGCAATAGAGAAGATAAACAGCATCGTGGAGTGGAGAGATCAGCTAATTCTAGTTAAAAAGCCTCTAAATTCTTCCATATCTTACCCATTCTTTCCCTATTTTACCTCCTTACTTCAAGGGCTGGGTATTTTTTTAAGTTTTATGTTTTGATACCGGTGTCGATTGGACACCTGAGTTTCAGTACAGATACCAAAATGATACTTCTCTTGAAACCTTAATAAATAAATTAATACTTTATGTTTTCATTTGACAATGACAAAATTATATCCAGTGGGGAAAAGAAATGGTTCAGATTAGGAAGTATCTGATCAAAAATGTGAACAAGATTACAAATCTGACCAAACATTTAATGCCATCTTTCTGTACTTAACAGTTTTGGATACTTGGTGCTACAAACATATTTTGCTCTGTACTTGAGAAGTATTGAGGTTCGATACCCAGCCCTACTTACCTTATTACTTACTTTGCCACACCCTGACCCTGTTATCCTTGTGTCTTTGCTTACAATGTCTGCTTGCTTCCCAATTCCTCCCAGTCCTTTTACATCGTCCTTTCTTTTCCCTAACCAGCTCTACCCTGTCACCTCCAGTACTTACCTGTTTTATGGCAGCCCTCAGGTTTCCATATTTAAACCTTTTTCTTTTACTCCTGTTCCTAAAACACCCTTGCTGAATTCACCGTCCGTTTTATCCTTTAAAATCAACCCTACTGTTATACCTCTATCACCGATCCTGTCCCTTCCCTTTGCCTCATTTGTTCAGTTTTTGTCGCCACTGCTTCTCTTGCTCCAACTTTAGTATCCCACCTCCTTTATAAAAAAACATGATGTGTTGTGTCACATCTCAACCCAAACAAAGCAGAACAAATATTATTAGTGTTATGGACTGGTCTTTACAGTGCCCCTTTATTTCAAATGTTTTGACAGGACATAACCATTGACAATTGACACTAATGTTGACCAACTGTTACTTAATAAAGATTGAAGTGAGCATACCAAATAATGTATTGATCATTTTTCCTTTCTCCTGTGAGTTGCCTATTGCACTCTTTAATGATAAGTCTCTTCTTACTCATTTACTTAATCTCTTTCTTTAATAACTGTATATCTCAGTTTTTCTTTATTTCTCTTCACTTACCCTCATTTTAACCTACAAAACAGGAAATATGCTGAAAAGCAGTTCTTACCGAGTCAGATCCAGTGTATTACAATTATTTTAGTATTCGGCTTTTTGCTTTATTATATAACACAATTATAAATATACCACTAAGGAATAAAATGGCTGCTTCAGGTTGCTGTTTTCCATAGCAGGCAGGCTGTAAGTTTAGCTGCGGAAGTTCAGATTATTACACAAGAGAAAAATTACGTTTCTGGTAACTCTACTGATTAATTATGCTTTGTGACAAAGATATTCTAAAAGAGTCACAAATATGTGTGAGTGATTGAGTAACATATTGACTAACCCTTGTTTATTCTCTATTGGCCAGGTGATGAAATGGGTTTATTCTCTCAATGGGTTGCAGGCAAAGTTCCAACCAATCTCCACATCATAGGTGTACTTTCATGTTTTAATGAGCCTGGGTCAGGGCATAACAAAATGTACTCCTGGCTGAGAATATTTAAAACCCCTCTCTCCACAAAGAGGTCACAACCAACAGTCTGCCAAACACCTTGCTGAAAAGTCATATTTATGAGCTTCCTTTGAATTGCACTCTGAGCTTGGTTAGAGGGAGATGAAATAGTGTGTGATACAGCACAGGGCTGATTGCATATTAGATTGTTTGTTTGCCATAAACAATGAGCTGGATGACAAAGTGGGCCATCTTTCCATACCTGTTTGGTGATATTTATTATAGCTGTATGAGCAGATTGAGACCTTGGCTGTGAATTTAGCTTTTTCTTTCTTAAAGGGAAGCATAAAGCCATGGTATATTCAAAGAATATAGAGATTCTTAACTGAAGGATAAAGTTGATATTAAAAAAAAACCTTACGTAGTTAAAAAGAATGGCATGGTAGGACAAATGTTTTGCCTTAACTGGAGCCATAGCTGGGAGAACACACTGCCAGTGTTACCATATTGTGGTTTGACTTTGCACACGAAATAAATAAAAAATAAAAAAACTTATTATAGATTGCTGTTGTAGAATATGTACAGGGGAACCACTGGTCATTACTAAATATAGTCATAATATGTAATATTACTATTAGTTAAAATGTCTGATATATGTAGTAAGTACAGATGTAGTCGAGCTACTGCACATTATGAATACACATTATCTTGATCTGAGTAGTTTTACTGAATAATATGAACAGTAGAAATGTTGAAGGTAACTATTTAAGATAAAGACTGAACTGTTAAATCCCTGAGATGCATAAAATGGTGTGGTGTCGTCCAGAAGTTATTTTTTCCACTGCGGTGTTAAATAATGCAAACGTTTTATGGCAGAATGTATAATTAAAACCATTATGATACTATTTGAAAAATATCACGAGGAAGGGACATAAAAGAAAAAAAAAAAAACATGATACAAAATAAGTGTACTTTTTTTTTTTTAAGATTTGCTGCATGGTTACAGTAAATGTGGTCCACGGCAAGGACAGCTTGAAAGTGCTTCCATTAATAGATATTGATGGGAAAAATATGGTCTGATGCAAAAGAGCCTGATGATTATGTGGCAGATTAGCCAGAATGCTGATAAAATTAATGTTTTTTCAATTTCATGTTCTAAATAGACATAAATAATGATCTTTACACATATTTCCTCCAGTGGTTTAACCTTGCACCTTGCAGCTGTGATGTACTAGCCTGGCATCACCAGACTAATTTGCAAATGCGCATTAGTCTGGAACCTCTCAATTCATTTTAGATTTCCAAGGGGCGTTATCGACGGTCTTAGACAATCAATCAGAGCAACAAAATGCCGTCCTGTCAGAAGTTTATACCAGTATTACAGGGTTTTTCCTACCGAGTGGAATCTTTGCCCCCCCCAAAGAGATTTTAGCCAACACAAAGGAAAATCACAAGTGCCAAAATGAGAAGAATTGAGAATAAAAAAAGAAATTCAAATCCTCTACAAATATGTTTAATAGCAATTGTTGAACAAGCAGAACACAGAGTTAAATACGACATCTTTGACTTCCAGCAGTCAATTCCCCTCTCATCAACAGCCACTATATTTTACACATGTGGCTGGCGCTGCAGCCAGCTGAGCTGCATTGTTTTTAATGGGCCTGAATGCTCTGCTGTGAAGCTAGCGCCAATGGAAGAGAGGACTTACTGTGATTTCCATAAAAATAAAAGTTGTTTTATTTCTGGAGTTGCTTCTTAAAAAGTGTGAAAATGCATAGATTTCTGTCAAATAAGGTAATACAGACTCACTGACTGCACAACAGTAAATATTATCGGGCACTGCACTGTTGTGTGTAGTGACCCCCCAAAGACCCATTCTGAGCCAGGAAAAACTTAGCCTGGCATCGCCAGACTATTTCTCAAATGCATATTAGTCTGGAACCTCTCAGTTCATTTTTGATTTCCAAGGGAAACGGTATGGGACGGTACGTCCTGTCAGAAGTACAGTAAACTTATTGTGCAATTGTTTGTTCTTCTTTTAGAGAAAATTTACCATCCGGTCCGTTTAATACTGCTGCTGTAGCCGGCCGTTAAATGTTCCGTATTGACAGCGCCATCTTGGATATTTACAAAGATACCTGAACGGCGCTTGTCTCTGTCAGTCATCACATTAAACCCGCCTCATAATCGATAAATGGTTGTGATTGGCTCGCCCGATAAAACCACACTGCCAGTACCGAGGAAGTCAGTTTGAATGGGAGAGGGGCCAGACTTATCAGCCAGAGCAAATAAAACATGAGCTTGCAGACTCGTCTGGTTCCCAGGCTAGTGATGTACAGGTGTACTCCAGGGTTTGTCAGTACGCTGTGACAGCTTTGCACATCACACCAAACCATGTAGGAACTTTAAAAATGCATTTAATAAATCATGTCCATTGTTTTGGTGTTCTTTTATAGGATGCTGACAAGAATATCATCAAGTGGCTGAAGGAGAAGGGTCGCCTCGTCAATGCCAGCAGTTTCAAACATAATTACCCGTTCTGCTGGAGGTGAGACGTGTACAAAATTCAAACTGTGAAACTTCTGTTAACCTCTGTGCTATGTTAGAGTGACTCCTTCCAACTAATAGCTTCACTTTGAGTCTTAAATAAACCACAGATGTTGGCCTGTATAAATTAAATATTATATTTTCTACTACAGTCAAGGCGGTCTTATTTTAGTGGTAGAAGACGAGTATAAACGCAGGACGTCAATAGAAATATCTGTGGTGTCTGCACAGAATCAATTCACAAAGCTAATGTCAGTGGGATGACACACACATAACCTACGAAGGTCCCACATTATCACATCGTAACTAACAAGCGCGCGCACACACACACACACACACACACACACACACACATACACATACAAACTTACTTTTTGAGCAGACTAAATCACTCTCTCACTTGGAGCAGCTGCAGGCTGACCTGAGTAGGATTAATTAACCCAGTAAATATGCAGAGATGTGCTCTCTAAGCCACTCAGAGACACAGGCTAGAAGAGATGAACTGTTGTTATTAACAACTCGACACCTGTAAGGTAGATCTCAGCCATGTTGGAGGGAGCTATGCTTTAGATAAAACTTGCAAATAATACCACATAAACCACAAATTGATGGTGGAGATAAAAAAAAAAAAAGTGCAATACTGTTAAAACATATTAGGTAGAAAGGAGTCAAACAAGTTAATTAAATTATAGTAAAAACAGATTTAGATTGTCACCACATGTTCAAAACAAATATTTGAACTTGGTTTACTTTGGCTCATGTCGTCTTCTGCTTTCTGTGGGTAAGAAAGAAAAGATTCCTCCCAAAATTGAGTTTTTTTTCTCGAGATGGCGTCTACTGCAATGTTAGTGACTCTGTGAGGTTGTACTTTGGCACAGAAAGACTAAGAGCTAAATGTATATGTTAACATGCGAACATGTAAGTACAGCTAAGATTATTGTATGTACTGGACAACAGATTTTGACCTGATGATTGCTAGATCCATCAAATAATTAAGACGTTTCACTCAAAACCACAAATGTGAACCTCATGATGGTGCTAGAGGAAAAGTGAGAGGATCATCAAAGTCATTAGGATGTTGAGATATTTCATTCTGAAACAAAGTGGTGGATTGACCCACCAAGCACCATTGCCATTTCTAGAGCCATGCTGCTAGTGTGGATAAAAACCACCACCACCTATTATTGACTGTACCAGCCCATTCCCAAGGGAATTCAGTGATCAATATTGCAGATCAACAGCAGGACAAAGTATATCAAAATACACAATATGCTTGCAAATTACAAATAATAATTGTCAGAAGAAAAAAAAAAAATGTCTGTATGTTGCGACCATATTTTATATGTAATGTGTTTATGTACATTTAGGTCTGACACGCCCCTGATCTACAAAGCCGTCCCCAGCTGGTTTGTTCGAGTGGAGCACATGGTGGAGAAACTACTGGACAACAATGACAAATGCTACTGGTAAGCTGTTACAAGTGATAACTCGGTGCTGAGTGAATTGTGAAGCTATGAGCATCTTGTCAAAGAGAGGGTCTAAAATACTTGAATACAGACAGCAGTTGTAGTCCCAAAACAATTACAGCAGCGATTCTGCACGGCCATATCAATTTGTTGACGCGGTGGGACTGTTTCTGCAGAATGGCTATGACTGGGCATAGTCATTTTAAATGTGAAGATATTGGGGTTTAAAATGCAAGGATGTTACAAGGAGTTTTTTTTTTTTGTTACTAAATGGGGTTACAATCCTCATCAAAGCATTTCATTATGACGCACAAGGGACTGATGTTTTAAAGAAAACATTAGAATGATGCTAATTGTAACGGCTGAGAAGAAGTAAGCATCAGTATGATGGCTTTGCTAAGTGGTATTACCTCTGGTGCACCCAGTGCTCTTTTCTGAGCCACAGTAGCTGCCTCTGGTAATGGGACTGTCAAACTAAGATGAATGACTGGCCGCTAGGAAGGTTAAGACGCACATTCACACATGGTACACAGAGACCGGCACAAACACACACACTACTTTAAAGGCTTATCTGAGGGGTACAAGTGTTGTATGTAATACAGGACGACCATGTCCATATGTATGTGGAAGTAATTTATAGTGTGTGGTAGTTTTGTATTATTTTTAGTAGATTAGGGCTGCAACTAAGTAATCTGACCATTTTTTTCAATTTATCAATGACTCACATCTGTAAATTGTCAAAAAATATTGAAAAATGCCCATCACAGATTTTCAGAGCCCAAGGTGACGTATTTTATCTGTTCAGTGCTCCCCAATCAGAATATATCAAATTTGCTATCATAGAAAACCAGAATATAATCACATACAAGAATGTTGAACAAGTGAACTGGGCTTGTTGTTTAAAAAATGACTTGAATTGATGGGGGGTGTCTTCAGGAAATTATTCACGTATACACAGATATTTCCTCCCTGTTTCTGTGTGGCTGCATACTGAGGGTGATGCTCTTATGCAGCTTTCTAATTAAGCTTATCTTCCAACCCTAATTATTTGATCTTGTTAAAAGAAGTTTTTTTTTTTTTTCTTTTTGATTAGACTCCACTTTCATACTAGAGTTCTAGTCTCTGGAAGATTGTCTGTCTGCCAGTGAGGGTTGCCAGTTCATCAGCATCTTGAGAAAAAGTTAAATCCGTGCCGAGTTCAGTACTTCTATATGAAGTTCATGTTAGCTGATGAGAGAGAAATATGATATCTATGTTAAAAGAATCCCTTCAGAAAGCAAAGTGCTAGTTACCATATTCTCCAAGAGATTTGTTCGTTTTATCTCTCATATTTAAATGGTGCAGTGGGTAGACTCGTGCTAAGTATTTATTGAAAAGGTTCAGACTGATTTCTCCCGATGTCTGTCTGTCTTTCTGATTAAATTAGGGACAAAGTTAATGAGTGCTCATGGGGGGAGTTAGTCTTTTTAGAGGCTCAAGGTGCAGGAAGCTCGGTCGCTGGTGCCTGAACTCTGAACGTAGTGTCTTGGCCATGAGTTAGAAGAAAATGTGGTATTGATGGACTGGTCCTAAAATGACTCCGGTTGGATTAGGCAGGAATCAGACATGACTTCTCCTACATTTGACTTTTGTTTCTCTCTTTGTTTCAAATCCAACAGTCTGTCACTCCAAACTCTTAGTAAGATCTCTCTGATCTTACAGGAAAGATCAGAGAGAGAGTGTAAGGTCAGAGTTAATTCTGACCTTACACGGTTTAGCTGCTAGTCTAACATACTGGGACAAGCAATACAGAGATTAGATTTTTCAGTTCAAGTACGATGACAACTAACCAATGAATTTGGCTGGGGTTGTTGGAGTGTAAACTTAACCAAATCAGGACAGAGCAACAAATGTTACCCTACACTCTAATATAATAGCATCCAGGACCAACTTCTACTAAGTGGGGAAATGCTACACTGTTGAACAGTTAGTGGTGATAAAACCTGTAACTAAAAATGTTCCCTGGCCTTGAAGAAACGCCGGGTTTGGTTACAACTGTAGGTAGTAAACTAATTAGCCGGACATGTTAACATTTGCAGAGAAAGAGCAGATAAACACACATTTTAAACAAACTCCCGTATTGGTCTCATATTTTTGGTTTTGGAGAGAGTTAAAAAAAAAAAAGAAACCACCAACCACACTTTGTCTGTATGGAGTGTTGCTTCTAGTACAGCCCGCTGCACACTGCTTCAACATATGGATAAATCCAAAGCTTAATTGGACAATCACTGTTCAGGAGGATGAGTTTAGCGAATGGGCAAATGCCCGATTAGTTGCACATTGTCCTTGAACGCTGTTTCTCTTTTTCTTCCCTCTGTTTTTTTTTTCCCATCTTCCTTTCCTTCTTTCCATCATGCACGCGCTCAGTCGGTCCCCTCCCTGACCACAACCTCTGTCCCTCGGTGTCCCTCTTGTATCCATCCCCAGTGTCTTTGACTTATAATAGAAGCCGGTACATATTAAATGGCTCTACTGTGCGTCTCGAGCACAAGACAGCACACTTTAAGTTCTACATTTAGCATGAAGCAAGAGAGGGAGGTTGACGGGTGGAGGAGTGTTAGAAGGGGGTTGGTGAGCAGAAGCAAAAAAAAAAAAAAAAAAAATCATTAAATTGATATATTAGGGGCCTAAATAGAAATGCCTCCTACAAATGGGAATTGATGAACTCGTTGCTTAGCGCGTGGATCCTGACGACGATTTATACTCCACTGAAAGAGGGAAGAGATTGTGAGATAGTGGATTAGAGCTAGAAATCCGTCGAGGCAAAATAGGGAAAGGGGAGAGCAGAAAAGGGGTGCAAAAGGAGGAAGATGCCTTGAAGGGAGCGTTAACCTTTGCAGTTGAGCTTCATAAAGAAAGCAGTGCAGTTTATTTTCAGGGCTAAAATGTGGAAGAAGAGGAAAAGAAACCAGCTCAATAAAGAAATAATAATAATGGCCACTCTTTTTGTGAGAAAATGTATTGCACTTAAAATTAACAGGGCATCTGCACATCTTAAAAAAGGCTACAGTAGCTAGGAAGCTCATCAATGCATAGTGGGCAAGTGTGAACTTTTGGCAAAAACTTGAATAAATGAATAAATCAATTTGTAATTGGCTTATCCATCTATCCATTTTATGCAGCTTATTCAGGTCCAGGTTGCTTTAATTTCATTAATCATGTCATTAGGAATTATTGTTATATACTGCTGAGAAGTACTGAAAAGATTTTATATAATAATAAATAATTCTATGACATATTGTCCCTACCGGTTTTCTATTGCATTTTCATACTTTGGACATTAGGACTGTGAATCAGCTATTAAATTGCTTACCATTGCATGGTATTGAAAAGGTCTTAAAAAATCTTAAATTTATCTTGTTGAACCCTGCAGAAACCTGATTAAATGGTTTCTACGCGAATTGGTGGTTGTAAGTAGTATTTTAATGAGGTTTAAACATGAGTATGAGAGCAATATTCCTATTACTGTGTAATTTTAAGCAAAAGTAGACCTCGATCCTCCATGCACAGCTGATTGTGTCATTGTTGTTGAAATCACATCACATTTTAAAAGAATAACCAAAAACAGATCACTCATCATAATCTCTCTTGTATCTCTGCAGGATTCCAGAGTTTGTGCGGGAGAAACGTTTCGGGAACTGGCTGAGAGATGCGCGAGACTGGGCAATTTCGAGAAACCGTTACTGGGGCACACCGATCCCTCTCTGGGTCAGCGACGACTTTGAGGAGGTCAGGAAAACACGAAACACAACAGATACGCACTTGTTTTGCTTTAATAGAGTACTTAATGCTTCTAATATGTCTTTGTACTCTGCAGAGATGACACAATTTGTCTGTGTCATGACCAAATACCAAGACAGTTATTTTTTTCTCAGGGAGTTGATCGCAGCGTTGGCAGCGCTCACAAATCAATCTGGGCTAAGCATGAGAGGGCATAATTGAAAAGTTGAACTCTCCATAACTCTCACTTTTATTATCCGTAGAAATAAAATGTCGGGGAAAAATGTCTTGTGTCTTTTCAAAGGACTATTGGTCTGCTGCGAGGGTACGGAAATCCAGCTTTTCTCATAATTTGAAGCGGTGGAAATTTTTCTTGCTGACCTCTTTCTGACACTCACATAATTTAGCATATCTAACCATTTTTTTGCGTGTGAAGGCTTGTGTAGGAGAGACTCTCTGGCATGGCCGAGTGGTGTGACCATGGTGTCAAACCAGGGAGTGTAGCGTGACTCCATACTGCAGTCAAAGTCAGCTCCCCTCAGGCCCCATTACCAAGTGCCTCCGTAAACTCAGCACATGAATGATTCATTAATATAAACAGCAAATAAACGCAAACCAAAATGTGTTTGGGTTCTCTTCATGCCGGTTAAGGCGACTTGAAAGGTCCTCAAGACAAACTGCGATCGGGGGGGAGGAAGGAAGACACGAAAAATAAGGAGGGGGGGTGTACAGAATAAATTAGCCGGTGAAGAAAATGAGGAAGTGAAAGACGCCAAAAGGGGGAAAAATGCAAGATGAAAAGCGAAGGAAGAAAATAAAAGGAAGAGGAAAAAGAAGCCAGCCGAACTGTAAATGTTTTTCTGGTTATGGATGTTCATTGCCAAAACCCGGCTGACTATATGAAGTAGACTGAACTGAATAGAGATGTCAGAATTGGGTTGTTTGAGCGTTTGAAAAATGAAGTGTTGGTCCCCTCGCTGAAAGAGGGACAGCCAGCGACCTGCTTGCTGGAAATAGCATTGTGACTGTTTCCAGAGCACTAACGCTCCCTGGTGCCTCCCTCACGCACCCCTCAGCGGCAATCACACACCCGAAACTAAAGCTGTTAACGTGTGTCTGTTTCTCTGTGTGTGGCAGTACAATTTCTGTCACACGGTATCTTTTCTTTTTGTTCTATCCGTCTCCTGTCTTTTCAGGATGTGTTTCTTTTACTCTGTCTCCTTTTTTTATCTGACGGTGGTGTATCAGACTGTATCTGGGCCATGTTACCTGGTGCTTTGGTAAAACTGGAGCAGAGCCTACAGGTTAATTCTCTGAGGAAACTAAATAACACACTTTACCATACTTTCTAAGATAAAGTTACTCAGGAAGTGTGTTGAAGTAGGCCTACTTTTAACTTGGGTTGTATTGTGATAATTTAACACAAAAACAGTCAGAAAAATAGTTCAGAATTAGGTTTAGCATTGATAGTCCCAATTAATGCAGGCTTTAAACAAATAACTTAAAGTTAGGGTTTAATTCAATTCCTGTAGTTTTAAAGGAATAGTTTGACCTTTTTGAAAATGCACTTTGCCTTTCTTGCAAAGAACAAGAACAACACTTTTTGTCAACTTGGCTAAAATCCTGTAATGAAAGAGAGCACCATTCAACCAGGTGACTCTTTTTCTGCATACCAATCTGAAAGGTGAGGCCAGGTCAACTTTATTCGTAGTGCGTCACGCCAATCACGCCGCAATGTGTCAGGCTGCAGTTTGTAGCTTAAAGTCGCCAGCTTTGATTGAAACTTCACTTGTAACCAGCTACTTTGTCGTCGTTAGTCTGAACATAGACTGAAAAAACAAACAAACATATTTACCGGACAGACATTAGAGTGTTATCGATTTTCGCATCATTAGCTTAAAGTTGACTCTGATACAATACATCAAATGGTGCTATTTATTTTAATATTGTACATCGGTACGATAACATACGTCTTCAAATTCAGCAATTGGTAAGAAAATGAATAAGCGCATTTCCTAAAATGCCAAACTATTCCCTTAAATAAAAAGAACCTTCACAAAAAAAGGGTGATTGAGTCACTGATGATACAGTAATGCATTTAATACATTGATGATACTTAATTGTACAAGCTAATCCATTTTATTTGCTTTTTGTAAAGTACAGCCTGGTCGATACTGGATTTCTTAGGCCGATTTCTGAGGTGGATATTGATATCTGGGGGTTTAAAAAATCCAATAACAATATATCAGGCGATTCTAACTTTTTTCATCATAAGCACATAACATCAACTGACAATTTTGATACACGCTGCAATGTTGAGAATAATAATAATAATATATATATATAATATAATAATAATATTCACTGATTCGTTGTTGATAAAATGTCAGAAATGTCCAAAAACAACAACTCCTCATGTTTGAGAAGCTGGAACCAGCAAATGTTGGTGCTTGATGATTTAAACAGTTGATTATTCAAATTTGCGTTTATTAATTTTCTTTTAGATCACCTAATTGATTAATCAACTTATCATTTCATCAATAATAGTTTATTTTCTTATTCAGGAAATCTGTTACTGTGAATGCTGTTTTGTGATATTGCTTTCTCAAGCTGTACTGTGCGCGTTTGTGTGTGTGTTTGTTCGTCAGGTGGTGTGTGTCGGGTCCATGGCTGAACTGGAGGAACTGACCGGAGTCAAAGTAACTGATCTGCATCGGGAGAGGTGAGTCACTGATCAAACACCGAGATTATCAGCCACCTGAACATGCACACAGCGGTGTGCGTCAGCTGTGATAGTGTGATACCCTCGGACTCACAGGATATGATGTCTGTGCTTGTATGTGTGTGTTGGTGTATGAATTTGTCCATGTTACATCTGCCCTCTGGTTCTCTAATGCGACCTGTCTGCCTGGACCAGACGGGTGTTGTGGAACACAGATCACTTTACTCTTCCGCTCTTCATCCGCTAATTACCTTTTAATTACTTCCATGGAGTTGGCCATCTTGAATCGATGGGGGAGGAAGAGGTCGCCCCTCGTCCTGCTCTTGTGTTTGGGTTGTATGTTCAGGGTTCCTGTGCAGGTCTGGAAGCAATTAAAATTATTTTATTCTTCAAGATAAAAAAGTGTCATCTAATTAAAAATGTTATAATTAATTTTGTTGCAGTTTATCAGATATTTTAAAACCGGGTTTGAAAAGTGTAAAGGGGTTTGAAGCATAACTCTTTTTAACTTATTTATTAATAGCTGTAAAGTTTCACACAGCTCCGTTAAAATGACCAATACAACAGAACATAGTTTTTAGTTTTTTTTTTTGTGTAGTAAATTTAAGCTGCATAAGCATTACCTGGTTTGTAGGGTTGTAGTTAATGTTAACTAGTAAGTCATTGTCCACAAAAGCAGCTGATCAGGAAGCCTGAGAATTGAGATTCCCTCAATTAAACTGATGCTTAATTATATCTATATGTCATTGTCTCCAGTGAAGTAGTACTGCACTTCAATAAAAGTGGAAGACTTGCAAGCAAGCTGGCTTTATAGTAGGGGTGTTTCATCTGGATTTTAATATTATATCGATTCTTTGGACGACAATACAATATTTGCTGATATCACAAAGGATTACAATTCAGTTCAATTGAAAAATTAAAATGAGACAATGTCATATGCCCATTTAACACAATCAGTTACATTTCTATCAACTCACAAAAAGCAACTGAAATATAATTTGACAATTTGATCACTGAACTAAACGATTTATTTATCTATTTATTGATTTTGCAAAAACTATTAATGAATCAATATCTATTTACAAGAATGCAAAGGTTTGTATATTATATGCAGCGTCACCGTAACCATAGAAATCCCCCACAACTGAACTCCTGCGGCTAGCCCCATCCTCCTGCCTGCCCCACACGCCACACATACTGACTGAGGAGAGGGAGAGACCCCAGCGCTGTTGGCAGAAGATTCATGGACGGCAATTATTCTGAGCAGCATGCATTGTTCGCCTTTTCCCTGATGGTCTGAACAAGAAAAAGAAATTAATATCGCACAGAATTTGGCTGATTTGCTGATGTGACCAGTCATTGATCCATAGCTTTGACTTGTTTGACCGACGGGGAAAAATTGGGCACAGGAAAGATTGTTCTTTACTAAGTAGAAAAAAACATGTGGATCTCTTATCAGCTAAATGAACAGACTGTTCACATTATAAGGTGTGAAGTGGCCAGCTCCCAAAGCAAAACGACGTATTAAACTAGTCAAACTGTAATCGGCAATGCCCTTATTTTTGGAAAATTCCTGCTAAACACTCTCCTTTTTCTTAATAGGCCCAGGAGCAGAGCTCTTAAGAGCAGCAGAGTACGACAGCAGAGCAGCTTTAGTAGCCAACAGCTGATTACTAAAGGTGTAATCTGTCGTTTATAGGCCTGATTGCTAAAAAATCTGGAAATATGTACCAGGTTGTTGCTGGAGGGGAAAATAAATAAACTTTCTGTGGATATATAATGATGATATATGATGATTTATTGTTGTTGTTTTGCTGGGTTTTTTTGCCCAGAATAATGGAACTAATCTAGATTTGTGTGCACCTCACACAGGCTGACACTTTTTAAATACTACATAACCCAGGTTCATCTCTTTCCCTGTTCCATCTGTTTGCTTAACCAACATTAATGAAGAAACAATTATTTTGTTCATGGACTAAATCTGAGGGAGTGTGAGTTTGATATGGAGTAAATTAATCCATATCCTTTAAGCATAAAGCAATAACCAACGCTATTCTAGTGGGTGTCAGCACAACATAAGCACCACTGTTTCTTTCCTAAACTTTGTTCCCAGCAATGAAAGATTATATAATCATTGTTTTGGACTGCAGCCAAAACGCCTATAGACCCGTGGATCCACAAAGTGTATACATGTTTAAAAAGCTCCCCATGGCAGTAATAAAACCAAAAATAAAACGGAACTGGTGAATTGGTATTGCTGCCATTTGTCTTAACAACTGGAACTCTTTTCTCTTTCTTTCCCTCCTTTTCTCTACACTTTCTCTGCCCAGCATTGACAGTCTGACGATCCCATCACGGTGTGGTAAGGGCATACTGCGGAGGATCACAGAGGTGTTTGACTGCTGGTTTGAGAGTGGCAGCATGCCCTACGCCCAAGTCCACTACCCCTTTGAAAACAGGAAGGAGTTTGAGGACACTTTCCCAGCAGACTTCATCGCTGAAGGCATTGACCAGACAAGGGGATGGTAAGCTGTGGATGAATAGATAAATGTATGGAGGGATAGATGAAAAAGAGGTTGACAGATGAAGGATACAGACATAGAGAACTTCCCTGCTGAGTTAATTGAGAGAATTGACAAGGGCAGAGCATGAATCCATGGATGGACAGAAATAATTAATAGTTTTGAATTAAGTTTTAAATAATGGAAAATGGCTGAATAATAAATGGACAGATTAAAGTAGTACATGTATTTTTCTCAATCCTACTGCCGAGAAGTTAGAATTGTAATGTTTCAGTACTACTTGTTACCCTGACCTCTACTATCTTTTTGTATCCTGCTTTAGGTTCTACACCCTGTTGGTTCTGTCCACAGCACTGTTTGGTAAACCGCCCTTTAAGAATGTCATCGTTAACGGATTGGTACTCGCTAGGTAAGACCATTGACTTATAAACAAACTCTTTCTTCTTCTCATCTTTCTTTTATTTGCAACTAGATAAAGGCTGGTGTTATTCTATATTTTTGTTCTTTTTCAACAAATGCTGTGAAAAGATCACCAAGAAAACCAAAAATGTTCCTTCACTGTTTGTGGCACTCTTGATCCCACTAAAGACAGACATCAAAACAAACAAATCACAAATATATACTTACATTTTAAAAACAGGATAAATAACTTCCTGCACAGTATTTTTTTTTAGAAAACATTAGTCAAACATGGTTCATTTGTTCAAGATTATTTTAGCCACTTGTTTGGTGCTCTAGTGAATATTTACGGCTGCAAACAGTGTTTATGGGACTGAAAATAAACTACAGTGCCCATGTTCATAGTAATGAAGGAACGTGTCTGCCAGTGCAACAGTGTTGCTCACTGATGTGTTCTAAATTGTTTTTGGACAATATTGGAGGTCTATGGCGCAAAGGAATAAGCTACTGTGTATCAGTAGCTTATTCCTTTGGCCAAACAGGTAATAGTCAATGTCAGGATCTGGGTTTGGTTTTCAATAGGATTTGTTGACACTAAAAAAAAATACAGGATATTGCCAACGTTACCCTTTCAGTCAGTTTTGAACACATTTCTATGGTATCTTGTAGACATATTTTTTTCTTGTCTACCACCACTAATACACTGTTTTCCCTCCTCTTTAATGCCATTTTTGTATTTTATTTCTTCTCCCTTCTTCACCTGCCCATTTATCTCCTAGATTTTCTGCCATTTCTCATGATCAGTGTGGCATGTGTGCTGTAACATTTAGCCCTTAGAGCTGTTCTACAATAGGGCTACTTGTCCTCAGCCCCAGGGTCTAAATGCAGCTCGGTGCTCATAGGCCTGCTGACCTGGAAGGACTAATTTGAATACCAAGTGCGTGGTTTCAAACATGCACTTTTGTGCATGCATGCATGTGTATGTGCATTAATGCCTTTGCCTGTCTCATTCCTGCAGCGATGGACAGAAGATGAGCAAACGCAAGAAGAACTACCCAGATCCAGGACTGATAGTGAAGAACTATGGAGCTGATGCCCTCAGGTCAGCTCTGTGCTTGAATGTGAACGAGTGTGTGTCTTTCTGAAGCATGAATGCCTTTATGCCGGTGGCAGGGCTCTGTGTGTTAACCTACCTTATGTCATTAGCAGGCATGGTTGTAAAAGGTTTGAATCAATATCTATGCTTAACTAGGCACGCTCTTAGTCCTACATACAGTATACAAACTCTCACGCATTCTGTACATCCATATGCACACACAACTTGTTTTGCGTCATACATTCCCTCCTTTGCCCTGAGCAGTAAGAGTGCCATGGCCATATGGCCTAATGAATAAAGCACTATGCAGTTGCGCCATATGCTCACATATACACTGATGAAGAGTGAGCTGCTGAGATAAAGAAAGAAAGGCGACTGCTTCTGTTTAAGGCTTCCATTTACAATAGAATATATTTCTTTTGTGCCATTAAAAAAATTGATAAAAACTGAACCAGTGAGAGACTGAAGTACAACCTGTGAGGGTTTTCTTTCTGTGTTCACGGGGGCTCATTTTAAGGTGCCAAAAGATAGTTCACCAACTGATGATTCTGTCTATTCTGCATTTTACTTCAAATGTATCTCAGAGTTGCTATTAAAATCGCTCATGGCCTATTGCATGAAGTTGCATCATATTAGCTCACTTCCATAACCATCATCAAACCTTTTTTAACCAGTCCACACTGTGTGCTGAGGCCTGCCACAGACTATTATATTGATACGGAATATTCCGATTATGTCATTGTCCTGTCAACAATGTGTTTATTTTACTTTAATGAAGAGAACAGGTTAATTTGCAGAGATTCTGTTGGTTTATTTTTTTAAGATTTGAACATATTCAAGGTGGACCTTTAGCCTTATTGGTAAAGCCAATTCAATTCAGACATGTTTGACAGCTGAATGGCTTGCATTAAGAAAATGTAGCCTGCCTCACAACTTTCCTTTAATGGTGCTCTGTAGATATTGAAATATACCCTCACTGGCCCAGATACTAATCCTTCATAGTAGCTTAGAACATCTCTAACCTTATTAGATAAATCTAGACAAACTGAATGGTTATTTGTTACATTGCAAAAATGTACCATTTATTAAACTTGCATAAATCTCAGTTGTAGTTGTACTGTATGTGGACCACCGCTTTGTAAAAAAGCTGCCTAGGTGCAAACTTAGTTTTCCCAGAACACTCTTGAGATGGTGCCTTAAGTAACTTTGTTGAATGTGTAAATGGGGCAACACTGCTTAGTTGCAAAGTTTATCCTGACTACTCTTGCTTTGTTTTTACATCTCTCTGTCCTCAATATGAACAAACATACTTAAAGGTCCACGTTTGTATAGGTCCACTTACAAATACAGCAAACAGTACAGCCTCACTCAAGTGAGGCTGCAAGTTGTTACCTGTATACACACTGTATGTGTTCCCTCACCCACAATCAACCCTGCCACACTCTCCAACTCCTTTGTAGACTGTACCTCATCAACTCTCCTGTAGTGAGAGCTGAGAACCTGCGATTCAAAGAGGAAGGTGTGCGAGACGTGTTGAAGGATGTCTTCCTGCCCTGGTACAATGCCTATCGCTTCCTGGTGCAGAACGTACAAAGGTTACAGAAGGTACATATGGAACGAACAGAATAAAAGGTCATTACTTCTAGAGTTGTACCAATACCAGTATCGGAAATGCCTCCGATGCAGCCTAAAATCCTGGATCGGGTATTGGCAAGTACTATTTGGCGAGTTTATAGTTCAAGTTATTTCAAACAACATTACTCTAACAGACATACCCACAGAAATTAGAAAACAAAAACTGCAGTTATAACACTTTTGGCCTGTTAGTGGTGTCGAAATTGCTGCAGAACTTCCTTTCATTGCCTGTAGATGGCTCACATTTCTTTGTGTTCAGGTCCAAATTGCTACTTCTGTGTATCTTGCTTATATGTGGTACAGGTTTCATGGTTTCAGCTGCTTCATATGAATGTTATTGTGTGTCCTTGTTCTGTTTATCAAATCAAATCATCAGAGGAGTAATGCTTAATGCTTCGTTTAACGGTGTTTTTTTTGTGTGTGTGTGTGCTTGTGTATTTATGTGTAAGGAGGATGAAGTTCAGTTCCTGTACAATGAAAGTAAGGCGAAGCAGAGTGACAACATCATGGACAAATGGATTCAGTCTTTCACACAGTCCCTTATCCAGTTCTTTAAGGCTGAGATGAACGGTGAGACAGATGCTCTCCAAACACACTGCTAATCTTTTCTGGACAGTGACTACAAAGATAACTTCATATCTTAAAATCCACCTGTTAACCTATTCGGTTGTGTCTATATTAAACGTAAATAAACTGACAGTAGTTTCTTTCTGCAGCTTACCGCCTGTACACTGTCGTGCCTCGCCTGGTCAAGTTTGTGGACATGCTCACCAACTGGTACGTCAGGACCAACAGACGCCGTCTAAAGGTAAGATAAAAGCTCTGAATTAGTGCTTGTTTAGAGCTAATGTTGCTTTTATTTAAGGAAGATGCAGGATTCTGACAGCAGCCTATTACTAAAATATGTGGAGTCCCAAGAGTAGCAATCACTAGTAGTACTGTAAGATCTGATGAGTAAAAAGTAGTATTGTATACATTAGTGAATAAATACAGCTGATGCTACTTTTTATTGTTTATGTCCTGTATCTTTCTTTTTGTTGTTGCTTTGTTAAGCACATACATTATTCATTCGGTTAATGATAATTTAAGCTACCACTTAATCTCTTCATCATAACCTCCATCTGTAAACATTTTATAGCAATCCATTTGTGGCCCTCCTGGTCAGCATTTGGTTGACATGGATTGGGGATACATGCTCTGATGTCTGCTTGGGCACTTTTATCTTTTCATTGTTCCAAGGGGACTGACTGTATTGATGCCTGTGTGAACTTTGTAGGGAGAGAGTGGCACTGAGGACTGCCTGTGGGCGCTGGAAACCCTCTTCAGTGTTCTGTTTTCCATGTGCAGGCTGATGGTGAGTCATTCTGTTTCTGTGTGTGAGACTGAGACTGAAAAGAGATTGTATGGGGGAAATTTCTTGTGGTGAGGTTTTGCTTTTGTGTATTCATGACAAAAAGAAATAATGCTGGTGTGGAAGGTGTTTGTGTGTGTGTTTGTCTGTGTGTTTGTGTGTCTGCGCGTGCGTGCACTTGCAGGACTATGAATAATGCATGAGCAGTAGGAGTTTTTATTTATAACACATTAAAGATGTTTGCATGTTAGGCGAGAGGCACGCTAAGAGCCAGTTAGTCTAACCCAGATCAATACAGATCAGCTGTGAGCTATACAAATTCATTAGCTGTGGTAGAAATGGAGAATCCCTTAAGAAGTAACCTCAATCTGGCACAATTCAGTTTGAACTTTTGCTCCAATCAAGGAAAGAAGCTACAGTAAAATAAATATTTGTATGCAGATTTTACAGCTTCTTCTGACCCACATGTCAGAAAATGTAAATTAACTACAGTACATGGCATCAAATAATCTTTTCTCTTCCTTTTTCTTTCATGTCTACTTCCATTCTACCATCCTTCCCCTCAGGCTCCCTTCACACCCTTCATTACAGAGATTATGTACCAGAATCTGCGTCACCTCATCGACCCTGCCTCTGTCGAAGCGAAGGACACCAGCAGCATCCACTATCTCATGCTGCCCCAAGTCAGGTTGGAAAAATAATTCAATAAAGCTCAAAAGTTTGAGGACATCAACTGCTTCTTGCCACTTACATTAAAGAGGAATTTTTAATGATAGGATCTCCACTTGACACGATCGCTCAGTGGCAGTTCCCTGAGAGTTGTTGCTATCCATGGTAGCTAAAAGTAGCCGAGAGCGAGGGTCAGTGTGTCACCTAGGTACACCTGTTTTCTCTTCCTAGCCCCCGGCTGCTCCCAACAGCTTTTAAATATTCTGACTGGGCGGAGAAATCGAGGATGTACTTACTTTCAACAGAGTTTCCCGCAGTGTTTCATAGTGGAGGCCCTCTGCCTCGCCTAGAATACAGGGAGCCTACGCTAATGTCAGAAGAATTTATTACCCTTTTATCAAATATATTAAGCTTTAGGCAAAACAACAGTGATTAATTCACACAGTGAAGACTACATATTTAATCTTGGAACTAAATTGATTGATCATCCCATCATAATTCGCTTTGCAGTAATTATTTAGAGCAGTAGGTCACGATAACAACACCAGGCTGAAACTAGTTTGATGATAAGTTTTACCCAGTAGAGTTTGGGTAGGCAGCATTTACCACCTCCACCAACCAATTTCTTGGAGGAAGCCCTGTTAAAGTAATAGTAACAGCTTTATATTTTATTTTTCCCTGTAGGGAAATTCACTTGTTTATTTGCCCCCTCTGTAGCATCCGCTACAGAGCAGCATCCCTGGATCTAGTAGGATGTCTTGTTCAAAGACTCTTGAGCAGTGCTGACGCATAGTGAAACCGGACTTCAACCAAATGAATGTGACCAAGGTCATCTGGTTTAAAAACTGCTGCTCTTGCCACATCTTTACTCTGCAGCTCATACAGCAAATCACCCTTGTGTTAGACCCTTTTCTCACAGGATATCCACTGCTGATCCAGAGCCTAATCAGTTTCAGCCAGAGTGCGTGGCCTTACTTTACCCCAACAGTATCACACTCTGAACTCCTCAGAGTAGAAGCTTTTGAAGCTCCAGAGTCCACAGTAGTTTCTAGATAACTGTCAGGCTTCACAGCCGCATTTTTTCTCTTCATTCCTGCTTTTCACTGCTTCATCTTCCTTTGTGTTATCAGTTTGTACACTACCACTCTGATCATATTTTCCTTTTAAATATATCATACGTGTTATTTTAGGGGAGTGATTGGTTCTGTAGATACAGAAAATCTGCTCAGAAACTACTCAAAAGCAGCTATTTGTCTGCTGATGTGTCAAATGCAAAGTTCTTTGTTTCTGGATGATAAAAGTGAATCACAGATGATGCATTTTCCATAGTGATACAAAGTCAGGTCCAGCCAACAACTAGGTAATCTGATATGGAGAAAGACAGTGAAATCCTTGTGCACAGCCTCCCTCAAGTTTACTGTTATCTTCTCTAAAATCAGCCTAACCCTGTTTGTATTTTTAGGCTAAAACTGTTGATGCCTTCTTTAGAGAGTGATAGGAGTAGACCTGAAAATAACCACACAAAATTGTACAGGGCCCTGCAAAAGGATATTACTCACACAATATCACTTCAATTACTCCAGTACTATGTGTGCTTTGGTGGCTGATCAGTTTTGTAATTGCCCAAACTTAATTGCATCATCTTTAACTATAAAAAAAAGTTCTGACATGATTAAATATCCATTTGATTTAGCATAAGGAAAATAGTTTGTTTAATGGTTCATATAATCTCCCCTGTCACTTACGCAGCCCTCAGAGCTGCTGCTTTATTAGCCGCTTGTCCTTCCTGCTGTCGATTGGGACTACTTCACCCCCCTCCCAAAGGTCAGCCACCAATCAGGCAGTGGGAACAGCTGCTCCTCAATCAGCTCATTAAATGATTGGCTGTCTCTGGTGTCCTCTCCTCTCTCATTGTACTCCACTGTTGTTTGCACACAAGGAGAAGCACACTGCAGGAGTAAATTAACAAGAATTGTGCACGTACACACATACACAGTCTATGTTCCTGCAGACAGCTGGGGCTAATATCGCTGCTATGCGTAATTATTAGTGGCTGTGCAGCTCTAATTTGGATTCAGAGGTGGAAGTCTCTGTACCTTATTAGTGGATGTTTCCGAGTTAAACTCTGGCGCTGATGGTTCTGAACTCTTCCTTTATTTAGATGTGTGGTACTAACCATGTCAGGCTCTATTATTCATTTTTCCTCAATAGAATAGCAATTGGAATTGTGAAACAGCCATTAACCAGAAAATGGCAAAGGCTGCCTGTGAGTTATTGCAGAAAAGCATCTGTGCCTGAAATTGTACAGAATTTTGCAGAATATGTAACTATTTTCCTAAGAAGATGGGTTGTTTTGAAAGATCCTCTGAGAATGCAGCTTGGTAAGGTGGCACCCATTACAATTGCAAAAGTCTCTTAAAGCCCCATCCTCTCCAGTATGACCCATACTGTTATTCAAACAATTATACTATGACATTGTAACACTTATGATGTGGTGAAACTTAGATTTTCTTTATTCGTATTTCTGTTTTTGCAGGGAGAGTTTGATTGACAAGCGTATTGAGAGCGCTGTCTGTCAGATGCAGTCTGTGATTGAGCTGGGGAGAGTGATCCGAGACAGGAAGACCCTGCCCGTCAAGGTGAATCATCAACTTTATCCAATTCATTCACACACTTCAGTGTAAGAGGTACAATGCATTAAAACTCTAGGCAACAAGCTGATATTGCCTATTGCAAATGTAGCGATGTCAGCCAATTAAGAAATTGCAGTGCAGACATGTTTGAGTTCCATTAGATAGTTTGTCCACCAGAAAGCACTGAGAAGTTTATTTTACAAATGTAAAACATTGAGTACATTAGTTATTCACAATTATTTATGGGATCACTATCAAAAATGTTTGTTTATGTTATGGTTATGTAAAAATGAAATGTAATTTCCTATAGATTTCCTGTAGCTTTAAGCGCATCTGGTTTTGTCATATTAGTGCACTCGGTCTAGTTTGTTGTAGCCATAGCTGTGGTGTTGATTACAACAAACCTATTTTGTGCTTTTGGTGCTGGAGCTATTGACCAACTATAATGCCGTAATGTATTTCAGTACCCATTGAAGGAGGTGGTAGTTATTCACCAGGACCCAGAGGCTCTGAAAGACATCCAGTCCCTGCAGAAATACATCCTGGAAGTATGTAAATTGTATTTTATATTGTATTTTTAACGAAGAATACCCTTATTGTGTGATAACTGTGCATTTTGTGTAGTCTGAAGTTGTCTTGGCAGAGTGTCATTTTGCAAGTGCTCTGTTTCCAGGCATGATGTGTTTCTTTCTATTAGTGTCTGTTTACTGTGCTTGGATCAGTACGATTACATTTATAAGTTAAAGAGAGTCATCCCCCTAGAACCTCGTTGACACTCCAAAGCCAGTATGTTGACTTGATAGAGTCATGTACAACAGAGGGAGTACATCTTCTTATGACATTTGTATCCTTAGCTGTAATTAAAATTTCAGTGCCTAGTTGATTTAAAAAGGGGGTGGAGCAGGTGCCCTAGCAAATGATTTCATGTTTGATCTCCACACACAAACCCCTCATCAAATATAAAGTGCCAACACAAGCAGTATGTCTTTTTTTCCTCCACCACACAGAAACATTATATTACGGTTAATCTGTTTGTATACTTCATAGTCACAGTAATATGCATCATTATAGTCCCCGTAGGTCTTCTACATATAGAGCCTGCCACATTACTAAGACGCTGGCTCTGTAGGTTTAACTTTCGTTTAAGTTTTTTATTTTTTTTTTAATTTACACTTATACATCTTATGTATACATACACTTTATGGAGAAAAAAATATAGTCATACAGTAAAGTTGAGGAGTGGGTATTTTAATGTTACGTGTCATTTTTGGGAAAGTAACATCTTAAATGTATGGTTATGCACCTGAAAGGGCAGATTAATTACGAACGTTTTTTGGTTCCATTCAGGTGCTGTCCAAGAGACTGGAAAAATGACTATGCAGACATTAGACAGACTAATTGTTATAGCCTTTTAGTGCAGGAAGCCATTAAACTGGCATTATCCAGTTTGTCTTTGGGTTTGATTTTCCACCAACAAAGCTCTAGAAGTCAATGTTGTTCCACAGCTGACTTAGACAACCCCGCTACTGTCTCAAGTAAAAATGTCTCACACTTTTTCATAAAGTCTTACTAGGTCCCAAGCTGAGAAATTACTGATGCATCTTAGATGGAAAATGGATTCCGGCTCTTGTTCCCATATGATGCAGAGCAGGAAAATTGCCAGATCATTTATAGATTAAGGTTCACGTCGGTAAGGGCTTCTGTTGCAACCTTCTGTTAAATCCTACAAACTTCATCTTAGTTGTAGCCACTTCTTATCTCCCACTCTGTTTCATTTTTGGTGGAGAAAACATTTAACCTTGCCGACTTCTAGCTTCTCTCCAGTAATCAAGATTTATTTGATCAGAACTGAAATCCGTTTAAGGTCCTGCAGCCCAGCAAAGAACCTTTAAACTCTCTTACAATGTATGGGCTGTAGTTTCAGTTAAGCATTTGAAAGTTAGGTAGATTAAGTCTGGATTCACCTTTTCACTGTTGCTTTTACTTAGATTCCTTTATTATTATTATTCTGTAATTATTACTGTTTGACTGGTGACCAATCGATATACAGTAAAGTTCTGCCGTATCATGACTCTTTTGACCTCTAAGCGAGGAATGTTTTCATAGTGTGACTAAAAAATGTATTTTCATTGTTGTCTGGCTGAGTGGTTGATTTCATGGCTGACTTGCTCTCTGAGTGAATTACAATTTTTGATTGGCCCTTTGCAGCACATGCCCTGAGTAGTTACATTTTTTTAACAAAGCATTTATCTTAATTTAAGACCCCTCACAATTGCCTTTTTGATGTATAGAGAAGTGGACTACCTCTCTTAACTTGCAAGATAAAATAGGTTATTTTTGTGCATTTGTATTTTCACAAACCAAGCTCTGCTCAGAACAGAAGTCCCCGCTACTTTTTTCAGCCCCACACTGCCCTTTAAGTTTATTGCTCAGCACACTACAGTAGCTTATCTGTGCTTTCCGTCAACTACGCTAGAACTCAGTCAACTTTTCAGAGTGATTGGCTGAAAGAAGCAGTACATGACAGGCCAGGGTTGGGTGTCAGTATGGCTAAATTTAGTATCTCTACTGCTTCACCAGGTGTGACTGGATCAAAGTTCTCTCTCAATTTACATTGAAGAATGAAACGTACTGTATTGAAAGGCAGAAATTTTGACTGAATAGGAGGAATGGCGTACTGACTGGCTTATTACTGATTGATTTCAAGGCTGATTTACTCTTTGAGTGAATGACTCTGTAATCAATTAGTGATTTGCTCTTTACAGTACATGCAAATGCATAATTACATTTCATTTTATTTTTATTTAGTTTGGATTTTTGGGTTTAGTGCATTTTCAATGTGCATTTACAATTTAAGTTAAGTTGATGTGCCATTTATTTTAGGCTTTTTTTTGGCATTTAGTGGTTTAGCAGCGTATATTGAAAACAATTTTGCAGTGCATTACAGCTTCATCTTTTTTTGTCAACTGTAATAACCCTGGTACTTATCAGTATACTTTATATTATATTAACACTCTATACAAGGAACTACACCTTTACCTTTTCTAAGGCATAGTGTGTGTCTTTTTCTTCACCCTCCAGGAGCTTAATGTGCGACAACTGACACTGTCAACCGACAAGGACAAGTACGGTATCCGTCTGAGAGCCGAGCCAGACCACATGGTGCTCGGAAAGAGACTAAAGGGGGCCTTCAAAGCTGTCACTTCTTCTATCAAGGAGCTCACCAGCGAACAGCTAGAGTCCTTCCAGAAAACAGGTATTGCTATGTTTTAAGAAATCACACTCGAGGTGCAAAGGAAAATCACTTAAACTTTTCAACAGTGTAAATGCATAACAGTAGTCTAATGTAGCTTACTAGTTTGCATGTACACATGACAAAGTTAATATATTTTCTCTGCAAATGACATTTCAGAAACCTTTTTGTGTGTTCATTTATCACCAAGTACTTGTGTTCTCTATACAATAGACTGAAGGTTAGTATTAGGATTTTGCACACAACTGCTGCATGTTGTGTTGCAATCATATTTATTCAACCAAAAACTCAAAGAATCCTTTCAGTAAAGTCGGGCACAGAGAGACAGCCAGTTTATCCTCTGAATGCAAACCCTAACCCTTCTGAAACTATAATCAGAGCTCGAGTACGGATCAAAGCAGTGCAAGGTATCTCGTCTCTCCAATTATAGAAAGACGAGGAGAGCCCCCAGAGTCTCTGGGGAAGGCAGCAGTGGAGGTCAGCTGGGCTGTGGGAACTTAACATTTCCAATCAGTTGGATGTTTGAAGTCTAGCCAATTGGAAGGAAAAGAGGAGGATGAGCGATGGAAGGGAAGAGATTGATGTGGTGGAGGATGGTGGAAAAATGATGGAGAGAGGAAACACACAGATGAAAATGTGTACAGTGGAACCAAGTAACAGGCGAGGCATGTTTGCCTGTAAAATACCCATTTTTAAGGTGCTGAACTGTATAGTGCATTACCTATGAATAGTTCAACGTGGTAAATATGAAGTTACTGCTAGCAGCCGGTTAAATTAGTTTAGCACAAAGACTCGACCTAGGGGGAAACAGTAGGATGGAAGGATGGAAAAGTAAAAATAATCATCTGTTAACTTATCAGTCCATTAGTGGAAGGCACACTACTGGATCTGAAGCTAACAGCTCACATTCAGTTGAGAGTCTACTTTTAACCTCCTTGAGCAATTTCGAGTTCAGAATCCATGACTCAAAAAACCTTGTTCCATTTAGACTATAAGGGTGGCAATTTGGCCAGAAACTGATTGTGGGTTCATGGCCATTGGTTGTATTACTCATTATTCCTTACCTGTACCTTTGATCCCATCATTTTGATTGGGTGGAAGAAAAGATGTTAAGAGAGAAGGTGGAAAAGTGCAGTGAAGCAAGGAGGGACACAGAAAATCAAAGCATGGAAATCTAGGATTAGAGAGAAATGGAGTGACTGTTTCACCCAGCCTCTGGGTGTGGAGAAGTGAAGAGGAGTGGAGAACGCGGTCATGGTTTTTAGTCAGAACACAGACGTGAGTAATTGCTGCCAATGGCAAAATGGAGATATAAACCTGTCTAGATTGGGTTTGCTGTATTGTTTAAAAGCTCAGAATGTCATGTGGATGTGGTCAGTAACACAGCGATGTAAGGAATCTCAAAATGCAAGAAAATAACGGTCCAGACCCCAGTTAATTCAAAACAAAGCCCTGGCCTGCATGCAAGTTCAGAAAGCACTTTATTCTGTATGATTGGGTGTAATTGAAACCTTTTCTAGAATCTTTCTCAATAGACAAACACTGCCAAATAAAGAATAATTTCACACAATCTGTTGGCAATTTATTCCGATTTAATCAGGAGAATAGTGGGACATTAAATTGTTTATCAGCACATTTGCACTTAAGTCTGTAGCCAGCATTGATTTAATCATTATGGGCCTCAGTAATAATCAATCACTCTCAAATGCATCAATGTATTCTTATCCCTTAAATCATCCATGTCTTCTTATCCACCCTTAAATTATCCATATTCTCTTATCAGCCTGGTGGTATTTTAGTTTTGTACACATACAGATACCTCCCTAATAGCAAGAATTGAGGATCCTTTTACAATTTCACATAAAAGCATCAGTCTCAGTATGTTATACTTGTCTAGTTGAATTATTATGTCATTATTATCTGGTTTAATTATTATGTAGTGATGTTACCACTGCTCAACAGTTCAAACATTTTCCTTTATTATATGTCACTCAACGTCCAACTGACTTTGTACCGGAACATTTTTCATGATTGGCTCTTAAGGCAATACCACATAATTTCATCCTACATGATTGTTACCAAGAATACCCCAACCCAAGAGGAAAATCTTAATATTTGTAGTAGCAAACTTTTTTAATGAGTGTATATTTAGTATGGTGTTAACTAATTTTCATGCCCTCTGGTGAATTTTGTGTGGACTGTATAATTTATGGTCGTTCAGAAATGTGGTCTGATGTAGAGACACAGTAGGGGTTCCAATGGAACTGAATTCTGTATGAACCACATATTTACTATGTTAAAAGCGTACTCTGTTTTACAATGAATTGGTAAATGTTACTGTGTGCTGCAATATAATAATGTTTACTTTTAGGTTCAACACCATAACTGTGGTTATAAGCATATGTTCATTTTGTTGCGGTTATTTTTAGGATCTATCGAGGTGGACGGCCATGAGCTTCATGAGGAGGACCTGAGGCTAATGTACACCTTCAACCAGAGCTCTGGCTCAGCCGCACAGTATGAAGCACACTCTGATGCACAGGTATGCTAGAAAATTAAAATGTTATCATTTTGGCAAGAGATATCTTTGCATGCGAAATTGAACATTCTTCAGGGAAAAAAAGATTTAAAAAAATATCAAATTCTTGGTTTTCTCTGGACAAATGTAGCTTCCCTTTTTAAACTATCAAGTATATAGTTATTGGCAAAACAATATGGCGCTCTTCCTCACACCACTGCCTTCAGGCAGCTTAAAAATAGATGGTCCTCCTATTTTATTTTAATCACTTGGTCTTATGTATACGCTACCAAGTTTTTAGAAAATGTGTGGAATTGCCATATTATCTGGAGTCTCGTCATCACCCTCAGGTCTCCAGGCTTCAGGAAGTTAAACTAATACTCTCCTGGCTGTAGCTGCATACATTATCTGCTCTTGTGTAGATTGAGCTACAAATTGCAATGTAACCGGATGTAAAACATTTTTTCTATTTTTTTAAATGCTACTCGTCCTACTCATCCACCAAGCTGCCTCACACTGTAAATGCATTTATGTGTCTTTACTGTGAGTGTGATGTATGAAATCATTTCACGGCTAAGTGGAAGCCAGCATGTATGCGTTCCCCACAGGCCCTGTCTAATCAGTGCTCCTCCAAGCGTACGCACACCACACGGCTGCACCTTAATACCAGTTTACTGAGCTGGCTTTTTAATTTCTTTCTGTTACTCTCGCTCGCTCGCTCACTCGCGCCGACTCTCCAGCACCCATCTGTCTGTCTCTCTGTTCTTTCTCTCATATTCTGTATCACTGTTATCTTTGTGTACTTTTTCTCTGTCACCCTGTCATCTCTTTCCCTCCTTCTTCCCATGGTAAAGTGTTCAGGGCTGGCAGCAGCTCAGCCTTACACCACATGACACTCATTTTACTTCAGTGACTCACACAGACTACAATATTGTCATTATTGCTGCTTAGTTGGTTGTTTTTTTTGTGTTGTTGTTTTTTACATTATAAATCTTTTGACAACAGTATGAGGCAGATTTATTTCATAAAGGCCCTTGTTGTCTCTGGATTTTACCTTGCCTTTTCAGTTCTATAGTTTTTTGTATGGGGCTGAAGGAGTCTGGTTACTCAGTGGCTACAGTAAACACATGGTATCAGAAGATTAAAACTACCTTAAGGTCTTCTTGACTTTTGAAATTCTGTTAACGTCTTCTACTATTCTGTCAAATCCACATTGCAATAATTGTGGGGTGTACATGGTTAGAGTTAATGAAAATATGCAGTTTCAATCTGTCAACATGTAGTGTTGAAGGAGCATGCCATTGGTTGTTACAGTAACAGAAAACAAGCTTTTTTTTGTGGCTAGTTTTGGCTGTAATTGGCTACTTTATGTAAAATAAACAATTTCAAAATATGGAAAATACTTTTTTTTATAATAGTAATAGACAGAATAACAGTATTCTATATTTCTCTTTGCCCAAATACTAAATCTTAATGTCCTGAGGAAGTTCGATATTTATGTTCAAATACATCACCTTCAAATCACCCTGATTTGACCACTTAATTGTGGGAACCCTATTATAAATAAATTAGTATTTTTCTTTTTTATTTAATGATTGTTAATGATTCATAGTCAGGGATCTATACATCTGATATTTAAACATTTTCTGCAGAGGATGACATGCATCACTTACAAATATGAACTTATGAAAATTAAGTCAAACCATTTTATATATGTCAAAATGTAAAGCCTTTTAACACAAATTTTTGCACCAAACGGCTTTACAATCTGTGCAGCATACGATGGATCAAGGATGGAAAAACACCCAATACGCGCTGATTCAACCTGTCAAAATTAGCTGAACAGCATTTCAGTCTTTGGAAACATTGGAACAGTATTGTGGGCAGTTCAACATGTGGCTTAAACTCTTCTGTTGTCCTCTGGGTCTTTTGTCCATCAGGTCCTGGTGCTGCTGGATGTTTCCCCGGACCAGTCCATGCTGGATGAGGGCGTTGCCCGAGAGGTCATCAACCGCATTCAGAAACTACGCAAGAAGGTGGGACAATTATTTCAGGAGCGCTACTAGCTCTAGAAACAAGAGTGACACATAACACACTACTAGTGAATTTTACAATCCAGTGTCTAATAGAATATGACATATTTGAAACAGTTTGCCAATACATGTAATCAGAAATGTGCCCGGGTGAGCAAAACATGCCACTGAGGCAGTTTAAGGAATTAATACCATTCAAGTCTGTTTCATGGTGAGTAATGCTTGACATTTAAGCAGGGGAAAGGAAATGGAAGAATGGAGAGTGAGAAGCAATTAGGAAAATGGCACGTTAAGATTTAAAAAATTACACTAAAATCTGTGTATTTTAAAGGATGACGACCGCCTCCACATCCCCTCCTGGCAGAGTTTTGTGACACTGCATGCTCTTTAAAATTAGAAAATACAGTATCACTCAGAACTACTTGAACTTTTTCTTTTGTTAGGAGGTTTCCCTTGTTATACATCTGTAAACAACACTATTTTTGTTGTCAGTGACCTCCTAGCCTTTAACATCCTAATCCTGATAGTCTTTTTACCATACGCACCTCTTCCGCATTCATATATTTTGATCAATATAGTAGAGCTAAAAGTCGATTAATCTGTTAGCAGAGCAACACAAAAATGAATCAGCATGTACAATCATAAGGGATTTATTAAACAATGCTACTAAACAATCTTGTTTTAAATTACAGCTTCTCTAATGTGACATTACCACCTCATTATATATATTTGAAATGTACAAAATCAATAGAAGAGTAAAATACATTATTTAAGTTTTAAAGTAGAGTTACAGAGTCACAGCTTTATATTACTTTTTACACTCCATTTGAATTGTGTCTCCTGTATTCAGTTATATTTTTGACTTGTCTGATAACCTTTTACTGCAATTTGTCAGTTTCTGAGCTCCATATATTAGTTGACAAAAAAGTAATTTTATGTTGTGCTCTGGGAACCTTTTTTTCACTCTATTCTGACACTTTATAGACTAAACTATTAATTAATTAATTAATTGAAAAAAATAATTGACAGTGATCAATAATGAAAATAATAGTTAGTTGCAGCCCTCCAATGTAGACCAAGCATAGCAACATTTTCTGTATTTTTTTGTTACATTTCCCTCCCTTTGATCACTGCGTCCTCCCCCCTTCCTCTTTATGTCCCATGCAAATTTTGTAAGGGCAGTTTTGAAATCTTTCCACTGCAGCGTCACAGTTAGAAGTTTCTCCATCATAAGGCAGGCTTAATGGAAGCTTAATTACAGTCCTCTTTCAGATTCTAATGTTGGAGCTTTGAAGTGGTCTGGGGAGTAAAGACGGATTAGCCAACAGCCCCTTGTTTTCACAAGCAACAAACAGTTTTTTCCGTCCCCCTATAGCAGTGGTGTGCACTGGCTCCCAGCCAGGCTAAATTCCTCCAGTTATTTCAAACTGAGATCTGTTAGGAATTTTCCACCCCAGGGATGGGAATTAATTTTTAACAATTCTTTGACATGTTTGGTTGTAGCGTATGGGTGTGCGTGTGTGTCTTTATCTGTGTTTGCGTGGGTTTTTGTGTTTTGTGCGTTCTGTGAGCAAGCGCAGGGTTAAGAAACCGAGGTCAGCTTACAGACTAGAGCTCTCTGTAGCTCTATCTGACGTGTATACACACACACACACACACGCACACACACTCTACCAGCCCCTTTAGGGTAAGGTCAGTACCTTGACTTGGCAGGAAAAGCCTATAAACCTTCATCCATTGATTGACTGCTCCTCTGTATCTAGCTAACGTTATTCCTCTGCCCTTGAGCCACATACTGCAATTGAAGTGTGTGTGTATGTGTGTGTACTGCACAGTTAATATACGTGTGTGGCCGTGCACGCGTGTGCACGGGTGCTCGCTGCAGATTAGGATGAGATCAATGTGTTTGAATGTGTCAAGGTTAGTAGAAGTTGGCTGCACACAATGCCAAAATAGATGGGCTTTTATCCAATAAAAAAAATCCCCCCTTGTGTCCTGCCTTTATTTGTTCCTTTACTGTCTGTTTTTTCGCTTTTTAATCTCAGCCCGGTCTTCTTTTGTCCGCCCTTCCATTTTGTTTATCCCATCTCCTCTTAATTTTTTTCTTCAGATTTCATTTTTTTTAGTAGAAAAAAACAAGGCTTTGAAGAAAATTACATTTGTTCTAATCAGATAACAGATTTTTCTAAACCAAGTGGCAGATTATTACACACACATGTTGTTTGAAAAACTATTCAAGCAGTATGTTAAGCATATTTACTCACTTATGGTTATCAATCCATGTTGTCTTTTAGCTCTTTTGATATCATAACATTTTTCTTTACAATTTTTACCTATCTCTCAATCTCTTGTCTCACAGGGCCATTTGGTACCATCAGATGAGATAACTGTGTACTACCGCTGCCAGCCAAAGGGAGAGTACTTGGACTCTGTGATTGAGGCTCACACTGACTTTATCCTGGCTACCACCAAGGCTCCACTGCTGCACTTCCCTGTCCCCAAGACTGCCAGCGTCGTCATAGAAGAAAAGACTCAGGTATGCAAGGACACCTCGGAGCAAGAAGGACTACTGTCTGCCATACTATGATACAAGTTCAGTTTAACAGGCAGCTTGTTGTGCACCACAGCCTTTCGACAGTAATGAAACATGCTGGTAACAGACAATGCGTCTCATTGACAATCATAAACATGAGGGATACTTCGGTGTGGAGTTGGTTGATTTTATGCCCAAAATGTTTTAAGATCTTTTTAATGATGAAATGTTTGTCCCATTCCCATATTACCACTCTCTGTGGCTTGTACCAACCCACAAATATATCCAGATAGTAATTATATTTTTAGTTTCAAGGACACTTCAGTAAAGAACATAAAAAGTCATTCTCTCTCTCTCCCTTTTCCTCCTCAATGCTCTTTTTTTTCCTTTGTTGCAGCTAAAGGGTTCAGACTTGGAGTTAACTATAGTAAGAGGATCTTCAGCCCCTCGGGCTCCACTAAGTGGACCAGCTTGCACCTATGTGAACCTCCGGGTGAAGGTCAACAACAAAGAACAAGGTAGCTAAAAAGAGTTTTTGTCCAGCCAGAAGAGATCTAACAAGAATATGTATAATTTATACCTGTTGGTCATGTTTGTAATCCTGACTGGTTTCTTCTTCAGAGGGGGTGGTGCTGTTGGAGAACCCCAAAGGGGATAACAGACTGGACTTGGACAAGCTGAAGAAAGTGAGCAGCAGCATCTTTGGAACCAATAACACCCAGCTCAGATTTTTCAACGGTGGGACGGGTGAGCTGCTTTTGGCCTCTCAGAAAGACATTAAGGATAATGAATAATACTAGATGCAAAGGCATATTATCGTAGTTAACTATGGAGCCTCAAAACTGACAAAATTTAGTACAAGGTTATCAAAGAAAGGTTCTCAAAAATATTAGTGAATACATAGAAAATATAATACTCTTGGTAAAATGATTCAATTGAACATTAAATAAATGTAAAGGTTTAAACTTTTCCTTCCATCAATCAGTTAATAAAATCAATTTTCAACTTTATATATTTTACTTTTCTGTTTAGCTCTAATCAGTACATTTCTTGGCACACAATCATTTATCTATTATCTATTTTTCCCAGTTTATGTTGTGAGTCTAGGGGCTCCATAGAAACCCAGATGAGATTCTTAAACTTGTGTGCATTATTGTGTTCATTACAGAGTTGACCGGCAAAGTGGACCTTCAGACTCTGAGCGGTAAAACTTTGTCAGTGACTTCAGGCTCTTCCTCTCCTGGCCCCGGCTCCAGCCCCACCACCGACACCGTCCTATGTCCTTACGTGAACTTGCTGCTCTGCAATTCACAACCAGCTGGTGAGACACACACAGAGACACACACACACACACACACACACACACACACACACACACACACACTGACTGTACATAAAGCCATGCGTTTTACAACCAACAAATCCCCTGGAGATACCAACACCAAAACTGAATTTATCATACTAACAATTTTGTCTATGTACTCTAAGATTCATTTAATGCATATCATGGCTCCAATGATTATTTCTAATTGTTCATCAGTGAAAAAAGTACTGCAATCGTTTAGTTAAGTAACATTCGGAATACCACACAAATTAAAGTGAATTCAAGTTTGAGATGGAGATCGTTTTAAAGATATGATTTGAAAAATATTGGAAAGTAATTTTAGTATGTCTGTTGTATGCACATATATGTTTTTTCACTGTTGCCGCAAACCAGATTCCCCCTTGTTCCACTTTCATGCCTGTACAGCAAATATAAAACCTACAGCCATCAGTCAGTTAACTTAGCTTAGCACAAAAAAACACTCACACATTTTTTATTAGTTAATTCATGAGCTTGGTAAGAAAACGTTTTTACCTTTTAAACAGAAGGAAATTTACTTGATACCAGCTTTTTCCTTTTAAGTCATTCTCACTCAACCCCTCGCACCTTGTCCCTCTACCCTTACATCAATCAATCGATCAGCCAAGCTCTATCTCTCTCTCTGTTCCTCTCTTTTTGATTTATCATTCCTCCTTTCTGTCTCTTCCCTTTTCCCGAGGCTAGGCTTATGCTTGTTACCTTCCCAGGACTGGCGAACAAACCTTACTAACAAGCCCATCATTTCCTAATTTGTAAAGGAAGTCTGACTGGTTCACTTCTCTTCAACACTCTTCCTATCTCCTCCAGAGTGCCAGACAGGAGAGGTGGGCACCCTCCTGCTGGTGAACCCAGTGGGTCAGAATGGGCTCGACTACTCAGGCCTGCTGTCTGAGGCCGCCAAGGTTTTCGGCCTCCGCGGCAGACGGCTCAAACTCTACCTGGACCAGGACCTCACCCAGGGTAAGATGAAAAGAAGGTGGATATTATATTGACTTTAGCATCCGGGCAGGAGACGTTTAAACTGATTTAAGGCTAATAATTCTTGGGCAGATATACAGTGAGGGGAGAATCAGATTGATAGTTCTGACCTTCATCATCTTAAGCCCAGTTCAGACCAAAGATTCACGACGAGACGAAACCATTTAGAACGCTGCAGGAAAAAGTTTCAGTGGTGTGTTCTGGCCCGTATCTTATATCCAGCTACAAAAAAAAGCAAAGTTTTCAACTCATTTTGCCTTTTTGGTCTGAACTGGGTTTAACAGATAAGAATAAGTAGTTTCAGGAGCAGGTTTGAAATTTGGGGAATTGTGTTGTAATCTCTGGCTAAGAGAACAATGTCACATTTTAGCAGAGGTATGGAGGGATGAAGGCTCTGCTGTCAGCTGCATACAACAACATATTGACACTTTTAAATAGACAATATACTATTTTACTGACGCTAAAATTCTTAGACATCTTAATTTCAATGATACAACGATTAAACTTGTGTCCACTTTGAAGCAAAGAAAGTCAGGCGATATGAATTTGCTAATACAGGTTTTACATGACATAAGCATAATTTTAACTTATGTTTTCAGCAAAGACAAATATAAGATTTACTTCACAAAATGAAGCCCACATTAAAACATGCAACTAACTTTTTACTTGTGCATGCTGTCAGATATTATAAATATCACTTTCACTTTTTTTTTTATTTAGTCAGTTCTATGGCCTATAACTTTGGTTCCATTTTAAAATGCTTAAATGCTAGAGCAGGGTAAGATGTTGTCTTATCCATAATTGAACAGGTAAGTGAGTAAAGTGGCTATGATATGATAGCACAATTTTGATGCAATAAAATTGCGGATAATGGATGTTGAAAAATGTACAGCACATTCCTTAATGACACTTAAGTGTTTTTTTGGATTCTCTGTTTTTATTATCTCATTTGAAAAAACTAAATAATTAATTTGAGCTGCTTAAGAGCTTTTTGAACTGCAAATAACAAAACTGATCTGTTGTGATTGCTTAAGTGTTTTTCAACACTTAATATTAGCCATAAATATAAACAAATATACTTTGTAACTATTTAATGTCTCTTTGTTTTTCAGAGCTGCCAGCTGATTCATCAGTAAAATCTCTAGACACCAAAACTCTGTTTGTGAGAGTTGTTCCAACAACCGCCGAAGCATAAATAGAGAAAAGCCATCTCCCAATCTTGGCATCCACATTTGTGTAAGATGCCTCGCAGGTTCCCTGAATGAGATTTTCTACTGCTAAAATCACACCAATTGCCCCTTTGATGCACAGTGGATTTATGACATGAAGCGGCGTCATTTGTTTAGATCTCTTTTGGAAATCCTGTTGCAAAACAGGCTTGTCTGTCAAGTTCACAACTGTTAATCAATGGAGTCACTATCGACCAAATCTTTAAATTTCTTGAGACGACTTCAGGCACAAAATTAGTGTGCCTAAAGAAGTCTTGAGATTTTGATGCCTTTCAACGCATTCCAAGATTTGATGTCAGCTCTAATTAATCATCATATTTAGCCAAGATTTACAGCTCTGTTCTCCCTGTCGCAGTTTCTTTCCCTCATACTGTCTTTAATTTGTCACCAATTATAAGTGACAGTTTTCTAAGAAGGCACAATGTGTTGCTAGGCTATATTTATTCTGGACAGAAAAGATTTACATTTATTCCCTAGAAAGTGAATGCACTTCAAGAACAGAATGATTATTCATACATAACAGCTTAATAGATGTGTGAATGTGAAAGTGTGAAATTGGCTGGTCATGGAAACAGGGAATTGTCTAATGGAAGGAAAACCAGACCAAAAAGAAAAATGTCAATGGTTCATTTACCTCAGATTTAAAGATTTTTTTTCATATTTCAGTAACACTTCTTAGAAATATGGATTCCAGGGAACTGTCTAACTTGTCTACCTGTCAATATTACCTGACAATTACTAATGGATTTTCTTTTCCTTTATTATGCTAATGGTAAAAAATATGCAAGCTACTTCCCTTCAAGGTTTATTTGAGGCGAGCTTAGTCCAGAGTAATTATTGCTGTGGCTCATAATTGGGAAACCAATTTGGCCTATTGTGCTTACACACAATTTTGAATTGAACAGATACACATATTCTGTTGATTGCATTGGGAATCCTTAGACAATTGTAAAGGCATTTAAGAGGTGAAATTGATTTTCGGGCTGTTGTACCTTCAGGACAAAAGGGTTCTCTAATAAAAAGAGCAACACATGGATAATGTACTATTTTAAGTGACAAATGGAATAAATCAAAGGTGATTAAGAATCAGCTTGTTTTTACTTTTTTTTTGCTCACTCAAACCTCTGTATGACAAGAAAAGGCACATCATGTCTGTGGGATACTGCAGACTGGCCCAGCTGCAGATATGGAACAATTTGTTTGTCTTGTCTTTTGAAATTCTCGTGGTACTGTTTTTCTCCAAGATCATGGAACAAACACAATTTACAGTGAAGTTTACAAATGCCCTCAGCTGCTATAGATGAATTTAAAGGAATAGTTTGACAATTTGGTAAGTACGCTTATTCGCTAACTTGCCGAGAGTTAGATGAGAAGATCAATACCACCCTCATATATGTCGGTTCAATATGAACCCGGAGCCAGCAGCTGCTTTGCTTAGGTTAGTATAAAGACTAGAAATGGGACACTGCTAGCTCTTACAGATGCTGATAGGTGGATTGTGTTACCTTTGGACAGACAGGTCCTGTTTCCCTCCATTCCTAAACAGCTGCCAGCTTTAGGGGCCATAGTAAAGCTGATATAAATCTTTTCAAGTAAATGTTGGCTAGAAAGTGAGTGAGTGTATTTTTCACAAAATGTCTTACTATTCCTTATGTATGGCAGAAGAAGATGACAGCCTGTTTTCTAAGACTATCTTTGCCAAAATGAATGTTAGAAAAGAAGCCACTGAGAAGATGAATTGTGGTTAACTGGTTAAAAACATCCTACTCGACCTTCAGAGCTTCAACAAAGTTACCAATCTATTACTCCATCACTGTCACAAAAAACCAGTGTGAAATATTTGGCTGCTCTGGCTAGAAATACTACAACATGATGGTACCATTCTCCTTTACTACATTATTAAGTATTTAATTATTTAATTGTAAGTGACCTAAGGATTCTTAATGTTAATATTGTCATATAGAGCAACATGCCTGTTTATGACTTTCTAGTTTCAGGTTTGAGTTATGAACCGCTAGTGTCTCATGTTCTGGCTACAATTGACCCAGTAACTCGCTGTCCATGGGGAGAGGAATTAATCCTCCAGTGGGTAATTCTGTGAGCTCCATTTGTTGTTGTAAGGATGCCTCAGACCTACTTTTTAATTCTAGCAGCCAGTCTGAATGAGGGATCCACTTTAGACATCATTCACATTGAGTCGCTTGTAACTATAAAAATGACAAGAATACAGAAGCATAGTTCTGTTGGAGACTTAAAAAAAAAAAAAAAAAAGACGATAATAATGTCACTATATGCAATGTTGAAAATTACATTATTCTCTAATAACGTGGGTGACTTTGAGATCTGGTTTGACTGTTGAGTATTAAACAGTCTTATGCCGACTTATGCTTTCCAGGGGATGTTTACAGGGTAGTGACATCCACAGGCAAAGTGTTAATTTGTGTCTGTGAACCTGGTTCCCACCTGTCTGCAGCCAATATAGTGAGACGTTGTGTGTGTGTGTGTATGTGTATGTGTACGCGTGTACGTGTACATCTATTTTTGTGAGACCCAATTTGAGTTTTGGACTGTGGGAGTGAGGACATTGTTGCCGGTCCTCACTTTCAGAGACACCTTCAGAGGGCTGTGTGAGGGTTCAGACTTGGTTTTAAGGTTCAGGTTAGAACTAAGTTTTGGTTAAGGTCAGGGTAAGGGTCGAGGAATCCATTGTGTCAATGAATGTCCTCACAAGTATATAAGTACATAAGTGTGTGTGTTTGTGTGTTGACGAAGGGGCCATGAGGGAGAACTGCTTGTTGGCAGTTCATGTAACTCTCAGTTGGGGGCGCTGCTGCAGAACCTCTCTTCTCCTTGTGGACTTTACAACAACATACAATACAGTTACTTCTAATTTGCATCCAAACTACATACACACGTACACTATTCATTTTCAGAAACATTTGCTTACTGCAGGCTTCTACACTATAAGCACCAGCACAGTACACTAAACTGCTTCTCCCCTTAAAAATTGTAAAGCACAATTAACCCTGAATACATCAGATAAGTAACAGCTCATCTGTTTCTATTTCATCAGTGCCCTCACGGTCATATTTCACCCAAAATACCAAAAGTAGGTTGCTCACAGATGTGAAAGAAGTACTGAAATAAATTAAAAAAAACTGATAAAGTAAATGTATTGAGTTCAAGATACTTACATTAAAGTAAAAGTATTAGCTTGATATTGTATTGTATATTGACAGTACAAGTAATTTTATATTGTGGTATTATACTGTAAAACTGGTGTAAAAAAAGTGTAAGAACAGAAGAAATATTTACAGTTTGAGTAAATTCTCTAAAACTCTTTAGACAAAGCTCTATTCATGAGCTGAAATAAGTTGAAAACGAAATGTTGGGGGATATTTCTACTCAAGCGCAGTATATTTTACATTGGAAAAAGTGTGGAGGAAAACTGTTAAGTTTCCCCAGCAATTAAGGAAAAGTACCACCTCAAAATGTGAGTCGTATAGTACTACAGTACAGTACTTCACCTGTGAATTCCAGCATCTCTATAATCAGTGTCACCTCAGTGTGATGATTTTATCCTCCCTCCTCCTGGGCGAAGCAGCATGCTGCTTCACTGGTTAAATATTAAGCACACAGCTCCGTCTCATCCTCCTCTCATCCGTTTCACTCCCATCTGCTCCTGCTGCTCCATGTGTGCCTCTGCACAACCCCGGCCCGGGTAAGAGAGCAGGTCAGCGACCCATCTGCTGATCGACATCACAGAAATACAGTATGCAGCGAGGGTGAAGTGAACATGACCCCTGTCATCTAACTCTAATGATGGACAACAACTCATTACAGCGTTCTGCAGTGACAGTCAGCAAAGAACAGAAGTTTCGTCACGGTGCAGGATAAAGACAGGTGTGTTTTGAAGTATACTGTATATAGGCCAATAATGGGCTGTTTCCAACCAGCCCACCCCGGCAACACGTGTGTGCTGCGTAATGGAAAAATCTAAATCTCTGCCAGTAAATCAATTTTCAGCACCCTGCATGTTGCCCGCAGCAGAATGACAGCAGCAAATACAACCTCAAACGAGTAAGCACAATAGGTAAGAGGATGAAATAAAAAAAAAAAAAAATTGACTATTTAAAACGTTCTATGTTGACATCTACAGTGCATTTTCTTCACTTTTAACAGCTTGTTTGGCCAGTATGTCCACACTGCCCAGAATGTCTGTGTGAGCAGGGGACCACATAATGTGACCTCTGTCCCACATATGTTACCATGATTTCATAAATGAAATCCCGCCATTACTGGATGCGACTAACTTGATGCGAAAAATTACATATCTTGTAGCTTTTTTTTTGTAGTACACATTGGAGCGTAGCCTAGCGTACTGCAGATTTATTGGTATCGGCACATATTGATATATCAATTACACTAGGCTACAGAAATGCCAAAGATACTTTATGTTGTAAGTTATTGAGAAACAGTGCTGCCGTTTCATAGTTTGTCCACTGGAGAGCACTGACAAGTTTATTTTTCAACTGTAAAATGTGCATATTGTGGTCAAGATTGTTTTTTAAAAAAAAAAAAAAAACTATATATCCAGGTATACATCTAAGATTTTTGAAATACTGAGTTTATGAGTCCAAGTTCACTCAATGCACTATATACGTTTTTTTAAATGTTCTTAAATATTTGGATTTTCACGATACACTCTGACATATATCCTCAGTTATGTGTTAAAATCACATTTTCTGCATTTGTTTTCTGAACATGAAGGTCTAAACGCTGCTTCAATGCACTTTCCACAGAAATACAATTCTTGTGGGGAAATACTGGATCGCTTAATATTTTTCTCGGCTTAAAAATTGTCACAATTAAATATGCTGAGGTTAAATGTACTGAAATCAGCCTAAATTTAAATGATTCACCCTGTTTATGTATGTCTTCTAAAGTTCATTGTTCTCTTCTTCTGCAGTTGTTTTGGCAGTTGGCGTTGCGTCTCTTCCGGCCGCCATCTTTACTGTGTTTCAATTCTGGGAAGAAGTTTTTCATCCAGCAGAAGACCGAATATTATTAATTCCACTGGGATAGGAGAAACCCAGAGGGAATCTGGAAATGTCTTCAAAACTGCGGAATGTTTTTAATTATTTTTTATATATTTTTTTTCAGTTTGGCTTGGAGTTTAATGTCAACCTCAGTTAGCTAGCTAACCACAACGACGGTCTTGAAAGTTAAAACGCTGCTGAATGAGACACAAACCGGAGCAAGCGATGACAACAACAACAACAAAAGATTTATTTATTAACATGACTGTTATTAAAAATGTGCGTGAATGGATAAAGTTCAGCCTCAAGACAAAGACTTGTAATTCACCGGACATCTGCACTACAGGTACGGCTAACTGTTTGCGTCTTAAAAAGGAAAGCGAGGAAAACGTCAGTAAAGCAAGGAGGATAGATTTAATTTACACTGTTTATAAGGCTGACATAGAAACTGAGTGCCCAAGTTGCAGTTCAAGGTCTCTGAAAAGAAAAAGGATCCAATAAATCCCTCTTAATTCAACAGTATTGCGCAACCGGGCTCCTCGCCCGCATGTTGGAGAAGGTGTGCGCCAAAAGTGGCAGCCGCCGAGCGCAAAGTGTCGGGACGCGAGTCGTGACCGAGCGAGGGAGCCCCGCCGCCGCAGCTCCATTTCCGCCGTGTCCTGATCTTCTAAATGCGGCACCTATCTTCATCCTGATGCGCCTGCCCTTCTTCCTCCTCCTCCTCCTCCTCCTCTTCCTCCCCCCCCTGGAACAGCAGACACAGGTAGGACACGCTTCCGATTTGGGAAAAACATCACCCACATATCCAGTTGGTGGGTGGCTCTGTGTGTGTGTGTGTGTGTGTGTGTGTGTGTGTGGGGGGGGTATAGTCCTTTTACATTGTGGTTTTTTGCTCTCCGTGTTTGCTTTGCCCATGTCGCGGTTGTTAGGAGACCGCTGTCAGATGAGGGGTCGGTGACAGGGGGTGAGATGCTCTGGCATCCGCGGCGAGATGCGTCGGCAGGGGAAGGACACACTGTTGCTACCCGCTCCGTCCGCTGTCGTTGCCTCAGAGACGCGCATTGCACCGCAGGTATGCGGTGGACCGGGGGGGGGGGGATGGATGCAACCAATTAGATTCTTGATTTCCCCCATCTATTTTCGTGGCCGTGTGCTGCACATGCAACATCTTCTTTCTACATGTCATGCAGTTTTAAGACATAACGACTGGTTGATGATATAACAGCGCGACCTATTTTCTGTTCTTCATACTTTCCACTGAGCGCGGTGTGACTCAAAGTAGCTCCCGTTTGTGCCTCTTATGTGTTACCATCACATTTGAATCCTAGAGCTAAGCATCCAATGGTTTCACACTTAATGCTGTTTTGATGGTATTTTTAGAGTCCTAAAGAACTTTTCTAAACGTCTGGATGACAAAATATTTCATCTGTTGAGCGATAAAAAATATACCTTACCTCTTACCCAAGTTGTGCCTCTTTTTCCTTATAGCTAAAGAAAGATGGTAGCTGGTAATAACATATGTCCTTGTGCAATGTGAACTAAAATGTGTTTATCAGTTAATACTGGTAAATATTCTTTCCAATATTTTAAATTAAAATTAAAGATGCATTAATATTTTGCTTGTGAGCAAGCACATATGTCACTTCCAGCTAACTGTATTAGGATATACAGTGGCAACTTGAAAACTGGTTAAAATCTTTCTCTTTTTGCAACTGACAGATATGTTGTTAAACAGCCTTTTGGGTTTTTGAAAGACGGCAGGGGCTAAACTAAACTATGTAATCAGTGATACAATGGCTGATTACCTGTCTTTTTGGCTGACGTTTACTTTATTTACTGTAAATCCTAAGTGATAAGTTATATATTTAGTTTATGTTAACCATATGATAGTTGTTATAGACTTGCTGATGAACTTCACACCACTGCGTGTGTTAGAGCCCCTGAAATTGTTATTATTATCCTGTAGGTGTAACTGTTGTCACCAGTCGTGGCTCAGTATTTGGGTGTTTTGCTGTGTGCAAGGTTAATTGTTACAGTTGCCAGCAGTCATAGTGCCCAAGGTGAGCCAATAGATGACTCACTCCACATCAGACACCAAAAAGGAGGCTGTACACAAAGAAGAAATATGTTAATCTTGAAATTATAATTAAAGGGTTTTATATAAAAAAACAGTCTGTATTTATTCTCCTTCTAGTTGCAGAAGATTGTACACTTTTGCTGAGATTTCGGGTGTTGCACTGTTTCACTTTTTAATTTTAAAAACACATTACATTACAAATACTACACGTTCAATGTCTCTGTTATTTGTTTTGCTCCTTACCTTCCCAAGCAAATAGCCTTGACCCCCGCCAGGTATTCCAATCTAACATGACTCTACTGAGGTGACATGAAAATGAAAGTGGTTATACAACAAATTCTCAGTCACTGTACCTAAAGTCATAATAGATGACAGCCAATCTGTTTAACAAAGTGTTTTGTAGTTATGGTGGGGTGGTAGATCGCCACTCTCTTCAGTTTCCTTTTCAGAGGAGAGTTAACGTCTTCGTTTACAGCCTGCCTGTTACAGTATTTTTTGTGTTTTGTCCACTGTTATTAGTTCCAGTGGAAATATTTTCCAGAGATTTGGAGACACAGAAACCCTGCTAGGCACAGCTTTACAACGGAGGGTGTGGGGCAACCCCATAAACAATCTGACTGGTTTTAAACAAGCCTGTTGTTTAACCACATTGCAGTGTTCAAACTACTTAGTTTGAAGTGAAAAGAGAGGTGGGCACTGTAGTTATTTTATTATCTTCTGTAATAGGCCTTCCGTAGTTACTTCATACTAGTTCAACTTTGACCTACTGCACCTGCTGTAATTTCACTAACGTGCACATTTTTTATGTGGTTGCCAATTATAATGAACACTTGTTGATGGGTTCACTTTTGGGTTCACCTCCAAATTTGTATTTTAGATGCCTGTTACTTTGATCTCCATTGTAAAGCTGTGTCTACCAGTGTTGCTATGTTCCCAGATTTCAGCAGTGAAACTAGTGAGTAAAATCCTTTAATACCCAGTGTAGGCCAAAACTATGAAAACAAACCAGTTTGTAAAAACATGCAATCCTCCTTTTAAATAAAGCTGATATATATCGAAATCTGAGTTTAAAAGGCAGACTGCCTTCCTCTCCTTTACAAACAGTGGTACTGCTCGTCTGACACTGTAAATATAATAATGCATACATACTGTAATAACTGTTTGTGTTTGCGATACAGTAAGAGATGACAACTTATTGTGCATGCTTTTCGGTGTGTGAAATCTAAGGAGCTGGGGAGATCGGCTACAGTTGTGAATGTCTTATAGAGGTAGTGTAATTCTTAAATGAAGGTTGGTTGAGCAATTTATACAGCTGTAGAAAGTGTGCCAAATTGAACAGCAGTAGATACTAAAGTCAATTTAGCATTTAGGTCAATCTGAAAAAAACAACAACAAAACAAAACAGTTTTTTATTATCTTCACACAAGCATCCACACATAAAATACTTCATTAGCTAATAAAATCATGAATTTTAATGAGCCATTTAGGATGGTTAATTACTGCTGCAGTTTTAGTGTTCCCTCTGTCTGTCAGTCATTTGCATATCATGGCAGTGTTAGAAATAATTTAACCATGACCAATTCTCACTGCAACAATCAGAACACTACTGCAGGCATTATGCTCCTCACAGAATCTCTGGACAGATGGATGAAAAATCAGTCTGTGATTATGTTTCTTATGTGTTTTCTCTCCGTTCTCTTTCCTCCCTCCTCCTCTCTCCATCTCGCTCAGCAGCTTGATTGAATGAATGTTCCTCATGGTGTAATCTCACAGTGATAAATGGGATCGTTGTTTCGGCTGTCCAGATGTGCCAATTAAAACTTGAGATCACAGCTATTTCATATCTGTTTCAAACCTTTTAAGTGTTTGGTTTTATACTAGTAATGTGTGCACATGTCAGTTTCCTCTTTGAAAAAGCATCTTTATAGCACTTGATAGGCAATTTAAGTTGTTTACACTGAGGCAGCTTCTATCTCTTATTTGTAAAATCTGTCACTAACTTTGGCTTTCTTCAGTTGAGTATGTGTCAATAGTGTGGCCTGGAGTTTCTCACATACAGTGAGGCATAGTGTTCACTGGATGAATACAGCCATTCTCCTGTGAAGGACACATTTTTTAAATTAACAACACATCTAAGCCAAACAACTGTTATGTGTTTGTTTCACCATTTTGATGTTAGCAGCACAGCCTCTAAAATATTTGGCTGTTCGAGCTGTAAACCAACTGCTGTTATGCTAATAACCATCTAGAAAGACTGATTGCGCTGCTTGCCAACAGCTCCCTTCAAATACTTAAGTGCAGTATGTTTAATTGTGCCAATTGTAGCTACATGTACGAGATTGCACTATACCCTCAAATAAGCAGCCACATTTTTTATTAGTTTTTATTACCCAATTCAGCTTTGTGCTACTGTTTACGTTATTATGTAAGGAATGTCTAATTATGCTATTGTTGGCAATGCTGCGTCAACTTGTCTGATTTCTGAGTCTTGGCAAAAGTGGACTTTAAGCACTTGTAGTTAAATAATCAAGACTCCAGGACCTGCACATTAGAAGTCTTACAGTGGGCTGTTTGTATTGGGTGCATTCAGGTCAAACCTTTTGCTCAATAAAGCCTTCAGTGGGACTAAAGGAATTTGCAGGATTTCTTTTTCGAGGAATTCCGCAGTACAACAATGTAAGTGACAAACCAGTAAAAATCTAACTTGCAACCGAATAGAAATTGGTCTATTACTTTCAAATGCTCTTAGTATCATGTTTCTGTTTTATGCATGCATGTTTTTTTTTAGGATTTTTTTTTCTTTCATACTCCTACTTCCTAGGCTTAAAATTCCTGCCACGTATGAGGCACAGCAGGTACCTCCTGAGTGGTCACCTAAGTTCCTTCCTGCTGACTTGCTGTTCTGTGTTACACTCAGAATTCACTCTGCATGTCTGTGTGGCATTCACAAACATCATGTGTGTGAAAGGGATAGCAACTTACTAAATGCTCATTGGCAGGAATTAATTACTCAAAAGAGTTATAGTTATTTTTGGAGTATGATCGACGAATTAGTCCCTGGAAAAAAAAACATGAAACCAGTTCCTATGAGCTGTTGTTGGAGGATGCACCCTCTGTATATGTTAATGGTTCTATTCTGAAACGTTGGGGGAAAAGGTTTTTGTTTATTTTGTAGAAGTAGGCTAACTACGATCTGTGTGGGATGACATTATTCTTGCTAAGATAATTGAGCTCCAAAAAACTATGGATGTCAACATGCAGCAGAGCATATATTTTCTATATAGGATATATGTCTTCACTCAGTAGTAAATGTAAAAGCCAGTATCATAGAAGAGGTAGACAAAGAAGTAATTGTTGGAACTATATTGAGAAAAGTAACGTATATTGATAAACTAGTTAATTTACAACAATGAGCCAGTTTTTTTCTCATTTTGTATAGTCTTCTTAGTGTCTTCTTAGAATAATAAGATTCCCTTATTGTTTGGTGCAAATCTATTATAATGCCAATTCCCAAGTCCCATGATGTGCTATTGACATGAAGTGTTTGTAATGTAATGTGAGTAGTGTCTTGTAATCAACAACTGTCCTCCCAAGAAAAATGACAGCGTCATTTCAGCAAAAGGCAATTGCTAGGGTTTATGTTTAAGTGGCAAAGCCCTCGAACAGCAGTACGAATTATGACTCATGTCAGTCGGGAGCAAAAGAAGAAATGGTGTTAAGATGTTTTAGAGCTGTTGAGTCCGCAGAGGGAGGAAGTTGTCGTGGTAGGATGAGTCAACAAAATGTTGGTCACAGGAGATCATTGTTTGATTCATGTTTCCTACAAACAGTTAAAGGGTAATTTTGCTATTTTTAAACATGGGTCCTATTTTTACATATTTTGGTGTTTAATGACTAATACGTACAAAAAGTTGTGCAACTGGCCCAATAGGTTGCCTCAGCCGGCAGCTGCGAAACAGGCTGCAATGGTAATTCTTGAAGGCAACTGTGCCCATGAAAGTACATCCACAAAAAGTGCTTGGAATGGAAAGACAGATCTTTTTGTTAAATAGTAAGATCACTTCTGTTTAACCAGAAACAGCCGTTATATCGTTCTCTTCAAAGCCACCATAATCCATTAACAAAAACAGTAATTTTACCTCACAGAACACAGGAGCTGCTGGTCTACTGCGGCCTCAGAAAGTCCCGTGTTTTGTGAGGTAAAAGGAACCATGACCACCTTAACCAGTAAATTGTTATTTTAACCATATCAAAGAAGGACCCTAACCTTAAGCCCATCCAATTTTTCCGGTCCATTTTTCCTGTGAGTTTACCATGGTTGCTATAGGATTGCTTTGCTGTGCCAGCATGGATAGATTAAACGTCTGGACTGAATGGGCTGTCAGAATTTCCACACCTGTTTATTGGCATCATATTGTATTTTTAATCTTAAATTTGTCTCCACTAAATGCTCATATGTTGGGTACAATATGAACTGGGATGGGGATATGGGATTTTATGTGGCATTGACAGTATCAAGTTGGCAATAAAGACATATGAAATGATTTTGGGTCAGTGTTATGCTGCAGGTCATGGGGTTAATATATTAAAGGTTGTTTGGTGGGAATAACCTTGATCTCCTGCAGTAGGAGTCCAGAAATAATGAAACAACCCTGTAGTCTGGAGGTGTGTTTGCGCATTGATGTTCACAGTAATATACTGTAGAACACTAAGGTCATTCTAGAGTCGCAATCACTTGCCGTTGTGTGAGATTGTTTTGGCATTCAAGTTGTCCTTACGTTTTTCCAGAACAAGCTGTTCTAAAGCACACACAATTTAGCCATCATAGTAGTACCACTTTTAACATTTTGATGCACAGCTACCGTCATGTAAAGCTCAATAAATGCTGGTTAAAGGGACTTGTACAGCACTTGTATGTTCATGTAGTTTCTTATCTTAAATCACATTAAGCACTGCTGATGGACCATTTATGTGTCAGTGTTTGCCAGATCACAAATCTGAATGCAATCCGTCTTGGTTTTCCTGGGTGACATGCAAATCAGGGTTGTTCCTACTCCCTACTGTTAGGGGTGGGCGGTATATCGTCACTGTCACGTTCTGCAACGACATGGATTTGCAATAGCGTTATTACACACACGCACACACATTTTGGTTTTAACACACACATTACACACAAGGGAGATCTACTTCCCACAACACCTGATGAACTATGTCACACCCATAAGTTACTACAGGCTATATTAACCGCAATGCCACTGTCCTTAAAAGCTGAGGGTCAACGTACATACAGACAAGGCTATTTTACCCACAAGGTTGCCATCCTTAAAGGTGAAAGCTGGGTCGGTAACACTAGGTTATATAGCGAGTTTACCGTTTACATCAGCAAGACAAAATATTGAAAAGAAAGGTCCTTATTCGCTGAAACGAAATGAGTGGGGTGTCTGAACCAGGTGGTTGGTACCAAAAAAGGGGAGTTCTTCTGTGATTTGGAGCTCGTTGGGCTATAAATCATCTGACCCAGTGCAAACCTCAATAATATGTGAAATTTGCCATCGTGTTGTAACAGCCAAAGGTGGCAACACCAGCAATTTGTTTCACCATCTAAATGCACGCCCGTGAGTACGAAGACGCAACAAGGACTCTAATTATTATATGTTTTTGGTATGTCTAATATCCTTGTGTATATTTGGAAACTAGACTGTAATTAACTTGATTTACAGTTGGTTTATATATAAAATAAAGAAATTGTCTCTTCTGCGATTAAATTTATGACTCTGCATTATTTTACCAGCTTTGTGCCCTAGATTATAAGAAATCCAGTCCTTTTTACCAGTTTGAATATCTTTTAAAGCGGCAATAGGCCTACAACCAATGAAAGGCCGTTTTCCACTTGCCAAAAAGTGATTGCAGCGTCTACCTTGTCACTGAAAGTATAAGCCTGGCTCAAACTGACTTGATTGTTAGGTTTTACATTGTTAGTTTGTCAGGTTTGTTAGGATTGTTAGGTTTTGTCTTTCTCAGGTTGTAGTAACTAATGTAGTCAAATTCACACTAATTATTGCCATCCTTGCACTGTGATCATGGAGTGAAATGTAAGACAAATGTGCAAAGTAGATCAGTGTGTTAAAAAATAGTTTTCAGATACCAAATGACGTATAGTTTTGCTTTGCATCTGCAATCTTCATGCTCACTACTGAAGTTCACTTGAAAAGTAAAAGGCTGCAGTTGCTGCTGCATGAGGATGGGTCCTACTGTAACAGCCATGCCCATACTTGGAGCAGACAAATTGTTTTCTTCACTGCCTCTTGCACTCCTGTAGGCAACATCATTACTTTACTTCTGCCTCAGTTTCACTGTTGTTCTGTCCTGATAAACTAACGGACTAAACATTTTTGAAGTGCTTTTTGGCTGCAGGAATCTGATCATACGTCATGACCTCTCAGTGTCTATGTTAGTAAGTGTGTTTACTGTGTACACATATTTCCACAGTACCTAGTCTACATCCAATGGTAACAATTACACCCCCATGAGGAGCAATATCTCAGGCTACATTCATTTACTGTAGGTTTCCATCGCAGTGTTTTAACACAGTAATTTTCTATGCTATCTTTGAAGTGGCTCGCCCGTGACAAATCGTTCAATAAAACCTTGTTTCTGTTATGTGGTATGGCTATTAGACCCCTCCTTACATATCATAAACTATTACTGTGATCTGTTTGGACATTAACGGTTACAGATGTTCCATGAGCTTGCCAGTGAGGCTGGAAGCTGTGCTGAATGTGATGAAATCCTCTGTGCTACTGTGCTTTATCAAACCTAAGCATCCCAGTGTGTTAAGAACTTTCCTAAATTGTACTATTTCACTTTTAGACATTTTACAAATGTAATCTGCCTGTAGTGAGATAAAAGATGTATCTACTTCTCTGTTTAAAGAGTCAAATTGATGTGCCCCATCTCAGTGTGGGGAGAGGAAGTTTAAGTATATGGTGGTAGGTCAGAGTAGGCATCTATCTATAGTTTTGTGTATTTGCGTTTGTGTGTGTGTGTGTGGAAAGGTTTTGGGGGTACTGTCTATTTACAGCTCAGCCTGTGGGAGATGTCCAAGTCCAACAAAAAGGGCAGGGGGGGCATGGGAAGACCTCCACTCTGCCTCATGTGTCATCCCTTTTCTGTTAGGACTTTTTTGTGTGTGTGTGTGTGTGTGTGTCTGTGTGTTTGTGTGTAGTTGTGTGTTCGTGGGTGTGTGCACACTGTGTGTTGTGTCAAGGTTGCTGAAAATAGTCTCAGTGCATAAGTAAAAGAATATGACATTGTTGCATGCTCATGCACACACACAATTGTTCAGGGGGAATTGTTTAACAAGATTATCCTTGTGGCTCCCCTCACAGCTGGTTGTTTACAAGGCCAAATACTTTCTCTTCCACTGATAGTGATTCATTATTTTCAGAGCAGGAGAGAGAGAGAGAGAGAGAGAGAGAGAGAGAGAGAGAGAGAGACAGACAAACTTATTTTACTTTGAATTGAAGAATGTTTCAATACTCAGTTTACTGCATGTAAATAAATGCTTTGGGCTATTTCCAAATTAACAAAATATCCGCCCACAAAGCCTTAAAGACCCGCTCAGTAATCTTTCTGACCATGTAAATCATTTTTTTTCCACACAAAATAATCTTAACACAATGTCCCCTTGCTGACTTTTTGTAGAGCTTTCAACAACTATCATTTCCAAGGTCAAAAATGAACTTTCACACTCAACTGTAATTGAATAATTTTGTTGAGCTTGAGTGGATGAAAAATCTAAAAGCTTTTTTCTCAACTCAAAATACCTCTCAAAATAATACCCGGCCCACATATTGCATTTTACTCTACTTACAGAAGCTAAAGATGCTCTACCATTTCACTGGGCCTTTAAATGCCTGGGACTCCCTGCCCTCCCCCTTGTGGACTCCAGCTCTAGTCAGGCATTGCGTATTCATGTCTTTTGGGGGACTGGCTGGCACTTGTTGTCAATTATTTACTGCTTGCACGAGAATTGATGCATCGCTGCGCTTTGCAGTGCTTACGCCTCCTGTGTGTCCCCGGCGTAAGATACCCTTTTCAAACAGGGGGAGCGCACATGACATTGGGTCATCTGACGCACTTTGATCCATTCCGATAGGCCGCTGATGCAGGTGTCAGTCCGAAGGGGGTGGGGGTGATTGTGTGTCCATTAACAGTTGGGATTGGCTCCCATCACATTCCCAAATGCAATTTGCAAGAAAACCCATTTTGGCTGGGACTGTCGCCACCCTGCTGTGAGAAGATTGGCACCCTGCTATTTCCAAGAGTGCACCCTCCTCTGTAATGAGTCCCATCCTGATGAAATGCTTAATATTTGCTATTTTTAATTTAGAGTAACTGCAGTTAAATAAGGTCCTAATTAAGTTTCTGCTTAGTTTTACTTTTTCACTTGTCCACTCATGCTAGGAGATCACACACACATATATATGTATATATAAATTCACACACACCAACTCTGTCCCTCCCTGCCTCCCTCTCTTTCTCTCTTCCTACATCTCTCCCTCCCTGTTTCTCTCCCTCCCTCCCTCCCTCCCTCCTTTCATTTGTTCTAGGGACAGAGCCCTAGTGTGAAGCTTCTTGTTCTTGTACTTTCCCGTGCTGTGCAGCTTTCCAGCCATTCAGAATGAATTCGCTTAAGGCAAAGATACTGACCATGCGATGTGGAAAAGCCCGATTTGGCCTGCTGTCTGCTTCTGCTACAAGCTCTCTAGGTTATATTTAGTCTTGGATAGGCCACCCCGCTACTACAACTATCATCAGCACCAAAAGGGATATCTGGGGAAACTGTACCTTTCACCGTCACCACATTTTCCTCTCTCTGCTCTTTTACTGTAAGTAAATCCTTTTAACACAATGGCATTTCTGTTGAATTGAAAATGGTTTTGCCACTATGAAGAGACCACAAAGGGATTAGCTGAAAGCAGTTACACTACACTTGACATGTAGTGGAGTACTTCAGTTTTTGTAATCCTTTAATGTGATTCCACTTGATATTTCCTGTTACTACTGTGGTAACAGTCTGTATGTCTCAATGTATGAGACTGCCTTTGAAATAGGCACAGTGTGGAAGGTGTGGAAAGAAATATGTGGTTGAATAGTATATTAGTTCTTCTTCTTCTTCTTCTTATTCTTATTCTTATTATTATTATTATTTGTTGATTAAAAGCAACAAGAAGAGACTGGCTTGTAAGTGACTGTGGAAGTTTATATAGAGCAATTATTTGTAGACTATTATGACGTGGTCAAGATTAACTCTTGTGTCTGTACGAGCAAGACATTTGCCCTTAAAAGCTTTTGTTTAAAACATAACCGCATATTAACAACATGTTTAATCAATTTTTATTTCCTTTAGTTTTAGGCTTTTTAATCGTAATTCCTGAAAGTTTCTGTCAGTTTTACACCATCTGTACAATGTGCTTAAATAGGAAAGTACTACAGTTAAGTACATATTTGTCTTCAGGGAAAATATTTATCTTACTCATCAGTTACAGGGAAGGGAAGAGTGTAAGATTTGGGAACTGGTTGTGCTTGCATGTGACAGAGGAAGCAGACAGCAAGACATGGAAAGTTTAAAAGTGAGTTTCTCATTCCTGAAAATGGAAAGTCAGAGAGAAGGAGGACATAAAAAAAAAAGAGCGAGAGAGAGACAGGATGGTGGGAACATCTGGAGAAACAAGACTAGTGCCAAACTCTGTGACAACATGAAGGGACTGGAAAGTCTCCTGAGAGAGACTTGAACACAGTCTCACACATGTCTACATAGAGGTGGATGATACCATGATTAGACTGGCTAATGGAGATGAGCAGAGCCTGTGGCCAATGGACTTTATTTTGGCCAATTTTAAATTGCCAGAAGAAAAATGCCTTTTTATTTATGCCTCATCAGTATTCCAGGTGTTAAATGTGCTACAAGATTTGTGCACCAGCCTTATATTGCCCCCATGTAGGCAGTTGCAATGTGTTGGCAATATGGTGCTTCATTCATTGCCTCGGCCTGCACAATGTTCTACACAGTTCACCTGCTGTGCTCTACTGTGGCCTTTTAAGGAGACATCATGTGGCTATATGTTCTGTTTAAAGGCTTTGTAATCCAACGGCATACTGCAGATTTATACTGTAATCCAGTGGTATACTGCAGGGGGGATCCTGAACGGCAACAGCAGTTACCTTTAATCAAAATGTAATTAACTGCATCTGTTGCATATGTGTTTTGTATGGGATTCTTTAAGTAACAGAAACTATTAAGAATTAACATGCAGTTTTCAAGTTTTGTCTAGGATGTCATTTGACATACATTTAATTTTCCATCAGTATGCAGGCAGGTTTCTATTTTTTGGATTCTCATTCTTACTTATTGAGTACCATGAAGAGTCACTGGTTAAGGACAGATTTGTGCAGTATAATGACTGGGGAAGTTCAAAAAGTGCAGCACCAAACGCACCCGAGGGATGGGGGTGGAGTGCAGGAAAATGATGGGGTGAGGTGCGGAGTCAGGGTGTAAGGGAGCACTACTACCTTCTTGTGGACTGACAGACTAGTTTTCATGACACCAATTACTTGCAGTGGATAGTGTGTGTTCGTGTGTGCATGTCTGTAGAATTACTCCAAGTTAGTCATCCCCTCATCTTTTACTGCAGAGGGAAGCTGCTTGATAGAGCACTCCCAACAGGATTTTCCCTCTCCATCTTTTTATTCCTGTTTCTCTATTGTCATTTACCCTCACTCCTACCTTCTCCCAGGCTTTGAGTCTTTTTTCTTTACTTTTCTTCTCCCCATGTGTACGGGATTCAGTCATTTTACCAAATTTGTGTTGATCTTTGTAGATACCGATGTCAAACGGTCCAGTTCACAATAGAATATGCAGAATGTATTCTTTTTATCTACATTTCACTAAGGAAATAAACTGGAGCTTTAATTTCTGTCATCACTGATTGGTGTTGACATTGCCTTCAGTACAGTAAGAATGATGAAGGTGAGCTTGAAGTTTCATTATTGATCTTGGAAATAGTAGTTTGGATATTTTCCAGAGCTGTCAGCCTCATGTCTTAACCCCTTTTTTATTATTCATAAATGCTATAAGAAGTGGTTGAATTCTCTGGAAAATTTAGTCGACCATGTGCTAAGAATGTTCTGTCAAAAGGTCTCAAGGAGAATCCTATATAGAGTACATATAAAATAAGAAATACCAATTTGTGCTTGAATGTATGCATCATTGCTTACTGCATAATTTTTGTGATCTTTGAAATTCAGTGATGTCTTCAAGAACAGTTAACAGAAGATTGGTTTATAATTGAGGCATTTATGAGACACTTGTATCTAGACTGACTTATGTTAATCTTTACCAGTTTCACTCTGGGGAACATGTACTGTATGTCAGCTACAATACAAACAGTTTGTGGGACTGTGTATGTATTTGTACGTGTATGAGTGTAAGTTACCAAGTAGATAAGTAAACCATTTAATGATAAGAATTCTGAGGAACCCGCTTTTTCAGAATTAAAGTGCAACAACTTGTTATGTTAACCAATAAATAGCACAGTCACTTCTTGCTCCCTGTATCACCAGGCAGTGTATAGGAAATAATGGAAAAACACAGCATGCCGTTTTCTTACACAAGTTTGAAGGAGTGAACGGAAAAATCTTGTTCGGTCAGTGGAAATAGCCCCTGAGAGGAAATAACTTGACCATGCTAATGCTGGGTCCAGAGACGAGCGTACCACGACCATTAAAGTGCCAGGAGAGAGATACAATCAATGAACCCACGCACTCAGTGCACCAAAGAACAGCGCAGGACGGAGCATAGTGAGGAGTTACCTGCATGCCCGTGCTCACACAGAGTTCCTGCTCCACAGAAATACAGGGACACAGATTCTTCTTTCAGCCAGCTGTCTTGGTTTCTGATGGAGCTAAGGGATCGTGTCCATTCTATGCATAGTATCTCTATACTGCCTTAACAGCAAACTTTTCCTAAAATAGCCAGCTGCCCCAGTCCACTTCTGGGGTTACTCGGTTCAGTCAGTGGTCTTAGTTAATTAGCTTTTTGTAATGATTGCAGCGAGAATGAGAAAGAAGAGATACATTTTAAAAAAAGGAGAAGAATGGTATAAGGGCCTGGTGGAGAAAGAGAGGAGGTTAGGGAGGAGCAGAGGAGGAAGAAGAGGACAAGCTTCTGAAATGTTCATGAGCACAAACAGGGAATTTCATATCAACATTTCCTGCCATAGACATGCTGTAGTCCTAACTCACTTCAAACAAGTAAACGATATTCCTTCTCTTATTAATTATTTAAATAGATGTCATTATACTAAAATGGTCCACAACAAATGATTATATAATCCTCATCTAAGTTTTTTTCTTGTACTTTTACATAGCAACTACAGTGGTAGCCATCATAAAAGTCTCCACATTGTATTTTCCTGTTTGTTGTATAGTTGCTTCCAGTAGTGGCTCTGTGTGTGTGACTGACTGACTTTTAAATGTTAAATTAATTTCTAAAACTACACTATTAATTCAATTTTACTTCAATTAAAGGGTTTATTCCAATTAAGTTACACCAATTTCTGAATATATATGACTGTACTAGCAGAGTGAAATAAGCAATGTGTACCAGTACCTGTTTGGTTAATATATCCATTAGAGCTGCAGCAAATGATTATTTACTTTACTGATTAATCAGAAGATTTGTTTCATTTAGTCATTGTTTGCTCTGTAAAATGTCCATCATAGTTTCTAAGAGCCCTGGTTGACATAATAATATTCCTTGTCCAACACAGTCCAACAGTGATTTTTTTTTTGTCAATTTTCCTTAAAAAATTACTTAAAGATGAATTGATTAGACACATTGTTGAACAGCTAACAAATGACTAATTTCAACTTTAATATCCACAATATTATTTTTCTCTTCTATGTTTTTTCCTTTTTCTCTTTTTTTTTTGGCAACATTATCTAACTTAGCCTGAGGTCTCTAGCAATACTGCATCTAAAGCATTTTTCAGAGGGCTGCCTTTAACAACAGCCTGAGGTCCAAAGTGTTACCCAATAACACCAACGCTGCTCAAACAACCCAGTTTAAACTATTCCGTTATCTCAACACATACTGTCTCTAACCTTCCTGACCTGGATGTGGGTGTTTATTCCAAATACTGTCAGTTGAGATGGATTTATGTCAACAGATATATGGTTAGAAAGATTCAGGGCTTTCCACAAGAATATGCAGTAGCCAGCCAGTTCTTGTACTCACAGACAGAAGTCAAACTTGACAAACTAGTCAAGAAAAATATTTATTTGCTACATTTTCTGCTTCATTAGAACACAAATTAGCTATTCCCTTTAAAAATACTATGAGGTTCTAACAATTATAACCAAACTCTCTCTGCAACACCCATTGCCACAAACCTTTTTAACATTGAGGTTGTAAACTCTGATGTGATAGCAACTTTCTCCTGTGTATTATGTGGCTGTCCCTTATAAAACTCTCCCTAGTTTTTTAGCCCATTTACAACAAATCACATGTATTTTGTAACAAGACACGTTACTACCGTCCATCTAATTTCCTTGCCTTCAGGAAGTCATATGGTCAACAAAAGTGGTCTTTGACTTTTGTTAAAAACACACTCTGATCGGTTGTTTGGCTGCAGGAAAGAGTTAAACCCAGCCTGTATGAGAAGGTATCTGTACACTCATGTTGAATTACCCAAAACCTCCCTGTAAACCATGAGAACCCAATTAATCTCTCTTGTGTAACAGTGAAAATCTTGCCAGCTTTGGCAAAATCCTCTGTTTGTGACATGGGGTAGACCACCAGACAGGTTTTTATGGCAGTACTTCATTGTAAAGAACAACATAACATTACAGTTTAAAATAAATCTAATGCAAGTGTCTCCTTGTTCCTGCCTCACAAATAATAATAATTAATTTATTAAAAATAATATCAAGCTGCAGGAACACGCACAGTTTCTGACGTTTCTGACATTTCTGACAAGCTTTTCAGTCTAACCTCATCATGGAATAAATTAAAATGCAAAAGACTGTACCCCAATAGATAATGCACTAATGTCTGTGGTAGCAGCCAGTGGTACAGTAAAATCCTTCTGTTTAGAGGTAGGAAAGGGCTTTTCAGAGAGACTGCAGGTCCGTATTTCCAAATGCACCCTGCAGTTAATTGGGACCTAACGTAATCTGAATATTGAATGTGAATGAATTGGGCCATGCCCCTGAAGAAACTTCTGCTTCACAATAATAAGACATTAAAACAAATCAGTGATGTGAGATTAATTAGTTTACATGTTCCTAGATACATTTTCTTTGTTAATTTTAAATACTTATTAATTCAATTATGTCTAACATAATATTTAGGTAGGGTTTGTTGAAAAAAAGTAACACACAGTTGATGTCCTATTGCTTCCCAAGCAACACCCATTTATTTATTGTACTGTATATTCTCGTATGGTGATTCTTCTTTGTCCAGCACAATTTCTAGTGTCAAATTGCCAATGCATCACAGTGGAGAGCACTCTGGAAAGAAAATGTGATTTTAATTGTCATGGTTCAAAGCAGGCCAGTCACACATACTGATAATGTATTCCTCCTAATCTGACCCCTTTTCCAACTGTGCTCTGTACCAGTGGTCATAACATTACCAAACAATTGACACCATGCATTGTGCACTTGTGCCATGTTATTTTTTATGTTCTTAGTGGTGTATGTGTGTTCGTTAGAGAGAAAGAGAATGAGAGAGTTATGTATCACCCTAATCTGCTGCAGAGGTAATACTGGATGCCTGCCCAGTTTCTTCATGCACCATTGTTGAAACTCTGTAGTGGAGGGGCTATAACTTTCATACACACCTCCTTTCTGGTAATCCCATTTCCATCAAGTTAAAAATACTGTTTTTCTCTCAAATAGTCTATTGTGCTTTTAGCAACTGTTTCTGCCGGTTGGAGAAAAAAGTCGACCAATCAGAGCTGGGTAGGCAGGATTAAGAATGTGGACATCGTCCAACATAGCTAAGTAGGTACTAAATTACATCCATGAAATATAGCAGTAAAAAAAAGTGCGGAAGAGGTCGATACAGGTGCTCAGGTTGTTATAAATCAACTTACTGAAACAAACACTTTTATCTAGATCCAGTTGTATTGTGTGTACTAGTGGTGTGCCATATCGTATTGTTCATGTTAAGAACAATACTTATTTGACAGAAATCTATGCATTTTTCTGTTATTTATGACCATTTTAAATAATACAATCAATGTTCATTTAATTCCATTTTGAACCTCTCAGTCTGAGATTTTGTGCCCACCATCCTGCCTGCTGTTCAGCCGCTTCTCCAACTCACCCTCTCTCTCTATCACTATCCCTCCTTGGGCCTTTACCTGGGCCTCTACTGATGCTCCTGGCCTACTTCAGTGTTATGAGAGAGAAAAAAGAAAGACCTGTAGGAATCAGTGAAGGACTTATCTTTCATGCACTTAATTTAGGAATATAGCCAATGGTTGGATATTCTAACAAACGTTCACCTTTCCTCCTTATATTCCTCTCTCCTTATCTTTTTGAAAGTATGCTGCAGTTGTGCCCACTCTCTTCATGATCAAGCTGAAAACAAAACTGAACAATGCAGTTTAGCTGGCTGCAGCGCCAGCCGCATGTGTAAAATATAGTAGCTGTTGATGAGAGGGGAATTGACTGCTGGAAGTCAAAGATGTCGTATTTAATTTTGTGTTCTGCTTGTTCAACAGTTGCTATTAGACGTATTTGTAAAGGATTTGAATTTCTTTTTTCATTCTCAATTCTTCTCATTTTGGCACTTGTGATTTTCCTTTCACACTGGTTAAAATCTCTTTGGGGTGGCAAAGAGTCGGCTCTGCAGGAAAAACCCTGTAATACTGGTATAATATTTCATATGATGAAAAAAATGATATCATCATAATATGATATTTTACAATATTCAATATTCTAACTTGTTGACGTAATGACAACATACACACAGCAGCAACAAGCATGGCTGAAATCTAAATTGCTACCACAGTGGAGGGAGATGATTCAACACAAGCTATCATACTTTCCTCAAACTGTTACATTTATGCTGACATATAAACTACAACACTTATTTTGTTGCAATTGTATGTTCTTGAATTAATAATAACATATTTTTCAGTATTTTGTCATAATATCAAGAATGTCATTATCGCAGAAATACCCTGAAATATTGTGATATTATTTAGGGCCATATCGCCCACCCCTAGTGTGTACTGTATACAGCAGAACAAATACTGAAACTTTAAAGTGGAGATGAGAACAATATGACTGTGGTTCGTTTAATTTTTACCACTGCAATCAAACTTCATAGTCACCTAGATTTGCTAGAAAACTAGATATTATTTCACTTCTTCGCCAAAAGGGCGCAGCCATCTTTAAACAAGCTAGGTGGTGATGTCACAAGTATGGTTATTATCTGTTGTTCACTTGATTATTGGTAGGAGCTGTTGAAGTAGGCTTGGTAACATGGATAAAGTTAGTGAAGAGAGCAAAGGAGACAGCAAGAAGAAGAAGAACCATATGGTCCTTTTGTATTGCCCCTGGATGTTCAAATGAGTACTATTACACAGAGAGTGGTTAACTCATTCATTTTCATGCTCTTCCTCTGAAGAAACCCCAAGTGATGCGCTGCTGGCTCTCTGTTTTAAAACGCAGCAGTCCACCTGTGGAAGCGGGTCTATGAGTCTGCAGTGACCACTTTCTGAAAATTGGATTATGTGAAGGAGGGAGGTTATGATGAGTGTGGAAGATATGTTTGTTGGACCACAAATCGGCTGAAACCAGACGGCATGCCATCAGTGTTTAACTATAGTGGTAACAGTGTCAGGGAGACAAAAAGACTGGTTCATAGTAACCCAACAGAGTCTGTCCTCAGCCGCAGGGAAAGGGCACAAAAACGCGCTAGGCAGGGCTGAAGAGCAACAGGTAGATTTACTGTATAGTATAGTTTATAACATATATATATATTTTGGGGCATTTATTTGATAGGGACAGTGGAGAGGGACAGGAAATGTGGGGGAAGAGAGTCCGTCCGACTTCTGTACCTTAATTTTCAGAGTGATGTCAGTGCAACTCAGCCTGGCATCGTTCATCTCTCAGTTCATTTTCGATTTCCAAGGCAAGACAACCATTAAGAGCGCCATTTTGGATATTTACAAAGACACCTGAATGGCTCTTGTCTCTGTCAGTCATTGTATTTAACCCGCCTCATACAAGATAAACGCTTGTGAACTACAGGAAAATCAGTTTGAATGGGAGAGGGGCCAGAAGTATCTGCCAGAGCTAATGAAACATGAGCTTGCAGATTTGTCTGGTGCAAACGGCGACGATGTTTGATTCCCCTCTTTCCAGAAAAAAGAAAAGATTACAGAAATATAACTAGCAGAGAACTGGAAAATTAATATGATAGCTGGCTTGCATTAGCGTCAATTTTCTGTAACATCTTACTCGGAAAAAAATTAAAATAACCAAACAATGCGTCAACAACAAGAGTACAAGCACATGAAAATAATCTTGGCTGTTATGCCTTATCAAAAAATCATATAGTTACTGTAACACTGTAAAACTCCTCGGACTTAACTATGGCCATTTCTATAAATCAGATCCTTATAAAACCAGGTGTGTCCACAGGGAAATAAAATATTGCAGCATCTCACCTTGTCATCCTGTTTCTGGGTCTGCTTACAATTCAGCTGTCAAAAGTGCCATTTAAGTGCTTTCTTGTGTATCTGTGGTAGCTGGTTGAGGAATGCGGTAGCTGGGCCACCGGGCCACTCCTTGTTGGACGCTAGCTAGACAGTGGTCATTTTTGCTTAGATCCCCCCCCCCCCCCAAAAAAAGGGATGTCCTCTGAAGTCAGCCATTTTTCCCCCACCTAAACTCACCCTTTACTACAGAAACATTAAACATACAGAGAAAACCTTATAGCCAAAGGCATGTTCAGATGTTTTTTTTTATGTGAAAGGTCCATACTACAAAGACCTTGTGTCACTGTCACACAAAAAGCTGTGTATTAAAAGCCTGGCTTGCTTAGGGCGAGAGTTACATCCTTCATACTATATGCTAAATGTGCAGCATATCTTCTGCACTGTACTTACTTATAGTGCTAAAGATAGATATAACCTTGATTATGTAAAAGGCATGCTGGCGTGCATTTTCTTTTAATTAATGGCATTACGAGGGAGCTGCTTGTTTGGATATGAGATGTTCTGGTTTTATGAGGTCATGCAAGATGTGTCACGCAATGGGACACTCATGGCTTTTCAATAATTTATATTTTTGATAGTGTTGTCTTCATTATGCTGGACTTAAACACTTTTGGGCTTTGACGAGGAACCTTTATATCCAAACAATAGATCCTTTGCACAAAATGCTTAAAAGATCCCTTTTGTATGTGATTCTACTGGTTCTGCTATCAGCAGTATCTGCTGATACTGCTGTTTTCTGTTGGTTATTTTGATAAAATGATATCCAACTAATTAACTAAATATGCACCATAGTTCAATTTCTCTCCAAAAAGATCTAGCTTATTTGTGCGTAGACAGCCTGGCTTCGCCAGACTAATTCACAAATGTGTTTTAGTCTGGAACCTCTCAGTTCATTTTCAATTATCAACAGGTGGAGACAACTAATCAGAGCAACGAAACGCCGTGCTGTCGGATGGTACGTCCTGTCAGGAGTGTGACAAACACACATTTCTGCAGTTGTTTGTTCTTCTTTTAGAGTAAATGTACTGTCCAGTCCGTTTAATACTGCCGCTATAGCCGACCTGGAACCTTACACATCAGCAGCTGCCATCTTGGTTATTTATAAAGATGCCTCAAATGCGCTCTTCTCTGTCAGTCATCGTATTAAGTCATATTAGTTAAACGGTTATGATTGGCTCGCCACATTCCAGTTCTGGTGGAAATCAGTTTGAATGGGAGAGGGGCCAGACGTATCTGCCAGAGCAAATGAAACATGACCTCACAGATTCGTCTTGTTTTCAGGCTAGTGCGTAAGTGTATAGCCATAAAATGATAGCTAAATACCACTTAAGACAACACTTCACAAACAGATTCCTTTGAAAGATGTTTTTTTTTTTAACAGACTTTCATCAAAGAGATGAAACAGTTTATGACACTGGGTTGCTTTCTTGGGATTATGCATATTCCCGATTGAGAAGCTATGGTTGTCATTTATGTATATTCTGTATTTTTGTCTCTGTGAGTTTAGCTGGCACGTGGCAGTTCCTTTAGAGGTGTTTTGCCTCATGGTAATAGTTATGTTTTTCATTTTCCTTCTTATCTGTTTTTTTTTTTTTTTAGTTCTATCTTTTAATGAAATTGCTCTGTTATTTTTTCCGTCTCTGTTTTGTCAGTATTTAGAGAGCAACCACACGTAAGATAATTTGCTGCTTTGCTGGATCAGCAGTAGTTAAACTCTAACATCAAAGATGCCTTCATGTAGGAAGCTCTGTGTCAAGCTTTTTTTGATAAATTTATGTATAGTTGGACAGTGAGCGGTAGTGAAAGGGGGAGGAACATGGTTTACTAGCTGAAGTCATGCTGACAATGTTGCAAGTACATGGCATGTGGCTAGGAAGCAGGCTATTTGAATCATACTTTATACATTTTTTATAAACATAGCACATTTCTCAGTCAAAATCAATTAAGGAAATGATTCAACAGATAAATATGTGAATGTTACCACATAGAAGCCTATTCAAACTGTTGGAGTATAGCCAGAACATAAATGCAGTAGTCTGTAATTCAGCATTGTGTGAAAAGAAAAGTTGCTTTGGTTAGAAATATAGTGCTGGCCTTGAAATCCAGTCCTAATCCCATCATTATAGATTCATCAGAGACATCAGTATCAGTTTATTCAAGCATCTTCTTGCTGCATCATCAGCCTCATCAAAGTTCAGATCTCAACATCTTCCTTTTCTCTTCATCCCTTTCTGTTCCCCTCCTTTTCTAATGCTTACTGTATCTCCTAATCATCTTTCTTTCTTTTTTTTTCTCCCCCACTTCTTCCTCTTGTCCTTCTCACATCCCTCTTCCTCTAATCTGCCTGTCCTTTACCACCTCCTCTTCCTTCTTCTTCTACTTCTCCTTCTTCCCTCAGTTTGCTGCAGTGCATCACTGGCAGGCATATTAACATCTCATCTCCATTACCCAGCTAACGTCCTGCCCTCTGCTTTTTACCACCTTCCATTTTCTCCTGTTCTTCCTTCCTTCACCTGCACCATTTCCTACACTCTTCCTTTAATATTTCCAATTTTCATTGTGTTGCACATTTTCTTTCGCACAGTGTTTTTTCACCCCTATGTCTTTTTATAGTACTCATTTTTTTTTTTGCCTATGCATGTGATCATGATCATTAAAGGGACCACCTCCTCTCCTCTCCTCTCCTCTCCTCTCCTGTGACGGTCTGTGCTGTACTGCTTCAAGGGAGTGAATGCCCTTGGTTTGACCGTGAGAGAGATGGGCTAAAGCTCTGCAGTAGCAAGCCAGTGAGTGAGCAACTTGCTTTCCCTGTGTGTGTGTGTGTGTGTGTGTGTGTGTGTGTGTGTGTGTGTGTGTTGGGCATCACCAGTCGGTGTTATTTGCAAAATGCAACTCAACCAGGCAGGTCTGGTTAACATGCAGTTCAGGCTTTCTGTCCTCTGAAGCTCACAATTCCCAAATCAGCCTTGTCTCTCCTCTTTTCTCCATCACTCTTCATCACATGCTTCCTGGTCGCCTAATCTGACTCTCTTCTCCAACCTTGGAGGAAGTTAGAAACTAATCTTGCTTCATGGGCAACTTTTTCTTTACATTTATTGACATATCATTGTGTTCCTCACCAACACAGCTTCACTTAATTCAGTCCATGTTTCCCTGGAAAGGACGTAAGGCCAGTTTTGACTCATAAAGTAATCCAAATTGCAGAATGTTGATGACAAAGGATATTGCAAGGTCTTTTTTTATTTAAAACTGGCAACTGGCACCGAAAAGGGAACACAGATTGTATTAAGACGGTATATCATGGGCAGTCTTCTTCAGCAGCAGTCTTTAGCTAGGAGTAAGTATTCAAGTCTCATCCTGAAGACTTCCATTTGAATAGAAATGGCTAATGACAGAGTGATAAATTTTATTACTTAAAAGGATTGGGGCTCTTGTCTGATTACTTCCTTGAAGGTGTCATTCAAGATTAGTCTCTCTCTCTTTCTCTTTGCCTCTGTCTTTCCCTCTGTCCTTTTCACCCTATCTTTCTCCCTCTCTCTTTCCAACTGTGTGTGTCCTTCTGCTCCGTCCACAACTGTGTCCTGACCGAGCGACCACAAAGAACAATGATCAGCGTGGTTTTAGTTAGAAATGTGTGGTACATGGAAGCAATTAAACTTCATTGTTGCACTGTAAGGAGTTTAGCTAGATGGATTAGCATAGTCAAACTTGTTATTGTTTGAAATTAAATCCTCCCCTTTTGGAGGAAAATGTCACCTGAGTTTGGACACTGATAAACCTGCCGTCAGAAGCAAACATTTCTAATCATTTTGTAGGCAAATATTTAATTAACTGTACTGTAGTTCATGATTACAAATTATATTTGAAACTTGTAATGTGAGTCCTAATGCCAGTAATCACTTTGTGTTTAACAGTTGTTACATACATGTTAACATGTATTTATTATTTGTAGCAACACTTGTATGTTCTTGTGTGTATTTGTTCCAGCCTGTCTGAATGTTTGAGCATTAAGCAGGAGAGAATGAAAATAGCTGTAATGCAAAAAGGCTTATTTAGTCAAAAACAATACAGATTAAAGATGTTTTGTTCGTGCTAGCTTATTAGCTCAATCTTTTTTAACAAGCACAGGATGTAGGCTAAGAGCTGCTTGGTGTGTGTGTGTGTGTGTGTGTGTGTGTGTGTGTGTGTGTGTGTGTGTGTGTGTGTGTGTGTGTAGGGTTGTACTCTGTGTAGCCTATGTGAGCTAGCATTATTCTCAGTGCCAGGCAGATCAGTTGCATAGCAACAAGAACTTTTTGAGGGCAGGAAATCTTTCACCAGTGGAATGTGTCAAGCATAAGAACAGTAAAAATAGAAAAAGAGAGATACATACTGTACATAACCCTAAATTCACATATCCAAGTTTAAAAATAACATAAAATAGATTGATTTTAATTGAAGAAATCATAGTCTAACTGCTTGGTAAATAAATTGCAATACAGCAGAAGATCTCAGATCCCTAGAGGGTTTAATTATATTTAGACTTACACAACCACAGCCTAACCCTAAGTTTTAGTATAACTTTGAAAATCAGAACATCACATGATAGCTGAAAATTTCCATTAATATGCATTGCTTAAACATATTGCAAAATATATAAATAATACGCATTTCCTTTTACATTGCATTAAATATTCAGATTGTCAGTATATTTCCCAAACATTTGTGACAACCTCAAGAACTCCCAAACTCCAGCGGAGGTGAGGAGAACATACAATCAGTTGCAACACTTTTTGTATAAATGTCACAGTTTCTGCCCTACAAGTGAATGTACCACTCTTTAATAGAATAATTACAGTAACTTATGGAAATGTGTGATAGATTTAGTCTCTTAGTGTATAAGTAAACATTCTCAGCATAAATAGTCTTTAGTTTATTCATGCACTGTAATATATACTTTCTTCTTAGTGCCCAGTGGAATATAAGTATAGTTTTAGTCTTATAAACTTATTTAAAGAGGGAAAGACACCCACACAAACTTTGAGGAAGCAGGGAGAGGTCAGCTGCAGCGTACTGGTAACATAGGCTGGGGAAGACTATCAATCTGCATGTTTTCCAGACTGGTTTGACAAGCCGATACAGCAACCTGCAAAATACTTTCACAGAAAATGTATCTTTTTAAAAGAAACCTGAAAGCAACAGTTTCAAAATAATTTCCAACATTCTTTAGTATGTAGGCTAAAAGTTTTATATTCATTGTCATGTACACAATAGTTTATTGGAAATCATGCAGTCATTTACTTAAATCATTAAAAGATATCATAAAAAACTTGTAGCCTCTTTCCTACTGTATATCCTCCTGCTATTCTCATCTGCTATTCTCTACTTTATTAGTCAGATTGACCAGCTGTAAGTTGTGATATACTAAATGACATTGCAGAGCTTCTCACATACTGTCATGGGTTTTATTAGCACGGTAGCGCTTGGGGCCTTTAGCAGGGTGTGAAAGGAAAACCTTTGCATATTAGTGTGGTTACATTAAAATGACTTGTCACTGGAGGCTCAATTCCATCCCTGCCATTGGGGATTCTCAAAATGGATGCTCCCAGCAGCCACAAAGTTTGATAACAACATAAGAAACTGGTCATCAAATCCTACATCTAAAGTTCCAACTTTTAATTTTAATTCTTTCTGTAAGGCGTTGTGAGTTGGTGTTGCTGCTTATTGTTAATACTTTCTTCCTGGCTGTCTCTCAGTTAACTGTGGAATAAGTTATTAATTGTCAGGATGAGAAAACGCCCAGCTGAATGTTTTCACATGATTGACATTTTAAAACATTTCTGCCTGTTAGGACTCAATCACTGGATCAGAATATCTAAGACTTTTAAAGTGTTTTGTTAAAATAGGCCTACCTTTTTCCATTTCACTCCATCTTTTGCATACCTCTGCTTTCTTTTAAACCAGTATTCACCTACAAAGTTAACTACATCCCTGCATATGTTGTATTCTACTCAGTAGCAATGGTTGGCCTTGCACCAGGTGTTTGTGTTGGCTTTGAAGTCTATGACTTGACTGAGTTGTTTAATTTAAATTCAGATGTCCCAAACAATTCAGAGTACAGATTGAGAGATGTTGCCACGTTGTCAGCAAGTCTCAAGCAGCTGGATGCAGCACAGCAACCTAAATAGAGCTGTCTCCTCTTCACTCTTTCCTACACTACACTTTCCTTACTTCGTATTTCTTACTCCTTTAGAAAATGTCCCATTAAGTGTAGATTAACAGAAATTAGTGCTATTTAGAAGTAGGTCCCGCCAAATTGTAACTCAACTCAAGCTGCAATATTTATTTTCATTGCTGCTTGCAGATAAAAATACCCAATGTAATAACTGTGTGCATTGTTAGCAGCAGACCTCCTGATAGTTTTATACTGTAACTAATGTAGCATGGTTACAGTCTGCACTGGTTCACACATCAGTCATTTGAATGATGTATAAGAATGGCACTACATTGCAGTGATATTGCACACTGTTTTATTTGGCTGTAAATTTACTCTCTGTTAGATTGGGAACCAGACAAATCTGCAAGCTCATGTTTCATTTGCTCTGGCAGATATGTCTGGCCCCTCTCCCATTCAAACAGATTTATCGGGCTAACCAATCACAAGCCTTTATCTAGTACAAGGCAGGTTTAATACGATGACTCACAGAGACGAGCGGCGTTTAGGTATCTTTGTAAATATCCAATATGGTAAATATTCCAGCAGGCTACAGCGGCAGTATTAAACGGACTGGACGGTAAGTTTTCTCTAAAAGAAGAACAAACAACTGTACTTAAACTTTATGATGATAAGAAATATCTGTCTGCCGAACCTCTGACAGGACGTACCACCCGACAGGACGGTGCTTCGTTGCTCTGATTGGTTGTCTCCGCCCATCGATAACGCCAATTTGAAATCAAAAGTGAACTGAGAGGTTCCAGAGTAATACGCATGTGCAAATTAGTCTGGCGATGCCAGGCTAGCTCTCTGTGTTTATCACCTGTAGATTTTAGTGAGAGTCATATGTTTCAAAGCTTTTTGACATGGTGTGTACAGTTTTTTTCCCCCATACACCCCCCCCCCCCCGATACAGCAGTACAACCTATTTGACCCGGCATTAAAATTGGTGGAGGGACTATAGATCGGCTTCTCTACACATTAATCTGTCACACACAAAGCTGACATGCCAGTAATCAAATTTTAAGACACCTCTAGGGAATAATGCATGTCATTATTCATTCCTGGCATTCTCTAAATTACACTGATTGGCCTTAGGGGGAACTGCAGTGTTTGTTTAATTGTCTATATGTCATGCTCAATATATTGAATGCTGCTGATTAGATCTAAATGCAATGTTTGGAAGCGGGACACGTGTACCATACCGTTTGCTCAGTTTTGTGTTACATATCTCACTGGATATTTTACCCGTATCAATTCGATTTTGAGAAAATATGTTGAAATCATTTGTACATTTCAGAATTACAATAAGCTTAAGCTCCACAATGTTCTGTATGTATTGCTGTCAGTAGAGTACATCCTATACATTTTGGACACCAGTGAATGGGTGTATTTTTCCTATTTATGGTGTAACTCCTGACATAGGCCTACTCATTGAACATTTTGAATTATCCACATACACTTGTTCTTCAGATTTGATAGTGTACATCCATAGGTATATGCCACCTCTGATACATATCTATGATCATTACTGGTAACCTGTTTACATTTCTGGCATTGTGTACATTTGATTTTACCTTATTGATCAACTTTTTAATTGTATATTTTGTTTATATTTGCACACTTTCCTATCCTTGTACTGCGACTGCTGCACAATAATTTCCCTCTTATCTTAACTAATTTGTCTAGACTTTTATGTATTTGATTTAATCCACAATTCAGTGCACGTTGATCATTTGGAAGGCTGATAGATGGCAGATACATTTTACTAACATGCAGATGGCCTCTGACTGTAATAGACAGTAGACAAAACTGTAGGCACCATAGACAGGTATTGGATGTGTTTGGCTCAGATAATCTATCTCCAGTGACCTTCCTCATTCAAGGTCAGCGTTGATCTGTAAAGGAGAGCGTTGACTCTCTGTCAGCACTCTTCTCTTATTTCCCTTCTTCTTCTCTGTCTCTGCTGCCCTGTCCTGCAGTGGAGAGAGCTGGCAATCATTCAGTGTAACAACTTGGCTATGATTAATTGGCTGTTTTAACAAAAAAAAAACATGGTCCTTGAAGAGTTCCCCCATCACTTTAAACCAACTAATTTTAGATCATGTTTGAAGTGTGAAAGTGCATTTGTGTTTATTCGCGGATAGTGAGCACAGTGAGTTCTCCTGTTAATTGTATCGGACAGTGAGGTTGAGGCAATTCCAAAGTGTTGTACTCTGTGCTGAACATACTCTTTTAGACCACCTTGCTGTCAACTGTGTGTAGCATTAGGACACTCAAGAGATGAGTTAGAAAATTCTGTTCCCTATTTAGACAAACTCCAACCACTCTTGTGTCAGTTAAACAAGGGCATCTGAATAAAATGCATTCGGCATCATATTGTAGGCAGATATGCTGGTATTACTCTGTTTTTAGGAGCATTTTTTGGATATGTATACAGCACATTCAGAATATACGTCTCAGTCTGGGTTTACCGCAGTTTGCGACCCTCGTCCTCTTGCCTGTTTACAGTCTACTGTTGTGCGTTGTAAATAAACCAACTAGCCAACAGTATGCGAGGCGGGAGTCAAGATGTGTGCCCAAAAGAAAAGACCAGATTTCTGGTCGGAAGGAGAAACAAACCTGAAACTTAGTCAGTGTGTTGCAGTAGTTGAACCAACCATCAAACAAGTGGACACTGTTTTCTATTTCAATGGCAATAGATCCAAGTGAAGGATTTACTGTAATTGTCCATGTAAAGACTGGGTTCTGGCACAGCTAAACTGAGATGAACTGAACTTTCTCACATTTTTGCCTCTTTTACGTCATACACTCAGTACAACGTTCATATTTTTTTCCCCTGTTGCTTTAATTACAACAAGACAAGACTTACAGTCTATAGCCATGCTAGCGGCTGTGTGAGGCTGTACTTGTGCACAACGGTGCTTTGAGCCAAAAGATAACGTCAGCATGCTAACATGCTCACAATCCATCCAATAGTTTTCGAGTCATTATATTCAAACCCCAAATGTCAATTTCATGAATTAAATTAAAGGAACTTCACTTGCCCTGAGAACTACAGAATGGTCAATGCACTGATGTAGTGAGCAGCTCACTGAGATACTTCACTATAATTAAGAGAGAATGTGGTGGCCTACAGTACTAATTCAGACATGAGGAAGACTTGTAGTTTAATGGAAAAACACAGAGTTTAATGATCTCTGTAGGAAATGGCATTTTCTCTCCTCTACCAGAAAAACAGGTCAGACTGCACATTTACTTGCTATACTGTAGATGTATAGTAATATTTTCGCAAATGCGTATTAGTCTGGAACTTCTCAGTTCATTTTTGATTTCCAAGGGGCGTTATCGTCGACCGGAGACAGCCAATCAGAGCAATGGAGTCCCGTCTTGTTGGACACATTTCTTATCAACATGAAGTGCAGTTGTTTGTTCCTCTTTTAGAGAAGCTGGCCGGGGAACAGCAGCCATCTTGGATATTTACAAAGATACCTGAATGGCGCTCGTCTCTGTCAGTCATCGTATTAAACCCGCCTCATACTAGATAAACGCGTGTGATTGGTTAGCCCCATAAAACGGCAGGGAAATCAGTTTAAATGGGAGAGGGGCCAGACGTATCTGCCAGAGCAAATGAAACATGAGTTCGCAGATTTATCTGGTTCCCAGGCTTGTAGTTGTATGGATTGAATCCTGGTTTACAGTTGAAGGACAGTATGGCATTCATTAAAGGCAAAAGAGAAGCTGAAGGTAAAGCTCTCAACAGCATATTGTGGGCAGTTTAAAATAGTTGACAATAGACATTTTTTTGTACTAGATTAGTGTTTGCTTTAATTTTAGTGAGTTACATTGACTTAGCCTGGGGTTTATCTGTCATAGCTGACCTCAACAGAACAGAACTGTGTTGTATAATATAGAGAGACAGTACCTTGACACCTTTAAGTAAATTGATGTTTGTTTTTCCTCAAGAAAAACAGCACAGGGATTTTTAGTCATACTAACGTTTGCTTAGCAAATAGTCTATGACTTGACTGACCATATCCTTATCTGACATCCTGCGTTAATATTAATTTAACAAGGAAATTATGCAATTTCTCCTTATAATGAAAAGAATGTACTGTAACAAAAAAATATGTGAAACATAATACACATTGTCCAGCCTTGCTGGGAAGACTATTGTATTCAACTGAGAATGAACTATATTCACTCACAATTGGCTGTATCTATTCATATGAGTGTTCCAGTCTTTTTATAAACTATATGGAATTGTCCAGCTTACAGACATGCAAGACTGATTAATCCTCTGCCACAGCTTAATCCTCACACCTCACCTCAACCAAGCATTAATTTCCCCTGGAAATGGGAGAATAAGAACTGAATATATGGCTATTTAGTAGGGAGTGTATGTGTCGAGAGGGAGAGAAGATAAATGAAAAAGGAAAAAAAAAACGAGGAAGCTAGGGTAGATTAATGGCTTTGGACACCCAGCTTTTCTCGCCTTTACCCAGTGAATCTCTTAGCAGATTTCAGAGGCAGGCAGCTTTGTTAGACTATCAGTACAACAATGTGTTTATTTAAGAGTTAGCTCTGCACCCAGGGGTCAGAAAATCAGGAACTAAGACCGCTACAAGTAAGGTTGATGGGGTTTCCCTGCAAAATGTGGGGTCTTTATTTAATTAGACATCCACCTGAACCAACTGTACACGTACTGAAGCTTTGGACAAATAAAAAATAAAATCTTCCCTTTTCTTATCTCCTGAAACAAGTGGATCTCCACATGACTAGAATAGTAATAGTTATTAAGACTGTAGTCCCAAGAAAATGAATTATATCAGATTCAGAATTTTTTTTAGCTAACTTTTAATTAAGTGCCAACAAATTAATTATTCTTATTTAATTGCTTTATCAATAACTGATTACAAGTTGTGTTTTTTTTGTCAGTCCTCTCTTTTTTTTATACTTGAAATGTAATGCTAGGTGTAAATAGAAGGGTAACCAATCACATCTTCCTCGTGCAACCAAGACTTAACTGTGCTCTTTGTAGAAAGTCAGTTACCGACATGGGGAGGAGGAAAAGCAAAAATTCTGTTTGACTTGGGATTTTCTCAACAGTGAGCCTCAGTCCTCCACCCACACACACAATTACTCCTCATCAGACTCTTTAGAACTCTTCTAAACCTCTGCATTTGCACATGTTGTTAGGTGTTAAGAATGGTGGTCATTCGTGGTCATTCATTAATATTTCAGCACCACCACAAGTGCTGAGCCACCAGTCTCCAAGTGTCACAGTTGGTAGCCAGGAACACAGGGGAAGGACCTGACGCAGTTAACAGGATGATAGTTCAGTGATATTTAATAATAAGGTTGCTCACAATCAAGTGTGGGCAGGCAGGCAAGTGCAGATTCAAATCCAGATATGAGTTCAAAAACTCAGGAGAACACAAGGACCTATACCAACAATGAACTGAGACAAACCAACAAAGACAGGAGATCATAACACCAAGGGGCATACTGGCGAAATAGCATAAGGTGCATATCTTAATGTTACTGTACATGCTATTTAAAGATTTCATCATAGTATCAACTAAGGACGCAAATTATTGGAATACTTACTGTTAAATGCTTAAACCCCTGTTTTGGAGCATTTTGTGGCATTCATTTACATATTAATGTAAAAACAATCGTGAGACTGATGTGCTTATCTATTGCTTATTAAATTCTGTTTCAAAACCAATTGTGTGTTACGAATAAAAATGTATAAAAAAAAATGAATAAAAGTATTTGTTTTTGTAACACACAATTGTTTTGAAACAGTTAACAATCATCCAATTGTTTAGCTGAATTAATAAACTCTTCAGATGGGATTTTGCTGTTGCTAAGACCAGTTTGAGGAAATCATTGAACAGTAAAGAGCAACCGGGATGCTATGACAACAGCCCAAATAGGACTTGAACCAGGGATACTGTGGCAGAAATCATTGACTGGTGGCACACATGAACAGACAAATTCCAACTTAAATTTTTCTGACTATATACCTGACACCAATGGGTACAGCCTCAGTTGAATAAAGGTAGAGTGAGTGTTTGCTGCTGTTTTATTTAGGCTTACTGCCTGCATTACCTGTCATTGTGTAATGTTTCCTTCTCCTCTGCCTACCCTTGCCTCTGGGTTTGGTATGCAGGAAGCTTAGCTAAAGAGAATTTGACTGAGTTCACCCCAACTGTCGGACGACATCTCCCTGTCTGCTGGCTCTGTGTGTGAGTGTGTGTACCTGGATGTAGGTGTCTGAGTTTTTGTGTGACTATCAGGTTTGTGTGTGTGTGTGTGTATTTGTGTGTTTCCATTAGTCTTATGGCTTATAGCTGTCCTTGGGGAGTTAGATGAAGCTCTCCATCACTCTTGGAACAAGGACTGAGAGAAGAGAAAGGGGACAAAACAGTGTAGAGAGAGATACAAGAGAGGAAAATGGGATAGGATGATTGCGTATTGCCTGCCATGCTGGTTGTGATTGTATCAGTTACAGTATGATTGCCTTCATATTCAGTACCCTTTTTTTGTTTGGATTCTCTGTTTCAAAACAATGGGAAGACAGATGATCCACCCATGCATTTCTGGGTGGGATGGTGCGATCAATTTTACATACAATGTGACATTTTTGTTAAAACTGCATCATAATCTGGAGTATAATTATTAATTGTTAAAGTTCCAGTGTGTAGGATTTAGTGGCATCTAGCAGTGAGGTTTCAAATTGCAACCAACTGAATACCCCTTTCCTCACCTTGATTTTCTAAGTGTGTCAGAGAACTATGGTGGTCAACGCAAAAGGCCCTATCTAGAGCCAGCATTTGGTTTGTCCGTTTTGGGCTACTGTAAAAACATGGCGGTGCAACATGGCGGACTCTGTGGAAGAGGACCCACTCCCTGTGTAATCATGACGGATTCATTCTCAGTTAACAAAAACTCAATGATTCTTATTTCCAGTTGATTATACGCTAATGAAAGCATACTTCTGAATATTATATTCTTGATCCCCCTACATTCTACACACTGGACCTTTTTAAATGTGCAGATTTGTTGCTTTTATTTGTCTATTATGATGGTAAACTAAATATATTTGAGCAAATTGAATATGTCACCTTGGGCTCTGGGATATTGTGATGGACATTTTTCAATGAATCGCGAAAATTGCTGGTAGATTAATCAATAATGAAAATAATGATTAGTTGCAGCTCTAACGTGGAAGTGGTTTGGTGGTATTATTACAGAGTATGATAGTGCTGGGCATTAAGGAACGACCTGTATTGTGGGTTAAATATGGTTTTTGTTCATCAGTTAAATGAATAGGCTACTTATCTTGTTTTTTATTTTAATAATCTATTATTCTCTATGAAGTAGAGGTAAAAAAATTTCATGGTTTCAGGGACTTATGCAAATTGTGTTCTACATGGTACACTACTAAGCATTTGTCTTGACTAGTGAAACAGAACTCACGTGGAACGCAAAATGATCTCACCTTGCAAATTGCAGCTTGCAGATTTAGTGAAATGGGCCCCAGACTCTTAACACGAGCTCGTAGAATTGGCACTGGGCTTTCACTCTTCAAAACTGTCTGAAATGATTACTCCGTGGAAGTATAGACATAAAGTGAGTAATAGTATATTAAATAAGAGGGAGTGTGTGTGATGGTGACCTCTCATTGAGAAATATTAGAGACCTTTGGAAGTCATCTCATTAACCACATGCTTGTGTGTGTACCCAAACACAGACACAGTGCATGGTCCTATTTTACTACAGCACTCAGGAGATGGCCTGAGGCATCCGCAATTAATAAGGCTAATGGTTATTGGCTGGTGGGTAGTGACCAGGATATGAGATGTCTGATTGACCCGAGGTAAACATGGCACTTTATGGGTTAACAGATCCCTTCTGGAAGGAAATGGAGCTTTTATTGGAAGGAAGGAGGAGGCCATTTATAGAGAAAAGGACCAAGAGGATGAGGAACCTCATACTAATGTGTCTAATAGGCTTCTTGAACTACTGTAATTTAATTAAGATGAATGACATACAATTTTCTTAAGCTATGTGTGTGTGTGTGTGTGTGTGTGTGTGTGTGTGTGTGATTTATTTAGTACAAAGGCGTGCCTACAGAATCTATTTAAAATTGCCCTACCTGCAGGATTTGGATGGGGAGAAGCTGACTTTCATATTAATGAGACTAGTTTATTTCCACTGAAAAAGAAGTGTGGCATTGTGCTCTTTAGCAGGAAGTTTGTACGTCAGTATCTCTCTGAACATCTGAGTTCCAAAACTAAATCCTTTTTTATTTTAACCTAGAATTACTCTGACAATGACAATTTTCCATGGGAAGTCAAATATGAAATCCAAATGAGGTGAATGCAATGATGTGTTCTGATTCATGTGGGTGGAGCAGGAGGGTGATTTGGTATGGGTGGTCTTGGCTGTGCAGGACTGGTACCTCCAGATCTGGCTGCCTGTGATGCTATTGTCCTCTTGTGCCCTTTCTCCCAGGTTTTGGTGCACTGCAGCCCTGAATTCTCTCAGACATGCTGCATTGATATTCAGGGCCTGTTTCTGATCCCCATCACTGCTCTCCCTCTCCCTCTCTCCCTCTCTCTCTCCCTCTCCCCCCCTCTCTCTCTCTCTCTCTCTCTCTCTCTCTCTCTCTCTCTCTCTCTATGTATGGCTCCCTCCTTCTGAGACTCTCTCTTTCTCTTCCTTGTCAGAGATATATGGTCTCAACAGTTCTTTAACATTTATTGTCCAGACCTTCCTCACTAAATCACTATATATGAACTTATATGTTCAAAGTTAGAACAAAGTTATCCAGTCACCACAACAATGTAAAGACCTATTTCAGACTACAACTGTACTTCTATTCTTTTATGTTCTATTCCACCTGCCTTCACCTGCATTGCTGCAGCTGCTGTGGCAACTCTCTCCTGGTGATGCTGGAGTCAAGGTGTTGCTTTAATGAATAATCTCCTTTTTGTCCAGCATCCCTAAATTGATCTTGAATTGAATTTGTATCTCATTAGATTAGATCAGAAATGTGCGCAGTGTCCTTAATAAGACCAACTCACCTACACAGCATATATACACAATATATACAGCAATTAACTCCATGCAAATATCCAGACAGCAACATCAACAGCAGCAGGAAAGCTACTTTCAATTAACAATTCTAGTAAGCTGGTTAAAGTGTGAGTTTCTTTAAAATGATCCTCTGCAGTAAAAGTTCAGTGCAAGACATGGTGTCTCAGATTAAAGGTGCAGTAGGTAACTTTTATAAAAATAACCTTATCCTGACAGTAATACATCAGACAGATAACTTCTTAAAATAAAATCAGGTTCTTCTCGCTCCTCCCAGTGCTCTTAATGGCATTTGCAGAAATCCAGAAAAGAAAAGAAATCCGTTAGAAATTCTCTAACGCAGTGTCAATCACTGCTTGTGCACCCGTGGTCAAGAAACAAAAATGTCTGGCTATGTGGAGTATAGTTCATATCTGGCACTGAATTTATTAAATTAATTAAACCAGAATTTGCTAGGAGTCAGGGGAGAGGGAGGGACCTGAAAGCTGTACTCTTTCAAATTCTCAAGTAAAGTTTGCTCTTTTTTTCAATCTTACCTACTATCAGAATCAGAATCAGGTTTATTGCCATGTAGGTTTTCACATACAAGGAATTTGCTGTGGTGTATTGGTGCGTAACAGCCACAATTTGATGTTTACAGTAGTCTAGGCTTGCTAAGCAAGCAAATAAGCCTCATTGCTTGACATTAACAATGACAGAATCCAGTCTTTCTTCACAAAGCCACACAATAGCCCCCTTTTTTCTCTTTGTTGGAAACATTGTGCTGAACACTTCATTTTGTGACTCAGACCTTGTCAGATAAACGGGGATGAACTCCTTCTCAAGTGGAACAATTGTGCAGCAGTAGTGGTACTGCACAGCATACAAATACAGAAACCTCTACAATCCTGTAGGTATATTAGTACTTGCTGTATATTGTAACAGCTACCCCAGCCCAACATGGATTTGCACAGCTCAGCTCTGTTTAACTTGTATTCACAGTAACCTAAAGTGGAGGAATGCTGCTAGTGTTGCTGGTGCTCTCCAACATCTGATATTTACATAATACACCTGTGACACAACAAGGAGAGAGCGAGTGTTCCACAGTGAAAAAAATGACACTGACAAAACATGAAGAAAAAAACAGAAGACAGAAATAAGACAGACACGGGGGAAGCAGTTTGACACAGCGAGGTTCACGCTCTCCTCTTCCTCCCCTTCTTTCCCCGCAAGCTGTGACAGGATGAGATGTGGGATAGTGACATGACGGCAACATGACACAAAGCTGTTATCCTCTCCTGTCGTGGCTGGCTTGCTGGTTAGCCGGATGACCGGATGGTACAGAACAGGTGTGTTTGTGTGTGTGTGTGTGTGTGTGTGTGTGTGTGTGTGTGTGTTGTAGAAGCGCCAGCCACACATGCACCGGCGCACAAAAGCATTATGTCCTGCAGCCATCATGTCCACTGGGGTGAGCTGTGTGCAAGTTTGCGTGTGTTGTATGAGTATCCCCATCTGCAGAAGACAAGGATGAGCCTGACAAAAACCCATGTCCTTGAAAGTTACCCTCCTCTTCCCTCTCCTCCATCTCTGTTTTTGGCTCATGCACTTGCTCCTTCTTTAACCCAGCATCTTTCATTCTTGTTTCTGCCTTTACTGCCTCTCCCTTCATTCATTTTATTTTTATTTCTGACCTCGCTCTCTATCCCTCCTTCTCTTGCTCCTTTGTTTATCTTCCTTTCCCCCTCTTCTACATCATGTATCTATTATCTCTATTCCCCCCTCCCCATTTCCCCATTCCTCTTCTCTAGTGATTTCTGAAATGAGGTTGCGTGCATTTCTACAGTGGACCTCCTGCTCTGCTCTGAGGGCAAAATGTCATAGAGAAGAAGTAAGAGTGAGCCACAGAGAGAGAGATGTAGAGAAAGGATGGACAAGCTTATCGGTTCCCTTCTTTCTTTTCTTTCACCATGCTGCCAACCTTTCATCCCTCTCGATCCTCATCAATCCACCCATCAATTTATCTTTCCCTGTGTCCATCTTGATCATTTTATCCAGTCAGGGAAAAGCTTTTTCAAGTGAAGAGCAGCCTCTTCGCTATGCAGCCCTGTTCACACTCACACAGGGACACACACACACTCACACATCCACCCCTGCTGCCTGCCGACATGGTACAGGCTGTGCATTGAGACAGCCCCAGCTGAGGCAGTAGCAGTGAGTGTGCAGCTTAGCGAGTCTCCACACACACACACGCACACCTACACTCACTCACACACACATACACACACACACATACTGCACACCGCTGTGGTGTTTGGTCTGCTGCTGCATGTGCCGCTGCAATATCATTTTTAGGTGGGAGGATTTTCACGTCAAGGTGATGTTGGTGATAACCTTGCTGCCATGTAAGTATACATTGTCTTTGTGTAAGATGTGAATGAATGAACAGCTTATGTGTGTTTGCTGGTTTGGTTCTTTTGAATCTGTTGGCGTAAATCTCATGCATGTCGGGAGGCTGTGATGTGTGAATATGAATCTGCACACGTTGTTCCATGTGTGTCTGTATTTTATGGGTATGCAGAACATGGATAATATTGTAACCCCATATCAGGAGGTAAGAAGCAGGTGATCTGTTTGAGTGGGAGAGGGGAGATGAGGATGATCTGTGGTACTAATAATTCTCCTGCAGAATAGATTCATGTTTGGAGATCTGTTTGATCTTTGTGCATCATTCTGCATATGCATGATATATATACTCACATGCATATATATCTTTATATACATGCAGATACGTATCATGCATGTTGTGTAGGTCCATGCTTTATGTCAAACTGATTTCTTGGAGAAATCAATCAATCAGTCCCCTTGTCTTGTAATTTCTCTAGATGAAGATGTTTTATTACACACCTCTTCACTCAGTCAGACCATCTGTTGGCAGCATGAAGTCTGCAGTCGCTCTTCCCTGTCACACTTACTGACTGGTTCTGTTACAGCAGCAGGCTTCGCTGCCGTGACTGATCATGTGTGTTTGCTGGCGAGCTGTCTTCACTACATTAGCTAACTGACTATTTGGCATGGCGGCTGGATGAATAGGGAACATTAACACCTCTCCTCCTTGATCTGTTGGCTGTCTGTCTGTTTTTCTGGATGGCTAGTTGTGTGACTGTATCAGCCACAGAGCCAGCCAGTGGCCAATAAATTGGTAATTTCACTGGCTGGTTAGTTGAATGTTTTCTTGCTTGTCAGATCAACTGACGGATCATGACACCAAGTGACTGACAGGGTCAATGGCTTATTGTCTGGTTGGCTGACTTGTCAGTAAGATCGGTAGACAGCCAGTCCAGTTAGTCAGTGTGTGCACCAAAAGAAGAAATCCATTCAGAGAAATGTCAGTACAGCTAGACAGTCAAACAACCAGTCAGCCATTTGCCCAGCCACCAAGTTGTTCAGTCATTCATACATTCATTCAGTCAGCAAGTCAGTGGTTCAGTCATACATTTAATCAGTCAGCCACACTGTTAGACAGCCTGTCATAGGAAATTGATGGTGCCTCTGTTGGGGCTGGGATGATTGTGTGACCTCAACAATCAGCTTCACTGCACCAAGACGGCCAGACAGCTTAGAAGCAGGGTGTCAGACCTCTTTCTCCCTTACTCTTTCTCTCACTCTGTTTCTTCATGTCCCGTTCTAAATCACACAGAACATACAGGGAATGAAACTATGAATCTGTGAGTACACAGAAATGTGCACACAGACTGTAAATACAGGAAAGGAGCAAAATTGGGAGCAAAAGAGAGGTGAAAGAAATGATGTACCGGCTGTCTCTGTCCTCCAAAACTAAAACACAATTTAAGGTTGTCTTAACCACATATATGATGACGTTATAGGATTGTAGTAGCACAGTAAGCATACAGTGACATTCCACTACTCTTTTTAACTGAAGGGAAGGTAATACAAACCTAAAACAATGTAAAACAAAGTTACCATGTGAAGTTTCCAGTCCAGGAGTAAACTTTATAAATACTATGTAATGACATTTTATCCGTTGTTCTCTTGCAGTTTGCAAAGTTCCCTTTTCCATGTAAAAGCACTTAATGCATACACACAACAAATGTATGTTTATATTGATAGGTTTTTTTTTTATGCTCCTGAAATTCGTCATGATATTTTAAATGTGATTTAATCATTAAGAAGAACAACAAATTTGTACAAGAAAAGCAAACAGCCTACAGAGTAAATACATACCTTGCTCTACTCTGTCACATCTCATACAGTCAAGAGAGAATCTGTTAGCGTCGCAGTGCATTCAGTTTTGCTGTGTCATCATCACCTCTGTCTCGCATAGCGACAAACACACTGCTTAAGCAGACTTGACAATCATTTTTTTCCACAAAAAAATCTTGAATAGGACACTTAAGCCAAAGACAGGTACAGTAACTATTCATGTATTTCTTCTTGTCTTGTTAGTAATAAGAAATGACAGGACATGATAGATGATGCTTGGTGACATTATAAATAGCTCATTTAGATTTTTTTGTGAGCTTGTCTACCAGTGGAAGAATTCTTAGAAAACAGAAGAAGGGAAAGAAAGGGGGGGTGAGGAGGGTGAGAGGGGGGAGTATTGATAGTAACTGAGAGGGAGAAGGCTGTCATGCTATTTGAGGACAGTTTGATTCTCCTAATTCAGCCTAAAAAAGAAATTAGGGATTTTGGACTATATAGAGATAATTGACTTGACTGAAATCATCATGTGCTTACAAATATAGTCCTTTTAGATGTTTTATTTCTGCATTTGTAGCATTTCTTTATTATTTTCCCCTTGTTTTTCTAACATGTTAAAACTAGGTGGAATTTTATGTAAATATTAATTAAATAAAGTGTATTGCTGTGCTCCCTCTAAAGTCAGCTGGACCAATGTTAGATTTACTTTGCAATATGTATAGGTTACAAACACCATGTTATATCGTTTATGAGTTTCAGTGGTCAAAAAGTACCTTTCAAAAAGTTTACAGTTTTCTAGGTCAGAAAATGTTTGGATTTTGCAACTACTTCATGATATGTACCTCAAATAAACATAAGCTGGGTTGAAAGGCAGGATGTTGGCAACTACAGGCAGTCACTTGACATTGACACCCACTTGCATTGAGTGTAATGTCACTTTGCTCAGTCCAGCAACAAGAATCTGTATTTTTCTAATTAATCTTATCAAGGTGAAAATACTTTGAGTTCAAGTCACCCATTATGTGACAGCATGGAGTGTGTTTGTGCACGTACACATGTGTGTGTGACGCAGTGAGAGACAGTGACTAATAGCTTTTATCTAGCTCTATTCCTAACCTGTCAGTCATTATATTTTTGGTGTGTGTCCTGGTGATCGGTTGAGGAGGTTTTTTTAAAAAAAAAAGTCCTGGTGAATGGGGACTTGTTTCACACAATGTTAGGTGGCCTATGTTTGAGTTGCTCCTTACCACATTAAAACTATTCTGTGTCTGAGGTCGAGTCAAAACTGTTCTCTTTTCTTGTTCACATCAGGGTGATGGGAAATCAGTCCATTGGGTGACTAACCTTATTGGGCACTTTTGTTGAGCTGTTGCAAATCTATTTCAGACAAAGATTTTTTGGGGGGCATGTAGGTTGATAATGGCTGGGAGCATGTTTGATAATTTTGTAGCTTCAAAAAAACTCACTTGCACAGATGTCTCTGGAGCGACACAGCTAAGGTCGTGTTTATGTAGATCAAATGGCATATTGCAATTTTGATCCTCGTTTTCATCATGAAACTGCGCTTGTGGTTCTACCTGCTAAGACCACCTCTCATTTCAAATTAATCTTCAAAGAGGAGTTTTTTTGGCTTTTAATGGCTTTTAAATAACATTTAAATGCACAAGAAATACCGCAGCGTGCATTGCTGTCTGCCACCGTGTCTTTTTTGATACTACCACTAGGGGCACCAAAGCCAATGTTCAAATCCTACAATTAGTTGTGACTTGAAAATGCTGCACTTCTACATCAACAGTTATAAGATGTGTTTACATGTAAGCAGTATGTTGCATTGTAATTGTTTGCATTTGGCTCTGCTAGTAATAGCTTGTTGTTTCACTCCCTTTCTTCACTGCTCAAAATATTAAATAAAGGTGCAGGGAACAATAGTAAAATGTTAAGACAGTTTGTCCATCACATCCCAAGTGGAAAAATCTGTACTTTTTTAAGTGTTACCTAATGTTTCTAAAGTTTCAGATAAAAAGGTAGTTAAAAATTCTCAGGTCAACTATTTGTGCTACAACGTGCTGATAATACGACAGTGTGATGATGTATGGAATGAAAAACACTATATCAAGACAAAATTATACAAGTAATCTTAAGCCTGTTTTGCCAGTGTTCTACTGTCACTCATTCACTCTTCTAAACTTAATTTTTTTATTCCTCCATCCTCCGCCTCCTCCTCCTCCTCCTCCTGTTTTTAGTACCCTTCTAGCACACTTAGCCTGCATGTGTTGAATTTAATTAGACCAATAACTCCCTCATGATTTCTACAGGCTCATCTGGAGCAAGGAGAAGGCCACAGCAGCCTTTTTTTTCTTTCTGTCTTCTAGTGACCTTGCAGCAGGAAGTTTGTGTGGGTGGGTGGGTGTGTGTGTGTGTTTGTGTGTGTGTGTATAGGCATGCGTGTGTGCATGAGATTGTGAGACATCGCATGTACATGTGTATTGGAAAGCATGATGTGTGGGAACTCACTTAGTGAATATAAGTGCATGATTGTATGTACAGTACGTATTTGTAAATTGCTTAATATAATTTATTGCCTTTATCTGTAAAGCCATTCCCCAAAAAGACAAAAAAGTTAAGTTTTATTGCCTTACATTTTTCAGAACACTTAACTTGTGAACTGAATGATACTTAATTAAAACATAAAAACTGTGTGCCACATTGTAATATGCTTATTCAATTCTGGTTTGAAACATCTGAAAAATAACAGAGTGCAGCATGTGCTAATTTGGGATAAAAATGGGATAAATGTGTGTGAAGGACTAAAACCGCTGTGAATGCGGTGAATCTTTTGTAAACCCTCTCTTTTGTTCTATTAAGAGTTAAATATACGTGCTCTACTGCGTGCATACTGCAGCCAATATTATACCATTTCAGTTTCTCCTTATCACCCTGTAGACAGCTGAATTCAAAGCCACTCTATCTTTCTATGCCATATGCCTATTTTTCAGTGAAACCTGGAACACCAGTATCAGTCCTTTTTCTTCCTGTGCTTGAACCAACGGTTCTTCTCCCCAAACATTGGTACAAATGCATTACCAGGGCCAGATGTTTTGCTAGCTATTGTTGTGGAGGTTAGTCCTGCATGGCCGGCGGCACCATCAGATAGATTGTATACAGAAAGTAATTCCTCACATGCACATATCACCGCCCCCCCCCCCCCCCCAAGCATTGGATCCTAACAGACTCCTAATGTCCCCCTGTAGGAAGACTTCAGCATTATATAATGAACGACTTGCAGGCAAAGAGGCAGGCAGGCGTACGGGAGGCAGGCAGGCAAAGCAGAAGTTCAAAGTGAGAACATGCAGACAGATGGGGTGGTTTATTTAAATGCAAGTAGGGAAAGCAGCAGAAGTAAAGTCATATGTGCAGTAGTTATAGACAGACGAGAGAGGGACAGAAACAGATCAGTGGGCAAAAATGCTACAAAAGCCTCAAGCAAAAATGATGAAAAATGTCTTGGTGATTTAGCTGCCATCCCTCTGGAATGACTGATGACACAAATTGATTAAGTAAATGTTGTCTGATTTGTTAGGCCAGTTCTAGCCACATTTTGCCTATTAAGAGTAATGTTCAGGATCGGACTGGGCCAGCATTAGTTTGGAACAATGGTAGACGTTTGGCACAAATTAACTTGTACTTTTGAGGATTATTCACTTGCTTTGCAGTCCATCTGACACCATCAGTATTATTTCAAACATTTGATTTTTACAACTTCAATGTGTGCTAAAGTTCTAAAGTCTTGATGTAATGATATTGTATATGATATGTAAAGATATCAAATCCAAATGGAGACCGGCTGGCAACAGTCAGGAGAGCTGAGTGTGAGAGAGGCGAAGAAAAAGAGCAGAAAGATGTTTAACCTCCATGTTTGTTTGTCTTACATGTTATAGCTGACCCACAAGTGTGTGTGTGTGTGTGTGTGTGTGTGTTTCTTTTTTTTTTTTTTTTTTTAGATTTAGGAGATGATGAAGGGGTTAGAACTCAAGAAGCGTGTAATCGTCATCTTCACCTTGTCATCACAAGTGTGTGCTTAGGATGTTCATTTTGGATGTTTCGGATGTCCTTTGACCATGCACAGAAGGGACTTCTGTAAGAAGCTGTATCATGCTTTTTGATCCCTGGGTGTTTTCCAGACACAAATTAAGCAGCTTGTCATGCTGAAAAACAACAGTGCTTTCACCAAAACCGGCTTACAAATGTAGAAACAAATGAGTAATCTGAGGTCGGGATCCTGGCCTACAGGGAAACAAATGGAAGATGACGGGGTCAAACTCATTTAGTTTTTAACAACTGGGTTTTATTTTGTTGACACAGATAATTGCTTTTGCTAATTAATATATGTGTAGGTAAACCATCCTGAGCCATGTTGTTATCAGTGACTAAATGCTCACCACACCACAAATATTATCATCATCATTTATCATCAATAAATAATTCTTAACTTCTTGACATCAGTCATTTTTGAATGTGGCCTAAAAAAAATATGTTTCTTTTGTATGCAAATGTGCAGGTCGGTGCATGCCAGTACTCATGTATGACTGCGCAGATTTCTTTTTCTGTGACATTTACAGATGAACATTGATGAAGTTCTCTTTTTTTCATCAATACATCCTGTGGATTACCTCTTCTGAAATACCTTTTTCCCCTTAATTACATAAACTACTTTTCAAAGAAATGTACATGCTAGGCTTAGTCCAGGCTTTAGTGGCATTAGTGAAATACAGATTTCCATCTGTCTATGCATATACTCATTACCATTATGTCATGGATTTTATGCAAAAACTGAACTTACAAGTTTAAATTCACAGTCTCTGCCTCGTTACACACAAGGTTTAAGCATTCAACCTAGAAAATGATGATGACTCAGCATGTTTTGGAGGACTTTTCTTGGTAAGAAACCCTCTTAAGCAAGTGTCAGACCCAGTGCCATTACTATTCGGTGAGCCATATTACAAGTGGACTGCACCATGTGTCATACTGTGTGTGGATTAGTAAAATCCCCATGAGCACATTTGTCATCCCCTTGTTTGATGCATTATTATCTGAAAATAGTGAATCTGGTGGTGAAACCGATCAAAAGAGACTCATTCTAGGTTTGACTAGGTTCAAGTGGGTAAGGTTATTTTGCTAGATGGGAGCAAGGAGCATGAAGGGCGTGAAAGCTGTAATCGTGACTAAGGGCACAAGTAAAATTGTTGACCCTACTGTACTTTGTACACAGAGTCTATCAGGCATTGTGTTGATGTGTGAGGCAGTTTATTTAAACCTGTAACTAAGAAGCAAGACTTCAAATAAACAGCCATATAGTGACTCTGTGAAGCTGTATTACAGTAGTGCTTTGTGCTTAATATTTCCATGTTCACCATCTTAGTTTAGCAAGTTCGCATGCTAACCTTTGCTTTATAGAGTACTTATCACAAAGTACATCTGTGACTGATGAGAATGTCATAGTTTTGCAGGTATTTGTTCCAGACAAAATAAAATCAGGGATCACAAAGGATTTTGATACATCGTCAAGGAACCACATTTCATGGCAATCCACAGAATGATTGTTGAGATATTTCTGTCTGGACAAGAAGTAGTGGACTGAAGAAACAACACTGCCATCACTAACGCCACGCCGCTAGTGAGGATAAAACAACATCCAGTACCTGTGGCTTCTCCAAATATGATATATTATACAACATGGAGTCCCACCCGTTTAGTTTTCTTTGAAAAAAAGTTAAATATCTTATTTGCCTGTAACTGTCATGTGCTTGGATCTGAATCATGAATGATTAACTATGCTCTTTGTTGTGTGATGTTTCACTGTTGGTAGCCGTGGCTTTAGTTGCCAGGAAAGAGTTACAGGAAAGGCCTCACCTAGCAGGGTGACACCATACTGACTACCCAGAAATGAACACAGCGTGTACCTCGAATGTTTTTTTCACCAGAGAAGAACATGAGATCACTGTTAATTCCTCTCTCACTGTTAATTATTCATACCATTCTATCACCATATACACTAGTCTAAAAAAAAATAAAATTAAGGATAGAGAGGATACACCTTATTTCATTCCCCCCCATCCCATAATTTACAGGGGTTCCACTCCCCTGAGATCCTGTCCAAAGTGATTGACAGCTAGGGGCCATGCTCCGAGGCAATTGGGCCGGGAGTCTAGTTGATTGGAGAATTCATCAGCAGATAGCAAAACTGCTCCTCATTTACTGGATGACCTCCTACAGAGCCAAAACCACAGCCTGTTAAAGGCCAGAGCATTCTCAACACTATTAAGCTAACACTAAACCACTATTAATTATTATTCGATCATTATGTTCTGGAAACATTTAGGTTAGCTACTTTTTCAATAATAATGAGTTTTTCATGCTATATTAGTTTGTTACATTTAAATATACTTGCAATGCAATAACATTCTGGTGTTTATTTGGTTACAGTTAATGTGCATCTACACCACTGCTCCAGGCAGGATTACACTCTCCATCTCTGTATCTCCCTCCAGCCTGACAATGTTGCTTACGTTGTATAATGCCATTTGCTCATTAAGTACACCCAGGACAAGGTAATTGAGAGGTCATGAATACAGTAGGGCTCCTTACAACAGTAACAAAGACAGGACAAAAAAAAAGGCAGTTATTTGTTCCAAATTATCAGAGAATAAAGCAACGTTATTTAAACTATTTTCATTTGAAAAAAGAAGAGGGAGTGTGAGAGCGAGCTGGCAGTTGAATATAAAGCATGGACAAAGGTGAGAAGAAAGGTGGCATCTGTACACCAGGCAAAATTGGCGTGTGCGCTGCAAAGGCAGAAAAGCAAAGGAGGCAGGTGGAAGTAAGGGGGAGAGTAAGGGAGAGATGAGTCGCCCACAATGGCACAGCATAAGATATTATTGAGGCGCTAGTTGTCCTCTTTAGGAGAGGATTTTTTATAAATGTGAAAGATGGTGTACGTTAGGGTTTCTCTATTTGGACCAAAGGCCTATATCGCTCAGTAACTCTGTCCTTTGTCCTCTATTCCAGTCACAGCAATAGCAAATCATCACTAGTTCTCACTTTCTCTCTTCTCAATCTCACTCTGCAGTGACACATAGCAACACCTGCAGCTATCAGGGTTGCCTGGCTTTTCTTCAAAACCCCCTCACCGGCTATAAGCCGACATAGGCTAAGCACACACATATTCGTAAGTATCCCTTTCTCTCTTTTTCTTTGCTCTGAGTCATCCCTCTTTCTCCTTTTTTTTCTCTCCGCTTCAGCCTGACATTAGTTGGGGCTGCAGTCCTTTTTTCAAGCTCCTGCATTGGTTTCCAAAATAATCTTTTTCTTCGTCAGACTCTGTCTGCTGCACTTAGTTAGCATGACAGCTGCTTTCAACCCAATTAGATTGCACTGATGGTGGCTGAAAGGATGCTCTCTGTGTGGTTGTTATATAACAATTCACCTCAGAGACAATGTCAGTTAATGTGCCTCTCTCTCTTTCTGGGTGTGTGTATGTGCACTTGGATATTGCAGTGCAGTATTACAATGCAGCTGCTATCTAATGTGTGCATGCGTGTGTTTGGGGATTCCCTTGTGCAACTGCTTCTGTTGCTTAGTTGATATTTATTGTTTTATTTCCCGCTTTTTTTGTAGCTTTAACTTTAATTTCATAAATCGTTAATTTGCGTAGTGCAGGTTATACACAACATATGTTTATATAGTAAAGCAGTTTTCATTTTTATTTTATTTTTTTTTATTTTAGAGTTAAGTGATTTTGACTTCCTAAGCAGCACTAAAAGATATATGGGCTCAAACACGCTGTTGTTAGGTCATGGACAGCGCAAGGCCTTACTTTGTATATGGTGTTACATACAAGGAGTGGACACACACTTATCAACACATTCACAGTCTAATAAAGTCCCATCCAAAAGCAATGTTGTAAATTCTACCTTTGGGAAGCTTATAATTTTTTAAATACATGTTTAAGACTTTATCAGTGAGCTGCTGATTGTCATTTCTGAGAATGAAATTGGTGTGGTTGTATCTATTGCATCACATCGTAAGGTGCTTATGTTATTCAGTCTCTCCCACATGAAAACTTTGTTAAAATAGAATTTGAACAGTGGTTTTGAAATTTAACGCTTCATGTCAGGATACAAACCAATGAAGATTTGCAAACCTGTCATCTGAAATAATGTGATATTTACAGACGTGCAGGTGTGCAGAGCAGCTCTATCATCAGTGAAGTCTCCTGCACTATTTTTTGTCACAGGCAGGTGGGGCTGTGTGCCAGTAGTGCCGCTGGTGGTGGTGCAGTGGGCACAGCTCAAATCTTAGCTCTGCCTAGCTGTGCTCAAGGACATTTTGAGACAGACACACGGAGAATGTGCACGGTTTCACTGTGGAAGACAGCAAACTACCCACTGGTTGTCAGACCAGGAACTTTTTATCAAAGAGAAAGCAGCAATTATTCTAGAGCACCGTTTCATCATCAACACTTGTTCTTTATAATCAGCGCAGAACAGAGAGACTCAGCGACTCATGAGTCACTGGGCACAATGCATAGAGAAATTCAAGTTAAAAGTAAAATCTATGCTCAGATAGAATGCACAATATTATATTGCACGTGTGAATTTGAACATGTCTCTCCTAAAGATGAATAAAGAAAGAGAAACTGTGATGATGACACAAATATTTTTAAAATATTTATTATTATTTAATATTTATAATATAATAATAATTTAAGTTGCCTGATGGGATTTTTTTCTTAACAGTGCTGTAAACTATAGCCTCAAAAGTGAACCGTAAGCTGAATGCCCTGAAATCAAATCTTCAACCCTTTTAAGCCTCGGATACCATTGGAAAATACTGATAAGACATCCTTACTAATACATTAGTCGAGTATATATACTTACGTTACGTTTTTAGAAATTATTGACCCAGGCTGCCAGTGTGTGATGCACTTAGGAAAACACAGTGCCCCTGCAACAACACTGTAATAGAATAAGTACTTAGTAGTTACTAAGTGGCATTGTAGCACATTTTATTTTTGTTTGATGTGCACTAACTAAATATTTGCCATTTAAATGAAAAAGCGATCATTTCAATGTCTGACAGACATGTTAATAGTGGGTTTAATAACTTAAATCAAACAAAAAAGAAAAAAAAGTTACTTGTTAAACACATAAACATTACCAATAGTCACCACACATAATCATAAAACATGTGCACCAAGTTCATGGCTGTACAGACAACTGTTTGGCATTGCTGCATTGGCTTTATGTTAATAGCCCTTTTTGTATCTCAGCTACAGTCGATCCGTCTGTATTTTTTCAGTAGTTTCGTCATACAGCAAACACTGTACAGTATGGTGGTCAGATGGTCATAGCATCTGGCCGTGGAGATTTACATTTTAATGTGGGTGGATCCCATATGGCGTTCAACTTCATAAAGTCCAATTAAGTGTTCTCGCAGTTAAGGTAAAAAGCTGTTAATTATTGCAAAATCTACACTTTCTCCTTGAGTGTTTGATCATACGTTACTCATTACTCACTGTCAAGCCATGGGGAGCATGCCAACAATTATGCAGACAGACTGGCAAGTAGGCAGAGAGGTTGAGAGAAGAATAGCACAGCAGGGAAGTGCTTTAGTCAGCTACAGATATAGAGATTGGTAGGACAGTATATAGACAGACAGAGAGGTGCAAAGACAGGATTGGGAGTAGTGGTGATAGAAATATTGGAGACAGAAAGTTTTTGCAAGATACAAAAAGTCATGAAGAGGTCCATATCCCCAACACTTGAGAAAAAGACAGTTGCTCAGCCTGTGATGTTAAAATTATTTAACAGTGAGGAAGAACCATTTTGACCCACTGCATTCATTATGGTTTTATCTTCGAATGTGTAAAAACATCAACAATAGCACTACTTAGAGCTGCCTTCATTTTCCAAAGAAAGAGGAAGTCAATTCTGTATGTAAATGTATGCATGTTAGTGTGTCTGTATGTGTATATGTGTTTACATTGTTTCCTTTGAAGTTACTCAGGCTCCGGCTTCAGCAATGCACTTCACCTCTAGCTTACCCTTTTCCCTTGCTCTTTCTATGCTTCCCCCTCTTAATTTCACAATTCTGTATTACTCTTTTAAGCCCCATCCTTTTGTCCCCACCTTCCACCATCTTTCAACTTTTGTCTTTTGTTATATACATTCTCCCTCTCCCCCTTCTCTCTTCTCTCCTCATTTCCCTCCCAACCACATCTCGATCGCTCTCATTCCTGCGCATGACATTGTAACTTAAAGATAGGCAGCTGCACGCCAGCAGAATTTAACACCACCACCACCATTATCACCAACATGATAATGTGAAGCTGGACACACACTGCCTTACATGGTCGGTAATGAACAGATGTTGTGGAGGGAGCTGCATCAACATTATTTATTAAATTCATGATGAAATATTGCATTTCTATCCATATATGTTTTTCTTCTTTCAAACAAGAACAATACTGGAAAGGGTGGAAGAATGACATGCAGAAAAAGTTATGTGCTTGAATCAAACTAATGTATGAAGTACAGTGTAGCTTGCTGATGTTGCTGCTTTCCCTGACAGATTTGTTTTAAATTAATGTGTGTCTTTAAGCCTGTCTTACATAATTCAGGGTACAATAAACAGAATTTACCTTTTTTTTTTTGTTTGTTTTCTGGAATAATGGTGATACTCAGTCCTCATCAGCATTATTGGTTTGCTGGTATGCTGACAATCTCTCTCGGTGCTTCAGTGCCACCTCAGATATTCAACAGCCTCAACTTTCAAGGCAGTGGGCTTTCAATCCAGTAACTACAAGACCCAAATCCCTGCTGGTTTCCATTTTTCCCAGTTATCTGACTAAGTTTATCTGATAAGCTGCAAAAGACAGCATTATTATTCTTGCTGCTGAAGTACAGTACAGGTATACCACTATAACTGGTGATGGTGGCAGTGTCTCTTTGATGTAGTTTCTCTCCTCAGCCAGCCTCTTAATTAACCATTCAGGCACATAAATGCACACACATAAACACACACTCATAATTTCCTGGGAGAGCATTTGTTTGCTTTCATCTGAAGGTTTTGGTGGATCTGGCAGGCACAGATGCCTGCCTTGGCGTGCAAAGAGTACTGCCAACATTGACTGGACCTAGTTGGCAGAAAAGGGGAGCAGTTTAAAAGGTTGGAGAAAAAACCAAGAGGAAGATGCAGTCCTGCCCCGTGCTTTCCTTTTTTGTTTAATAAATGGAGAAACTCATCTGAAACCCAACTAAAGTGATGTCTTTTATTTAATGAATCATTATTATATCAATCTGTAGGTGAGAAAAAAACAACAACAGTAGTTCTGTGGATTAGAAGTATAAAGTAGCATAAAATGGAATTACTCAAGTAAAGTAGAATTACCTTAAAAAAATTAAGTAAATGTACTTTACCTATAAAGTAGTACCTAATCTGCTTTACAGAATTTAGTCGCAGGTTTGTTAGGGCGCAGGTAACATTTCCAATGCAGTCTAACTTTGTCACTTCAGTAAGGGCCGGAGCTCATTAACAGACAGGACGGCTTCCTGTGGAGTTACAGATGTGTATTCACATGTTGGCAGGGTCTCTCACCGCCCTGCTGTGACAAGGTCGGTACCCTGCTGTTCCCAAGCACAACTGTGTCTGGTACTTGTCCCATCTGTATCATCACCCTTGGTATTTGTGACTGGACACCTTGCTGGTTGTGTTAGTCTGGTCGATTTGAGTGGTGTGCCACCAGTGCAAATAATCTGAGTGCGCTCAGTGCCTTAGTGTTGCTGAGTTTTATCTGCTGTTAAGTGAACTTTTTGTTAATTCCCATTGCTACTTTCAAACAGGCAACAAACTGCTTCTTGTAATGTAAAACCCTTTATTGTTAACTTGTATTTCAGTGTGTCAATTGTTCCAACGTCAACGTGTGCTCTAGGTTCTGGGAATGGTTTTACAACGAAACGTCTCTTAACTGTGAGAGACATAAATAATGTATTCATGTTCATGTTACGTGGCCATTCGGTGAAGTTTTGACTGGATACCAAGGTGAAACAACTTAAAAAACATAAGACTGTTCCATTATCTTTGATGTAGTTTAAACATGTAGAAAGTGTCAGATTGCACTAGCAGTCACAGCAGTAGTCACAAGGAACATAAGCAGTTTACAACAATGTAACTATTTGCTCTTGGCTTCACTTTCGATTCACCTTCCACTATACATATGAAGATTATATCATGTAGACCCAATATGTTTTTTTTATTTAAATATTACATATAGGATTTTGGTGTGTGACGTAACGCAATGGTGACCACTTATAGAAACTGTGCAGCCCAGTCAGAATTTATCGGAGCACACCCGGCTTGTGTGTTATAATGTGGTGTGTGGACTAATGTGGCGTCTCCTCATCAAAAATTGGTTACTTCTACGAGTGATAAATTACAATTGTTTCCATTAACGGTACTTTGATGTAATATGGGTAAGTGCAAGTCAAACAAGATCTGGCTCGAGAACAGCGCAGTGAGTGCTTCGTTGAAGCCTATTGAAAATAACAAATTTGGGGCCCGCTGCACCTTGTGCAAGAAAACCCTCAAATTAGGAACCTTTGGCATAAAGCTATGAGAGTCGCATGGGAATTCAGAAAAACATAAAGGCGCCGCAAAAAGCAACCAGAAAATGCCTGCCGTCCCCCAATTTTGTTCTGTATTCACATCAGGAGCGGTCCAGCCCCAGCGTGACCCACTCTGCACTAACTACAGTAGCAATTACTCTGTAAAGTCATGTTCAGTTGAACGTTCATGTTGAATGTGAATACATTAATTTACTGTGCAAGTGATCCTGGGACTCCGATTTTCCTTCATATCCTTTGTACATTTTTTTTTGCCAGTGTGGACGTGAAATAAATCTTACATTGCGTTTATAATGGTCTTAACCTGTTGAAACCCGCAGAAACCCTGCACTGTGCATTACAGATGATGTAGTGACAGTATAGCGTACCAGTTTTTGAGCTTTAGTGTTGATTCACTGTAGTGTTCAGTGTGATGCAATACAGCTTTGATTCTAAGTTTCCCCCAGAGTGGGTGGGTAGTTATGAAGTCGATGTTATTGATTGAAAATGGAGGCACACATGTAAATTATTGGTGACCGATCAATTGTCTTTTGTGCTTTGAATTGTGATATAACGTGTTAGTGATTGTGTGTTGAGAGAAACTGGTGAGTTAAAGGAAAGGGATAGCAATATTCTGTATGTCCTCTGTTGTCCACCAATCTCATGGAAAGACTAACAAACAATGACTTAATCCAATCAACAAGTTTTGCGTGACCGTTCATTCACCCGTTCATAACTTGCTAATAACTGTAGCAGTTGTAGGAAAAATTACGTAACATTTATTGAATTAAACTGTATGTTTGCTCTGTTGGATGAGATGGACTAAGCAACTGTTGGTATTTTTCTTTTCATGGGATTTATCAACAATTAAAAAAGAAAAAACAATTTCTTCCATGAGCTTAAACTACTTGCAAATGTAGTAAATTGGTCACAAACTTTGCATTGTCTTAATCTATTAAATTGCAGTGTAACACTTTAACACTTTAAAAGTCTCTGAGAACTGAGTGTAGTTCTAAGGTGAAAGGGCAGGAGACATGGAGTGAAATCATTAATGCAAGGCATTACAAGAAAACCAGCAGAGGGGAATGGATCACTGAGATGGAGTGACTGCATAGGAGAGGTCATTTCCTGTAGATTAAGAGAAAACTAGTGGTGAGATAGCAGCAGCACCTCCACAGCTCAGCCCATCCTCCCTGTGACAGCGCAGCGTTACGTGCTGCCTCTCTGCTTTGTCGTCAGAGCAGCCCCAGCCTCCCGCCCGCGCACAACTCCTCTCGCTCTGCACCAGAAAGGAGCATCCTCTTCTCTCTGCCCTCCCTCTCTTTCGTATCCTCTCTCCCCCCTCTTCTCTCTCTCTCTCTCTCTCTCTCTCTCTCTCTCTCTCTCTCTCTCTCTCTCTCTCTCTCTCTCTCTGTCAGTCGGTGTGTCCTCAGAATGAGGTTAGCAGCAGCAGTAGATAGAGACAGCAGAGCCACAGTTACTGCAGCAGCCAGGGGAGGCTGTCCTTCAGCCGTGCACCATCTACCGCTGCATTCTCCCCTGCCCTGAGAACGCAACGCTCATTCTTGTGCTCTCTTTCTGTCTCTCTCTCTCTCTCTCTCTCTCTCTCTCTCTCTCCCTCTCCCTCTCTCTCTCTGTAGCAGTGATGGGGAAGACCACCATGTAGAGACAGAGAGGCAGCGGAGGCAACAGCAGAATAGCAGCAATGGGAAGCCACACATGGAGCGGGTCTGGACTGCAGCCGTGGTGAGCCTGAGACCTACAGGACTTGCAACCACCATCATTGCCCTTCTCAGGACCTGACCACTGGGGCTGTCCAACTCTCACCTGGATGCTCCCCACTTGTGTTTCGTCATCCCCTCCTCTCCTTGTTCTCTGCTGCTCTTTCTCCTCTTCTTCTGTTTCTCTTTGATGGTTTTTGGTCTACTGATATCTGACAGTCTCTGAAACAGCCAAGCTGCTCATTGATTTATCCCCTTGGATTTCCCCCCCTTTTTAATCTTTCTACCTGCCTACTTTACCTACAAGTGGCATTCTTTTTTTTCCTTTTTTGGTTTTTGTTGCCTGCTTGGTACCTATTTTGGAATTTTTTTTTTTATTAGACTGAGCTAATCTCTTTGTTGTGCAAGCTTTTCAATTGATCTATAAGCAATAACAAACACTAATCTAACTGACTTGACAAGCTGACATCATGGGGGACATGTCCAACAGCGATTTTTATGCCAAGAACCAAAGAAATGAGGACAACCATGCGGCAGCCTTCGGCTGCTCGCTCATGGAGCTGCGCTCCCTCATGGAGCTGCGTGGCACAGAGGCGGTGGTCAAGCTCCAGGAGGACTACGGGGGCATAGAGGGACTGTGCAAACGACTGAAAACCTCACCCACAGAAGGTGAGTCCTCGTACTTGTATGTGTATGTGCTTGGGTGTATATAGTATGTGAATTTATGTGCACTGTTCTACTATCTTGTGAAGGATCTCATCTTGAGGAATGTGTTCTACTGCTGTGTGTTGAGCCGATTATACGCTTGATAACAGATTTTCATTGTATTTACCACTGGTTTGAATATGGATTATTATTTACTTGGTACCCCTGCTTTATTTGACATAAAATCATTGGTAAAAGTACAGACATGCACAAATGTTGTAAAGCACCTGGAGAAACGCGTAAGCACAGCATCAGAACAGCAGACAGGGGAGGGAGTCCTGTTTGAAGGGACTAATGAAAATTCTTCTCAGCCGGCTAGTGTGAGACCTGTTTAGTATGCATAGAAATCTCTGTGGACAGTTTAGCCCCCCTCACTCACTCTCCCCACACAAGCCCCCCACCCTCCCTTGTCATTCTCCCATCCTGTCAGCCAATCAGTCGTAGCCTTATTAAGGAGCAAGTCTCTGGGGCAACACGGTAGAGGTTTTGGCCACGTGGGATGTGCTGTGGCGTCTGCAAATATGGACTGGGCATGAGTGGAATGAGAAAGCCAAAAACACAGTAATAATAATAAATAAATAGGTAACAGGTGCTGTACCTGTTTCCTATTTATTTATTTTCTCTTAAACAAATGGAAAATACAGTAAATAATTATTTTGGCATTGCAAATGCCAGATATTTCCTCTTTCTGTTCTTTTATTCTAACTAGTGTAGGTTAGTCTAGTTATATTATAACACTTCTTCTTCAATGAGGAGTTAATCTTTAAAAACATCTGGTAATTGTATAAAAGCAGAGCATGTGGTACCACAGAATCCCGTCATATGCATTTTATCACACACCTACCTAAGTTAGGTCATAACACCCTCTTCAGGTTATTCAAATATATTTTTACAGACATCTATTGTTAAAACGGCCCAACCTTGACTTTATCTACATATTGCATAAAAAGTAGGATTTTCTGCTACATCCCCAGCTGCAGTACAGCAAGCATTCAAAAGAACAGGCCCCTCTAAAGATTTCATCTGTGTATTGAATATTTATAACAGTGTTGAAATCATCCACCTCCCCTGATGTAGTGATCATTGATCATTATTCATGTAGTGTCACCTGTGTGACATCAGAGGTAACCTGTAACCGTATAGGCTGATAGTCACAGAAGATTGTGTTGTTTTCTCATCCAATAGCACCACTTCTAGGTCAGCTGGTGGTAATACTTGCAGCATACAACAGCAGAGTTGACTAGATGAACACGGAGAATGATCTATGTCACAGAGTTAATTAAAGTGTGAATAAAGAGCACATCAAAATAGGATGGAATAGAATAAAAGCACTGATGAACACTGAATCAGATTCTTCTGCTTGTGCCCATATTTGGAACATCAGTGTGAAACAATGCCTGCAGTGTTACAGCAATACTGAAATGAAACTGAATTTGAACTAGCAATAAAATTATCATAACAGACATAAAATTATAATTTCATTTTCCTCTTCTCATGAGCATCCTGATTAGATACACGAACATTACATTTTATCAGTGCACTAAACACTAACCCAGGATCACAGCCTGAAGATTTGTAATAAAACTAAAATTAAAGTAATTAAACATACAATATAGGAACAGGAATGTTGTATTAACAGGCTTTCTGTTACTGGTAATCTGATTTGTTGAACCTAACATTTCACCAGTGCCACTGTACATGCAACACTTTCTCTGACACTGAGAAAAAGGACATTATACTACTCATGGTTTTAAAACATTATATAATAGCAAAAGCATTAAATAGTACATCAACATTTACCTTTGGTTTCGGACTTATAACTACATGGTACAGCTTATTTAAAACAAACATTTTCATATTAAAGGTTTGCCACCCCATTTTCCTATTTTAATTTAAGACTTCCGCGCTAACATTATTCTGGATTACATTGCAATATTATAGTTCCTCCTTGTTGATTTGTCCAATGGGTAAAATAATAATCATTAAAAGAAAAAAAGAAATGGGGAAAATGTTTCTCTATGGAGCAATTCAGAATGTATGTAAATGCAGCTCTCTGCCGGCTCAATAATTTAAAACACTACAATCTCAAATGTGTGTATGCCATGAATTATTTTGGCATTTATTGGATTTACAAAAATGAATTATGTATCTTGTGCAGTACTTGCACAGGATAAATTATATGTTTCCATGTCATAGTTTTTCAACAAGTCAAAGTCCCTAGGTTTTGGTTGAGATCTTGCCCTACTGCTAACAAACAGGACACTCCTCTCATCCTTGGTTACACTTATTAATTGTTTTAAAGAATTTTTCTCAGTGGAACATTCACAAAGTGGAAACTGAGTAATGGTTTCTGGTGCTATTTGCATTAATGCTCCCAGGTTTTTCTATGTTTATATCGTGTTGCTCCCCCTGTGTGCTGTGTGGTTGGTCCACAGAACATATGTTACCTCAGAAAGATGATCGTGGTAATTATGTTTGAAGGTATTCTGTATTGCTTGCTGTCATCATGTGTGGTGTGTGTAACATGTATGTGTCCCAGGGGCCTGCGTAGGATGGTAAGAGGCCCTGAGCACGGTTGACCTATTAGCCCCGCCGCCTTTACCAGCCCTTTCACGTGATACTAACGGTTCATGAATCGCTATAGCCCATTATGCAGCATAAATGCATAACGGCCAACCAGTGAAGAGGTTGCGCTCATGACCACATGCATTCATACGCATCAGGCTGTAGGCTCCTGCTACACTGTTGCTACAGTACATGAAACTGAAATTTATATTAAAAAAGGCACAAATAGTCGCCCAGCAGGCAGAAATTTGAGAGACTGTTTATTTATTTATCTAATAAGAAATTTAAGTGACATATGACTGAGGGTTAGAGTATACAGCGCTCACGGCATTTCCAAGCAGAGTAGTTGGAGAATACAGGAAAGATTCAGGACTGCGACAATAGCTCCCTCACATTATGCACATAGCTGTAAAGAAAGCAAAACAGCAGATACAATACACTAGCTGTGGTCTTGGGAAACATATCTAGGATGTTAACAATCTAAACGTTTCCAAAACTAAAAGAAGCTTCCTTTAACACAATTCCTCAGACATTATTATGTATATAATTTCATGACCCCAATGGATGAACAACCTTCTACACCCATAGAGGAGGAATGTAATACATGAATTCATTTTTAAAATCAAAATTGCATGAGAGACCTTGATTCATGATGATGAAATGAATGGTGATTAAGTGGCACATGTAATTCTACACACCTGGATTCTCTTTTTCTTGCCCTTCAGTTTTCTCAGTAGCCTGCTTCCTTGCACTGTATACCTGCACCCAGGATGTAGTTACCTATGTGTTGCCTTGTAGGTGACTGTGGGGTGAAGAAGATAGCATTTCCCTCAGGCAGCCAGCGGGTGAATGGCATGAGTCATTCAGGGGCCAGATGGGATGTCAGGCTACAGCAGAGTTTCCGAGAAGGGATGGCAGGAAGCTGCTCGGGGTATGACCTGCTTCTCTTCAGATAGGAGAAAAAGACGTTTGGTGGTTGCTCACGGGATAACCATTTTTCTCAAGAGACTGTAGAGAGCTTCAGCACATCGGTAGGTCCTCCTGGGTAGGGAGAAAGGAATTGTGAGAGAGTGCTCAGGGCAAAGCCGTTCCTCGAGGGTCGGGAGGATGAAGAGGTGCTCAGGGAACCGATAGTCTTTGATGTGTTGTTGTGAGAAGGGGAGGGCAGGAGGGTACTTAGCGAGACTGTGCGGGAAAGGAGGAGTAAATATAGATACGTTTGGAAACCCCATTATATACAAGTTGTCTGTCAACCTCACAAAAATATAGTGGTAAGCTTTTCAGGCTATTTAGATATGACTGCTAATTTGGATTAATTAACATGATGTTGGAAATTAAGCAGTGAATGTTTTAGAACATGCATCTCTACAAGCTTACACAAAATGTAATACCAATCAGTTATGTTTTTCTTTAGCTGTATACGGTATGCCTAATAATATTATCACCCAAAGCAGAACACCCACCAGTGCCTCATAACTGCCATAGTCACTTTTTTTATAACTTCTACTTCACTGTCTGCAGAGCTGCACATCAGTATGACTTTACACACCAACATGATGAAATGAAGTGTTATCTCGTGCATTCTGAAGAGAGATAACACTAAATAATAACTAATACAGCAGGAACTTTAAATAGGCAGTAGGAATTCAGTCCAAGAGTAAAATTCAGCAGTTTTAAAATTTTTAAAACACTTATTATAGTCAGTCTAGGTTTGAGCTATTTTATATACGACCAACCAAGATACCTCAATTTCACCCTCACCTGTTTTCTGTTTAATATCTTTTACTTTTTGCCCTTTACAATATCACCACAGCTCATTTTAATCTTCTAACTACCTCTATTGTCTCTCCATCTCCCCTTGGCTTCCATGTTTCCTGATTTGATTTCCATTGCACATACACACACTTGCAAAACCACCTACAAATCTCCCAAATCAGTACAAAAGATCATCTGTGTTTTTGATATCATGCTACTCATGTTACTAATGGCAAATGGAATGGAAATTTACTCTTTTACACTTTGTAGAAACAAGATAACGCTGTCATTCAGCACCTTAAATCGGTTCACTTTCAGATTCTGGATCAGTTTTGACCTGACTGGCTGACCTTTCTTCATAGCAACAGCAGCTGAGGCTAATGGGTGTTACAGTATTTAGAAAGTAGAAATAAAAATGATTTCTGAGAAAAGTTTAAATAATTAAAACTAATGGCCATAACCTGTAGAATTATTAAATTATTCCATAAAGAATAGTTGAAGACTATTCAGTTTCTTCCCAAATGTTACATAATGAGTTAATTGATACTGCTCTTAATCTGAGAAATAGTCAGGCACATAAATGGCAAATTAATGTTTTTACATTTTTTGTACAGCTTGAAATCTAAATGGTGTTAACCATAACTAACTGGTTGCTGGCTCCAGCAACTGCACATATTTAACGTATAGACGTGCAAGTGGCATCATTCTTCTTATCTCTTGGAACGAAAGCAAATGTACTGTAATTGATTTTTAAATGTCAAACCTTCCATTAAAAGTTAACTTTAAAATGGAAGGGAAAAAATATTCCCACCCCCTGCACAACTCTAGGGTGTGTTCTCACGTCAATCATCTTACTTCCTTTCTACCTTTGTCCCTCCCTACCTCTGCTTCCTATCCATTTCTGACCTCCTCTTCATCAACCCTTCCACCTGCCCTTACTCCCCCTTTCTACCGCCCATTCCTCTGTCTCACCACACCTTACCTCTCCTCCTTTCTCTCTCCTCTGCTCCCATTTCTATTTTGGTGTGCTGGTCGGTCGCTGATATCCCAGTGGGCCACTGTACAGCGTAGCCTAAATAGACCTGCTCTACATCTATAACCTTCATCATTTCTCTCTTCTACTCTCACTTATTTCACTGAGTTAGTAACAATGTAATCGTGCTGCAAAAGTAGCACACCATTTCAAAACTAGTGTTTGTGCCTAAACTATTGAAAATTATATATTACCTGAATGTAGACTTGATTTTCGATGGATATTAAGTATTGTCTCTATTTCAACAAATAATTATTAGCGTTGACTCCAGCAAAGACAACAAAGATAACGCCACAACTATTTTGGCATTAAGCTTATTCACCTCTAGTAACATAGAGCCCAGTAGTCTTTGACAAGTTGAAAAAATGTCTTTCAGAAATGCAGGTGACAATCAGTTGATTGAGGACGGTTGTGTTTATAGCAGAACCCTGAGGAGAAACGCCCCTGCGTTGCCTTTTGTGGCAGTAATGACAGTGGTGGATTGTGGCCAGATGATGCATCATACACACTGCCCGTTTTTCTCTTGGGAGGAGGTTGGTGATGGTTCTTGTGTTAAGAGTCCACTCAACTCACTTTATCCGGATGTGATTCGATGCCATACTCACACCATACGGACACCAACAGCATACCCTAAATGTCTCAACACACAAATACTCACACATAGTGTCTCACATACTGTATAAACCTATTGATCTGTCACCAGTGATTTGGATGTTTGCATCCATTTTTCTTTTGTGACCTTGCCTTGATGTCAAGGACACAGATGCAGTGGTGTGCATGAGTTTTGTTAGCAGGACACGTAGACAGAGAACAAAAAGAAAAACGTGGAGATGTAACAGTTGAAAGACAGAAGATGGGATGAATGAACAATGTTCAAAAAACAGGTTAGATGTATAGAAATGAGTGAACTAACACTCCTCTTGCAGATAGTTGTCCATCTTGTATCATACATAGCATTGTAATTTCCCTCTGTAATATCAAGGCTGTGCTATTATTACACTTTATCCCTCCTACAAATCTCACTCGCTATGTTCGGTACTGCTCCCATGTTGAGGTCTTTATGAATTCTATACATAACTCAGGAAACTGTTTGCCCCACGCATCTGTCATCCACCTCTTCCCACCTTCTCTCTGTCTTCTCCTCTCATTCTCCCTCTATCCTCTGTGACTGCAGAGGTTGGTTGAAACAGCTCTCATGCTCTCCCATTTCATCTCCTTTCTATTCATTTCCCGTTTTTCACACCCAGCTTCTCCCTGTTTTCCTTATAATCTTTTATTGTCCCTCCCTTGAAATAAAGTCCACTTTTCAGTCTGGGTGCCCCTACATTTCTGCACATTATCCTCTTTTAATCTTAACCCTGTTGTTCCACCTTCTCCTCTTCTCCATTCTTCTCGCCTGTTTGTCCCTCATCCCACTTCTCCTCCTCGCTCCCTTTCCTTTCCTCCCTCCCTCCCCCCATCTTTCCCCCCCGATGATCATACTTATCGCATCCTCCAGTCGCAGCACCACGAGTGCGTTTCCCTTCTGACGCAGTCTATTTAATCTCTGTCCCACAAGGGATCTCACACACGGAGCAGCCGTCTCTTTAATAAGGACAATTTCTCCTGCTCTGCAACTCCTCTCCTCCACCTCCTCTCCTTCTCTCCTCTCCAGCCTCCCTTCCCCTAGTGGCTCTATAAAAGGGATAGAAGGTCGGAAAAGAAAGAGAATGAAATAGGAGGCAGTGAAGATGCGAGAGAGATGTCTCTCAGAGGAAAGATTATAAATGATACACAGCCATTTTCCTCTGTGAGGGAGCAATACCACATCATGGACACACACACACACACACACACACACAAATACACACCACTACTACTCACACAGGTGTTCTTCTGCAGTGTAGTAGCAGTGACCTTGAAGCAGGCTTAAGCAGTATTGTGGCACAGTGGTTGATCACTCTGCAACAGAACTATAGAACTCTGCAATATTAAGAATATTTACTGGGGAAAAGAATCTGGTTGGTGTTTATCCTATATCTTTATCTTGAAATCTGCAATCCATAAAACTCTGCATGTTCAAACTATAGCAGAGATGACAAAGCATCCAGTGTTGTGTAGTTGTATCACCAAATTTGTATTGTGCTATTATGCTTTGAAAATGTTTGTTACACTCAAAGAAATGGAGTCTGGATGTGAAGGTGACAGACAGGACCCAACAAACCTGTTCACCATGTGAGCTACACGCCATAGAGATTTACTGTATATAACAATCCAATATATTGGTTAAAAAGCAATACAGATTTTGGCTTTTTTCGTCTTGAAGATCATCAGGAAAACATCAGGACAAAAACCATTTAATGATTTAGGATTTACTGAGCTAACATTTGAATCGGCAATGCTTAATAGCTTACTGTAAACTGAAAAGGCCTCCACCCTTCATCAATGACTTGCTATCAATTGTAACTGCAGATCTGATGTCTTGATATAAAACAGGAAGCCATAAAAGCTTCTCCAACTTGGCAACACAAACAGGTTATTTTGTTAATGCTGCTTCCCGTTCATCTATTAAGCATGAATTAAAAAAGATATTAACCATTAATAAAGTTGTTGGTGACAAATGATAAACCCTTTCTATTCCTTGCTACAAAGTACGCCTTGTTGCAAAGCTGTGCCAATTTTTTAATGCACCATAATACAAAAAGAAGAGCAGGTGTAGGGGAAAAATAATAATGGCTTGTGAACATTTCCACTGGGATGTGTTGGGAAGTGCAATTACTTCTCAAATGCTTAGGCTTTTATATCAGGGTTTGATTACCGTCTCTGGAGAAGTACACTGTGGGCTAGTTTTACAGACAGGAATTAAACAAGGTCTTGGACTAAAACAAAATGTATATTCATCAGATGTCTACTGAAATGCATCCCTAGTCTAGAACAAGCCTAATTTCTGAAAATGGCCTTGAATGTACAAATTATCTGGAACCAGTGCCTCTTTTCATCAATAGTGGTGCAGGTCAGCCGAAAAGCCAGTATACAGTTTGCAGTGGACAAAAGGCTGCAGTTGTATCAGGAAGATGTCCCCAATAAGTGTATTTTTAAAAAAAAATTTATCTTGTTGGTCAAACACAACAATGACAATAATTTGAAAGGGCTTATCTATGTACTGTATATAATGTATATATTGTTTGTTAATGTAAAGTAGTTTTATTGAGGCAGTAAAAATTTTATTTTATTAAATCTCATCTTGTCAGAGGGACTGTCAGGAAGACAGATATGTAGACACACACACATGCGCACACACCCACTCACACACACAATACACACAGATGCTGGTCATCGCCGACAGTGTAGTCAGCTGTCCCAAGAGATGCCTGACTAAATTAAGAGTACAGATGCCAAAAACCAGACTCTATTGGCCTGCTCCCATGGAGCCTGGTGCTGACTCACAGCAGTATATAGTATGTCTGCTTCTGTGAGTGTATACTATAGTGTACAGATTGGTTTTCAATGAATGTTAAAAAATATATATATATATATATATATATATATATTATTCCAGGTAGGAAACTGACTGTAAAGCAACCCAGTGTGGGAAAAAGAGAACATATGTGCTCAGTCAACTTTCTTTGGGAAACCAATGTAAAAGAAGCATCTACCTCCAACAAGAAATAATACAATATAAACTGAATTGTACAAATCTTTAAGCTATACTTGACATTTAAGTTTCAGTTCATTTGAAAATAATCCAGTTAGTACTTGACATTACCCATGAGATCACTGATTATTGTGACAGTTAAGCTATTTCACATCTGATCTTGCTTTATTCTAATCTAAGTTGTTTGTTTTGTTATCATTTTTTGAAGCATGAGGAAACACTGATCGACGGTGCAGTGATTTTTTTCACTCTTCCTTGGCCGCCCTGGCTTTAAAATATATAAGGCAAAAATTCAAATCAGCTCTTTTTCTATTTCTTCAGAGTTTAGTAAGATTTGCTCTCCTTATTTAAATTTTAACCAAAACATTTTAATTGACAGTCTTGCAATGTACGATGAGAGCACAGGTAGGGGAGTAGTGTCTTGCTCCAGGGCTCTTGAGGGACAGGACAGGTGGCTGTTGAACCTGTGATCCACTGACAGGTTTTCTACCATCAGTGAAACCACACCACCTCATTACTTTAGTTCCTACCTGCCTGGAAAATCTGTCCTTAGATTAATGATTCGCTCAAGAATACAGTGCTGGAAACTGACATCTCCGAATGCTTCTCTGTCCCAAGTTGCTGTCATATATCTACATTCAGTTCTTTTCCTCGGAAAGGTCCTGAATTTGAACTAGCTGCTGGAAGCCAGGAGTATGGATAGCATGTTGACAGGCGTGGTGATGCTTTTAGCTGAATATGCAGAGTCCCGGGCTATAACCGGCTTGTTTCTCTCCATGTCAGCTCTTTTCCTGAGTTGACCTCTCTCCTCTCTTTTCTCCCGCTGTGGGGCATAACAAGGGTGGTACCACTGCTGCCAACACAGACAGACAGCATTTCCCTCTCAAGGGCAAATAAGCAGTCTTGGACCAGAGCCAGCCCTGCCTTGCTCAAGGGCACAGAGCAGCTATCGCTCAACTTTGAGTTTACACGTACTGTAGAGGAGAGTAATCCATAACATCCCAGCAGCAGCAGAAAAGAGGAACAAACGTTACAGTTTACTAACCTACCACTTCTCTTGTGACAGTGTTATTGAGGTATTGCAATTTCCGCCAGTAAATGCATTCAGTACAACAGGTTTGGATTTAAAGGAATCTTTATTAAAAACTTTTCTACATAAACTTTGATCAAACCTTCAGTGGTGGAAGAAGTATTCAGATCCTTTACTTAAGCAATAGTACCAATACAACAATGTAAAAATACTTAATTACTAACTATTATAAAGTTATAGTTGTCAAAAGTATTATCAGCAAAATTTACTTTAACTATCAAGTATGCCGTTTACTGTAGTTGGTTGAGGTGGTGCTAGTTTTAGCTACTTTTTATATTGTTAGGTAGTTCAATCTATACTAATTATTAAACTAAAAAAATGTAGAAGGTAATGTAATAATGTAGAAAAATTACAAATACCTCCAAATTATACTTAAGTACAGTACTCAAGAAAATGTACTTAGTGATTTTCAACCACTACAAATTTTATAATTCTGGATGCAAATACTGATGTTGGGGTGGATATTTTCAAGATTTTCTTGTGCTTCATTTTTGCAGTAGTATTGAAACAGTCAGTTAGAAAAGAAAACTTGAATATTTGTCTGATCTAGTTTTTCAAATGTAAAATAAAGAAAAAATCCTACTTTTTTTTTTTTACATCATTTTTAAATTGAATATGTTTATATTTTGGTCCAAAAACAACAGTCCCTGTTGGAACTTAAATGATTTATTAATTAATAATAAAATAATGAACATATGCCGCCCTTTTCTCTAGCAATATACAGTAGTCTGTCCTCATCTATGGCAAATATTTGACTATTACTACTAGTACTAGTATTTTAGTATTTCTTTACAGTACATAAATATGACCCTGCCAGCACCAAATGACTAGCCTTACATTAGTGGCATATGGAAAAATCAATTGTGCTCAATACCATGTAAGTACATCTGTTTCATGTCAGGAATATTAAACGAGATGCATCCATTTGTGCAGCAGATGGAACTTTTTGGATGGGGTTTCATGGGCTCCGTAACATTACAGTTCAATCAAAATGCTGCTGCATAGCACAAGCATAGATCAATACCTTTTCAGCTCTCCACGGTAATTTCCCTGCAGTGTTAGTGTTCTCCTATTGCAAGCATGTGTTGAATGATTAAAAAATTATTCTTATATGCTTTAATCCATTTAAAATATAATTGACATTTCTGTCAATATGTTGACAAAACTGCCCTGAATAATGCCAATTCTTAGTTCATATTTAATTCAGTTGGCATTTGCCCTACTCAACCATCAGCACCTTTCTTGCTACAGTATACCCAAACAGTGTATTTTCCCTGCAGTTCCAAGCAGACAGACAATAAGGCACATTAGAGTGTGTAGATTTCCCTTACCTGTCATGACTATTTCATGACTCTCTCAGGTAGTTTGAATTTTAATAGCTGTCCCTATTGTGTCCGGAGCTTATCTGAGCCCCTGGGCGAAACCAGAGACTGACACCCAGATGGGAGACAGCAGATAGACCACTGTCAACCTCCTTTTCAGCCTCTTGGCCCTAGACGCTCTCCCTTTTCACTCCCGGGGGGGGTGCGTGCATCCACTGCGTTTGTGCACAGTTGGAAATGTTTGTGTATGTGTGTAAGCATGAGGAACAATAGGGTTGGCTAAAGCCACTGAGCCAAAATGACTGTGTCAGGGTTTTTGGAAATGACATTGTTAAATTCTTGATATTTCTTATGCAATACATAGTTCCCTGGGGAATTATTCAAAATAACCAATAACATGTGATTCAGACTCTGATCTGATCTGTAAATGGGAATGTACAGTAATTAATAAACTCTAAATCCTAAGTAGTATTAAAGTTGCCAAAATGTGCCTGTATTCCTGCAGTCATGTGTACAACAGTCCCTACACATATATACTAGCAGTTACACATGAGAGGAGTAGGGAACAGGTGTGTTTCCTCCATCAGTGCATGCATGTGTAAAAGAGAAAGTGAGAGACACTACTGGACAGCTACAGCTCTTTGTTATTTATTGCAGCATCTATAAGGTAAATAAGAATTCAACACCAATGACATTTCATCAACAATTAGGAAGACTGGCTTTAAAAAAACAGGAATTAACTGATTTTATGTTAACTTGACAGTTAGCTGAATAACATAGATGGATAGATGAATGAAAGACAGAGTGATGATGGATGGATGGATGGATGGATGGATGGATGCACAAGTAGATTGATTGATTGATTGAATAAATTAATGAATGAGTGAATGGTTGAACAGTCTGGAATTACAGGATGAGGTAACTGACCTGACCTTACACATTGCCCTTATCACTAAGCAGTTGTGTCTAAACACGCTTGGACACTCTCACTATCTCTTTCTTTGCCACACACACACACACACACACACACACACACACCTCCCCACACGCAGAAGCTGTAAACAGATGTCTCATTCACGTTGTGTCCGCATCTAGGGCATTCGGGCCAGCTAACATTACAGTGTTTGAAGCTAAGATGGTGGAACAGATCAACTAAATGACTAATAAATTCAGTAAGATACTCATATTGCTTCCATATTTTTTCACTCTTGCAGCAGGTTGAATAAGCACATTTGTACACACACACGCATGTATGCATGAAGATGAAATCTTTTCCACAAATTATATCGTAATACTCACGCCATTCTTCGGGACACAATTTTTCCGGGACACCTTCTCTTTTAAAGGCTCCCCCTTTGGATGTTTGATTGGTCGGGTGACAGGAATTTTCCGATGAGGTTTTACTGGTTAAATGTTTTTTTTTTGTGTGTATGTTACTTTTCAAATGGTTATAGAATTATGTGCTGCTACATTTTCTCTCAAAGTAAACATGCTTTTAACTCTCATCATCGTCTGTGAATATCTTCACCAATGCAAACATGGCAGAATCGATGTCACATAAGAATGACATCGCATAAAGTCTTGATTTTAATGTGATTAATCATGCAGCCCTAATGCTCATACAAGTGAATTTATAAAATGTGGCTCACATGCACCTGGAAACGACACAGACCCATGGATCCATAATATGAGATGGACTACCGCCATGGACAGAATTTATACAATAATAACGGTTTCTTGAATTTTGAAAAGGACCACATGCACTGAAGCTTTCATCCTACATGAGTCACTGTCAGCTTGTTTCAGTTTTCCGTGCTGCTCTTGATGTGCTACTTGCCAGGCCTCCAAAAAAGATTTGTAAGAGGTGTAAATTAAACCTTTGGGTATTAAAATTCTGTGATATGAGCAGCATATACCAACCACATCTATGGGTTTTCGTTGTTGCCTGCTTTTCTTGCATAACATTACATAATCAGCTTTTTTTCACAACAGTATAAAATAAAGCAAACTGCAAGAAATATCGTCATAGAAACAAAAAAGCATGTGTACATTGGGTCAGAACATAATAGCTTATAAAATTAACGTGGGAAGCACTATTCAGTCTTTTAGACCTGAGATTTCCATCCACTTTCTGTACAAGACTCCCCACAACATTTTTGTCCATATATACGGTGCTGTGAAGTACTGTAGGAATACTAAGTGATAATCAGTTATCTTGTGGAGTGAGTAGCATGTGTGTTTGTGTGTATGTATGCATGTGAGAGAGAGAGAGAGCTGTGAGCTGTGTTCTCTCACTCCACTCTCTCGCATGAGTCAGACACATAGAGCACAGTGCGTGACAGCAAAATCACCCACTTGTACAGCTGCCCCCACAAATTCTCTCACTCACACACACACACAGTTGCATATTTTATTTTTGGCATTGCAACGTACATTTCATTTGGGTTGTTGGGAGACCGTTAAAAACTGCCCTGGCATTTGAGAAAACGCGGATTATGTGGCATCAGAGAACAAGTTCAGATGCAGTGGCTTTTTTTGTTTTAATAATGAATGACCTACAATGCGAAGACCAAAATGTGTATTTAGTGGTCAGCTTGTAGCATCGTCAAAATCAAACATAATTCAGCTTTGGAAAATGTGCGTCACATCCAGAGTTCACAAAATCCACCTGCCAGCACCTCAAAAGCTCACTATTTAACACGCTATATCTCAAATAGTAAAAACAATTTGCCATTTAGTAGGGAGTTATCTGCCAGACTATTTCTTGGCCAGGAGCAGCAACTTCTTTGTGTCTCCGCTGGTAGACGAGAGTGGTATCAATCTTCTCCTCTAACTCTCAGCAACATAGCGTATTTCCCAAAATGTCGAACTATTCCTTTAAGTAATTTCCCCGTTAAAACATGAAAATCTGCCACCGATCCTGTTCCCGGAGTTTGCTTCTCTTATGTGTAGCACAGCACATCTGCAATATTAGACTGATCTGTCATTTAGGCGGCACAAGCAGAAACAAACCATTATAGGCTGTAGTATGTTGTCACACACATGTTAACACACACACATACACACACACACACACACACACACACACACACATACAGTACATGCGTGTTGGGAAAGACATGGTGTCAGAAATTGCTCAGTGTCACTTTCCAGTCCATTACCTTTTAGATGGGGCTGGCCGTAGGGGAATGAATGATAGATCTATGTGTGTGTTTGTGCGTGTAAGCATGTATTTGTGTTAGTGTGACCCTGTGACTCCTCATGAAATGAGAGAATGTATCTTCTCAGCTGTTTGTTTACATACAGTACAGTATGTCTGCTTGCCTGTTATGCTACACTGAAGACATGTCACATCAGCGCGTCCTCCTGCCGTGCCCTCATGCACTTTCAATCCTGATAGGGTGCGGAGCAGACAGGAAATCAGAGCACCCAGAACCACATTGTAAGCAGAGCAAAGAGACCGACCTTTACAGCAAAGACAACACACACACAAAAAAAAATTCAATCAAGATAAACTCTCCCTGAACACAGGACAGGGGTTGAAACTCCCCTTTCCTGCTGTTTTAAATGCTGCACTGACATCAATCCCCTGATGTTTCCCCCAAAACATCCAGCCCTACCGTGTTTAAGTGAGAAAAAGGACTTCCTTTCTTTAATTACGTCTTCATTCAACAATGGGTGAACCTGCTGTGCTGCAGGATGTGGCACCCCTGCACAGGGACAATTTGTTCAATTTAGTTTTATTCCCCATAATGTCTTAAATTAAATAGGCTGTTTCGATGAAATGCCAAGTGTCTTCAACCTAAACTCTGATCCATTGATTTGGATTCAATTTTCACCTGATTAATTGCAATAAAACATCATAAACATACATTTTTTCATTCACGTCTGTGATATGTTTGTAAACTGTCTGGCTCACTTTAAATACCATTTGGTCCTTATTGCTGGAAGCAGAGACAGTGTGGGAGTGCCATGTGTGACATGGGTCACACATGGCAGATCTAAGCCTTTGCAGTTTACAAGATTGTACACAAATCAAGTTTTTACCTACTTCTACCTCTCTAAGGTTTGATGAATCCCCTCACATTTTTTCCCCTATGCTCTGTAGTTAGAATTTCGATTATAAAAGGTTGTAAAGCTTTGTTTTTATCTCTATTTCTGAAAAACGTTAAAAGTATGTATACTGTGGAAATGTAAAAATGTATGACCTTCGAAACTGAACATTGTCAGTAAACCATGAACCATTGCAACACTGTTTGTACACATATGAACGCTGAAAACAAATGTACAAGAAGATACACATAGTCATACAGCTAAGTCAAGGACAACAAGTAGAAGGCTAATATAAAATCATCCAGTACTGTTAACCCTTGAACTAGCACCAGAATATTCATGTACATGTATGTAGTGCTGTCATATCTTCCACCTTGTCTTACACAACAGACAAGCCCACAATCTTTATAACATAACCCAAAAAGCATTCAAAGGTTTTTGCATTTTATATCCTTATGCTTGTCTCGGTGTGCACTTCCCCGTTATTGTCTGAATCTTTCCACACTCCTCTCCATCTCACTCCCTCCTCCTATCTATGTCATTTACTTACACGTAACATAGTCCATTATTTTTCATCATCATCCTTAATCTGCTCTTGGAAGCTATTTCTCCTGTATTCTGCCTTTGTACGCGCGGTAACAAACCGGTAACTCTTTTATGGCATATAATGGTGTCATTATTATGGAGGTCATTCTCAAGGACACTGTGACACATTTCTCCATCACTCCATCTTCTAATAAGAGCATGATAATTATCCACCTTTTAGCCACTGATAGGTTATTATTCATAGAGTTACTCTACATCAGCCTACTCTCATTCTCTGTTTCGGTCCCTGTCTCACTCTCTTTTTCTCACCCTCTTGTGCTCTCTGAATCACACTTCAACCCTCTCTGGCTTCCCTCTTCATTCCCCTCTCTCTCTTTTTAAAATGGTTGGAAAGCTGAGAATACATGTTGAAGCTATTGATTCACTGCAGAAAAAAAGCATCAATATTTTGCGTCGTTATGATGATGATCATCATCATCGTAGAACCCTGTTGCCATGGTGACTTGTTTTGGACACTGTGGCACACAGTATTGTGAGGGGGAATAAAAAAGTTCAGACAGATAGGCAGGAAGACATAAAACCAAACGGGGCTACATGGACCCAGCCAGACCAGACATGTTAAAATGATGTTCACTCTATTATGTGAGGATTATATAAATATATATATATATATATGAGATTATATAGATATTTATATATATGTCATTTGTTTGCTGCTCCGCTGTGACGTGCCTATTTTACAAGGACATTTGGAGGTCATCACGTCATTTCATTCTTTACTGTCGTTTCTTTGTTGGAACATACGTACCTGTGCACACACATACATATGCATGCATACTTTTGGACAAAGAACACATACAAAACACACACACACACACACACACTCACACACACTCACACACACACACTCACTTACATATTCACACATTCTCCAAGGTTCAGAGTCGTGGGTATTTCCATCCAATGAGTGGGATGCATAGTGTTGCCATGGAGATCTATTTTTAGCCGACAAAAAAGGGCCAACTGTTAAAATATGCCATTATGTTCCCTCTTACTGTATTCAGAAAGGACGGCATAAAGTTTTTTTTTCTTTCTTTTTTCATGTCCCTATTTTGTCTATTTGGATATTAGGTCGGTGCCATTTGTCAAAGCAGATTTGAGTCACAGGTTCTGCTGTGTTTGACAGATCAGCGCATTACTGGCCATAAATTATAGAGTAAGAATAGTGAAGAAGAGGAGGAGAAAAATTCAAGTTTTATCTTCAAGTTTTTAAAAATGTCAATTTATTTCACATTTTAAAGACTGATGATTTATAATAACTCATAAATGCAATGGACAGATTAATCGATAGAGAAAACAATTTTTAGTTGCAGCCCAAGTCTAATCATTGTATTTTTAATAATATAGTATCTCATTATCATTACATTAGTGTTGTCACTATGCCAAACTTCATGGTCAGGTTTCTGATGCATGATCTAAGAGTAGAGACTACAATTCAATTCAAGTCAATTTGTCTGTTAAAGTACAAAAGCAGGGGCAGCTTTTCTTGGCCCTGAACCCAGACAGCCAGTGAAGCCCATACTGATGATTTGTAGTGGAGTCATTTTCATGATTAATACCATAATCATAAGTTTTTATTAGGCATTGAAAATTCTAACTGTAGCCATCTAATGCTCACAATCAGCTATGACCAAATGTGGTTTATTATTAATCATGCCTGCTTAATTAGCTAGTGTTCAGTGGAAAGTGACTAGAAATATGGAGTGATTTCATGGCATGCAACCAAATTCATAAATAAGATTAAAGCACAGGATGCATATCTGGGGCAGTAAATGGCTTTTACTTAATCTGCTGAGTCACAAGGATACCCACTGTTTGTTTTAAGCCCTTCGTCTGACATTTTAAAAAGGAACTGCAATCTAAAGCTAATGATAATGCATCATCCCTCATCTCAGTTTTCATTTTTCATAGGTGGACTTAAATTACCTTTCCAAAAGGCTTTTACTGTTTGAACCTTCATTAGAGCAATTACAATGAGCTTTGATATAATAAATTACCAATTATACAGTACCAGTAGTTCCTTATCTATTCCCATCTGTTATTCATATACATTTGGTATGTAGTTTGGTTGTATATTACTATCTGTTCACGCTTCTCTACTTGGTTATGAACTCTAGCACAAAGACTTCTTGGCAATCACCCTTAAGCCTTTGTGAGATTGTAGTGACTCATCTGTATATCGCCACAGTTTCTCTGCCCTCTCACTGCCTCCTCAAAATCCACTGCCAGAGCAGTTAGGTGTGCTGACAGTATTTAGCCTACAATATTTCATAATCTGCCAAATGAATCTTAAGCAACACTGCAATCAGCTATCAAGGAAGGAATGGCGGTGTACCAGAGGATTTTCGAGGAATCAATGAGTATTTAATGATTAGGGATTGATTACAGCATAGCTCGCATCTCAATGGCATTTAAGGAGAACACAGTTAAAACATTTAACAAGGTTAAATGTCACGCCGAGCTGATACGCCATCTCATGTACAGAGGTAACTATCACATGGCAGAAATAGCTAAGAGTATGCAGTATGCTGTATTTCAATGTGATATGATTACTGCCCTTATGCAGAAGGGTGTTTTTGCATGCTGTAACTAGCTCCCCTGCCTCTGCACAAGCATATTTGTTTTTAAAAATTCTGTGGATGCAGTATTGGGTAGAAATATGAGTGAATGACATATTTGATGTGCACCTGACCTAGCTAAAAAGATAGAGGGGGTCTGCACGTGTGTGTGTGTGTGTGTGTGTGTGTGTGTGTGTGTGCACGTGTGTGTGCACGTGTGTGTGTTGGCTGAAGCCTGATCATATGAGCTCTAGCTTTACCATGTGATAGTGCAAGCAACTGTAGGCATGCATGGCCCTATTCCCCACACACACACACACACACACACACACACACACACACACAAAGCGCGTGCAGGCGGTCACGAGTCACAGACCCATGCAGGAGCACATACACACACACACACATGCAGACATGCTAGTGTGTTATGTGATGCAGGGTGCTGTGGAGATCAATGGGAGCGCATGTTGGGTCCTCTCACAGAGACAATTAAAAGAGAATGGATAATGAGGCTATTTATAGACTGATCTATTTGTAACGAGGGCATTCTCCTACGTTGGAGCTGGGAATTATTGTCTTTTTACCCCCCCCCCCCCCCCCCCACCTCCTGATGCTCTATCTCTTTTTTACAGGCACTTGAAACTGATGCAGTATCAAAAACAAAACTGTCTTTTTCTTTGTTCCTCTTTCCACAACCTTAGATGTGGATGGGTCATCAGTTATTTTCTGCAGATGTTAATAAGTCATCTCACAGTCATATGCATTTACAAATGAAACAGTGTCATGCAGCAGCAACGTTATCAGGTGTAATCCAAGGCCACTCCTGGGAGACCCAGTGACGCACCATGCATGACATAATGCTGTGGTAATGTCTGTGCTTGTGAGAGCGAGAGACACAGAGACAGAGAGAGAGATGGTGAATACCCACTGTGCTCGTGTGTGCGCTCAGATACCACATAATGGAACAACACTGAACAGCTGCCAGATAGAAACCAATAATGTAGCTTGATAGAAATCTTTTATGAATCCTTTTAACTGAAGCTATAGAGCATACATTTGCATTGCCGTTAGTTCACTTAATGGTACCCCTGAAGCTTTGATGTAGATATATTTTACAGTTCACAGCAGTTTCTGACACACCAGTGATGCGGATTCTTAATGTAGCGGAAAATAAATGTGATTTAATATTAGAACATTTAGTAATATAAATAAATGTCAACTAAAAATACAATAGTTTGCTTAAGTTATATTCAATTTTATGGTACATTTGTGTAGCAGATAAAAGATACAGGATCAATCCCAGTAAATTCAACCACAGACTCAACCCTAAATTACATCCATATTCAACATAATGTTGAATATAATGCACTAGATATACGCAGAACATAATGTTCTGCGATTCTAAATCACCCACATTGAAAGCTTACATAATGCATTATTAAAGGAGAAATGTATAAAAAGGACAATTGCACCAAAAAACTACTTGGTAATGCAATTTGAATTAGTTCAACATTGCTCTTGTAAAGGCACTACATCTGATGTAATTGACTCTTTTGCCACATTATATGAGTTACTGTTTGAGAATAATTCTTGACCGTATTCTAAAAGTAAATTGTGCCTCGAGCCAATATGAAGTTCTTCAGATAAAAGAGCCAAAGATATTTATGTACAGTAGTTCATGATGTATGAGGAGGTGGATGAGGTCAAAGCACAAGGCCCTGGTCTCTTGAGCAGAATTATATAAAGAATGCAGAGCCGTGGCCCACCGTGACTCAAACTGGTAATTAGAGACGGTTTGTGTGGTATGAGAATAAGAAAGTTAGAAAAAAAAAAAGATTACAAAGCTGGCTGGAGATCACATTCACGCTTTTAACAATAAAAAATGTCTTAAAAACTGTACAAGACTGCGGTTTCCAGCTGTGCATTTCAATACTATTTTAAAGGGGGATAGAACATTTTCTTGGATCAATTGTAGAAATAAAGCAGATTGTTGTTTGATACTGTAATGTTAACCCTTAATATATACAATATAAAACTCTTAATATGTTGCTAAGAATATCCTACACACACTAATGATCATTGTACAGTTATGTACTGTACTATCAATAAAGAACTAACTCTTTCCCCCTCTCTCCATCTCTTTCGGTGTTTTCCTGTCTCAGGTCTCGCAGGTGTCCAAGCTGACCTGGACAAGAGAAAAGAACTATTTGGTAAAAACCTGATACCTCCAAAGAAGCCAAAAACCTTCCTGCAGCTGGTATGGGAGGCCCTGCAGGACGTCACCCTCATCATCCTGGAGCTTGCTGCCCTGATCTCCCTGGGCCTCTCCTTCTACCACCCTCCTGGAGAGAGCAGCGGAGAGTGTGAGTGAAGCAGCTCTTGTGAAATCATTTCCTTTAAAATGCTCGTCATTAATTTTGAGGTCTTGAGACAGACACACAAACACACACGCACACACTACAACAGTTATCTCTGGTATCCCCACTATTGCACAGCAAAGGGCTGTAACTGCATTGGCCCTGATATCACTTCCTCTGACATTACTGGCACTCGCTGACACACCTACACCTTTAGTACATGTAAGCACACGCACTTTTTAATTGGTGAGGCAGGTCACACTCGGTTTGTGACTTGCCTCAAGAAATCAAGTGACTCAGCATAGGGATAATTTTCTGCGTGTGCGCGCGCACACTTTGAATGTGTTAAATGTGTGTATAAAAGCTACTGTGAAGGTTAATGAAGTGTTGAGTAGAGAAATAACCTTGAGCTCCCAGTGCCCATACATCAGCCCTGTGAGCCGTGAAACAGGAAATGAAGACAGAGACCATAACGAGGTGCCGAGTCAGCAACATCAGTCATTGCTCCCAGCATTATCACAGTAATGGAATTCAGTTACCCGGCCAAAGGGACCAGTCATCATTTTGAGGTGTTTAAAAAGGTAGAAACACCAGAGAAAGAGGAAATGGTTACCACAGTCTTACTTGCGTGGGTAGTTAATCAAATAATTAAGAGAGTTAAATACATAAAGAGTTAATACGTTTTCAGTTGGTTGGTTAAGATTAAGAGGGGATTAATAAATTAGTTCATAAATTATTAACTCAGTCCACCAAATAGTTATTATTGGTTAATTGGAATAAGATTTGAACATCAATTATGACCAGTACTTTTCTCTTCATATTCTTTTAATATTAATTTATTTTATGAATGAGATCTTTGTATCACCAAGTCCAAATAAAGCAGAGAAAGGCCAAAGGAATCATTATGCAAATAACTGCATCCATCTGCAGATACATAATCAAGTTTCCCTTTAACTTGAAGCAAAAAAGGAGCCAATATGCAAGTCTCTTCTCATAGTTGAATGATACTAATACATACAGTATAAATAGATGTGAATGGCAGAGTGATTCAGAAAGATAGCAATTCATTCCACTGCAGGGATATAAGGAGTTTTTGGATTGGAACTAAGAAACAAAAGCCCAACAAAAATGACCAATAACAAAAGTTGACAGTAAAAGAAAAGGATGATAACGATATATATTGAACAATAGTCCCTTTTTTTTTAAACAAATATTTAATATAATCAAACATTAAGATTACACATCTCAAGGCGATTTTCTTGGTATAATAAATTTAACTAAATGACAGTTAACCTAACTGGAAATTAAAACATTAAAAATAATGACTGAATATAATACAACAATAATACAACAAAAATATTTAAATTCGGTCTAGAAGAAAAATATAAATTAAAAACCCATATAATTGGACCTAGAAAACATGTATGTATGGAAATTTCTATATTGCAAATATCATAACATCTATACACATGCATACATACACAAGCACACATTTCTCACTGCTGGTTTACTGTTTTGTTTATTCATAGGTCAAAAAAAAGCTCAACGGCCCAGAAATAGAAGGTGGTGGGATGACTTAATTCTCATTTACATATGAAACAGCCTGGCTGCAGTTGAATGAGGAGGCTGTTAATTGCATCTGTATCAAACACACAACTTGCAATAAAGCAAAACCCTGAAAAATACAAAGAAAATATTTTCACATAGAAACATGGTATGGCAAAGTGTCCAAACCAATTTGTGACAGCCATTTTAATTATAAATCTGTATTGTGTGCCTTGTCTGGCTTGGGTGTCCAGCTGCACAATGTAGGCACTTCAGTACCATGGACAGTTACCACTTTTCGGCAGGAGTGTGTGTCTTTCTATGAGAGAGACAAGGAGACTTGTGGAGAGTTTATTCGCACATTTGCATTCACATGAATAAATACTAAGAGCTGTACAATCAGAACCATGAACAGTTACTACACTCACTGTTATACTGTCAGTGTGTAGCAGTGACCAGGCAGGACAGGCTAAACTCATCCTATGAAAGTGTTTACACTTATGCACTCCTGTATTGTGCCTATTTTACTAGTATTTGGTCCATTCAGTAAAATAAATAAGTGGTAATAATATGTTTTACATTAAATCTTTGAATTTTGATCTATAATTACTTTCACTCATAGGACAATGTAAAAACACTAATAACAAATAAATACATACAAACAAACAAACTATATTTAGTGCATTATATTAATAAATTATTTACTGTGAATGTTTATTTAATTAATCAATGAATCATGAATGAATGCATTGTTACATATATGTGCAGTGGCACTTATAGTCCTACAGATCAAGGAGGGTATGTTGTGTATCCACTAAAGTGAGTCCAAATAACTTTGTGGAGTTCTTGCTTAAACCAGACTCTGCATATGTAAGGTCTATAAAATGGGGTCTGAACTACTTCCCTTGTGAGTTGCAAGTGTTTTATAGTCCAAAGCAAATCACCCCACTGGGGGCTTTTGAAGTCAACTAGCCAGGAGTGTAGGGTACAATGGCTCCCAGAGTATTACATGAACCTGCATAAGGAAGACTGGGAATAGGCCTTGTTATATACCCAAATATACCCCAGTCTGAGTGCACAGCCAGTAGACTGCAGGGCATTCATTTCAAGTAGAGCAAATGAATGAAGAGGCTGAGGAGAAATTAATTCTCTGAAGGTCATTTCAGCCAGAGTGTCTTTTATATTGCACACATTGTAGATAGTCAGAGAAATTGCACATATGCATGCATTTGCACTATGTATATGCACACACACACTTACACACACTTATTACACAGTCATGCTGTCTTTGTCCACAGCTCAGTCTCCAGTGTGAGTTTGAGCTTTGATTACATCCATGTGTCTTTTATAATGAAATGTTCATACTCTACATAAACAATAAGCATATATACCTGACATCCATATAATTTTCCTCATCTCCTTCCTGCCACCGTTACCGTACTGTAGCCTGTGGTGCAGCGGCAGGCGGGGTAGAGGACGAGGGCGAGGCGGATGCCGGCTGGATTGAGGGCGCAGCTATCCTCTTGTCTGTGGTGTGCGTGGTGCTCGTGACAGCCTTCAACGACTGGTCGAAGGAGAAGCAGTTCCGTGGGCTGCAGAGCCGCATTGAGCAGGAGCAGAAATTCCAGGTGGTCCGCGGTAGCCAGGTCATACAGCTGCCCGTGGCTGACATAGTGGTGGGGGATATTGCACAGGTCAAATACGGTAGGTGTGAGGAGATTGTCAAACTGTGTATGTGTTTGCGTGTGTTATAATTCACTCATTTTATGACATACAGTAAGTGGAATAAACTCAAATGGCAAATATGTTCTTGGTGCAAATTCATAATTCACAGAGATTTCACAAAAATCCATAAAAAGTCTGAACATAGAGATGGCTTAAACATCGATTTACATTTAACATAAGACATCTTTCCAGTTTACCTTTTCTTACTACTATAAAACTTTTGCATCACCTCATTTTTGATTTCAACCATGGCCTTGATTAAAACATCAGAGAGTTATTTGTTCCTTCTCCTGTGACATGGCTAGTGTCCAAAATTGACCAATTTCCCAGCACATTTTGATAAGTTTGATGTGGTTGGACGTGCCCACTGACTGCCTAGATTGGGTTGTCCATTCTTCTGTGTAAAGTCGTTGGTATGGTTCAGTAGCTGAAAATAGACTGGCACCTCAATTCCAGAGGGGGGATTAGAGTCCACCTTAAGCAATTAAATATACAGTATTAAAGCTACAGTGTATTAATGTTGAGAAATTAATTAGCTGCAGACAGACCCATACAGGGAAAAACACACCTACATCTTCTCCCAGTGCCATCCTGTACCAATAATATATTATCCTGCCTTACTTTTGTTTAAACTCATGTTAAACTCTAATGACATTATTTGAACTATTTTGTTGTGCAAGGCAATATCAGTACATTTCCGAAATGTAAATAAATCCACTGCATGTAGCAACTCTGCCATTTCTATTGTTGCAGGTGACCTGCTTCCTGCTGATGGAGTGCTGATCCAGGGCAATGACGTGAAGATAGATGAGTCATCACTGACCGGAGAGTCCGACCACGTCAAGAAGTCTGCAGAAAAGGACCCCATGCTGTTGTCTGGTATGTTGCCAGTTGATGGATGGGTGTACACTGCGTGTCAGTCATCTTTTTATACATGTAATGTTGTGTAAAGGAGAAAGGGACAAAAACACAGGAGGGGACTCGACTTTGAAACTGAGGACTTGAGTTTGAAGTTAGCAACTTAAAAAATCCATTTTTACAAAATAGAAAGCATTAATGTCTCCCTCAAATAAGTCCACAATTGCATTTCTAGCATTTTTCAGCCAGCCCTGGCACAAATTTGTCATCCTGCACCAGAACTCAACATGAAAAGAAAATAAAGTGGGTTGGTTTGTTACACCTACTAGCCTAATGTCTAGAAATACTAAATGTTTACGTAATAATCATGACTTTTTATTGTACAGAAGCAAACATATAATGTTAATGGCCAACATCAAAGCCATACATGTTTCAAGGTGTTTTTATATTGAGGTTTGCCTTCCTAGCTCCTTTTAGAGAATCTATTGTGTAAAAAACCGAAGTCACAGACATGGCATTTTCTCAGACTGAAGACAAAAGATTGTTAATTATAATCTGAATATCAATACCGAAGACACTGGTGGCAGCCTGGAAGACACTGTTTTTTAATCTACTTTCCCTCTATATTGGTTTAGTATTTGTTGCAGCAGAGACACTGGAATTTGCAGCTTTAGGATTCTTAGAAATGAACAATATCACTGATAACAAAAACGTGGGTTAATCTGATCTCACATTTTAGTATTTTTTCTGTGGATAATTAGCTTTGTGCTTTTTTGCTCCCTTCTTTAATTAGCCTCGTATTCACCCACATCGACTTACTCTCCCAAAGGTTAATAATGTACGGTGTGTGTATACTGCACATATTCATATGCACTAAAGTGTAGTGCAGTCTGCACGTACTTGCACATTGACACATTTTTAACTGTTTTGCCTCTCCATGCCAGCACACTGGATTTAAAAAAAAAAACTGAAAACTGAGTGAGAATTAAGTAGTGACTTTTGGCTTTAATGATGTTTGAGGTACTCTCTCGACTGTATGAGGTGAAGTGTTGGAATTGTAGCCCTTTTGACACGTACAGTAGTCCCCCAGTTTTAGGTCAATGCAGCGGGACAGTGATCCCAAATATAGAACCAACATAGAACTAAAGAACCCAAAAAGTTTTCTAGAACAAACAATCGAATGTTCTTAATCAACCATGTTGGCCACTCAGAGGTGTCGTTGAAAAAAAAGTAGAGAGCTGTTTTAGTTTGTACTGTACTAGGAAATTGGAACACACTGTAATTCAATGAATACCTTCACACTCTCACACTCTCTAATCTCAATGTTAAATCTGTAACATTTTGACTGTAGTGTGGTCATACCTCTGTGGTGCCTTTCTGTCAGTTCTGTCATAGTCTGTTGAGATGGATGTGTCAGAAACCAACTTTCAATAACACAAATGCATGACATCATGGAAGGAATACCAAAAATTTCACTTTTTTAAGGAAACTGAAAATACATTTAATCAAGCTGTAATATCGCAGTATAACACTCTGCTGCCCTTTATCCAGGGACCCATGTGATGGAGGGGTCAGGGCGCATGGTGGTTACTGCTGTCGGTGTCAACTCTCAGACTGGAATCATCTTCACTCTGCTGGGGGCTGGCCCAGAGGAAGAAGAGAAAAAAGAAAAGAAAGGTAAGATCATTATTTCATTAAATAAATAAAAAATCTAAACATGCCCCATAAGTTTTTTCTGCAGTTGCTTCAGGAGTATCGAAGTAATTTGTTTTTTGTCAGTGTTGCTCAGCAATGTAGCTTTTGAAAAAGCTTTTGTCATTTCATTACCGTATGTCCTGAAAGTCGAACTGTGTATGCTCATTGCATAATATCAGTGTCCTAGTTATTAGAAGGGTTATAAAAAAACTAAACTCACAAATGTCCACCTGTTTAACACGTGATCTGTATTACCCTTTTGTAGGTATTTGTAGTACAGTACCTGACAGTAAGCCTCCGTGCACAATTGTCTTTGCTGAATGTGTATAAATACTGTATGAAATGAGTATTGGTGGTACACTTGTGAGCTGCAGTATCCAGGTTCTGCTGGTCCAGGTGCATTATTGTCATTACTCTCTTATCCTTACAAATTCGCCTCGAAGGAGGGGCAGTGGAAGACGGACACCAGAATACAGGTAGAGTATCACCTTTCTCTGACCCCTGGGAGTGGTACTTGATCCTTTTGACCTTTAACCCCCAATAAACCCCTTTTCTGTAGCCAAGAAGCCTATTCAATTCATCACTTAAAAAGAGAAGCCTCATCATCACAACACTGCATCTATTTAAGTGTTGACAGATGACACATTTCACAATGCATAATCCTCTCCCCTTATAACAGGCACTGCACTCATCAAACTAACTAGCTAGCATTCAACATCGGTCCTGTTTCATAGACGCATTGAATGCCATGAATAAACAAAGCCTGTCAGACTCATCTCATTTCTGTGTTACAGAACAATGACATGAGAGCGACAGCCTTGCAGGTGTACAGCACATGTACCAGCAGTAGAGAGTAAAGTAGACGGTATACGATTTTGTAAGAGGTTATTTTTACATCATACACACGTACATATACATATTTTAACATCACTAGTGATTTGTTGCCACTGTTACCAGTGCCTATTCGGACAGCTCTGTCGTTTCAATAAGCAGGTGCCCCAGTAGTTTGCATTGGTAACATAAATGTGGTTTGAAGCATTTTTTCTTCAGCGCTGTCTCAGAATTGTCAAATTATATAAGGTAATAGTAAAACATGTCATCCCCTGTGGATAATACTTTCTTCCTCTGATCTAAACATCATCATATGCAATATGTGTTCTTGTTTGGACCAGTCATTGTAGTACTTCACTAGTAAGCTTGTGATCTGGCTGTAGCACAGTGGTCATATGCAATATCCTGCCAGGTTTAATCAATCTGATCAGATTGTTCACACCAAGAAAAAAGACATTCCAGGTGTTTGAGCAACCAACAATACACTGTACAGTGAAGTTGCAGATTTAATAAAAATTGGTATTTTCAAACTTTAATTGGTCAAATATATTCCTTTAATATTTTGAAATAAAAAAGTACAATACATCATGCACTTAACATTTCACATATGTTGTTGTAGTTAAAGTAAGGCTTACCTTTAGGCAGTTGTGACTTTATTTAAAGGATCACATCAGCCAAGTGTAGTATTTGGATGGATTTGTCACATTAGGTAATAATACCTAATGTGACAAATGACAAACAAATCTTTGCAAGAGCCATTCCAGGTTTTAAAAAGCAAAACTATGACTTCAGGGCAGGCTATGGCAAACATTTGGGCACTTTCTCATATTTATACTAGTAATGTTCATTAGACCCATCACTTTACTGGTTGGCACATGTGTATTTCCTTGGGTAATATGTGAGCCCCTTTATGTTATGTTTACTTTGCAGGAGCATTTAATTTCGGGTTGGCTATGCAACACCTTTAAGCCTGTTTGTTTCAGATTTTCTGCTCAAATTATGATTTTGTGATGCTAAAAGATATTACATGAATAACATGGTTTAAATTAACTTCACATTGGTACACATGAACAAAAAAATGAATGCAGTAAATGTCATACAACAAAACCTAAAACGATATAGTCCCTATTGTTTACTATATATGCAAGATTATATACAGTACAGTACATTTAGTGTATTGTAACAAATATGTGTAAAATCAACCTACAGTAGGTTTGTAGTTTTTCTAGCTCTGTTTTCAGATTTTGTTATATTTCCATATATGTTATGTTCAGATTACATGTTTCATGTCTGTCCAGTGTAATTGGGGCTGTACCAAATGTAATTTTTTTTTACATTCAAAGTTTCTATTGAGGTTTTCGAATGAAGCTCGTCATATTTTATGGCGTCATCACCCTAACAAAAATTTTAAAATCCTCAAACAAAATCCTCAATATCAAGAAAGTGATTCATTGGATTAAATACATTTAGTCTTTTTTAAATTATTATGGTTGAATAAATGTAGTTTAGGGTGTTTAATTATACAGGTGCGTGCCTCCCTTTGTGTGCAGCAAGCACAGTGTTTTGAACGCAGTGAAAATTTAGTTTTTTGAAAGGTTAAACGGCAACAAATATGGATTGAAGCAGAATATTTAGTTAGATAAAAATTATTACATCCATCTTTTATCAATAAATGTTGACTTTTGGACTTTACAACGCTCATGAGGTATTGGAAATGTTTCGATCACGATCCGGAGACAATCGTATGCAGCTACTACTGGAATCTAACTCAAATACAAATAGTATAATACTAATAGTGTTAGTGTAGCCTACTCTTTATTTGAAACTTTATCTACAACTGTGGAGAAATACAGGGTTTAAACTGAATGAATAGACATGCAAAACAAAAGCTGCACGGCGTTCAAATATTTATTTAGAATTTAAATGTCAAAGTTATGAATGAAGCTTCGAAGTTTCAAACTATTTGGTACCGCCCTAAATGTTATACTTGTTTATTTTATTGACATAACATTTGGTAAATCACTTTAGTAACATACATATGTTTACATAAATAATAAATACAATCGTACATTTGTTTTTAATCCACACTGATCACAACACTTTAGTATTCACATACAGTCTACATATGCTGAATCTCTTAAATGTGCTATAACCATGTTATTTCTGTTCATTGTCTTGTTTGTGCACGTGCGTGTGTGTGTTTATGCGTGGGTGGGTGTGTGTGCGTGCGTGCGTGCGTGTGTGTTTTTGTTCATTCATGTTCGGCCTTCATTGTTACGGGCTAGACTGCTCCCATCCCCCTATCCACCCCATCGCAACTATAGCCACGGATGGGGCTGCAGGCATTAATGCCCCTGGCAGTGCCAGCCTAATTAATGGTAGGTTGACAAAAACCTCTGACCTCTTTCTGTTGTGACTTTTGACTCCTCCTGCCTTCTCCATTCTCCAACCACCCCTCATCATGGGTGCTCACCCTCTGCTCTGCTCTACCTTTTCTTTCAGTTGTGTCGGACCCTTTTGTATCCATGCTGTCAATGCATGTCGTCTTTAATTGTAGAAATTAGTTTTGTGTTTTTTTTCTTCTCTTCACGCTGTCCTTTGTCTTGTAATGCTTTTTACAAATATACTATATGGCTGTCTTGGAGAAGAATTGTAATGATTTAGGATATTTTTTGGTTGATCTTTAAATTAGTTAAAACCAATAAAACTCATTAGGTCTCTGTTAGGCTAAGAAGTTTTGAGCCTTTCAATATTTATTCATAAAAAAGATTTTGTGGATAGCAAGGATAACGTTTGTAAAGTCTGTGACATTTTGGGAAATACACTTTCGTGCTGATATTAGATGAGAAGATTGATACCATTGATACTATATCATACCAGAAATTGTAATTTGTACAGATCAATGTAGAACAAACAAAATATAATGTGTAAAGTAGTGAGCTATACAGCCACTCATCGATGGTTTTTGTCACCGGTGAAAAGAGCCAGGCTGGCTGTTTCCAGTCTTTATGCTAAACAAGGCTAACCGGCCGCTGGTGGTAGCTTCATATTTACCATAGAGACATGAAAGGTATCAATCTTTTCATCTAACTCTGGGCAACAAAGTAAATAAAGATGTGGAAAATGTAGAAATACTCCTATAAATGGTGGTGTAAGGCGTTTTGGGCCGAGTAGTAAAATAATTGTTGTATTAATTCATATTTCTGACAGTAGACAAGACACGAGGTGAAGAATGGTAGCAAAATCGTACTGTAGGGCCGTCTCCTTTAGTTGGGTGTCCTCTGAGATCAATTAGTGCAAATCCACCGTTTCTGTGTAAGCTGGACGAGATGCAAAAGATATGACTTCATTCATTGTTGCACTGGCTTCTCTCTTATCTCTGTCTCCTTGGAGAGCAGCCACAAAATGTTTGTATTCAAGGCAGGAGGGTTGTGATTTGCACTGTAATGATGACCTTGCGCTGTCCTGGGCTGGAACAGAGCAATTTGTCATCTTCAGCTTTATTGTGTCTCCAGGGAACTGGCTAATGTGGAAGGGCAGGTGAAACGAACCATTTATTCTCCACATACAAGCTGATGATTCTGGAAAGAAAAAAAAAAAAAAAAATCTGGTCTTCCAGGTCTACCTGAGTAATTTTTTTGTGACGTTTGAGTACAAAGCACTGAAAGACAGATTTTATGCAATTTCTAGCCTGCCCACCACTGAGACAAACAGTGCATATCTCTATAATTAAAGCCTGGGTAGATAATGGGATCACCACTGCAGTATATGATAAATGCGTTCTTAATTATAATGTCTTGTTTTGTAAACATAGTGTCTACATTTGGTTTGAAAGCCCAAGGCTCCTGTGACTTTCAGTTTTATGTTTCATCAGTTTGCAAAATGATACATGCTGTATGTATACTTCTCAGAACGCTGTTAGAGGCTCGATTAGACTAACCAGCAAGTTGATTCTGTAATGTTGTTCGATTGAAACGCACATTAAAATTAAGTTCACTCCTTGTGTAAGCAGAATCCAACAGCATCATAAATTCATTGTCCCTGAACTTAGATTTCGATTTTCCTCCAGTTGTTCTTATGTAACTTCACTATGTGGGAGGCTTTTCCTTCAGGCTCTCTCTCTCTCTCTCTCTCTGTATCGTTCACATCTTCAGTCTGCTTTCCTCTTAAGTGTGTGATATTGCATGTGCTTTCTGAATTTTCCTCCTGTGCATGCCGTCTCTTGTTTGTGTATACTGTACGTGTGTGTGCGGTGTGTTTGTGGTGTACTCTCCCTCACTGTCAGTGTTCAGTGTAATGCTGTATCTACTGTATGTCTTGATATCTAATTGTATACCCTGACGATTTGAGTCGTATTGTTGATAATGTGTGTGGAATTACCTGTATTCATAGTGTGAGTATGTCATTTAGTACAATATTTAAAAACAGAAAATTCTGCAGAAAGTGTGCAGTTTCACACAAGATATATTTTGATGTCTAAATATTTTTTGTCTCAGAAATGTCCATTAGGCATTTTTAATCACCTGATTATCTGCTTATGCAATAAAATAAAAAGTCTATTAAAACATAATATCCTCCCACTTAATACAAGAACATCTGCTCACTACAGTATTTGTCTGTGATTAGTGTTAGATTAAATCTAGATTACATTCTTTTTTATTAACCCCTTGCCTGTACGTGTAGCTTCTACTTACATTACATCACTTACATACCACAAGCCTTTCTATGTGACGGTCACAGAGACGTTGTATTAAAAGTCATTTTCCTGTCTCCCTGTTTGTGGTATTCGGTTTTCACTGTGTGTTGTCTCTGTGCTGATAATTTGTTGACTTGTCTGCCTTGGTTATTTTTGTTGTTATTGTCCTGTATGTCTCCATCATAGGTAAAATGCAAGATGGCAATATGGAGAGCAACCAGATTAAAGGTAACCAAACCATATCTTTCACTCTCTCCTCCCCTGCGTTCTCTCCTCCTCCTCCTCCTCCTCCTCCTCCTCCTCCCCCCCCCCCTTCTTCTCATATTTTCCCTTCTATGGTGTGTGGTGTAAGCTTTGGGTCAAATGCAGATGGAATATCCCCCATTGCTTTATTTATTTCAGCCTACATTATATTCTACACTCTTAAAGCCTCACTGTCTTTCAAAATCTTATGCAGTGCTAATTCAGTGTAGATTCCAAGGGACTCCAAAGTCTGCCACTAAGTAAATCCCAAAGGATGTAAGTGTTTGACCCAGGTTTTACCTGCAGTCATGTTAGGGTAAACAATCCCTCCTCTTCACTCTGTTGGTCACCGATGTGTCGTCCCTGGTCTTTTGTTCTGTTGTTGTTGTTGTTATTGTTGTGTTGTTGACTTGTCTTGTTCTCTATGAAAGAACAGAAACCTGTCCCTCAGCTACTGTATCTGCCTCACTCAGGCTGCACTTTTCTACCAAAAACACCCAAAACTGTCCTCTTAGTGCTCTCCCCAAGTTATATACTACACTGTGGTTTCTCCTTTCCAGTGTTTCATGACATTTTTCCCACACAATATGACATGAATTGTCTGGGAGTAAGGGGATACTGTGACGTTGTTGATAGTGTCCTTGAGGGGTGTAGCTACAGTGATGCTTATTTTTATAATTATTATTCTATCAATTTAGTCTGTGAAACCGAATAAGAAAGCACATTATTACGTTTCAGAAGCTGTTATCAATAGATGTTTGGAATTGTTTTGTCTTGATAAATACATCTTTCATTAAAAATACATTTTACTTTAAATTAACTAATTAAAGAATTGACTTATGTTTGACTACCAGGCGCTTTTCATGGGAAAGAAACCAATATTTTTTTCAATCATCTAAAAATGAAAACTTGGAAATTGTTGACATCCTCACCGCTCCTTATTTGATCTTTTTAACCAACAAGTCTAAGCATTCATGTCACGTCAACCGTTTCCTGTTTTAAAACAAAAACATGCTGAGATATGTAAACATCAAGTGTTTGATCGTGCTCTTCTGCTGCGTGCAGTTGGATTCAGGCACTTTCTTAACTCGTATCATGGGGCTGGAAAAACAAAATGCACAACCAGACAGTGTGACAAATGTTGAAGATTAAAAGGTTTTTTCATGAGCATCAAACACATGCCTCATCATGATTGGGAAACAGGGCTGAAATGATCCTTGGCAGTGGGTTACATTAACAGAGAAGCACTGTACTGTATGTGTGTGTGAGGGGAGGAGAGATGGAGACAGAGTGAGGTAATTGAGGCTTGGTTTTACAGCCTGAACAGTATTTTTTTTTTACAGAAAGTATGAAACTGTTTCTACAGTATAAAATAGATAAAATATAAATTAATTAAGTGTGAGTATATGTGTATATTATAACATATAACATATATGCATATTATTGCATATATGTTTAAAAAATGAAGATTAACAACCTTTTTGACTAGTGGAAGCAGTTTTTTCAATTAAATGTCTTGCAAATGCAGTAATTTTAAATGCATTTAACAGTCTGCAGCATACAGTAATTATGTTTTATGTGTTCCCACTTCCCACTGAGATGTTTTATTTTTTTCCAGTAAAATGTATGATCACATTCATATACAAGGTTTTACTACAGTATTTCTGAATTTCCAATGATTAGTTTTTTGTCATTGTAATTATAAGAGTGGAGTTGATTTTTTATTCTGCTGACAATTTGTCATGTAGTTATGTGATCATATTATTTCCAGAATAATTTCACCTTAAATCTCTGCACTGAGTTCCAGTATGGCATAAAGTTGATTATAAAGCACTGCTTTTGTCTCTACATGTACTGTATACATCATGGTCTATACTGGACACCACTCAATTGATTAAGGCTAAACAACTAAAAATTGATGTCGTATTCTCCACTTTCTTCTCCAATTCTATACATTCTTTCTTTATTGTTTTGAATTGTGTTTTTTTCACTGTTTTCACTCCCTTTTTAATCTTGTAATTTTTTTCTGGTTATTTATTTTCTTTCTTGTATGTGTGAAATGTGCTACACTGTATATACAGTAAAGTTTCCTTTTCTTTGGATATGCGAACATTGAAATATGTATGACCTACTGTCAATATGTGTTTGAAACACAGTGTGTCCCTTACTACAGCAAAAGAAGACTACAGTATCATGAATTTTCAGTTTCATATTCAATACAGAAACAAGGTTCATAGCCTCTTCAATTTTACCATGAAGAAAATGCATGGACAAACATAAACAATCATTATTACAGTATGTGAAAGCTTTATACATACCAATTAGTTCCCATCTTGTAATGGGACATCATATGATCTATTCAGGTTTTTAAATCTGAAGTGTATGTTTGTACTGACCGTCCTAGAACTAGTGTAACAACTAGAGTGGAGAAGCCTGTTTCTCCGTTCCTCTTCGCTCTCTTGGTCTAATTTACATTTCTAACGCTGCTGCTGTGTGTTTTTTGTGGTGTTTACAGTAAAGAAGCAGGATGGAGCAGCTGCCATGGAGATGCAGCCTCTAAAGAGTGCTGAAGGTGGAGAGTCCGATGAGAAAGAGAAGAAGAAGGTGTCTGTTTCGAAGAAAGAGAAGTCTGTGCTGCAAGGGAAGCTGACCAAACTAGCTGTCCAGATTGGCAAAGCAGGTACAGCTAATTGTGCAGGGCCAAGTCCATGCCTCAGTCAGACAGTTACGTCAGGGACAACAAAGTACTTAACCCTCATCCTGTCCATCAAAGCAAGATATTGCATTGATAAGACTCACTTCTTGGTCGCTTAAAGCAATCAAAGCAGTTCAGTGTCTGAATTATGGAACTGTAGAAAAGCCTGTGCACTTCATTTCTATAAATGACCTGCCCTTTAGAGACTTGCTGAATCACTGTAATGGGAACAACTGAGAGTGCATTATGCAGCTTGTTCTCTTTTGTAATCCATACCATAGTCTATTGTTTGTAATGTCAGTTAAAGCAATTTATGGCACCAAGGAGTTGATGTCTAAAACACTTGCAGTAGTTTTGTATCAGCAAGCATTTTTAGTAAGAGATGCCCACATGCCAATATGCCCACACTGTGGGTGTCCTCCCTGAAGCAACATAGTAGGATTACTGTCGAACAAATCATGACCATGGGAATTGGGATCCTTAAAACCAGAATAACAAAATCCTCAAACTATTCCTTCTTACCTTATTAGGGAGTTAAAACAACCTGACTGCCAAGACTCTCCTAAGGGGCTATTTTCCGTTTTTTCTTAGTAAAAAGTTAAGGGTTTCTCATGTTCTCAGAATCCCTTAAAGAAGTCCTTGTTTTAACAGTTACATCAGACTGTTGGCCTGAGTGATGGAATGAGGACATGGTGTCAGAACAATGAAATACCGTGGATGGATTAGCATTCAAGCCGCACTGTAAGATCATATGGCCTTCTTGTGGGTCGTGCAGGAAATGTTTGGGCTTAATACACTTCAGGGCCTTTGGCCTTCTAGCATGTGTGCCTGTATTTATGTTACTGTTGCTTGTCTGCTGTCTATACACTCCTTAGCCAGCACCTACCTGACACCTGGTGTGCCTCATTAGCTTTCAGAGAGGGAATAAAGTTCCCAGATATACTTGGAGCATGAAACTTGTATAGTTTACTTTACATAATTACATTATGCATTTTAATACATCAGCCTCTATTAAAAGCAGCAAATGTCACATGATCTTCAGCAAAGCTCTCAGTTTTGGTGGGTCGGCCCGATGTTTTGCACTGGTTTCCATTTATGTGTTCTGGGTTCCTCCCATACCATTGTTGCTCAACTGATACCTTTTTTTTTTTTCAGGTTTGATCATGTCGGCCATCACAGTCATCATCCTGGTCCTGTATTTTGCCATTGACAACTTTGTGATGCAGAAGCAACCTTGGATGCCTGAGTGCACTCCCATCTACATCCAGTACTTTGTCAAGTTCTTCATCATCGGTGTGACTGTGTTGGTGGTGGCCGTGCCAGAGGGTCTGCCGCTGGCTGTCACCATCTCCCTGGCGTACTCTGTCAAGGTGAGGAAGAAAAAACACACACAGTGCGTGCATTGAGGCACTGCTATGCTTCTGATATAAGGGCTGTCCATTTACACATTGCACATTTTTGGTAGTGTCCATTTATGCATTGTAAGTCAGTTCTAAAACCTACTACAGTGTACCATCAAATATGTATATATGCATATATAGATATACTTTTGTTTTCTTTTTTGTTTGTGCAGTTCTGTGTTGTTTTCGTTTGACTTAGCACACAGTGAAAACTGTGATTAGTTAATGCTCACACCTTGTTAAAAGATTCATAGCAGCAATAACAAACAACTAATTCTGATAAAGGTCAAGTCTGGAAAGCCCATTTGTGTCTTTGACTGTTGCTGTGAATTAAATAAGCATTTCAACATGCAATGTGAGCATAAGCATCCCTCTTTTTGTCTTTGTAGCCATTATAGCCAGTTAAGTTAAAGCAATGCCTGATAAGCTAATTCAGGCATCCATGTAATAGTTCAGACATTATAAAGAATTTTCATATATGCATTTCAACACATCCTGATCATCATGTTGTTTCCTACTAACAGAAAATGATGAAAGACAACAACCTGGTGCGTCACCTGGATGCATGTGAAACGATGGGCAATGCTACAGCCATCTGCTCTGACAAGACAGGCACTCTAACCACCAACCGCATGACAGCCGTGCAGTGTTATGTTGGAGATGTTCACTACAAAGTAATCCCAGATCCTGGAGCTCTGTCACCCAAATCACTGGACTTACTGGTCAATGCCATCTCCATCAACAGCGCCTATACCACCAAGATACTGGTAAGCCACAAGTAATGGTAACCATTGTAGAAGTTACTTTAGAGGCCTTTCACTTGGGGTTGAACATGAATATGTATAACAGGACATAATGTTACTGCATCTCAACACATACACCTAAACATATACATTTATTTATCTATGTATATCAAATGGATTTTGACACACCTTATATACTTTTTATAGTGTACCACATATCATATGTGGTACACTCTATGAACCCTTTGTTACAATATTTAAGATAAAACCTACTTAGTTAAGACTTAAATATCTTGGGTTAGCTGCATAGAATTCAGCTCTTGTGTGTGACAATGGTACAATTCTGCAGTGCTTTCTTCTTGGCGAAGCAGTCAGTCTGTGTCCTTGGCTGCTGCTTTGGATTCATCAGGCATTCGCTCAACTTATCACCTTTAGAACGGTTGTGTAATTTTGTCTTATCTGATATTCAGAGCATAGCAGACTGTAATTGAATCCAATCTGTCTAAGTGCCTGAGTTGATCTCTTGTTTACAGTGAATGCAGCGATGAGAGATTTTCTCTAAACCAATTAGACCTGTATACAATAAGGATGGATATAGATAGATAGATAAATATATAGACAGATGGACTGAAACCTGTTTGCGTTGAAATTCCTTCAGGTCGCAGGTCTGAAACACTATTTCCATAATAAAGCAGTTGGCAAAAATATATTAAAAGCAAAGATTGCCAAGATCAGGATGTCTTCAGACTGTTAGAGCAACATGCCTGAGTAATAATTTTCCTGGCATGACCATGTATACTCACCTGCACGCACACATACACACCATTTGTGCCTGTCTGTGTGTCACACTCCTTGTAAACTCCTGCAGAGTCTATTCAGTGATGGCTGACCAAGTGACAAATGCCCTTATGGAACTTGCATGGGGAATGAGCTGAGCAGGCGGGACATCTGCGATAGAAGGATCCCACAGATTTCACTTCCTACCCCTTGAGGCACAATCACAGTCTTGGTGAAAACAGAGTGTTGGTCACTGGGATTCTAAGATGGAGAGCTACATATTTCTCTCTACTCTAGTTTTAACCCCGGTTCCTTTGAAATACAGTAGATACACTCAGGCAGGACTAAAGCAGGACCTGTAGCATGGACATGTCTTGACAGAAAATCTTCCTGTTTAATTAAAGTTTTTATCGTCACAGCCAGGTCAAATCTGACCTCACACCACACATGCAGCAGTTTCTATCTGCAGTCAATATAAAAATGGAGTCATTTGATTTTCTCAGTTTATCTTACAGTTCCATCGTTTCACTCTGTATAGTCCTTTTGGATTTAGAAAATCTGAAATGTGATAGTTACAGGAAAAAACTAGGGGTGCAGCTGTTTTAGCATCAAAAACTGTGTACCCACTGATTTTAATTTAAAGGGTCAAAAGATTCAAGTGCCTTCAGAAATACAAAATGAGGCATTTCTATATGTAAATTTGCCTAAATGGTGCATTATTTGTTACAATCGTGATTGCAACTCTGAGAAAGGAATTATAATATTACAAACTAAATGTTCTTGCGCAATGTCACAAGTTAACTATGGAAGTAAGATATTTTGCACACCGCACATTTGTGCGATGTGCAAAATATATGTGGGAAGGCTTGGTTGTTACAGGGCATATAATATTTATTGGGAACTGACTGTAATTGGTGAGAGAAGTGGCCAAGACAAGAGAGAAAAACTCTAGCAACACATTACTGTAAAAACCTATTCAAAAAATCTTTAACATTATTGACATATTCTGTGAATGTTGTGGTTCAAATGGTGATTTAGTTTTGCTGTTGGAACTATGAGGTTACCTCAGCTTTCCTTTTCCCACATCATTTCTTTACAAAGACGTGCTACATTAACAAGATGTTGTCCCTTTAGAAAAACCTGGAGGAATGCATTGCAGCATTACATCAGACTATTGTACCTCGATAGCTGCTTAGCTCAACGGAATTAAGCACCTGCAGAGTGCGGCTTAGATTTGGTGGATTAAATGGCACATTTAGTTTGTTTTATAATTTCTTCATTCATCTAGCACATAACTAGTAGATGGTACAGTAATCGTCGGCATGAATGTATTTATTTACTGAGGGCTCTTATTAGAATGAAGGAAAGGAAGAAAGGGAATGGGAGATGGAGAACGACAGATATAATTAGGGAAAGAAGTGAACTCAGAAAGAGGGAAGCAAAAGGTAAGTTTCTCAGGAATATTTAGTGCCTCCCTTTTACCCTCCCCTAGCCACCCCCATTCCCTCAGTGCCACTCCAGCCCTGCAGTATGATGGCTGGTGTGTTCTTATATAAGAGGCCAATCCTGTGGGATGCCAGCATGGCTATGGAAGTCTTTGATGGCCTCCACACAAAGGCACAAAGGCAAAGAGGCAGGCTTTGATACCCCTATCAGTCCCACTACTGCCTTTCTGGCTTCATAATACAGCCAGTGGTATAGTTCTGTTTCTTCTGTCAGCACATACAGCTTCTAAAGTGGAGGAGGAAATTCAGACACATTTACAGAATGTATCTGTGCACACATACAGTACATGGGCATACATATTGTACATGCTCATGCACATAGATACTGTTTCCATGTGTATACGTACACCTACAGTATTCATATATTCTGGAAAGGATGTGTGGATACAAATAAGCACACAAGTAGATTCTTAACACTCTAGTTTGCCTTGGATGTCTCTTGCAGACAAGTCAAACATGCTACATAGCAATTTGTGAATGGCGTTCACTGACGTCATTTCAAGGGGGACATGCTTCATCACCAGTGGCAAGAGCTCCATAGAATTAAACTTTTTTCTTTCAACTTTCATTTCACATTCTTTTTTTTTTTTTTCATTATATATGTGTAGAGCATAAAACTACTGAAGTACAGATGCACACACAGTTTAACACAAATATCACTTATAGACACATCTGTCATATCGGGCATATTCACACTTTAGGAGGTATTCATATCACAGGTGTATGTTCTCGCGGCATAGTGGCATGTGTTTAGCGTGGCTGTGTGAGTGTCCTGGGAGCTCAGACTCATGTTGCTTCAACCACCTGCTCAGGTCATTTTTCCGGTCAGGGAAGAGAGAGGTAGATAATATACATACACACACACAAACACACACAGATGGCTTCAGTTGTGAAGACTAGGTGCTTGGGGAAAGTGAAAGACAGTTACAGTAGCTCAGTATGTGGTTAAAATAGACTCATCAGAATGTGTCTGATGTTAAAATGTAGATAATAGCAAAACAAGACTGAGTTCATGTTAAATAGGAAAAATCTACATTTGTCAATCTACAATGATCAATAATATATGTATTTTTTGTTTATAAATTATTGTTATTTACGTTATTAAGGAGACAGAGAATCAGTGACAGAACGGAATCGGAGACAAATACATTTTCAGCAGAATTATGTCCTTCTCTTCTCTTGGCTTGTTCTCTCTTTCTGTGTTCAGCACTTGCTTACAGACTTGACAGTGTTGCTGAGACGGCAGTGAAAGAGAAGTCGTCATCACATTAGAATGACAAAGCTTTGATGTTTCAGAGGCACAAAGCTTAATGGGTTCCCTGCATTTCCCTCACACAGGACATGGCAGATTTCATGCTTTCAGTGACTAGTGTAGACACTAGTGTTTCTAGTTTCAACTGAATGTATAAAATATGTGTTGAGACAGTGTGAGGTCAGTGGTAATAAAACTCTAAATGTGAAAGATTATTTTATTGAAAAATATAGAATATTTTATAGTATTTTTTCCATGGTTTGTTTCACAATAACCAGTTAAATCTTTGGTCACCACACCAGACATTATCTGTAATAAACCCTAGAAGTACATTTAAGACGTTCTTCAAAACAGCATTAAATCTACAGGGAACTTAATCTAAAATGTTGTTATTTCTACATTAATAGATGTACTTTCAAAAGCTTTTATTGTTACACAAAATCTAAAGCCTGCACAGTAGAATCCTTACGCAAGCCCAGATGTCAGGATAGTGAGAGAGTTTCTATTAGATGTAAATTAAGTAAAGGCCACATACTGTAAATAATGCAAAAAACCTCACCACTAATGAGTTGTTATGAGTACTATGGTCAGGTTAGATCACTGTTATACATGGTGCAGAAGAAAATAGCACATCAGACAAGCACAGATCTTATAATAGTACTAAAAGTAATAATATACGTACTGTATTTGGTACAGATGTTTATAAATTGAATTGTGTATTGGTACTATTTTATAGGTAAGAAAAAGTAAGGATAAGTGCAATAAAAAGGTGAAAGAAGATGGGAAAATTATACAAGAAAAGGGAGAGACCACACTCGCGTGACAAGTGTCCTCATCATGGACTGGAAGACTGTATTACTGCCCTTCAGCATGCCTCCAGGCCTTAGCCCAGTTGGCTGGTACAGTCATGTGGAGAGCTAGAATACCATCCACTCCAACATGCAAAGAGGGAAGGAGAAAGAAGGCGGAGGCAGGCGGGGGTGGGGCGCCTTGTAAGAGACTGGGGAAACTGATAGTGAGGAAGAGGACGGAGTAATCCAGAGCGAGGATGTAGGATAGAGATAGAAGGGAGTGACAGAGGGAAAGACAGGATTGAAAGTATAAAATCAGGGACAGAAAGTGAGACAGATGAGTAAAAGGGTGGGGTTGAGTGTGAAGAGAGAAGGAAGAAAATGGAAGAGAAAGGGAAGGAACAGGAGGGATGGATTAAGGAGAGCCCCAGGTGGAAAAGGAAGTAAAGTTGCCAGCTCTCCCTCTGGCATATGTCCTTGCCTGCGGGAGCACCCAAGGACCAGGGAGAGGGCAGCTGGTCCTTAGCCACTTCCAGGCCAGGACATGCCAACCATAGCCCAGTCGTGCCAGCGTTAGGCGTCCCATGCCAGCAACTATCCTTGTGCGTAGAAACCCACGTCAAGCTAAACCTCTGTGGAATCTCTGAGAATGAAAGGCAGTGGATATGCAGTCTGCCTTTTGTTTATTTTACTCATTGCTCTTTCTCCTGCCTGTTTTTTTTTTTTTTTCCAGCAATAATCAGTGTCTGTGTTTCACTCATGTGTTCCTAATACAAAATCTGTTCAATCAGTGCAGCATCAGTTTATAAGACCTGTAACATGTTGGAATTGTGAGTATGATTGGCAGCTGTATCATTGAATGAATCTAAATTCCCTCTGGTAAGCTGTGTATATATCTAGGGCTTTTATTGTGAAAGGAAGTAATGGAAGGAGTGGATCTGTAATATGTTTTACCGCCACATTCATGTAGATTACATTCTTCGCAGCTGTTTTGTCCCCAGCATGTCCCCAGCATCAGTTTAATGTGAAAACAAGCCATGTCGGTAAATACTTTCTCTTATAATATGTAGACTAATTAGTATCAGTAGCCTACCATATTACATTTCTGAAGTATACCCAGCGCAGTTAGTGATTGTGGGAGGGACCCCTCCTGTATTTTGATGCTTTAAATATAATATATCTGATAGTATGGATTGCAGTTTTGGAAAAAGACTCACAGTAGCTTCAGTTTTCTATTTTTAATAAATCTTTGGTTTCGAAAACCTAAACTCTGTGTCAGTGTAGGCTAAGTTAACACACTACCATAGTATAGGCAATGCTGGATGATACGATGTAATGTTTTGTGTTGCTTCTTGTGTTATTCTCAGAATGAAAGAATATGGGGATAGTGATGTGCTACTTTTTTTCTGCTTGCTGTTCCTGACTATTGATTATCATCTCCCAAAATGCAGTGGAAGACTATAATAATAACGGATAATAAATAAACCACTATTAGGACATTTTCCAAGATACCTTTTGTCGTCTTGTTTTGTCTTCTAAAGCCTTTACTTGCGGGCGGTGTTTTTACCTTTTTTCCCCCTAACTTGTTTGCATGCCAGTGTTTACAAATTTAAATTTAAATATTTATAGGAAGTGTAAGAATTCCAACAAAACAACACACAGGCATATTATATATCGATATTGTGACATGAGACTGGATATTGTTTTCGATTTTCATATAGTCATATCGTGATATGGCACAAGTGTTGCCTTTTCCTGGTTTTAAAGGCTGCATTACAGTGAAGGGATGTCATTTTCTAAATTTATCAGATTGTTCTAGCTGTTCTGTTATTTTTATAATTCATTATATCCACATTACTGATGATTATTTATCAAAAATGTCATTGTGTAAATATTTTGTGAAAGCACAAATAGTCATCCCTACAATATTTTCACAATATCATTATATTTGGTCCAGCCCTACAGACAGCTTATAGTCAAATTGAGAAGTTGTGGCTCGAGGAGCATCTTAGTAGCCCAAATATTCTGTAGAGTAACCCTGATTTTAAGAAGACCCCTTCAAAAAAGACTTTCTGAATAAAACCAGGTTGACTTTTTTTTCTAAATGTATTATCAAATACAGTATGGTAAATGAATACAATTCTAAAATAAAATGTATTTAAACAATAAGTAAACACAATCAGCTCTAGCTTACTCTGGTGTAGTTTCTTATTCCATTTTCAGTGTTTGTTTCAGAGTCAACTTTTTCAGCAATTCGCATGAACCATTAATTTAGTCTATAATCATCAATCCATAAAATTACATTCAGATAACTACTATTTTCCATCATTACAACATCTGTTTTCCTTTACAACAACCAAATAAATAAATATTGACAGTCAGAGACAGACAAATACAGTAGATAGAGAATGGTGAACACATAATGTCATTTATGTCTAGTCCTTGATGTAAGATGGCCCCACAAATCAAATTTCCGGGGAAAAAAAACGTTGTCTTCGAGTACATTTGGGCAAAAATAGTGCTTGAATCCCATATTACATTAAATTAGAATTGTATAGGAATTTCATAAAACCTTATTTTAAATAGATAAGTACAAATTCAGTGATCCAAAATTTAGATACAAGTTACAGAAGGAATTAATGTGTATAAATATCATGAAGCAAGGGAAAATGCCATGAAACAAGTGGAATTACTGACATTAGCCAAATAACTCTTAGTTTAGGAAAAAAATAAGGCTTTAAGGCTAAATATATGTCTACATGCCTTGTTAAGATACATGCGTTTTACACTTAAGTGAGTTTGCTTTCTGAAAATTTGTGCTCTAAAGTAGTGCAACTACTGAATTACTTATTTAGTAATAGAGGGGAAATCATGCAAAAAATAATAAATAGCAACTTTTGATATGTTTTTTATAAAGCAAACATCTCTTACTAATAAAGCTTTCATGTATAAATTACCATTTAAAACTATAATACATCCTGTATTGTTTTCAGCTGGTCATTTACATTTAGTTGTTTAGTGTGGTGTTGTTCCGTTGCTGGGAGCCTATTCTCCCAAACACTTAGCAGACATTGCAGATGAGGCCATTTGTTCCATCCCCTCATTAGCCAATGACAGGCAGTGTCTTCCTGATGTAATCATTGGTCATTAGGAAAAGGCATTAATTCTGTTATTTACCGCAAACTCTGTATAAAGTATTTATACTCTTCTCTGTGTCTCTGAGACACACAGCTGAACATTAACCAGATATGTCCAATTACTAGGTGAACATGGGCCAGCAGTCTGATTGGGTTTTAATGATTAATGAGATTTTAGCTGACTTTCTCTCTAACCCTCTCAACTAGATCCCCTGGCTCATAGCAGCTGCAGCTAAAGGGACATGTAAAATATGTCTAAGCCTGAATCAATCAATATTCATAGTTTCTTCAGAGATGGCAGATCCAAAATGTTATGGTTCCTAAGCAAACACTGAAAGCAGAAATATCACTCACTAGACAGGTGAATTAAGCTTTTATAGAAGTATGCAATATTCAGCCAAATTTCCACAGATTGCTCAGAATCCTTCCATGGTATTTGGTTCATTTAGGACCTTGATAATGTTGATTCTCAGCCAAGTTAAGTCAGTTTTAAATTATACAACCCAAAACCACAGATTTGCTTCAAAGGGCATTACAATCTGTAAAGCATACAGTAAGACCCTCGGTTCAGATAAGGAAAAACCGTTAAGAGACAGTGACAGAGAAGGGATCCCTTCTACAGGACAGACAGACATGCAATAGATGTTGCATGTACAACTGTAATTACATCGATTACAGTTCAGTAATACTCTGTTGTTCACTGCATGGAAATATATGTGAGTCTTTGTCAGTCACCTTACATTCTCATTAGCACAGTTTATTAGCATTCTTAATCAAAATCTTGTTATCAGGTGGGCAAGAGCATAAGAGTCATTAGATGGAGAATGTGAGCGCACCAATACTAACAATCCATCAATGTTATTAACTACACTGCCGATACAGAATCTTTCGCGACACATTTCAGCAAGTGCTGAGTGAAGAAAACCACAACAAGAAAGCAAAATTCAAAACGTAGAAATGTCAAGCTGTACTTTTAAATCGAATCTAGGTTGGAGGCTTGTTTAGATGCAGAACAGCAAGCCTGCAGTCAATCTATTTTGGGGCAAATAGCACAGACTGAAGGTGTCTGCTTAGCAGCAAGTCAGGAGCATTATGTTCAGTGCGCTTTTGACATGGTGTGTGTTTGTGTGTGTGTGTGTGTGTGTGTTTGCTCCGAGATAGAGAGTGTACCTGGCAAGCTGTTCTTTAGCTGTGAGTGTAGGTGTCAAGTGTACTGTTGGTACTATATAGCAAGACCCCAGGGAGACTAGCTTTCAGCTCAGTGCCAGCTAATAGGGATCGGAATGAACCAAATGTAACATGTTGTAAAATCAAACAGGGCTATGTTCTACAATACTGTGTAACAACATGTACTTTAATAATTTGATTTATATTGCCCGAATTGTGTGTATTTCCTTTAGAGCTGAAACAATTAGTTGATTAAACAATCAATCAAACAACGGAAAAATAACTGCCAACTATTTTGAGAAATGATAATGATAATTCCAGTAATTTTTCAAGCAGAGGTGCTAAGTGCCTCCGGTTGCAGCTCCCCACATGTGGGGATTTGCTGCTTTTCTTGGCAAATATGATAACAAACTGAATTTCTCTGGGTTTTACACTGATGGCCGGAACAAAATAAGGAATCTAAAGACACTTCCTTGAACTGTACCTTATGAAGTTTTATTGAGGGTTTTTCATTATTTTCTGACATTTTCTAAGCAAACAATTAATCATTTAATTGAGAAAGCAATCAGCAATCAATGGTGAAAATAACTGTTAGTTGCAGACCTAATATCTTTGATTAGCATTTCTGAAGAGTGAAGTTGAACATCTTTTTTATTGCCACGTCTTTCGTCAAACTAAAAGGAACACCTGCTTTAGAGTGTGTGATTATGTGAAAAGGAATGAATGTTATGAATAATGACAGTAAAGATTGCAAACTCTCGGATGTGTCTGGACTTATGAGCATCAGTGTCACACTACAAAAGTCAGTGTGTGTAGGATATTGCCAATAATGAGATTTGTTCTGTCCCAGTGCAATAAATAGAAAACAATACATTTTCAAAGAAATATGGCTAGTCGGGCTATACACTTTATTGCTTGTATTTCTATGTGATTTCATAATTAATATAGAGAGAGTGAAGCTCGGAAAATACTACTAAATAAGGACTGGGAAAGGGAAGGGAAGATTTGAGGACATGTGTGAAGTGAGATGAGTGAAAATTCTGTTAGAGAATCAGAGCCAAAGAGTAAGAATCCCCAAGTGGTGCAGAGAGAGCACCCTCTCTTTTCCCAAGTCTCTCCTTCCTAGTGTGCTTTGCCCAGTGTTACCATGGCAACGCTGAGTCTTCCACAAGCTGACCACATGCACACACTCACACACTTGCACATACAGTAAGTGTGTATGCAATTGCACACATATACTGTAGCACCTGAACGGCCATGTGCACAGTTTTGAACAGATATCACGCACAAAAAGAGAGTGGAGAAGTGGAGAAAAGGCTTTACTGTTGCCTGCTAAATACACAGAAAAGTTGCTCCTCTGACATACTGTATAACATTTCCCTTTAATCAGAGTGAACGCATTCATTGAGCAAATTAATCGAGATAATTGATTGTATTTCAAATGAAGATTTTTTTATTAAGATTTGCTGTTTTTCTTTTTTTCTATGATAGTAAATAATATCTTTGTGTTTTAGATTCTAAGTCACAATGTCACATTGTCAATGACACAATGTCGCTTTGGGGTAGTGTGATAGACGTTTATTTTTACCATTTTCTGATCATTTCTGATTTAGAAATGAATTGCTTAATCAATCAAAATAATCTGCATGTTAATTGGTAATGAAAAAAATGTAATGATCATATCAGAACCATATTTTACACGCTATATGTTAAACAAACATGTCACAAGCTTTGTCTATTGATCACACACAGTCAATTTAGTCATGTAGAAATGTGGATACTGGTATGATACTGTGGGGGAAAAAAACAAATGTACAATTACAGATTGCAATGCGTTGAGCCGTATGCCTGAAATAAGAACATCCAAATTTGATTCCATCTATCTCATCTCCTACCCTCCCACACAGAGCAACCCCTTCACCTGCTAGCTGGTTAATTATCACTAGCAGCTATTTCAAGCCTTACATTGGTCGCACTGCACTGAAGAAAAGAGAATCTCATTGACTGAATAAATCACAGAACAAACAGTAAAATGTGTTCAACTGAAGTCTTGAGAGTCACCATACCAGGATTTTTACTATTTACTATATGAAAGAAACAAAACTAATGGATGGAATAAAATCATACATGCATGAAAGTATTTAAAATAAGGGGTAAAGCAATCATAAAATAACTTTAAATGATCAAAACCAATAATGAGAAGTTAAGTAAAAAACAACCACAGGTAGAAAATAAGCACAAATATTGGGCTGAAAATAGAACTGAACATCCAAAAATCTCTTCTTCTGCCTCTCTCCAGCCCCCAGATAAGGAAGGCGGTCTGCCAAAGCAGGTGGGCAACAAGACAGAGTGTGGCCTGCTGGGATTGGTCTTGGACCTGAAGCGGGATTACCAGCCAGTAAGAAACCAGATCCCAGAGGAGAAGCTTTACAAAGTCTACACCTTCAACTCTGTCAGGAAGTCCATGAGCACTGTCGTCAAATTGTCTGATGGGAGCTTCCGCATGTACAGCAAGGGAGCCTCCGAGATCGTCCTCAAAAAGTGAGACCGGTTTTGTGATTAAAATGATGATGATTGTGATAGTAACAGCAGCACATAATGTTGTTGCCCTGAATTTTTACCAGATGTATAGCAAATCTATTTTGAGAGAATGATGTACTTGAAATATAACCTATTGCACATTCTCTCGCAGTGAGAGTGGGCTGAGTTTCCACTAGAAGGTCACACAATTGTGACCTTTACAGTACATTATAATAACAGTAGAGTAACCAATGATTAACTATGAGAAAAAACATGGGAGGCAGTTATACTGCTTCCCACACCCACTTAAGGAAGAAGCAGAAATTCTCTTGACAATGAATGACATTAAAATGAAACATTAAATTTAAATTAATAACAATGTTTTGTAGTTTTCTTAGTTTTTGTGTATTTATCCCATTTAACATAACAATATTTAAGGTTATTTACCAAACTGACAAAAGCCCTAAAATAATTTTTCCCCAAAACATCTAATTCTTGGCAAGAAGGCAAATAAGCATATCTCCCATATTACAATGTCAAACTATTCCTTTAAGTGTGCATATTTGTCGAGCACTGGTGGCGATCGTTCAGACTTTAATGTTTACGGTTCATTCAAAGTCACTATGATTAAAAGACCGCTTTAAGCATTCAGTAATGTCTGAAGTGGGTGTATAGGCCAGGATTCTTCTACAATATATTTGATTTTCCATGTTGGGTAAATTTAGACATAACTTTTACAATACTAAAGTTACAATACACGATTTAGAATTCCCCAGTATCACCACTTCACCCTTGATTACAGATGCAGCCATATCCTGAACGAGGCGGGTGAGCCGAGGGTTTTCCGTCCACGGGACAAGGACGAGATGGTGAAGAAGGTGATCGAGCCCATGGCGTGTGATGGCCTGAGAACCATCTGCGTGGGATACCGTGACTTCCCCGGTGATCCTGAGCCCCTGTGGGATGATGAGAACAACATCCTCAATGACCTCACAGCCATCTGTGTTGTTGGGATCGAGGACCCGGTCAGGCCAGAGGTAGGAGAGATATTTTGGTAACACACTGAGAGGAGTGGAAGTCGGGCAAATGGGCTGCACAGGCATGCTACAGCACCAGCGGCTTGGTCAATGATGTGTCCTCAACATAACTTTTACCTTAAGTTATTACATATTTGAAAGATCTCTTTTGTATTTTCAAAACTGTACTGTTTAAGATAAGTATCTCCACTGTGCTACTTGTGTATGCTGCCCCAGGAATTAATCAAGTATCATATATCAACCATCTACCCTTTGTCAACCTACTGTATCAACCGTCTATACTACACACTTTTCATACCTACTTTGTGAGGGTGTTTAGGCTTTTCTACACACAGTTCTGTAATGTCTGAGACCTTTGACCGAGAGACAACCTAGAGACGATAGAAGGTGAAGTCGATTACATCCTGTATGTCGACACTGTGTTTAAAAAAGAGCAATATGATGTCAGATCTAAGTAAGAGGAGCTGTAGGGACAAAGAGTGACAAAGCAACAAGACTCTGGTGACAGTAGCAGCCTGCACAGTGAGCTGAAAGAGAGGGATCATGTGTCATTTGAAAGGCTTGACATTAGGGTGTCTGTATGATCAATTGCTTCACTGATGATTATTGATTCATCATGAAATGCACACTGCAGACTGGGCCAATCAGCTTTAGCTGACTCTATGTGCGCTGCTCAGTTTTTGTACATAATTTATATTTTTAACACTTATATGTGGTGCAGTTACTATGGCACATATTGTGAATGTATACTGTATTATATAGATCGTATTTTAATATATTCGTTTGCTATATTTTGTCCTCAAATGTGGGATTTCTGGGTGAGACGCAACTCTAGGACATTACTATGCAGATGCCCTATTATAGCTCTGTAAAAGCAAAACAAAAACAATTGAAAAATAAGTGATACACCAAGTCTTTTATGATAAATTTCATTTGAAAAAAAGGAGGAATATCTATGAGAAAGAAAGTCAAGTGGAAAGAGGTATCTGTGTACAGTAGGAAAACTGACCCTTACTTGACAGGTCCTGTGCAGGTACAGGGAAGCAGGAAGCTAACTGACTACTGCATTATTTAACTTTCTCCTTTCATCCTTTTTTCCATCCCCGTCTTTACTGTCTAACAAGGTCTCTCATATATTGTAGGGATTGACTTTCACCTTTCTTCAGTTGTTCTCTTTTTCTTTTGACTTTCTCTGCACCTACCTTTCTCTTTCAATATGCTTTTCTCTCACTTTCTCTCTGTCTGAAGCCGAGTTATGTAAGTATCTGAACAGACCTAGATAATATAAATAAGAACGAGTAAGAGAGAAGAAGGGAAGAAGAGAAACCATCGTCATCAAAATGAATAAGCAAACGTTCTTAGGAACAACTACACGAGCTAACGAGAAATCTGTTTTGTATGTATGTATTTAAAAAATTAGAAATGGCAAGAAATATACAGATTTTTTATTTTTGCATATTAGGCCTGCAATAAAAGAGATTTCTGCAAATGCTGCGACATTTGTGATCCACAGTATTATTTCACCCTTTAGGTGTTAATATAGTCCCTTGCATTGCTCCAAGTCTGTTGGCAGTTTGCAGCATTTCTCTTTCTTCCACCACAGAAGTCACTTAACATCTGACATTTTCAATAACTGATGTGCACTGAACACCGATGCACTCCACCAACATCTTTCGAGGTCTCTTAGTAAGACTGGCTAATATTGGAAATTAGATGACTTTCCGCTCTGCTAAAAAGGTCACACAGAGTGGTAAACATGTTTTTGGTTTGTTTATTAGTCTCCAATTTCTTCCCCTAGAATGCAGTGTCCTTTTAATAACTGGCTGCTCTGTAGTGTTGCCCCCAGAGAGACAATAGAGGAGGGAATGAGAGAGAAAAAGGAAAAGAAAGAGAAGGGGGAACAATAGAGGCACAGAAAGATAAACAGATTCAAAATCAGATTCATGTCAGAGGACCGCAGGAGAAGGAATACGGGTAAGGAGAGAATCGCAGGAAAACGAGAGTGTAACCATATCCGCACCAGAGACAAGAGAGGCTTGTTTTTCAGTCTCACCTACCAGCCCCCTACCCTCTTCCTCTGTCGGGCCAGATTGTATTTTTAATAAGCCTCCACTCCTCCTCTCTCCACCTCCTCTTTCGGGTGACCAGTCAACTAGAGCAGTGGGAATCAAAAGGAAAGGAGAGTAAAACAGACAGCAGGGATGACAGATAGGCAGACGGGAACGTGATATCTTGATAACAATGACTTTGTGAGAGCAGAGAACGCAGAATGTAATAACTTGCTACACTTGCCACAATATTTACTGCTTCTTAATTTTGTCAGATCATGTTACTTATAACTACTAATGAATGAATGTAACTTGTGCTCTTTGTTCAATCTTTAAGTGTTTATTATTTCAACAAATTACCAACTCAGCTCATCTATGAATACTGATGTTAGTAGGCCTCTAAGTGTATATTTGTGGATGATATTGTTTGTTTTTAAGTAACCTCCAGCTCATTAAAGACCTGTCCTCCTCCACTATATAGATTTAATTTGCAATATGCTCCTTTTAAATCAGTAAAATCCTCCAGCCGCCTCATTTGGCAGTTTAATGTCCAATATGTTTACACATTGCGGTGGTGGATTCATTTGGTCTTCCATTCTATGTTGTATTTTGCGTGTGTGTGTTTGTGAGTACAAGCATGTTCCCATGTGTATGTGCAATATGCCCAAGTGTCTGTTAGTGTAAAGTGGAAACTGTGCATATTCCTACCTCTGTGGGTGTGTGTGTCAGAGAGAAAAACATAGAGAGAGTCCCAGGCCTCCGTGTATGTGCAAATGGATGTGAGTTGCTGTTACTTTACGTGCACACGTTTGTTTATGTGTGGGTTTGGAGAGCAGTGCTCGCCCACATTGACCTTTGTCAGGAAGAAGATGTGTTTCTGAATTAGTACTCTGCTTTTGCTTGCTGGTTTCACCACAGTTCAATTTCCATACAGTATTATCTCCCAGTTACTTTACTAGACTCTTATCGAGAGGGAAAAGAGCTTGGATAAAATGCTTCATTATATATCTCGTTAATATAAAAAAAAAAAAAGGAAAGGCAGCAGAATTAGCAGAGTTAGATTTGTTTTGTAAATATGTACCTAGATGTGTGTGGTTTGTCTGTCAAAGATAGCGGTATTGTTGCTATTGTTGCTTGGTATGATCTTAAAGCATCTATAATCAATATTTTTGTAGGAACAATAACTACTTGTATGTGAAGGGGGTTGCTTGAAGTGACAAAGAGAACTATCATCCAAACTGACTGTATGTTACCAACCCATTACCAAATGACAGAGTACATAAGTAGTTGTTTGGTAACAAGTTCACCAGATGTCAACATTGTGTGTATAAATGTATTGCGGGTTTAAGTCATTTGTGTGCGCACACTATCTACAGTATATACTTATAAATATTTCCGCTGTACCAAATTATTTTGCGCATGTGTTTACGTATCACTCTTTAGGTGCCCGATGCTATCCAGAAGTGCCAGCGTGCAGGCATCACAGTGCGCATGGTGACAGGAGACAATATAAACACAGCCAGGGCCATAGCCATCAAGTGTGGCATCATCCACCCCGGAGAGGACTTCCTCTGCATCGATGGCAAAGAGTTCAACAGGAGGATCCGCAATGAGAAAGGAGAGGTACGGTAACTACTGTGAGAGACTGAGCTCAGGAGAAGGAAAGATACCTCTGTAAACCTAAATTACAACCACATGTTCTTTTATTTCTTTGTGTGTGTGTGGACATATGTGTGCGTGTGCAGGTGGAGCAGGAGCGTATTGACAAGGTTTGGCCTAAACTCCGAGTTCTGGCCAGATCTTCCCCAACCGACAAACACACACTCGTCAAAGGTGAACTGGTTGCATTATTTCATATTCAGCACTGCTTATCGAATTGAAACTCGCCTTGTTTTAACTTTGTTCGTCATTACACCAACATGCACATATATTACCAAGCATATCATTTGTTAGAGTTTTGCAAAGGCAATAAATAACTAATTATTCTGATCAAGATTGCTGTACATACGCAAGATCACAAAAGGTTGTCTTGCCTTACCTCATTTCAGATGTTTCTTTCAATGTATGTCCAATGTCACATGTGTTTGACAGGAATTATTGACAGTACTATGGCAGACCAGAGGCAGGTGGTGGCTGTGACAGGAGATGGGACCAATGATGGACCTGCACTTAAGAAAGCTGATGTTGGCTTCGCCATGGTGAGCAAAACCTATTTTCTTTTTTCTGTTTCTATATTTTCTTTCTTTTGACTTTTATCTCAGTCAACATCTTTAGATATCTTCTTCATCTCTGCAGTATTTAGGGTTCCTTTCGCAGGCACTTTGCCTCTGGCTGTGTGGATTAGGAGCTCCCCCTAGTGGATTTCTGAGCTCACACAATTTCTCTGCAGTACATTATACTTTTCAGACTACCACCTACTGAAAACCAAAATATGATACTGATTCTGTAAATCACAGCTCTGTATTTATTTGTTATTTGGTTGCTGTGCTGTTTTTCTCTATTTCTGCTCCCCTCACAAATTAAATAATTGGGCTCATCCACAGCACCATTTCCTCCTCATTCTAATAACATAAGACAGCCCTATCAGATGAGCTCAAGAAAAGTGCTTTACAAATAAAGTTTATTATAATATTATTTTGGAATTGTTGATGTTTAGGCTTGGTCTCTTCTTTTTCAAATAGGTTTGGTGAAATTTACATTCATACTACTAGCACTAAGAGTGGCAGAAATGAAATGTTTCAACCATTTATCTTTTACTTTTACCTGTGTATTTTGACTTCTGTAAGCTTGTGAACTACTTTTCACTCTCAATCACAGCATGTGCTGTAACAACTGACTAAGATCTGACAAAGGTGTGTCATATTCAATCCTAGCTGGTAGTTAAAGGTATCCTGAGTGTTTGACCTTTAGTAAAGCTATGAGGAAGTCTTTTAATTAGTGGGTCCCCGTTTTGCATATCAGCACGCAAGTGCACACGGGTGACACGATGCACATTCCTGCCAATGATTTCACACTATTCCACTGGTCTACAGATGGTGGTAATGCGCCAAGAAACACAGCAATGCATGAGCAAAGACAGGGATTGCAAGCTTGTTAACGTGGACGTAAACACTGCAGTTTCAAACTTTTAAGAAAAATCTGCTTTGTAAATGTTTTATCAGAAAGAAATGCATCTATCACACTTGTCAGAGCTCAAGGATACACACAATGTCTATTGGTGAGTAGCAATTAATGTAAACATTACTTATGTTTGTTTGCTCTGTTGGGAGGACATCCCTCAACCCTACTGAAACACTCCTACATCCGTTGATTTAATTGAATATGCTCACAAAGATCTCCTCACATGTAGCATTATTTTTCATTTATCACCACTATCGAGCACAAGGTTGTCCCAATATGGCTACTGTTTATGGGGTGCTGCACCCTGCCATTTTCCCCTGTAACTCATAAATATGACAGAATATCAGGAAGGGTGTTCTCCCTTTCCCATAAATATGGAGCCTGCTGTCATCAAACCACCAACACACACACTGACTGCTTAATGAGTCTGCATCATCATTATCCATCCATCAGAAATGACTCGTGTCCACAGTGCAGTTTTGTCAGACAGTTACATTTCCTTAATTCTCTATGTGCTAGGTTGAGGAATAGTGTTGTATGATGCAATAGATGATCAGCAAATTTGGAATCACCATAGTTGTGTACTGACCTCACCTTTTCTGCACTCCTCCAGGGTATTGCTGGTACAGATGTGGCCAAAGAGGCGTCAGATATCATTCTGACTGATGATAACTTCAGCAGCATCGTCAAGGCAGTAATGTGGGGCCGGAACGTCTATGACAGCATCTCCAAGTTTCTTCAGTTCCAGCTTACTGTCAACGTTGTGGCCGTCATAGTGGCTTTCACTGGCGCCTGCATCACACAGGTCAGAGGGGTGTGGTATGTGGGGATGGGAAAGATGAACAATATTGCATGAACAATTATGCAACGTCACATTCCTGTAGGTAAATACAGATGGACTAAAACACGGTCTAAAACTGTGTATCTTTAAACAACATAGACAAGTAAATAACTATAGATATGTACAGCCAAGCATAAAAACTAATGACAATTAGAAGACATTAGATTCTTAAAGCAAAGTTATTGCTGGAATGTTTAAATAGTTTGATAAATTGTTAATATATCCATCTGTGGCGAGAATATCTTTTCATGCTCTGCTATTAAGATTGTCATAGCTTGTTGGGGTGCACCTGTCCTGACTGACAGTGCCGCAAAAGACCAGAACAAACACAAGGGGCGCCCTGGGTTGGAGTGGGCTGTTGAGTGCAATACTTCATCAAAAATCTAGTGAAACAAATGGCTTGTTTTTAGATAATAGAATACACGTGTCTTAAAAAGCATCAGTTACAGTTGCTAAAGTACTGGTTATTAATTAATTTCAACCTGTGGTTGTTATTATTGGTTCTTAAAAGCATTTTCTGTTCCATTTCCCCAGGACTCTCCCCTGAAGGCAGTGCAGATGTTGTGGGTGAACCTGATCATGGATACTTTTGCATCTCTGGCCCTGGCGACAGAACCTCCCACAGAGTCTCTGCTGAAGAGGAAGCCATACGGTCGCAACAAGCCTCTCATCTCCAGCACCATGACAAAGAACATCCTCGGGCATGGAGTCTATCAGCTCATCATCATCTTCACACTGCTCTTTGTTGGTACGGACTATTATTTTTGCTCTGTGGTACACCAGCGGTTCTGCCCCTTAATAATGTGACACAGTATGGGTTCAAAGTTAATCACAACATACTAATTGTCATATTTTTTTTCGTTGGTCTATTTAGGTGAGCAGATCTTTGACATTGACAGTGGCCGCAATGCTCCGCTCCACTCTCCTCCATCTGAGCACTACACCATCATCTTCAACACCTTCGTCATGATGCAGCTCTTTAACGAGATAAATGCCCGCAAAATTCACGGAGAGCGTAATGTCTTCGATGGCATCTTCAGGAACCCCATTTTCTGCTCTATTGTCTTTGGCACCTTTGCTATGCAGGTAAGCGGATGCAAATCATTTGAGTGCATTAAATGAGTGCATTTTTTTTTTTTTTTCCCTTGATACATTTTCAGGGTTTGTGCTTTGCTTTGTGTAGATTGTGATTGTGCAGTTTGGAGGGAAGCCATTCAGCTGTCAACCTCTGAACCTGGACAAGTGGATGTGGTGTGTCTTCCTTGGACTGGGAGAGCTTGTCTGGGGACAGGTAACATGCAAAGTCGTCTGTGTTTCTGTCTATTTTCCCGCTGTGCTTGTTTTCTTGCTTTCATTGTAGTTTACCATGTTTTACTCTTCCTCTGTATATCTCTACTGTACTGTATGCTCGTCAATTTTCCTTTTGACCCAGTGCTCTGTCTTCTCTATGGGTTAGGTGATAGCCACCATACCCAATAGCAGGTTGCGCTTCCTGCGGAGGGCAGGCCAGTTAACTCAGAAAGATGAGTTACCAGAGGAAGATGTAAATGAAGACAATGAAGAGATTGACCACGCAGAGAGGGAGCTAAGGAGAGGACAAATCCTCTGGTTCAGAGGACTCAACCGCATTCAGACTCAGGTGAGGACACGAGACGATCTCAAGTTCAATTCCGATGATGCGATTTTCTGTTTCATTTCAGATTTTGCGGGATTGATTCTGCCTGAAGGTTTTAAAAAGACCCTCTTATGATATTTAATAATAAAATCCATGGTTTTGTTTTGTCAGTTAAGCAGCAATAAACACCAACAAGATTACGTTTCAGCTGTGATGTTATTTGACATGGCTTTTTGTTTTACTCTTTGCCTGTCTGTGTCATATAACCAGTTTTCAATTGGTAGTTGCACCACCTCAGACATTACCCAAGAAGCTTACCCATAAGAAGAAGTGCTAGACTTTGTATGTTCTTAATATTAGTCAGTTACAAGCTTTAAAGTCATTTTATCTCAAGATGATTTATTTAGGTACATGAAGATGCAGCTTTCTCTCGCTGGACTGAGGCGATCACCAATGTGGACCTGTGGAAGATCAACAGTCAGACCTCTGGGTTAAATGCAACTGGACATACTCACTCAGTTGTTCTCACTGTGACCAACTCTGCCCACCGTTATCACTGTGATATTCAAGGCAGTTTTTCCTTTGTGTTGGATTTTATGTCATTTCACTGATCTGTCACTAATGGTCCAGGGTGAAGCTATCTCACAGTATGATACCATAGACCAGCATCCTACAGAGGCAGCCAAACAGGGTTAAGAGAGAGTAGGAATACAGGTTTTCATTATTAAAGAATAACTATGGTTTATTTCAACTGATTTTCAGAGCTCCTGCCATCAGTTTGAACAGTTGTGATAACTTTGTACTCTAACAGGGCAAAAAGCAAGAACAGTCAGATGATCAAACAGGCTTTAAACAAACTCTCAGGTTAGTCAAATTTATTTGGAAGAGCAAAAGAAGGCAAAGTATAAATTTACAACATGATCTATTGTAAACATCCATCACAGGTTACAGACCAACTTCCTGGTTTAGCTTTGACCTACTATACTTGCTGTAGTTGTGCATACCAATGGTTTTCCTATGTAATAGTAGATTATTGGCAACAGTATACACTAGCTGCATTCAGTTTCACTTCAACTGCAAAATAAAGTAGTTTAACTAATCTGGCAAAACTGCTATTAACCTGTCTAATCATCTGACCACTTCTGGCTGTTGATGTTGCCACCCTCAAAGAGCTACAAATATAAAACCCTAGTTGTACTAAGCCCTAGTTTTTCTCTAATTCCTGAAGTAAAATGAGCAAAATACCTTGAATGATGTAAATGGCTGCATCTGTATGCTGTACATCAACTAGCCTGTAGGGTCGTTAAAGGGTCGGATCACTGAAATTAGCAAACTCATTTTCTGTCTTACCTCTTATTGTATCTAGCTATGTAGATAGTTTTGGTTTTATTTGTTTAGGTTTTGAGATATCTGTCTCTGAGATTTCTGTCTCCAGGCACCCAACACAAAGGAGGTGAATGGCATTTTGTTCTATTCAACAGCAACACCTCTTTCCAGAAATAATGTCCCAGTTACTCTGGATGATCCACCCAATATACTGTCAGTAGTTTTCACATTTCCTCAGTACAAAGTTGTTCCACTTAAAACTGTTCACAGTGAGGTCTCTGGATTATTTGTAGCTACACATTATCGCTGGAAAGACACACTGCTGTCCATTGTATTTGGGTGGGGGCAGAAATCTTGAGACAAGGTAAGACAAAAGATGTTTTTTGTAATTTAGGTGAGCTATCCCTTTGAGTCAAATTTAGCATTTCGCTGAGGGGATACTACACCCTGACCTTTAGCTGTCGCCCCTCATCGTGTCATGATTGAGACACTTTGTACTCCCTTTACCACCAAAGTCACCCAAAGTCACCCAGCCAACCTGTGTTGCCATTTGGTCTCTGTCACTCTGAGCAGCCATTTGTCCTCTCCTGTCCCGCTCTCCTCCCACAGATTGAAGTAGTCAACACCTTCAAGAGTGGCACCTCCTTTCAGGGGGCGGGGGCTCTGAGACGCCAATCATCCACCACCAGCCAGACCCAGGATGTAACCAATGTTTCTAGTCCTAGTCACGTGTCCTTGTCCAATGCCCTTTCCTCTCCTACAAGCACTACTGCTGCTACTGCTCCTCCCACTACTGGCCGTGAGTCAGAACTCTGTCAGTCTGCTTCTCTGCTGTCTTTGCTTCAGGGGTGCCATCATGTCATGAACAAAAAGTTATTTGTCTCCGCACACTGTCTGGCTTATTATTCTTAAAACAAATTGCCATGACAGTCTCCATTTTGGGGTTGGCATCTCTGAAGATTCGTCTTTTGTTTTGTTTTTTTTCTTTCTTGCTCTGTGCTTTTTTCATTTTCTCTCTTTCTTCTGTCTTTTTGCTGTTCATACTGGAATTCAAATTCATCTTAATATCTCCTCCCATGCTTGGGTGTACTGTCTTCTCATTGGTGAATGTGTGTTTGTTTCCTCAGAGTGCTAGGAGCGCAGGACTAAGGGTGATACCCACGGCGTGACATTTCAGGTTGTGAGTTTGTCTCCCTCTGCTCATCCCCCACCCCCCATCCATCATCCCATCCTCCACTCCTTCCATTTTTATGTCTTGACAGACATTAATGTGAACTAATCCCAATCAACTCACCAAGGGACTGGGTAAACATTCAAGTATAAGTACACTGAATTGAGCTGATGCAAATTTTACCTTCAATTTCATGTATTCTCCAGCTGATACATCATCTGCAATGACAAGAGAGCATTAAAGCTACAATACGTGCGGCAGACTTAAAAACAAACCTACGATAGCCACTTTGCAAGCTTATAAAATGTTCTTTTAAATGGGGATTCCAAATGGTGCAACTAAAATCCACCCACAAGAGGGGGGCTGTCAGTATCAGGGACTATCTCCGCTTAATGCTTTTGTCCACCTCCATCTTCTCTTTCCTTCTCTCTCTACTTAATGAAAATCAGATTGAAACTGTGCGTAGGGTGTGTGGACAGGAACGGAGGGAACAGGAGAATCACCATAAAGCAGTACTGCACCTATAATTCATCCCGTCTTGTCGCTTCATACTGTCAGTGTAGTTGACTGCCATGTTGCCATAGTAACAGACCTAGATCCTCTGCAGCACCAGCGACGTATATTCAACCCCCCCCCACCCTTTTCTGACACCCCATCAGTGTTACTTGTCAGACATCCTGTCACATGCACTCATCCAGACAGGCTCCTCTTATTATTTTTCTTTATCTGTTTTGTCTCCTTATACCCTAATCTGCCACAGTTACTATAGTAGCGTACTACAATATTTATAGTATATACAGTATTCCTATACATATGTTTGTAATTTTTAAAGCAAAACAATACACTGGGGACCATGACTTGTTAATTATATGTAACAACAGTGCAAAGTAGCATTTCTTTATATTATACTTTTGTGTGTGTCGATATTTTATAATCAGAAAATACTTTCGGCAGGCTTGGAAGCAATTTAAATTCAAAATGTTCAGTGCTAAAGTGATTGAGAGAACAGTTTTGATAATTCATAAATTATTCAAATAATTTACCAACAAAAGACTCGAAACATTCATTTGTCAAAGCTTTGCAAAGCTTTTATGCTTTGGATCACTATAAATGGATTGCTTTTAGTTTTTGAATTGTTGTTTGGTAAAAACAAGCAATTTGAAGACGTCTCAAAATTGTGTTGCACATTTTTCACTGTTTTCAGACTACACATGAAAAACTATTCAGTGAAGAAAAAAAAGTCTCATTAGTTGCAGGCCTAAAAATTATTAGTGTCTTTTATTTATATAAGATTTATGCTCTTTGTTGTGGTCCATAATAATTTAAATATTGCTTTATTCACAATTCACAATTATTTAACATTACATAATTAGCATTTCCACTGTCACTTCAATATTTGTTAGACCTTGTAAAATGTTACTAAAATTTTATTTTTATGGCTTCAGCTCACAAAAATCCTTGAAAGCAAGATGGTATTTACACAAGTAATTTAGTGATGTCAACAGGAACATCAACACCACGTTGACGTGATACTTCTTTTGTATCTTTTAATATACCTCAGTGTCCTGACATGATTCAATGTCCTGTAAAAGCGTCAAATAATATCCTTTTGCCTCTTAAATTGTACGTGTAGATCCTAAATTTCAGCAGGTAGTGTACATGCAGATAAGGTTTTGATTAACGCAGCACTTTTCTATAATCAACAACTTGAAGGAATAGATACTACTATCCTCCCTAAAGGTTCACATAGTTGTTTGGGGCCTGTACTTGAGTGTTTACTTAGATGTGCATGGAGTTGAAAACTTGCTTTGACTGTCAGACCTCTGACAGCAAACCTATTATTTTCATTATTCACTTCCATATGTTTTGTGTCAGCAGTCTGTGTGCCGGTGTCCACTTCTTCACCGTCCTGTTGTCTTGTTGCATGTATTTTGTGTTTACCTCTTGTTTACTTCCTGTGTTCATGATATCATAACCTGCTGTGTTTGCTCATTGTCTAAATGCCAATGTTTTCCCTTTTTTTGGATGTGTTGTTTTGTTGTGAGTTTTACACGGCAATGCTCATGTTGAACCAACCTCCTCGGGCAGGCTTGAGTTTGACTCTCTTTGTTGCCCTGTTTGGGGACCATGCTTTACCCACCCTGTGCTATATCTGTATGTTTGTGTGTCCCATTCAGAGTCTGTGTGGATATTTTCCCAGACAGTGCTCTGGTACCTCCAGAAAGTTCTAAACCACCTGATTGGATCTCTCAGATCTAACCTCCTTCCTTCTTACTGACCTCGTCCACCAGATTTCTTCAAACTTGCATGTGATATTCTCCTTTAATTTTTTCTGTGAGCATTCCATTTATTAACGTGGCTTGTTTCTAGGTATACAGCACATTGGACTAAAGCGTATACTTACAACGAGCGTTTGTGTTGCTTTGGTATTTCTTTTTCTTGAAATGTATGATTTTGTTGTGTTTTTTTTATGATTGTGTTCCTCACGGCTTTTCTTAGTGCACGCCAAAAATTGAGTGACTTGTGAACTGTAGTCATCTTGTGAAAGCAGAACACAGACTGCAGTTGCCTTTTCTCTTGTTGCTCCTTCACCTTCTCCTCCCCCTTCACCTCTGTATCCTCAACTGAGAGGTTTTCTCCTTCCCCTCCGTCCCTCCTCTCTCCCACTCCCCTCTTTCCTCTCATCCCAAGGGTCCCTCTAACCCTGTCACTTTGTCCCTGGCATCGCCTCTCATTGTTTCCTTCTTTTTCCTCCCCTTCTCACGACAGATCCGCGTTGTGAATGCATTCCGTAGCTCCCTCTATGAAGGCCTGGAAAAACCAGACTCCAGATCATCCATCCACAACTTCATGACACACCCCGAGTTTAGGATAGAAGACTCCACGCCCAACATCCCCCTCATCGACGACACAGACGAGGATTCTGCCCGGAGGAGGGGGAAGTACTCCAGCCAGCCCTCGTCCCCCAACAAGAATAACAACGCCATCGACAGTGGCATCAATCTGACCATCGACACCAGTAAATCAGCCGCTTCCTCCAGCCCCGCCAGCCCTCTTCACAGCTTGGAGACCAGCCTCTAACCCTGATCCTAACCTTAGCTCTAACCTCTGATGTTATTTCCTTGCAGTCTTGGGGCACCTCCTCCAATTCCTTTAACTGCAACCTTACACCTTGTCACCCCAAAATTCTCCCCAGTCCAGCTCAGTTCTCATCCTTCAGCCCCCCCCCCCCCCCCCCCCAACCCCATTAACCAACTTCACAGGACAGGTCCTGTGGCAAAATCTTAATTTTTCCCCCATTTACCTTGAGCTCTTAAAGCTCTCCGCTCCTCTCGAAATGGTGAAAATCTAAAGTAATACGGCAAGGTGAAAAGAAAAACAAACTTAACATACAATCAAAAAAGCGCAACAAAGCCACAAAACCTACACAGCCATCCTGCTTTTGTGGTTGTATGTGTACGGTGGCGGCGGTGGTGGTGTGTATGACTATATGCGTGTAAGCATGTACTGTATTAGTGTGCCGCTGACTACACATATGTATGAACTGTGTCTTTAGCGGCACCGGGAGGAGGACGATGAGGAAGGAGACACTGCTGAGGAGTAAAAATCACAAAACAGGACAGACTTCAAACTCCCCTTACACTCCCTCTCCTCAACAACAACATTGTCAATACTGATAATAGTTTAAATTAAATTGAAAAACATTGATATTATTCTGATTCTCATTCTGATTATTATTGTTATTATTATTGTTGCTCCTGCATGAATGTACATTACCCAAGTTTTATTTAAAAGGGTTTTAGTTTTATTGGAGTTCTTTCGTTGTGATGGGCTAGGCCTTGCGGCGGACTACTATTTTAAAGACAGCTTCTCTGAGTTCCTGGCCTGCAAAGTTCCCTCTTCTGTGTGGCATGAACATGTACCCGACTGTAAAAATTTATTTCATCCATAAACAGAAATGTGTAACGAGGTGGTAGGGCTCAACTTGCACAGTAGTTTTGCACCTGTCGGAAAAGAGGAACGCAAAATAATATTGATGATGATAGCATTTATGGGATATATTCTATAAATATAAATACATATAAATATATTTAGAGAGAGTTTATCTTTGTTTGTCGGCATGTTGCCTTGTTCCTGCTTCAATGGCTCAAAATACTTTGACTTATTTATGTCTTAAAGAGAATGTAATTTGTTTACAACCTCGTAGAGATAAACTTCCTGGTTTCTAGAAGGAGAGAGGTGAAGCTGGAGCTCAGAAGGACCAGAGCTGTGTTGGTGTGTTATTACTGAAAAACCATGTGCTGGAATTTGCCTGCTATCTTTTCAAATATTGTAGATATTTTTAGAGGATTGACAAACATAAAGAAACCAAAATATAATGGGATACGTAGTAAATGTGGAATCTTAGTATTACGCTATATGATTGTTGGGATCAAGTTGGAGTGGCTTGCCTTTTCTAAACGGAGGCCTCCTTTTTGTGACAGAGGGGGAATATTTAATTCTTTTTTCACTACTTCTTCTTCTCTCTTTTTTTTTCATTGTGTTTTTTTTCTGTGCTTCAGCGCTGGCCTGGGGTCAGGGCTCGAGTCAAAGGCTGATATCAGGACCTTTACAGTGAACTGTCTTCTAGATAAACCTGCTTGTTCAAAGGACTTGATGTTTTAAAAATATATGTGACCATCAAAAAGGCTACAATTGAGTCATATTAGAAATCTGCAAAGTTATATTTGGCTTATCTGTGCCGCACAGAAATCAGACTTTTTAGGGGTTTTTTTTTTGGAATATATTGTGTTGTTTATTTTTTATTTAATTTTGATTTACTTTTGGTTTTCCTCTAGCTGAGGGACACATGCAGCCCCACAAAGCTGTTGGCATTTTTAACATCAAAAGAAAAAAAGGAAAAACGGACAAAAAAAAAAAACAAACAAATTACAACAAAAATGGAATGTTGCTTTGACTCTTTTTCTATATATAAAAAAGACGATCCTTTTCTGCACTATCTGGTTATGAATGAAAACTTCTGTGGTGTAATTCTAGATGTGCTTTCGTGTGTTTTAACCAAGCTTGTCTTCCTGCCGTCACAGAATATACAGTACTCTAGCATTTCAACTGTACTCACTAGTTGTAAACTATTTATTGTGCTTTGACCAATCAGACATTACCAGAGAGAAGTTACATACAGAACGCACATTTACCCTGTCTTATTGCACTCAGAAGGACAAGGCCACTTAACTAGCCTGTACTATTGTTATTTCTATTACTAACCGAAGTCATTGGCAAGCATGACGTGATAGGCTCATTATGCAACTTGAAAAAATTGACGGTTTTTCTACTTTTAAAAAAATCCTATACACTACTACAGTATATACAATCATTTATCCGAACATCTTTTTTCTTTTTTATAGCCTCCTCCTCTGTCATTTCCAAGTCGATCTGTCCATCCAGAGAGGGTGCACAAGCTTTACCAGTCAGCTCAGGCGTGTTGAAAAAGTAACATGGAGCATTTGAATAAAATCTGTCTTATTTAAGTTGAAAAAAAAAAAAAAAAAAAAAAAACAGGAGTCTGGATTCTGATATTCTACTTAGAAGCTGTTGATTTATTTTGTTTCCTTTCCAGCGTTTTAACTTGACAATTTATTGTTTATTTGTCTGTAAAAAATTTAAAACAATAAACAAACAGCATTTTCAATAAAAAAAAAAAAAAAAGACTTAAGACAACATTCTCAAACCACTTTTACATCCAGGAGGACATTCAGCTTTAAGAGGATGCAAAGTCGACAAGTTTAAACATAATCTTTGTAAATACAGCAATGAGTCCACTGAGGACAGAAACTCCATTTGGACTGGTGTGAAAACGGGAACTCTTCCTGACTACATCTACCATCATGCACCACAACGAGTCATACTGCCGACGCAGCTGTTTGGCTGTATATCAATCACCGCTCCTGTCAGAAACACTTCAAAACATCGTGATTACATCCAAATGATAACACGTGTTATAACAACCAATAATTATGTTGACGATGACACCGACAATGATGATGATGATGATGCTGATGCTGATGATAATGATAATGATGATATCAATGATACTTCTTGCAATATACTCTCACCTGCCTCGATGTACTGTATTTAGCAGCATGCAGTTTGTGGAACAAAGAAAAAGAGAAATGCCAACAGATAACATTTTGGCATACTTAGCCATTTATGGGTAAGTGATTTAAGTGTTCATCTTGTTTTTATGATATTTTTTTTATCTATACAATAATTGTAAATAAAGAACTCAATGTCTTTGTTCATTTAATACTATGCAAAAAGTCATGCTTTTCTGATTGTTACCCACCCTTAATCCTAGAGTGTGTTGCTGGAATGTTTGTGGTCTCAAAAGTCAGTGAAAACAATGTGATGTAAATTATTTTCTAGCTTGAGGAAAAAGTAAAATGATGATGAAAATTATTATTATGATAACATGAGGAGGATGATAATGGTGGTGACACTGATGATGATGATGATGATGATGATAATGATGATGATGATGAACTGTGACTCTTGCTGCTTGACTGTCCCATTTACCACACTCCTGACAGGAGCGCAAGTGAAAAACAATAATAAAAACGAAAAAACGAAAAATCACTAAATAAATCTCCCAGAGCAGCATGACCCAGCATGGTGTGTCCTGGCCCCGTGTGACATGTCCTGTTCTGATTCAATGTGCTTCACCCACCAGTGTCCACTTTGTTTTTCAGTTTTCATGGTTGCGAAATGGTTCTGTTTATAGCAAAGGTCCGGGGTTTTCAGTGTGAAAAGAAGCTCTTGATTTAATACACCTTCAACGAGTGGGTCCCAAACTTTTTACCTTATGAGCCCCTTAAAATGAGGCAGTATTCGGGCAGCGTGATGGCCGAGGGGTTTAAGGCGATTATCGTGTATTGTAATTGCAACATCCCTGGTTCAAGTCTGGCTGAGGACTTTTGTCGCATGTCATTACCCATCTCTCTCCCCCTTTTCCTCTCTGTACTCTCCAATACAGGCATAAAAAAAGTAAAAATAAAAGAAGAATCAATGTTGCATTAAGTTCCAGCAATGAGTGAATATGAGATTGGTAGAGTAGAGGCCTGATGAGATGGGAAACAATATATGAAAGACTAAAAGTCTGCAGCCGTGTAACGGCTCTCTCTGTCTATAATTAGGTGTAGTGGTGCTTTGAGCTAAATGCTGACAGCGAATGTGATTAGTTTTGAAGGTGTCTGGTCATAAATCAAAGTGTTGGAAAAATTGAAATTTTGACCTGAAGATGGTGCTAGATAAAAAGTCAGGGGATCACCGAAGTATGTAGGATTCATCCTCTGGGGACCATGAATGTCTGTAAGAAATGTCATGACAATCCATTTTACAGTTGTTGAAAGATTTCAGTCTCGACCAAAGTGGACGACCGAATGAGCGACATTGCCGTCCCTACAGTCACTCTGCGTGCGTGGCAAAAAAATATATATAATTTTCTCTTCTTTCATATCGTCTTAATCATTTCACAACACCTCAGATTTAGTTTATATATTTGTTTACACTTTTATTTATTGGGGGAAGTTTTTCTGAGAGCAATGCTCTCCTTTTCACGAATGCCCTGTTTACATTCACTCAGTTACACAGATTCACACCCTGAAGCTGCCCGGTACAACCACAGCCTGATATGTGGCCAGTCGAGGATTAAGGGCCCAGGATCTTGGACACTTCAGCGGTGGTGCTGAGGAAGGGATGTGTTTGTCTTTCACTTTTCCAACCCTGATCTCTCTGACCCTCATGTTGGGAACCACTGCCTTAAACAGCCACATTCCTTCAATATGTTGTGCAATAAGCGTTCGGCGCATCTCGCTACAGTGGTTTGTTTGAAAGCTTCTCTGAGATTTTCAAGAGCTGTAGTCGGGTTAAATACACCGACATGGCAAATTTCCTCCCATGACTTAAAATTGCTGATGCCTGCAGCATGCTGAAGTGGGATTGATCCCATCCAGTTTTGATGGGGAGGGGGTGGTGGTGTCTAAAGAACATCATAGCACTGACTTAATCTTCTTACCATTTAATTTAAAATAGGACTATGCCTGCCAGTATCAGCATGATTTTTTCATGTGAAGTGTAAAAAGCATTGCACACATCTGCCGAGCATGTTGAGTTGACTGTATCTTCCAAAAATGATAACAAGCTCAAACTGTTTACCCATGAGAGATGGATGGATGGATGGGAACCAACTGCCAACCCAACACTCCTCTTACATTAGTGAACAGTTCAGTCAGTGAAGACATGAATACTGAGTGATGGGGCTTGTTGTATAATAGAAAGGTCATAGAAGACTTTCAATCTAAATGTCTCTGTCCACTGGAGGGCAGTATTTCACTAAAGATAACTGAAGACACGCTACATTCCTGTTCATCCATGTAAAGATCCTTTCCTGGTCTCTTCAGCATCAATTTGAATTTCTTTAATCACAAGACAACGGTCATGATTCAGTCTGAGTCACCCTAAGATATCTGAGTGGTGTAAAGGAAAACGAAGAAGGTATCCTGAGCACCCTCAACTCACTTTTTATTTTATTTTTTTCTGAAGGTCATTTTATTTATCATCATTTCAGTCTCCGGAACTTAATAAGTTGACAAGAAACTGAAATTTAAGAAATTTGTCTTCAATTCTTACTTGATTGTAATCTGAAACACAAGCTGAATGTAGTAATAACCAAGTTCAGAGTCAAAGCCTTACCTAAAATTTGAAATGATTACACCTGCATTAATTGATTTTCTGTCCAATAGACCAATGCTGACTCTCTTTTTAGAAATATCTGACTCTTTAATTGCTAAATGTTACTCTCCATAGAGCTGAGGGGAACTGCAGAGTCGAGTAATAACTGTGGGTTCATCTCTACTTGCAACACTTTTCAAATTACACAGTCATTTGTCGAATACTGAGTAGAATAGCTTTAAATAAGAATTCAGATGTACAAATTCTGTTTCATCCGTCATAATTAGTTAACTGCCAATGAGGAAACCACAATTGAATAAATCTATAATAACAATACACAGGTCAAATCCATCCCATCTGTTTAGACTTTACTTTGTGTGCATCAGACACTGATAAAAAAAAACAGTTAATTACAAAGATTACCAAGAATAGAAGTCTATCTAATGACACATACATTAGTTTTCAAACGAAAGGCTCTGTGTGCTTCATAAATCATGGCATCAGTTGTCATAATTAAGATACATGCTATTTATTTGCAGTGCCATCAGCGCAAAATAAGATGTGGATTATTAATTGACCACCACCTGGTTAAACACACTGATGCAGGCTCAGAACATTGTTAATGAGGCATAGAAAACAGGGTCACTGTACAGTCATAATGAATGTTGTTTGTCTGCAGGTGGAGAGATGGCAGTGACTTTCACTCTTCACTGGACTGACCCTCATCACCAGCAGTAATTAGAAACTGGACCTGTATGTTCGAGTGTGTGTGTGTATGTGTGTGTTTGTTTGTACTGTTTGTGTTTGTACTGTTTGTCACTTAAAGACCCCATGTGGGGTTGTGTATGTGATTTCAGCATCTTTAAAATAATTCCGATGGCATCAGTGACATCGCTGTCAGCCAATGTGTCTTTTTTTGGTAACAGAGTCACTAGAGTCAGAATTTTTTATTTTTTCCTACAGGATTTAAATAAATATAATGAAGACAAGGGAAAAGGCCGGAGGGAGGGACGCACTTCTTTAGACACAAAGCCCAGTCACCGTGACCCTGTCATTGCCCGTTAGCTACACCCCTCCCTCGAACAGTGATCGTACCTTCACAACTGCCACCAGGCCCAGCAGGCCTGTCAAGCTTTGGATTTCTCAACATGTCGAAGTTTATGAGGATACATGTTCTGTGAAGTATTACCTCAGTGTCCTCCGTGCTACTATTTCAGAGTTTAAGCTGCCGTTAGAGGCTCTGCCATTTAATGATGGTTAAACTCCAGCAGCTCCAGCCAAACACGTCATCCAAGATAAGGTTACATTTGTCGACCAGATTGGTTAGTTCTCAGGCTTTTCACTTGTAACATTAAAAGTGACATTTTAAGATTTAAAGAAGGCCCATGTACAGTAAGCTAAGCAACCAAACAGAGTTGTGTTTGGTTAAAGCAAAGCTTTTAATATTTTCTGAAAGGATTATGACTTTTTCCCATCATGTATGTAGTCACCAAAGGCATATTTAAGACCCTTGTGTAGGATTCTCATATTAAATTGAGTCAGCTGCAAACAATCAAAAAGTCCTGAAAAAAAAGGGATCCAATGTTTCAAAAAATCCTGAGAATTTCGAGTTGTAAATCTGCTGTAAACTGCACATGTGCCAGAGAGCTTGACAGGCATAGCAGCAGTAAGTCAGGGGGACAGGCTTAGCAAACAAATAATTGGTCCACACTGGACATAGTGGCTACTGTGAATGGACGCCAGCTATCATGCATTGATTGACCTACAACATTGTCTCTAATTTATTAGGGAAATAGGGTTAGAAAAACAACCTTTTGTTGAGCTTTATTTAAGCTGTCTGCAGATGCTGTGGGCATCAGCTTATATTAAACACAGGTGTAATGAGTCGTGGTTCACTCAGTCTGTCGCGTTGAGATCGGGACACTTGCTTAAACTTCAGCTGAGATTTTTAAAATGGTCGCCTCATCCAAATGACAAAACAAAAGCTCACTGTCAGGCAAAATAGTGTTAATCAAATCATCAATCATCTATTATTGGAAACTTTAGTTTTTTTATACGTGTTGAATTCTATGCATATTTATCCGGTGAATAAAAGACTCTCTAGTCAGTTAATCGGATTCAATTAATAGGTAAGTGTGCTAATTGTGCACAATTTCCATTTCCCTACAATTAGCTCCAAAATCAAATATTTCTTTCCAAAAAACTTCAAGGAAACATTATTGAATTAAAAGCAGACATTGTTAAATGAAATGCTGCTGTTGTCGGTCTTATCAGAATACATGTACGGTGAACGCTGTCTCAAACATTCAGTGTGTGTGAGGGAGGATGAGAGAAACCCATCAGACACACAAATCCAGAGATGTCAGTACATTAGCATTAACCCTTTGTTCGCCTTAGCGTTAGCCCTGCAGTGTGTGTAATGGCATCAGCATGCGCGGCTGTGCCTGCTGCGGTGGCACAGCCTGTGAATATAGAGTGGGCTCCCACAGCTCGGAAGATTAGCGCCCAACTGCATTCAAGTCCATGTGCGAGGGCCGATTTCCAGGAAGAATAGCCCTTTATTGGGCCCCAAGTTGAATCCTACTGCTTCCCTTTGGCCCAAAAGAAGGCTGCAGTAACTGACAGTCCTTTACAATCAGCCAACACTGGTGGAGGTTTTGGGGCTCTCATTCTTTATTTCACTCTTTTTCTCCAAAAAGGATTGATTTTGAAATTACTCTTTCTCTGCCCAGTGTGTGTAGGGGTTGGTATATTTGTGTGCATTCGTCCGTATACGTGGGCTTGTGTGTCTGTTTGCACGCATATACCCGCACACACACAGACTCACGCGCACATGTGCATGTGTTTGAATGCCAGTCTTGGCAATTGTCTTAATGGGATAAGGGGAGACTATGGTTCCTGTTGAGGAGATGGGACTGTGGGAATGACATGGGAAAACACGCACACGTTGCATTCATGGCATTAACAGCTATGTTGTCGGTTGATTCAAAGCAAAGGTGATACATGGTGACGTCGTTATCTCCCAGATACACCTCAGGGCTGTAAAAACTCTGCACACTGGCCAAAAAAGATATGACACGCCTTTCGGCGGGACTGAAACCTATTTGGAAAACAATAATCAAAAAAGGTCATGACTCATGCGCTCAGTGTTACATTCATAGTTTTGAACTTTATATTATTTTGTTGATGTTCTTGTTTTATTTCACACATTTGCCATGCAAGCTAAAGGTCATTTAAGGAGAATGAAAGAAGCGACATTATGGATTACTGAGGGAGGGGTTGATGGGGGTGTTGCAATGAAGAGTTCTGACCAGTAGGGGTCATCTGTGGCATAATATTCATAAAGGCCTCCATGCTAACAAGCCAGCCATAGTATCTCAGTTTTTCCCAACCTTTTTGGCTTGGTCTGGCTAATCAAAAAATAAATAAACTGTTTTATTCTTGTCATTCCAGACGAGAACCAAAAACGTATACTTTCAATCTTCAAAGCCTCTCCTGCTCGATAACCTTTCGCCCGGTTGTTTCAGACCAATTGTTTTTGCCATAATTCATGTCATGCTCCACAAAAATAATGTTCAGTCGTGATGCAGTTACCTTGGAGGTTTATTCTGTATTTACAATATTATGAAACAGAGAAAAGCAGCAAATTCTCACAATTGGGAAGCTGAGACCAGCAAATATTGACATTTTTTGCTTGATAAATGAATGATAAAATGTCTGACTAAATGTCAGACTTTAATATTTATATAACAGTCTTATAGCCATGACTGTGATTCTTCCCCAAGCTTAACCATGTGGTTATTATTGTAACCCAGATGATGGAAGTCCCTTAACCTTAACAAAGTATTTATTTTATATCTAAACCATGACCTATCCAAGTCGTTTTTATGCCTAAATCTAAACAAAACTTATCCACAGTGGTATAAGATCAGATTTCAACAGAGACAAACAAACATGTCATTTGTTGTTTAATTCGGAGGCCTAAATGTCCATCACTTCAGCCAGCATCAGAGTTCACTAGTTAATTCACACTGCTGACCAGACTGGGAGGAATTCATTTGTTAAATGGAATTCAAATGTGTTGATTGAAATGAAAACCTCTCAGGCTTAGATGTCAGATGATTTAAACAGCAGCGGTGTAAAGAAAACCTTCAGAGATTTTTGGGGTCACATTCCCCCTCTGACGTAAGGTGCACAACCAGGGGAACACACACATACACAAAATTATATACCACATACTCACACACAAACATGTTGACTTGACTGGCTCTTACTGCCTCTTACACCCAGAGACACAATCACACTCTATTCTCTGGCGGCGGCAGATGGACAGGTGTGTGATTACCGTCCCACCTCTATCCTATCAGGTATATTAGCCCCATTTCTGTGCTCATTGTGTCGATACTGAGATGTCAACCGGCGATAAGTGAAATGACAAATTCAGAGGAAGATATGTGGGCGTCATATTTCCCAGTCTGATCAACGTTTCACCTTTGGGAATGATGAGCTGAAAAAGGGGGAGGCGGATGGATGACAGCGAGAGAGAGAGAGAGAGAGAGAGAGAGAGAGAGAGAGAGAGAGAGAGAGAGAGAGACCACCAGCCGCCATTATTTGTATGATATCTCCAGTTTGTCTTCATTACCCATGGTCCATTGCACTCCAGGATGTACTGATAGCTCATATATTCAAAGGCTGTCTGGCTGGTGAGCATGGAGACAGATACGACTAAGAATAGCTGAATGTATAATTGCACATCAGGTTTAATATTATCAGTCTCCCGTGAGAAATCTTCAGTGTGAAGGGCTTGATTGAAATTATTACCTTGGTGCTCATCAAGCCAGTGACTGTGTGAGTGATCACACTGTTATCAATACTGACACTTTAGTCTACATTTGGCATTTCTGTGAGAAAAATTGACTCTATTGAACCACAAAATCATTTCAGAAAAGCAGTAAAATATGAACTTTTTGTGATTGAGTGTCAATTTACAGGGGACACCTGTACTATTCTTCTCCCTCAACCGACTTCACCAATCCATGTATTTTGACTTTATTATGTTTGCTGCCTTGTTTCCATTCCCTCAATGCTCATCAGCCTCTTTTGCATCATGGCTTTAGCACTTGTGATTCTGTTCACTTCTGATCTTGAACCACTTTTGGGAGAATAATATACATTTATTTAGCTCATTTGATGATGAATATAGTCTGTCTGTTCCAAAATACATATGATTTTTACAAAATGACTTAACGCACTGCTGTGGTTAAAGTATGGTTTGGTTTAGGCACAAAAATGACTTGGTTATGGTAAGAAAAAGATTGTGGTTAAGGTCACAATAAAAATAAGACTAAGGGTCTCCAACCATGGCAATCCACTGAATAGTTGTAGATATTTCAGTCGGGACCAAAGTCCTGCATTTATTAATGATGTGTTGAGTGTCAAGTAATCAGTAATGTTAGGTAAGACATTTATATTGTTTCTAATACACTATTATAAAACTAGATTCTCGTTCTATGAAAAGAGGTTAGCCTATGCCACAAACCTTATTGTCATTTATTAAATTAAACCCAATAATTTACACTTTCTACAGTTACCTGTAGTAAAAAGAAACAGTTTAATGTTGTGTAGGGGAGAAATTCAGGTTGTGAAGTAGTGTTTGTCCGTGTAGCTGCTTCATTAAAGTGCATGCTGTTCCACTCGCACCAGTCTCTAATAGTATTAATATTCAGCATACCAATATCAGCCTTCCCAGCTCTATTGGCATGTGCCCGGGGTTGTTGCTGGCAGGTCTCACTCACTACTGGGTGGCCTGGTTGGTAGCTACTCAATGCTCCTGCCAAGCACAGAGAGCTATTGGACTCTCCGAGGAAAGCAGTAAGGTAGGGTCAAAGTGTGTGTGTACGTGTCTGTGTGATTGTCTGTGTATATGCGTGCCCACGCGTATGTTTGTGACTCAAGCTTAATTATCACACCCTCATGCTATTAACTGATACTGTCACACTATTGTTGTGAATGTAAATACTACCCTTTGTTGGACAGCAGACTAATTGTCACATGGGGATAAAAGAAACGCTGAATTCAAAGGGACTGAATAGACGCAGTGGATTGGCTGCAACTAGTTTGTTGAACCTGAGATTGGGATGTGTTGCGCTTGGCTCTTTGTCTTGCATTTCCCCTAGCTTCTTTTCTCTTCACTTTCCCTTGCCGTTTCTTTTTGTTGTTGGTGAAAATTGTGCATCAATGCAGTCTAAAGCTTTCTCAGTGAAGTGACCCGTGTTTAAATGTTCTCGGGGCGTCTTGTTGAATTGCTCAAACAAATTGCTGTTGATATGAAGATGTGGGGTGGTGTCTCTATTGAGGTGCAGGTTTACACACTTGGCAAAGCATTAACATCGCAAGGCATTCAATGGCAGATCTGGCCGAAGTTATGACTTTATCTTTTGTCAGTCAATTTGGGTTCTTCCTTTGAGGGGGCTTCAGATCCAAACATTCAAACATGTCAAAAGCTGATTTTCAGATGAATGACGATTCCATTTAAAAATCCTCTCATGGAATGAAGCTTAGTATAAGTTCAATCAGTAAGAAATTATCTTCATGGTAACTCTCTTTTTACTTAGGTTTTCCTTTTCGCTTCCAACTCAAACAGCTGACTGAGCTGCCAAGTCCAAGTCCTCTATCAACCATCTTGTTGCTATAAATGTACTAATTTCTTAATGCCTCTTTAAACCACTGAAACTTTAGTTGTATAGTTGTTGTTTTTTTTTTTTTTTTTGAGTAAAATCATGTATATACAAATAATCTGTGAATAAAACAGGTGTTTTATTTGCAGTCCTACTGTACTGCTACTATTGCTGTGCTGTTTTAGATACAGCTGGTTAACTGCCAACAAATAACAGATAATGGATGACATTGTTTTTGGATTTAAAGATAATCTTCCTCAGAAGTCACGACATGTCACCCACTCATATTTTACTACCACTGAACAACAACTACACAGAATGAAAGGACCTTTTCAACTTCTTTTTAACCAATTCATACTCATTAAAAAAACCTTTGTCCTTTATCATATTAGGAATGTCAAAATCCTTTAATATTGTAAATCTGCTGATACTGATACTTTTATTTATCTAAATGTTGATTAAATACGTGTAAAACACAGTGACACGTTGAAATAACAGCTAGCCTTCTGAATCTGACATACCTTACTTTCCTGAGCTACTTTAAACATATGATATAAATTAAAGTTTAACTGGAGAATTCGTCTAGTGAAATTGACGTGACATGATCAGCTATAGAGAAGACGTATCACTCTGTTGGAACTACAGAAACACTTGTGATTGTACAGTGTTGTAACAAAATGGAACTTTTTCCCTCAAAAACAAGCTTTGTGCAGAAATTGGCTGCAGACCGCACTTCAACCAAACAAAAGAAAGTTTCATTTTGTCATCAAGTTACTCATGGAATTAATGCTAATAAGTGTCAGCTGATATGGAATTTACTTTCATGACACTTCAACTGTTTACACCCGTTACATGTCCACTGACAATTCAACTGGTTACAGTGGAGACTCTTGAACTGAAATTACTACTACTTATACCACTTACATGTCTACTGTCATTTCAACTGTTTTCATATCTTACTCTACAAATGATAACTCAAATGCCTTCAGAGGTTACACATCAACTGACATTTCAGTTGCTTTATCCTTCTCTTCCACCGCTTTTACCTTAATGAAATGACAGTTCAACTGCTTTCACCACTTACACATCAACTGACATTTCAGTTTTATTTATCTCTTTGGCTTCAAATGACATTTGTTCTCCTTTCAATGTTTATACTTCGACTGACAAGGAAAAACCTTTTAGTTTCAAGTCTTCCGTTTTGAACAACTAAAAGAAAAAACTTGCTCCAGCTCTTCTAACTCCCACAACTTCCACTTTTATACACACATACATAATTTACTTCAACTACTTTCAGTGCTCACGCTTTAGCCGATACTTTAACTGACACCATCTTTCAGTTTATGCACTTGAACTGGCACAAATTTCTTTCAGGGCTTCCACTTCAACTTTCAGCTCCATCTATCACCAACATTTAAACTAACTTCAACTTTTAGCATTTTCATTTGAACATCTGTTTTAGCTTTTGTTGTATTTGTTATCAACTGCAACATCAGCTGTTTCACTATTTCAACTATTGGAAATAGTTTCTCAAATTTTCAGCAGTGAGGACACGTATAATTTCCTCAGAAAATGTAGTCTTTTCTAGTCATCATCTAACATGTCTCAAGTTCCTGTTAATAACTGCACTCTGTAGAATATAGCATGTAGTGTAGCTGATTTCTTCAATTATGTTAGACGTACTACTGTCACAGCAGGACATTTTACATTAATGATCCATACATGTTACAAGACCTGGTTCTATGTGAGATCATGTCTGTTTGTACGTGTACGGGCATAATAATGGGTGTCCAAGTAAATTTTCAACTATGCTCCGTAAGCCCCAAGATATAGATTTGTGCATTTTCTTGTTTAAGTCCAATACAGAAAATATGCAGTAGAATTAAGTGTGATCCGATATTGTCTACATTTGTAGTCCCTGCTAATGTGGAATAATAAGGACTGAAAAACTGCTCAGAGGCCAACAATTAAAAACAGTACATAGTGCTGCTAAGGTTGTTGTTGCAGTTTGTTGCAAAATGAATGAGAAACACAACTTCTCTGTGAAAACAGCAAATACATGAATGAAAAATACATTAACCTATTTGATGCACGTTTCATTCCTGAGTGAAAAGATATTTGCTATGGAGAGATTCAGAGACAATTTGAGCAGCGTTCACAAAACAATGAAAAAAAAAAAACACCAGTTATATAACATCATGTTAGAAGAGGGTGAGAGATGCAGACAGACAGCTTTATCCACTCTCCTCCTCTCACTTTGCTTCATTTTTAATTCTACTTCTCTCCTTTCTGTCTTTCTGCTTCTTTTTTTTTTTTTTAACCACTTGTCCTTTTGTATTCCTTCCACCTCTGCCTCTAACATACTACAGTTCTTTCACTACACCTTTATTTTTTCGCTCACTCACAGCACCTTGTAAAAGACTCATGATAGGTATCCTAGCAACAAGTCTTTTTTTTTCCAGTGTCCTAACTGGACAGCAAAGTGAAACTCTGTTCCTCCTGACTCCAACAACCAATGGAGCAACAAGTTTGCGGTCCCTTGGGAGCGAGGCGGCCAATGACTTTGAGGCGTCTTGCTTGTTCTGGAGTCAGTAGGCCAGAAGGATAATGGTTGAAGAGAATGACCTGCAGCCATCTTGTCAACAGACCATCTAGTGCTGGAGTGAAATGTTTTCTATTTCTATTTCTGGTCTTCATGAGGCAGTCTCTCTCACATTGTAGTCCGCAATTTACTCTAGACCCTCCTAAAGTTTGAGCATGTGGGCTGTCACTGCAATAGACAAGGTCGAAAGTTATTTTTGTGTGCAGCTACAAGCCGCACTTTTTAGATGAATACATTTGATACTTCTTACTAAGCATACACAGAGCGAAGGAGCACGAGCCTCTGAAGCAGCTTTACACCTGCAAGAAGTTATCTATAAAAGTTTTATCCCCATCAGGCATTCACCCTCTGATAATGTTGTACAGGGCAACATAAATAAAGGACTTGACTCTGCCTGAAAAGCACAGTGAGTGTTTGCCAGCCTCTTTGGGTGGCCATACTTTTTATGCAGGGCACTTCCTTTAAGCTTCTAATGACGAGTGACCCTTGCGTGAAGGGATTCTTAGAGACTAGGTCAGGCTTTTAGAGTCAGGGGAGTTCCTAGTGCACTGAGTCTATCATGCCTGGAAACCAGGCAATCAACTTGTGTATGAACAAACCCTACAAACCCTATAAACTCCTTTTTTTAAGTCCATAAGGAATAATTGTTGTTCAAGCAGCATGGGTTATTAAGACTTTATGATGGGCGGATCATTCATCATTAGCTAGTGAAAACAACAATCCCGTGTTTTTAAATGAGGAAAACCATTCATGTTGTATGCTCGGGTGCAGAGTGACTTCTAGAGGGGACAAAGAGGTGTGAGTTGGTATGCTGCAAGCAAAGCCCCAGGAGCTTTGACGAAGGGAACCAGACTGTTGACACCAATTCATAAATCAAACGGGGTCATTGCCTCTTTGAAGGTCGAGACATGACTTCCCACAAGTCTTCAACCAACAAGCACCTCAGGTGAAAAAACGTAAAGTGTTTAATTGTGTGTAGAGGATTTTTAATCTAATTTCTGTGTTGTCATATACATGTACACGACTGATAGTTGACTCCAATTTTGATAATGTTATTAATTCATTTAAGAAGGAATAAGGATCCTTTAACTGTAGCCATTAGAGAATTTTGACCAAAATAGGTATCTAGTGGGACCTTTTAAAGTAGAAAACTGAACGAGTGGACAAACCAATTTCTTAATTACGTCGAAATTATCATAGTTTTGGCATTCAAGCACTGCTGTATTTTTATATATATCAGCTGACGACGTACGCTGATACTGACATATATGGGATAAGTTAATATTGGACAATTAGCCGGGCTCTAATGCAGACTTTCATTCTTTTGTCATATTGGGATCAAGTATAATTGGGAAATTTTCGCTCTGAAACCCATTATTAATTTTTTAGAATTAAGATTTAAATGTAAACCCATGTCAAGATAGCACATAAATGCTATCTTGACATTAATTCTGAAAATTTAAAAGCTGAGTTGAAGTTAAACCTGTAAAGGACACTTCAAATGTTTTCAACATAGGTCTTATACTCATTACTGTAATAATTCTGACAATGGGTCATGCTGACTTTGCCACCTGGCCATCTCCATAGTATACATTCTGAATTAGTGATTGTAACTACGAGCATGGTGCATGGTACTTGGAGACTTGCAACTTGCCAGCTAACCAAACTAGCTGCCTGTTCATTTGCACACACTGGTTTGTTTACATATGAGGCTGCAGGTCTTTGTTTTTCACTGTGTGTTTTTATGAGCCATGGGCAAAAATGGACACAATAATGAGAATAAGACCCAGTTGGAAAACACCAAAAATGAAGTTTTGCAAAATTGTATCATTAGTGTTGTACCTCTTACTGGTTACATGCTGGATTTACAACTTTCAATAAATAATGTAGGCATGATATCATAGTCAGGTGTGTCATTGGAGTTTCAATGAATGATACTGGATATTTACTCCTGAAATGTTATTCAGTCCTTAATTCTGAAGCTGAATCAGAATTCACCGCTGAGACACACACTAGGTAAATGGCTTTCTGCACCTAACATATTACCAGTGTGTGCCAGATTTAAATCAAAATTTGAAAAGATCTGAATCAGAATAGTGATATTAAATAAAAAATAAAAATGGCTCAAATGAATAGGCTTTATATGGGCTAAACAGGTTATATAAATACACCAGCAGGTGTACATTTAGTTTGATTCATATTATTGTCATGTTCTGTCATCTACTGTAATGCTTGAAGTTGGGGTGTGTATGCCACCCCCATGAATGTTCGAGGTATTGAAACCTGTAATAATAGTGTCATTTTAAACACAATCCAGAGCTCATGCTTAAACTCCCATCAGCCTAACTTTCTCCCCCCGTGCTGTGGCCGTCTCCTCGTGTCACCCTGCTCTCTCTGGTCCCCACATGGCTCTGATCCAAGGAGAGGCGCTTGAGAGCAGACCGCTCGCAGAGTGGGAGCGCAGTCGCAGGTTATCCACCGCCCGGTGCAAGATCTCCCGTCCCTCTGCAGCGTCTGGGAGCTTCCTCTGTAAAGACGGGACACTTAACAAAACCGCTCCACTCAACGCAGGATCCAGATTGTTTTTCTTTTGCCCCCTCTCTCCTTTTTTTTTTTTCCGCCTCCCCCCTCCCCCCCCCCCTCCCCAGGATCAGACTCCACCATCCTGCGCTCTGTGGAGGCAATTGTTGGTGCGCATCATCGCGGGAGCCAAAAGGTTTGCCACTGTTCCATAGGAGACTGGTGAGTAACACTGGGTGTAACAAGTCTTTGATTTCTGTTTGCATGGTCATTTCGGATTATTTATTATTTTTTGATTGATTGTCATGCGATTCCAACTTCTGATTGTGCTGCTAACGTGCGTGCAGTGAGCAGATAATGATCACTGAGTTGGTTGTGGCTGTATTTTAACAAGTTATTGTGTTATTTAAAAAAAAAAAAGAAAAAGCTGTATTACAGTGATGATACAGTGATGTCAATATGTTTTCACAGAAGTTAGTGGTTTAGTGGGAGTTTGCAGCTTGTTTTTCTTTATCTGCCCACTCACAAGCCTCCTCATTCTGGTTGGACAACACTAATGTGAAATGTCTTTTCTGCTCTACTTTATTCTATTTGTGATGTTGTCAACATTCAGTTGAATAGCTGATGAGGTATCACACTTAATTCTTCACTACTCCTTTTTTATTTATATGTATGGAGGACTAAAAGGCCACGCAGTTACATAATAATTGATAATTAATTGGACTGCTTTTAGTTGATTTGAACTTCCACATACATGAGTCTGCACTATTCAATGGGCGTGGTTTTGCATTAATGAGACAGTCCCATTCAGATTCAGATGTCCCGGGAAAGATAAACATTTCAGAAAAAGTCACCGAATTCATTCAAAGTTGTGGTTATGAGTCACCTTTTTAAAATCTTCTGTCCAAATCTTCTGTTTTTTTTTTCTTTTTCTCTCTCTCAGCGGGCTGCTGGAGCGTCATGACAGCTGAGAAGAGCGGGCCCGTTATAAACGGAAAACCAGAGGATGGCAGAGACCCGGAAGGGTCCAGCTCCAGCCTAGACAACACGGAGTACAATGAGAGAGGCCATTGGAACAACAAGATCGAGTTCGTCCTGTCTGTGGCTGGAGAGATTATCGGGCTGGGCAACGTCTGGAGGTTTCCTTACCTCTGCTACAAGAATGGAGGAGGTAAGGAAGGTTCCCTTTTCTGTGCTTGGAGTATGGACATAAACCAAAGACTCAAGGTACTAGGAGAGGTTTTTGTGCTAGAATGTAGATGGACCAAAGGCAGAAGGAGAGTAAGACAGGAGGATGGATGGATAAGGCAAGATTAGAAAAGAAACAAAAATAAGCAAATATTATCTCTGATTAGATAAGTAGGATAGGATATGATTTAAATGTAAAAGACTCATTCCCTGAGTGAAATAGGTAAGACAAGTTCTCTTATCTTTTACAGCACTAAAGCAGGAGGTAAATGTTGTAGTTCTGAAGTATATAAACATGATGATCCTTAATTTTTCCATCCATTATGCACACTCATAAGAGGTGGGTTCCCTCATTAGACACCATTAGACAGCACAGTATGGATCCTCCTAATAATCTGAAAAGGTCATTTTAGCTATGAGTGTGGCATCATAGTGGGTACTTTCACCTGAATTTTCTGAATTCTTCCCATTCGTTTAAAGTAGGAATTAAGTAAGTTTTGTTTTTAGGGTTAAGGACCATTTTGAACTATTATGCTGTCAGAGTTTTTATTCTCATTTTGATCAAGTGTATGTATATTCTTTTGTGTGCATGAAGGTGCGTTCTTCGTCCCATATGTCATCTTCTTCGTGTGCTGCGGTATCCCTGTGTTTTTCCTGGAGACTGCCCTTGGTCAGTTCACCAGCGAGGGAGGCATCACCTGCTGGAGGAAAGTCTGCCCATTATTTGAGGGTGAGCAAACACTCACTCTGTACTCGGGATTTTAATTATTAAATCCAAAATGGGAAACTATAGACACAAAGTGGTCAGGCTTATGAAACTCTTGCACATGCACAATGAATACAATTATATAAATATATTTTCCCATTATCATCTTGAGTCACTCATTTGATTTAGCAAATTGTATCTGTTGTAACACCTGTACAAGCTTTACTGACTTAAACAGGTGTCTTACTGACATTGGTCACTGCTGCTCTGAATAACTGCAGATTGCAATAATATGAAATCCAGCCACTGACCTGCAGTTTTTTTCATTGTTGTTTATCTGTAACTCTTTGCCTCTTCAGGTATTGGCTATGCTACGCAAGTGATTGAAGCTCATCTAAACGTGTACTATGTAGTGATCCTTGCCTGGGCCATCTTCTACCTCTTCAACTGCTTCACCACTGAGCTGCCGTGGGCTTCCTGTGGGCACTACTGGAATACAGGTAGGAGGAGAAAACAAGGGCGGAAAATCTTGCAAGCAGAAATAATCATTTGCATCTTTTTTGTTTCTGGAGAAAAGGAAGTAGGAAATAATATCTCCTAGGATTTGATGTGCAATGCCGTATCTACACCTATAACTGCAGTGCGCTTTTTAAGAATAATAACGCGTCATTGTGTATCCACAGAAAACTGTGTTGACTTCTATGGAGAAAATGCCACCAACATTACAAACCCAAACGCAACTTCTCCAGTCATTGAGTTCTGGGAGTGAGTACATTTTTTTTATTTCTGCTTTTATTTAAACATCATCTTTATGTTCTGTCATGTTCATTAGTCATTATATAAGACTTCACGCATGTTCGTTCATCAGAGAGCATACTATGGTGATGGCTTTCATCTCTGTGGGTATAAAGTATTAATGGTATCACAGTCGGTCCCATAACACCACGACGAGACGCTTTGTCAGTTCAGGCCGTCTACAACGTCTCAACGCCCTCCTTTTAATGTCATTGTCTACTGTAATGTTGAAAATCTGAGCTTCTGACAGCTCCAGACTGTTTCACTGACCCCCCTAACCTTTTCCCCCAATAATTAGTCAGCCCTTTTCATATTTGTGTGTCAACAGGCCCTCGTAGGCCAGCTGTCTCCCAGCTAGAGCCATGTGTGTGGCAGAGGATCAGGCCTTGTCAGTGTGTAATGCTGACCACACTTCCTGTCCCGCTGCCAGTGGCTATATTTACACTGCTGGGTCAATCTCATTTTTTAAAACTACATATTGCAGTCAAATAGTTAAATTAAAATTATGCTCTATATTTTTGTGTCTGGATCAAAATTACGTGACATGATTTGTGTAACAGTGATGAAAACATCAGATAAACCTAATAAACGATAAACGACATAAACCTAAGACATGCCCAAAGGAAATAGCCAACCACCATGCTGTTGGCAAAATAGCAACTGACCAGGCTTTGTTTAATCTATGCCAAGACACACTGTCATGTTTTGTACTGTATATACAGCATAAACAAATATCAGAGCAGTGAGTTAAACAACCTGCATTTTGTCATCCATACCGATCTTTAAACTGGTGCTACAAATGTTACATGGTTTCATCATTACATCTATACACTTTAAAATACAAAGGTTATATCACTAAAAGAGAGTTTGATGAAAAGAGCAACTTACAAACAATATTCTTTATATTTGTGATCAATTTTGTACATATATACAATAATATTACCAGTGCATCACTAAAAGAGTGATATGTCAGGACAGGAAGTCTTTTTAATGAAGCAGAAACAAAGAGACTGAACACATGATATTAATGTAGACATAATGCCGCATGCAGACATTTTAGGAAGAGAAGGAGTGCTCATCCTTTAGGAGTTTCTATACCTAGAGGATGCAATCATGTCTTATTTTTTTAACATTTAAAAAAAATCAGAAATGAGTAAAGGACAATTACTTTAGTAAACAAATGCCAATACTCTTTAAGTTTGTTAACCTGTATTTATGTGACCAGGTAGAAGATACCTGGCTTCCATTTGCTTAGCTTTAGTTTGAACCATACTGAACCCTTTAAACTACTAGATATTATCTTTCAGCGTAGAAACCTATACACCCACTCTATCGTACTCACATAAACTCTATGCACACAAGTCACACTGTAGAAATATAGTGTATTTACACACATTAGGGTTCACATCTTGCCCTTTTGGCTGACCAGGAAGGGACAGAGAGGCTGTATTGGACCTAGCCTGTGGCCGGCCACCAAGAACATGTCACAATGATCAATGGCTGGTCAGGAGCTCCGGGGGTGAACTCGGTGGCAAAGATTTGGCAGCACCATGTAGTTCTATGGCTCCGAAACTCGCTTCTCATCCTTCATCAATGCTGTTGCCTGGCTATGATTCAACCAACAGGAAGCACACTGTTGAGTCACCGCGCCGATCACTCTCTACTGCTGAGCAGGGTTCTGAAACTAGCCATTTCAAAATCAAAATCAAGATATGCTTTAGGGGTAGTGCCACCAGCAAGTTGATCGCAGTGCTGACAGCTGCTCGACACCAAACAAGGAGGTGAGGTGGAGTAAAAAAAAAAAAATGCATAAAGGAGTTTTCTTGACCATGGTGCTTGTGCTTACACATTGTCCACCCAAGGGGTGAATTGTTTTAATTCCAGGAGAACCACAGTGGTCAATGGGTGTTCTGCTGAGCTAATCCCAGATTTGGCTCAAAGTGTTGTGGTTGACTTGTCAGATAGTGGTCCGCCCCTGGACTTTATTTTGGCACAAACATTTTGACCACCGGGGACATAGAGAGCTTTCAGGGGCCGAGGGTTCTGCATGACCAATTTTAAGTGGATCATGGCCATAACAGTGGAGCAAATCAGACTTCTTCCTGCCTGTTAATGTTGGCCACCACAGTGCAGTGGTCCCTCCAGCACATCCTTGATGCTCAATAGCGGCAGTGTTGGAGGATATAAAGCAACATGTCATCTCCAGTAAGATTATATGACGTCTTTCTGTCGTAGCCACAATGCTGCCAACTGCCTTTACTATGGAGGTTTTTTCGAATCACATCGGGGATGCATCATGGAACATGTCCTCCTGATTGATGTCTTCCTTAAGCCAAACTGGCCCGGCACATTGACTAAATCGGGAAAAATAATTGAGGCATAAGGAATAACAACTTTAACAACTTTGGGAAGTCCACTCATGATGCATGCAGAGGAGACTCAGCAGAAGAGAGGAAGTCACATAGTTGGAAGAAAACTTCTCTCCTCACTTTCAGTTATCAGATGGAAGAGGAAAGTGACTTGTAAATCTTAGGTTGAGATTGTTTCCATGTCATCATCACATTGTACAAGACTGGATTGTTCCACACAGAAGTAAATCCACATTGTAGTTGTATCCTCAACTACCAGTGTCCAGGCTAGCTGCAGGATAAGGTCACCCTAACCACCGGTTAGTCCACTCAATGTCGTGTTACCCTATGAGTCGCTGAAAGAAAGCAGATGTATGGTTTTGTCAGGATGGCCATATTTATAACTGGTACTGTGATAGGATAGACATCCTCAGTATATCTCATTCTAGTATATCCTTCAGTGTGCTGCTCTGCAGAGGAGAACCAATAAAAAGAGTACAAAACACAGTTTTTTAGCTGAAATTGAGGTTCTGTTCTGACGCTCTAATAAATTCCATTCGAATGCACATTACATTTTTGGTTATCAAAATGGACCGTTAGTATTGCATGCCAACTACTGTAGACAGTGTTTTGAAGTTGAGGAGTGGAAGTGCTATGTGGGGTTGAATAATAGATGAACTGATATTGCTAGGGAATATGGTTAAAAATGTCATTACTATTTATATTGAGCAACCTCAAGCAAATATTTGTTTATCATCCTCCTCCTCTGTGTTGTAACTTATTTAGCACAGCCTGCACTTAATCACTCAGTTAGAGCAACAACTAAAGGCCTGAAGACTGCTGTCAGACAGTCTGCAGCGGTTATGCTTTCTATTTTCAATATTGCTTCACCTTTTTCAAAAAGTGTTTACGATGGCTTTTGACGACGAGTTTGAACTAAATCAAACTGCAAATCAATAATTATCTGTGTTCTCTGTGCCAAATCAGACGCAGAGTACTGAAGATATCAGATGGTATTGAGCACATGGGGGGAATGCGCTGGGAGCTGGCCATGTGTCTGGCCCTGGCCTGGTTCATCTGCTACTTCTGCATCTGGAAGGGACCCAAGTCAACTGGCAAGGTGAGACTTTGGTGAGAATTTGTATTTGAATGTGTGTATGCAAGGGTACGTATGCACGCTACTTTACTGTTTTTATTTTACTGGAGCAGTTTTAATTTTACACACCAAAACAGCCACGAGATAAAGCAGTGTCCCTTCTTGTCTTCAAAATAACTTCCTCACAGGAAGCCACATGCATTCCCCCCTGCAAATGGAGGACAAAAGGGGTGTCTGCACCACCCTCTTCTACCTTTCCTCCCATCACCCGTTCCATTTTAATGTCCTCCTCGAGGCTCTTCAAGCAGCCTCGAGGAGGACAGTGAGGACTCTGCACCTTGCTTTGGGTGCTCAACAGCCATTAAAAAACTCCTCTCAGATTCAATGAACCAGAATGAGTAGAGAGATAGAGACGAAGTGCAAAAATAGAGGGAAGAAAGAGAGTAAAGAGAAAGGAGGAGAGGTGTGTGGGGAAAAATTAATGGGTTCACATTCTACATGATGGCGAAAAAAAAAAAACAACTAGGCGGCATTGCCTATATCTCCCTGAAGTGTCTTTTGTCTGGCTGTGAAGTAAGAGGGGAGAAGGCTTCTTCATGGCCGGGCTTTAGCAGCCGGTCCAAGATTGATTCCTGTATTCACTGGAGGAAAGGAGAGCGTTCATGAGGAGCATGCAGAGTATATCCTCAGCCTCTGCCTCTCTGTCTCTCTCTCTCTCCTGCTATGAGAAATTAACCACAGCTCGCTTGCTGCAAGAGAGAGGTGCTTTCTTCTCCACAGACCCTACAGCCCATTCAGTTCCGACTCTGCTAAGCTGTTTGCTTTTGTTGGCTGTGTTTGCCAGCCATTCTCACATTTAAGCCCTCCTGTTAGATTTACGGTGAGGCAGGGGCAAGTTTGACCAGTAAATTTGTGGTGGCTTAAATGTTTACCCGTGGTGAGCTGGAAGGAGCATGTGGAGCATCAAAAGTTCATGGAGAGATTGAATATTGTCCTTTTCATCTCCAGAGAGATGGAGAGAAAGAGGGTTTAGGATGTGTGATCGTTTCATTTGACAAATTAAAGGAGGGATCTGCTGGGCAGGAGACAACTTTTCCCACACTTTCCCTGTAGGCCACGTTAGGATTAACAGAGCTTAGAGTGGACAGTCTCATTAAGTCTCATGGATCCTCACTGTTCAAACACTAAGTTGGTTAGGATTACATTCATTTCAAACTTTTGATTTAGGGTTTGAAGGTGAAAGATGTTCAGAATGTTCAGTAAAGCAGATCTTTAATTTCTGATTGGTTAAGGGTAAAATCAAGCTGTAACTGGTATTTTAAAGCAGTGCCACTTGTCCCCACACTGTAACAGTAAATTTAAATTCTCTGAACTTTTTTCCATTCATGAAACTGCTGCTTGCAGTTGTACAGTAATGTGACAGGGGTGTACGGGTAATTGGAGCATGCATTCGTTTCTGTGTGTTTAGGCCGGTATGTGTGAATGGTCTACTCTATCTGTGTCTGTAGTATGTGCACACCCCCTTAAATGTTGTGAATTAAGTTGGTTGTGTGTGTGTGTATGTGTGTGTGTGTACTCATGCACTCCTGCTAGTGCTTCAAAGAGAAGCACATTTTCCCACACTGCCAGCATCACTCCTCTGGGCTTCTCCTGTTTAAGCGACGGGGCCAGAGGAGACCTCTTTTCTATTCAGTCTCCTGGCCTGGCTCTGTTCTATCCTGTTCTGTCCTCAATTGGACTTTGACTGGATGCCAGCAAGCCAGGGGATGTATGTTGCCCGCCTCTGCCTTCCAAGAGGCCAGGGTCTTTGTTCAAGGGGTTTCTAAGAGTCTTGAGATGTCGAACACAATTCTGCAAAACCTGAATAGTTTAATAAAAAAATACTGTACTGAAGGTATGTGTGATTTTTACTATTGTGGAGTTGACTCTGTGCTGTGCATGATACCCTACCAGACATATATATGTGTGTGTGTATATATATATATACACACACATACACATATACATATATACATAAAATGTATTTCGTCATAACATCATGAATAAGGTCGTATAGATATATAGATATATATATATAAGTATCATTGAAGTCCTTGTCATTATATGTTAACTGTACTGCTGGTGGATCTTGGTACAAATTTATTTTTGAACTACCTCTGCTCAGATTATTACCAATAGAGTGTGAAGACCTTTAATTAATGTCAGGCTCAGGTTCAGGCAATTACATGGTTGATGATGAGGCACTTTAATTGTAATCGACTACAAATTGGTTAAAAAGGGTTATTCTGTAGAACATAAGTATGTAATAACTCCTAATGAAAATGCTGAGATACTTAGTCAAATATCTGGGTTTGTTGATTAGTATTTGACATATCAAATACAATTATACCAATGATTACTTAAAAGAAAAATTCTGACAAACAATTCCCAAGCTTTTGTGTGTCAGACTGTCAGTTGCAGTTTTATAGTCTTCATTTTCCTCACATATCTTCCCACCTTTCTGTCTGTTTCTTCCTGTTGGGGTGTGTTTATTACTGTCATTCGCTCTAACCTTTAGGTCTGAGAAGTGGTTTGTTATTATTGAGCAATAAGGATGGCACAAAATAACTTAAAAATCAATGTATAATAAATAATATAATATAATAAGTTTGACCTCCTCTGGATTCTTTCAGTCCAGTTTATCCAAAGTCTGTCCTGTAGTTATGAAGCATTTTTTAAAAAGGGGTGGATAAATAGGTGGCCATGTTCTTTAGATCTTTACATTAATCAGCAGTGACTATTGTACGCAGGGTTTTGCTTTGCACAGCTTTATTTTGTACGCATCGTATCAGGCTATGTAAGTAACTGTTGCAAGTTCTGACAGTGACAACTCTTTTCTGTAATCTGTACATAAAATATTATTCCCAATCTGTGCGTGTTTCTATCTCCAGGTTGTGTACGTGACAGCTACTTTTCCTTACGTCATGTTGTTGGTCCTGCTTATCAGAGGAGTGACGCTGCCCGGAGCATACGATGGCATCAAGTTCTACCTCTACCCGGACATTTCACGTCTCTCTGACCCTCAGGTAGGCTTGGACCCACTGTATCTCTCCTCTGCGGGTAAACAGGCAAAAATAATATCCCTACTTCAAAAACAGATAAAAGGTAAAAGTGCTGCTGAGGTGTTGCCACCGACAGGCAAGAATAGTACAGAAAAGTGTTACAGCTGCAGTTTTATAGTGGAGCTGCAGTTATTTTTATTTTTGTGTTGGGATCTCACCTCATCTCCATCCCTGAATGACAGTCAGAGGACACACACTGTGTCACTGGTGACTCATAGTCCAGTGTAAAATCTTGTGTTTGTTTTCAGTTTAAAATGTAAAATATCAAACATTCACACACATTGCAGCAATCAAAGAGAAAAAAAGAACAAAACAAAAGTCGTAACAATTAGTGGTAGCAGGTGGCACAGATTTCAAGGTTGCAGAAGCTATTACTGCCCTTACATGTAGATGGTATGCATCTTGTCAAATACAGCTCTACACCGTGGCTGTTACTACTTTTCTTGCTGCTGGTGGCACAGGTTGGACGCTTATCAGCTTAGCTTATCTATGAAAGGCAGAAGGTACCAAAATAAAGCAGCAGAGATTAGACTCATGGGAACAAATTTATACCCCTGTCTCACTCCCACCTATCTGGAGTTGAGTAGCTGCCAAGGGGACAGGTGGTGTTTTTACTGTAATGCAATGGGGGACCAGCCCTTTTTTTTGTGTGTTTCTTGTTGTGTTTTTGTTTTTGTTTTTGTTTTTCCGGCCTACATTGTACGAAAACACTTGTATGTACAGTAGACATGCAGAAAGAAGCTGTTTGCCAAATGGTGAATGGTACCTCTCGTGACAAAAGACTAAAAATAGGCAACTATTTCAAATACAGTAGTTATGAAAGTAGTAGTATAAACATTTGGTTGGATTTATATGTCCCATTCCAGTGGCAGTGATACTGCTGTGGCTTAATATGGAGCCAAGATTGTCATAGTAGAGGTGACACTTCCTGCTGGTGATGAGATGACCATGGGTCAGGTAAATAGTGAGCTTTCAGAATCTGGAGGGGTCGAAAGATCAGGATTTGAGGCTAATAGAGGTGTCGCATTAACATATAACTCTTACAGACAGGCAGACACACACTCACACAGAGCAGACTCCTTGACCTCGTCTGGAAAAGGCAGACAGCTCCGGTCGCTAAGCAACAGTGCACTAGAAAATGTCGGTGGATGGGGTGTCATGACAACGTGGATCGAGATAGATGAAGTTTGAGCGAGGAAGAGATAACAGATCGGAACAGTGAGATGGATTAGACTGTGCTGCAATATCACAGATTCATTTCAGCTGTCATGTAAAATAGATTTACCAGCAGATAAGGCTTGTGTTGGTTGGGTTTACAGGAGTGCAGGATAATGTTGGGCATGTAAAACTAATTAAGGAAGTCAAGTTCACTCACATTGGGAAACTTTCTGAGATGTGTTCAGAATTTGACCATTCATTAAAACCCTTCCCTGAACAGCGATTGTCCAGTTGAGCCACTGTAGCTCAGCACAGAAAACATCTTGCTTGTTAAAGTGGTGTGTTTAGGATTGTAGAAAGAGCAATATTCTGCATTTAAACTGTAAGAAAAGTCATTACAAAGTGTGTTTATCTGCTCTAACGTAACTTGCAGTCGTTAACATACTAACTAGTAGTAATCTATTATTATGTCCAAGGCCACAGGATACAGGCGCTGTCATCTTTCGCTGGTGACGTCATTTGAAGTCTGTGAAGTAGTGATCAGGGTTTGGATCCACGGTATCAAGGTCCCGATCCGACTCCGGCCCCGACTCATTTGTGATATAGCTTTAAATAACTAATTAAAACTAAACTTATCAGAAAAATGAACACTTGAACATTCACCAGTGTGATAAGAGATTACCTAAAATGACAGAAACCATTTTGGGAAAAGTGTATTCGACTTTTACTTAGATTTTTTAGTTTGGCCCATGTCCCATCCGCTAACATGGAGCTGCAGGGTTTATGTCCTATACTGAAGCCAGCCACCAGGGGGCGATCAACATGTTTTGGCTTTACTTTTGGGGAGCTGTGATTTCGTCCATCTTGATAAACAGTCTATGGCCTTAGCAAATGATGAATCCAGGTCGTTCGAGTTGGAGATTAAAGCACAGACCTAGCACACTACTTCAGTGTGATACTTTTCATGCTTGCATAATAATTAGCTCTCTTTCAACTCGCACAACATATTACAGCATTTCAGGAAATTTCAGGCTCTAAATTGATCACTTCCTCCTGTACACACTCACATCCTGTCTGAACACCTGTTTTACACTCGGCCCACGGGGTAAGCCGCCATGGATGGGTTTACAAGGAACGTTATTTCCTCAGAAATAACTAGAAATTCAGTCAGTCTGTAACTGTACAGACACAGAAGCCAGTCTGTTTCACACAACTTTGTGGGCAAAGTGGTTCCTTGTGGTGAGAAAAGGTGTTAAGAACATTATGCCATGACCCCAGTTTGGATGATATACTGCATTACATAAAGACATTAATGTATAAAGCCTAAAACATTAACTCTTGATAAACTGGCTATTACCAGTTATTTTTCACATTTACATATATGCATTTCAATACAAAAAGAAGTAAGCCTATAATATAGTGTTTGATTTAAATTATTTTTTATTTATTTAATAGGCTCTCCAGCTGTTTTCCAGTGAGAGGATTGTTGCATCTCAGATTTAAGTAAAGTTAGAGGAAGAGAAAGATTTATAGACGGTGAATGAGTGAGAAAAATATGGATCGACAAACAAAGAAACAAACAGAGGCACAGAGAGTGTAAAGGAGGGTGATAAAGAAGCGCTGCTGTTTGGCAGAGGAAGACATTACTTCTGACACCAATGTTAAATTAGCTTCCGCAGGGACAATCAGGGCTCTGTTCTGTTCACCAGGCTGTATGTGTATGTGTGTGTGTGTGTGTGTGTGTCACCCGGTCTTTTTACACCCCTGAACTTCATCATGCCTCCCCTATTCTCTTCTTTCCTATACCTTTCTCTCTCTGACTGTCTCCCTCCTTCTCACCCTCTGCCCTTCACTGTGTGTCAGCCCTCCTCTCGACACTTCTCACACTCTCAAACTCCCTCTCCGTCCTTATCTTTCCATGCAGTATAACTGAAAATGTGTTGCTATTTGTGTCTTCTCCCTGGCCTCTTGCACGTCCAAGTTGTTGTCTCACTAGTCAAACCTACCCTCTAACTTTCATTTCCCTCCTTATTTCCAGCATCAGAATATGTTCTTCCCTTAAAATCCAAAACGGTAAGGCCCAGGATGTTGATTGTGTGGTACCCTTCTTTGTCAAAAGGTAATCTCATCATAGAAACATTCATTTGGTGTCTTGTCAACCTGGTGAATGTAAACCCAATGTAACTTTCCTTTTATCTCTGTTTTTGGGCTCTACCAACTCCTGATAGAAATATCTGTCTCTTTAGCTGCTTAATGCTCCTACATGTTAAACCTACTAGTTGCCAACTTTGTCTGTCTGCTGTTTGGTGCTGAACAGGTAACATTGAGTAGGTTTTTAGAGCTGTTTTGCAGTTGAAAACACCACTCTCAGAGCAGTGACAGTGAATCTAAACAGTAAAGTTGTGGGCCAAAATGCCAGGCTATGAAACTCTGCAGTCGTAATTCTCTGTGGGATCATCACTGTTTTCACATACAAGTAGTCGTGTGTCCATTGTTGATGTAAAAATATTGGTTCTAGCTAGCCTGAGAACCAGACAAATCTGCGAGCTTTTTTTTTTTTCGCTCTGGCAGATACATATCAAATATGAGGCGGGTTTAATACGATTGACTGACAGAGAGGAGCGCCGTTGCATCCTTGTAAATAACCAAGATATCAGCCACCGATGCGGAGCGATCCGCTGGCTACAGCGGCAGAATTAAACAAACTGGACGGTAAATTTTCTCTAAAAGAAGAAAAACAGCTACACTTAAACTTTATGCTGATAAGAAATATGTGTTTGCCGTACTTCTGACAGGACGTACATTACCGCAGCTATTTGTTGCCAGCTAACCAGCAATAAGTTGCTGCATCAAACTCTATTTTCAATAAAACTTCCCAATACCAACATGTTGGCTTGACAGCTGTGAGTACTGAGAATAGCCATGTTCTTGTATATTTTTATTACATATGATAACGTCATGATGCACTTCACACATAAATATCTACCACCTATGGTTCTCGCTTATAAAAAGAGTGGGATGTGAGGAGTGGAGTGGAACATCACATTTCACTATCTTACAACCAGCGGCATCCAGCTTTCACACAGTAGAAACGTTTCCTGGAGACACAGTCTCAACATAACCAAACACAAGCCGGCCAAATTAGGCACAACATCAACAAGTGATTCTCTCTGAGCCTGGGCCTTTAAGGTTTCACTGCGCTGTGCGGCCATCAGCCGAGGGTGAACTAAAGGAAACATTAATGAACATTAGGAGAGAAAGGCCTGTTCTTCCACAGGAACAGTCCTGTGTTTGTGAGGTCACAGAAGTTACCGTGGTTACTCCCGGGAGGGAGCGAAGACCGTGCGTTTGTTAATTGTTTCTCGGTGGGGAAATGAGATTAGTGGCTGAATGGTGATGTGAGAGAGTTTTCAAAGAGCCATGCTGCATTAAGTTTGAATTTGGTAGCACCCCATGCTATCCTGTGGGTCCTAAGGTCCTGTGCTGCACTACAAACTAGTTTCATAATGCACATTTTGCTGCTGTCTCAGTGAAGAATCTTACATGTGTAAAGCCCCATGAAGCCCATGAATCAAATACTGTGACTCATTTCCACATTATACCTAAATATATAATTGGATAGGATAAAGAAGGTGATAAAGGTCTATACTTAAAGGTCAGCTATACAACAGCACCTCTGCATAGGAATTTACTCATTGACCAACAATACCTCATACCTAAATGACAAAATCCATCCAATAGTTGTTGACATATTTCAGTCTGGAACAAAGTGGTGGACTGATCAGCTGTCAGACTACCAGACTGTTGATAGAGCTGAGTCTAAAACATACCCTAGTAGCACCGTATCTTGCAATGCAGATGGTTTTGGTTTGTATTTGCTCAAGTTTTGAAATATCTCTTAGATTTGTGCTCCCACCTCAATACAATGGATCTCAGTTCATGAGAACTATTTTCTGTCAAAGACATAGTCCCTGTGAAAATTGTTCATAGTGTGTTTTGTGAATTATCCAGGGGAAAGTTTTTGGTTTTTAAATGTAATTTTTCAATTTCTGAATGCATTGGTCTCAACAAACAAATTCCATTCAATTCCCACTCACTATGCCACTCTACTGCCAATAATGGTATGCATAATAAAGGGAATAAATATTGGATATTTAAGTAAACCCTATATTATACGCTAGCTGTCCCGCATTAATCCAAACAGAAGACAGGAATGGAGTTAGGCGCTGGAAGACATTGTATCTACTTTTAGGATATTAATCCATGATTCATGCTGCTCCACTGTGTGTCTCTCAGAGGGGAAAGGAAACTGTTGAGCTGAGCCATGATTTCATTACAAAGTCACTGAGATGATGAAAATCAGGTAGATGAGGGGTACCAAAAGAATTGTGAGGCTTCATCAGAGAAGATAAAAAGTCACCCCTTGACATATCATGGTAATTTCTTGTAAATGGGAAAGTCTATTCTACACACTGTAATTCTGTGGTTTAATTATTTCAAAAAATCTCAAAGAATTTATATTGGCAGTGACAATAGGCTTAGAAGCATGGATGAAGAGGAAATTAAACTGTAAACTGGATTAAGAGCATGACAAATTATCAGATAACTTTCTGAAGTTTCTGAAAACTTTGATTTGTGTATAATATACGTGTATGCATGTGCATGTATAAACAAATTAAAGGAAAAAACTAAATAAATGACAATTGGCATCCTGGTGGGTTAGTTGTTAAGATGCCTACCATACCCATACTTCCTGCCTGTACCTCAAGCTCTCTAATAAAGGTAAAAATAACCTTAAACAAAATTAGTTGACAAGCCTTTATAATATAATCACCAGATCTGATTTAATGACAATGGGAGATTTTGGGATGACTTGTTAGACAGAGTTCTCAACACCACCATCAAAACACCAAATGAGGGAATATAATTTTAAAGAATGGTGTTCATCCCTCCGGTGCAGCGCAGGGACTGTTTACTTTAATTTGTCACCCATCTGTATGTGTACTGTATGTTTATGCCCAATGTTTATTCAGGTATGGGTGGACGCTGGAACCCAAATCTTCTTCTCCTATGCCATCTGCTTGGGCTGTCTCACTGCTCTGGGGAGTTACAATGCCTACAACAATAACTGCTACAGGTAAGTTAAGAATGTGTATACTAGTATATGGATGAACTGATAATAATGAAAGCCATTAATAAAGTTAAAACTGTGTCTATGGTATCACTGTATACACTGTATACTGTATATTTGTCAACATAAAGAAAAATAACAATACAGGTAAATTGATTGATAAGTATAGATTGTTTGGCACATCCTGTTTCATTTCAGTTTCTGTTCATCACACAACATGTCTGTGCACGAGACTGTACAAGGCAGAAAGTCTGTGTTGCCCCTAGTGTAAGCTCTGGTGACAGCTTTTACAGTAAATGTGATCTCTCTCTGTCTTGCTATTCAGGGACTGCCTCATGCTGTGTTGTCTGAACAGCGGCACCAGCTTTGTAGCAGGTTTCGCAATCTTCTCTGTGCTGGGCTTCATGGCCTACGAACAAAATGTTCCCATCGAGGCTGTAGCAGAGTCTGGTGAGAGAAACACATGTTTTTATCACAATCGACTGAGTATCAACTTCCAGAACTGTATTGTGACCATACATAAAGGCCATAGTTAAAGCAGATAGTGTAGACTAGAGAGAGCCTGTTTGAATCTCTGTGCCCCCATCCATCTATTGTGCTACAATGGATAACCATTATCAATTATATAACTCCACACTCTTCACTGGGCTCTTAGACCACCGGATTATGATTTATTCAAGTCAGTATGAATGATTTAGTGAATGTGACAGAGTGAGGGATTTGAAATGTTTGTCTTGGTGCATGGTGAGGACAGACCTTGATGTTTTAAATAATGTGTTTCTAAGGGTCTGTCACCAAATGTAGTTGTTCAATACTGTAAGTCTTATCAGTTCAGACATTGTGCCACCTTTTTTCTTTGCACTTACAGTATTTTTACACGTCTATTTGCCTTTAGTTCATATACAGCATCTTTTGAGAGGGATATTTTACATAAACCAATGCTTAGTATAAATATCATTAGCTAGTAAACCACTACTTTGCCTAGTGGACGTTTACTAGCTTCAGCATTTTGTTATGATAAAGGATTAATAAATAGAATAATCCTTCTTATACCACAGTATAAAAAGAGTGTAAAAATGAAGAAAAAAGAGGAAATCTTGGGAACGACCACACAGAAGAAGATCAGAGATATAAATTAAATTAAATACAGAATAATATGTAATAGTAACACTAACAACAAGGCAGAGCTCAAAGTCCCAAAAAGATAGTATATTGCCATAGAGTTGAGTACAAATTACACTAAAACACATGGCTGTAAGTCCTATGATCAACTGATTACACAAAACATTAAAAAAAGAGCATTATTGACTATGTTATGATTATTGCTATTATGCCTTTGTCTTGTCTTGAATTTGTTTAAAAAACTCTTCTGCCTCCTCTAATAAGACTCCTGTTTGTGATTTTTTATTTTTTGTGATGAAGGTCCTGGTCTTGCATTCATTGCATACCCCAAGGCTGTTACTATGATGCCTCTGTCTCCACTTTGGGCCTGTCTCTTCTTCATGATGCTCATCTTCCTCGGTCTGGACAGTCAGGTGAGAACCACTGGTGTGAGAATACTGAGATTATAGAGAATGTTTAGATTCACAAAGAAATTAAAAAGTTGGACCTTTGGTAAAAATAAATAAAATAAATCAGGTATAGACTGACTTGATGTTAATTTTGTGATTCCTAAAATGAGTTTTGACTCACGTCGTAGGCAGGTCAATGTTATCAATACTGATGATTGAATTGTTTTTGTATGTATGCTATGAGCTCATAATCACAATCTAAATGCTCAGCCACTACAGAAGACATATGTTTTATTAATGTACCATAGTATTGTCTTGCTATCTAATTTATAACTAAACAAGGCTGTATAATCAGTCCATTAGGAGAAAATTATCTTCCCATTTTATAGGAGTAGCATCTTTTTTATTTGTTTTGCAGTTTGTATGTGTGGAGAGCTTAGTGACAGCTGTGGTAGACATGTACCCAGAGACATTCAGGAGAGGCTACCGCAGAGAGCTGCTGATTCTGGGCATGTCCATAGTCTCCTTCTTCATAGGACTCATCATGTGTACAGAGGTAAGACTCACTTATAGTTACACCATTAGAGTTAAAGGTAACACATGTCGGTGTTTTTAAAGTTTTCAATTGTGAATTTTAAAATGAATTGCCTACTAAAAAATGACTTATTTACTGGGTAAACAGGAAGAAATGATAACATATTCATGAAAAACAAGAGAAAGAAAGCAAAAGAAAGTACAAAGTGAGGAAGTTAATCAAACTACCCTTAATGATAAAATAAGACATTTTTGGGGGGAATATTTCAATAGCAAATTCATTATATTGCTATAGCACTGTACTGCTACAATCTTATAATTTGAGCAAAAAGTCAAAAGATGTAGACAAGAGTCAATAAGAGTAACAGTACAGAGGGAAGATTGTATGTTTTACTTACATGTGCTGTCTAGTACTTTAGTAACTTGACATATAGAGATGTTTTACAGAAAACACAGAGAATATGATAAACTCATAAAAAGCACTATTGTTGGCTAATCTACCAAATAGTACATACAATATACTGCCAACCTTATATCTGGGGGGTGGGGGGACTGGTTTTCTACTACTCCTTAAAGCTTTGACGATATTGCAGTTTTTATCTTAACATATATTTTTTTATTTCTATGTAGACAAGTCATCCTCGCCATCATTATCATCACAATCACCATCAGCATCACCATTATCATCATCATGACCACCATCACCGCCATCAATTTACAAGTCTGACATGAAACCCAGCCAGGTACATTCTAGAGGAATGATCAACAATCCGTATGATAGAAATAATCTGTTCCACTAGACACTTGAGCTGTATTCACATCACCAGCTCTGCTGCACTTTTAATATAATGTATAATTGTGTTTAATGGAAGAGAATCTGGTTCATCACACTTTTAAGAAGGTCTTTCATTTACTAAAAGCTTTTAATGTGTATAGTCTCCATCCACCTACACTGTAAACGTACTCTCTTGTTCTTTAGTAGCCCATGATGGCCATTTAATGCAATATTAAAGGATGGTATTTTCTCAGTTTTTGTCTATTATAGACTGCTGCATTGTCCAGTGACTTGACCTCTGTTTGTCATTACCCATTCCCATCCCTGTCACCAGTACATAAAAATGGCCAAATTTTCCCTCTGCTTTTACTCATCTTTCATCACTACCTGCACTCAAGACACTTTAGTCTTTTCTGCTGTTAAAGAGCCATCATGAATAAAATGTCACAGGAAGCCTAGATGAGGATTAAATCACAGTTAAAAAGGTCCGCTGGGAGTGTAGTTCAATGCCTGGCTGAAGTAGGGGCATAAAGACACTGAGACATTTTGATGATATTCTTAGCTGTTTACGAGTAGTTAAGAGCTGTGATGTAACTGACAGATTCACTTTAGATTTTATTTATGATGAGCCTTTTAGGAGAAGCAAAAAGAACAGATCAGTTGTCTTGAGTGGAGGTAGGGTAGGGTAAGTAGAGCGGATGATAAAATGTGACCAAGACCATGATAATGCAACAATGGAAACTTTTAAAGGATAAGTTTGATCTTTTGGGAAACACACTTATTTGCTTATAGTACAGAATTACATGAGAACATTGATACCACTCTCATATATGATTTCCCCTGTTCCTAGTGTCGGGTCAAAAAGGTCCAGATGCGGGCCAGAAAGGGTCTGATCTTCTTGCCGACTGTTAGTCAAAAATCACCTCTATCTAGCCTATTGGAGTCTCAAAAATACTCAGAAGACTGCAGCCAAGTCAAACAGGATCTGATGTGAAGAGTTTATTGAGTACAGGCATGTAACAGCAATGAACCTGAGTGAGGTCCCAGAACCTGACTGATCATCCAGAAGCCACTTTTTATATACCTTTCGGGGGAAACCACCTCCTACTTTTTTAAAACCTGTCAAAAATATGCCCAGAGACAATGGTGTAAACTCCCAAGAAGTTCAATGTCCTTCAATTTTATTAGTGTATTGTCTGACTCCTTCCTCTGGAGATTTACACCAGTATCTTCGGGACTTTCCAAACCCTACCCTTTCTTTACACCTGTATCCATTTTTTTATACCAGTAAGTTTTGGGTTTTCCAGAGCTCATTTTTCTGACGCTACAGAAGGTCAGATAACGGTCAAACATGTTCTTATGCCCACCTGCAGCCACGTCGCCAGTGCTGCAGTCCTGTGGCCCCTATCAGTTCACTCTACTAACTACCATGTACCATCACCTAAGTACCATGGCCTATTCTGCAGTGGCTTGGCTTACTCTGCTGCCTCCTACTATGTCAGGTCATCTGCAGGCCAACCATGGTTTTTTCTATACAGTTTTAATTAAGCGTGTTTCCCAAAATGTCAAACTACTCCTTTAAAGTCCAGGAATGGGTCAGTGTATAGTTGGGGTTTAAATAACCCTCTAAAGAAATAACATGAAACAACAAAACGCATGACGCAAAATATACCGCAGAGATGTTTTATCGATACCACAGCTGGTGGTAACAACTTAGTACTGGGAACTTCTTGAGGCAATGAACTTTGGTAAGTTTGGGACAAATCCTCATTCATGACAACGTCCCTGACAACCAAGTCGAGCACACCTGATTCATATGTGATCTAACAGAGTCTGATACTCACATAGTAGCTGTGACAGAAAACTGACACCTGTCTAGTCCTATTAGGGAGGGATGTACGTCTTCCAGCTGTTTGACTCGTATGCTGCCAGCGGGATGTGTTTGCTGTTTGTGGCCATATTTGAGTCCATATGTATCGGCTGGGTGTACGGTAAGATAACGGTCCCGACTTGAAATGTAACTACAGATCTTAAAGAGATTGTTGTTTTTTTACTCCTCACCCTTGTTACCTGAGATTACACTAGTCTGTTCTTTGTCAGCTGAACAACTGTCACACATTTCAGCACAGAAAACAGGCCGGTGCACAAACATTGTATCATACTTCTACCCCCGTTTAATCCTTGCAATCATATTTCTTCTCTGCCCTCTGCTGGAGAATAGGCTCAAACACATGCATCATTCAATTTGTGTTATACAAAGCACACACATTTTCTGATATATTAAAAACAATATGATGGTACTATAGCAGGGTGCCATTCAAACATAGGGCCTTTTTTCTGTTTAATATGCTGTCCTACAATTGACGTTTTAAGCCCTAACTAAAGAGATTTCATTTTCACTTACACTATTGTCTACCTATTTTAAGCAGATCATTTGATAACAAACCCAATCATATTAAGTATAGAACATTTTAGATGCAGCAATGCAGACTTATTTTGTTTCCTTTCAAAGAAAGTTTCAGCTACATTTTATCCACAACTAGTCAGCAGCTCTGTTCAGATGGCCATATACTGTCAAAATGCATCAATCAGGTAATTATTTTGATCATACATGCAAAAACTCTGAGTGACACTTGTTTTTTCTTCAGGTAGCGACAGATTCTACCTAAATATTGAGGACATGATTGGCTACAAACCTGTCTTCTTCATCAAATGGTGCTGGATGATCCTGACCCCGGGCATCTGTGCTGTGAGTTTCACTACAGCCACAAAATCAAGAGCAGCAGTAGCATCAACAACAGCAAACAACATGTCATGTAGATGAGCACCAAAGTGATGAAGGACAGACACATTTCCAGCAAAAACATTGGAAAACTGTATGTCGCATATGCAGCTTTGACTGATACTGGGGTTTGTTCATGTAGCAATTGGTTTTGATTGTTTTGTTATGATAAATGAAGGCTCTAGTGTGTGTGGTCTTACATTTGCTAGAGCAATATTTACTATGACACATTACCCTTATTCATCAAAGGAGCGGAGGCACTTCTTTCTCACAATGTAAATTTACAAACAGAATGTCATTTTCATATTCTGCAGGGGATTTTCCTGTTCTTCCTGATTAAATACAAACCGCTGAAGTACAACAACGTGTACACCTACCCTGACTGGGGCTATGGTATCGGCTGGTTCATGGCCATGTCCTCGATGGTGTGCATCCCTCTGGGGATGATCTGGATGATCTGGAAGACTCCTGGCACCTTCTCTGAGGTAAAAACACACATAGACAAATGTTACACTTCACTTAATGAGGGGAGAATGTCACACAGTATTTTACTCATTGTTGGCATGCCTTGCAGTTCCTCTATCACAAGTTTGTTGTCATATAATGTCATATTGCATTTAGCTTTATCTATATTTTCATCATCAAATAAATTGCATACGTTATGTAATGTTTGTGGTGATCAGTAACCTCCAACTAAACCCTGCAACTTTCTTGAGAACAGATATTTGTTTCCCCCATCAAAACCAGCCTTTTTATTTCCATCAGCCTTGTCACTCGTTCTTTCTCTCATATTGCCCATTGCAACCTTTAGTTAGGATGAGCAGCAACTTCCCCAATGTAACATAGAACCTCCCTTTGTGTTATCAACTAATCTAGCACATAATTTCCCCAAATCTAACCCTGTGGTAAACATTGTCAAAATGCAGTGTGGATGATGCCGGTTTGCAGCCTAAACAGGAAATCATTTGCATATCAGGATCTGGACCTACTGCATTAGAGAATGTGAATTAAGTACCATTTAGGCATACAAGCACCCATGACTGATATCATCAAAGGGGGTGCCTCTCAAGCAAAATATTAGGAAGATAATAGTACCACTGATCAGATCTTTTCTTGCTCAAAACAACAATAGACAGTGTGACCAGATGATAAGACTTTCATTAACAGTACTAAAGGCCATAAAAGCAGAACAACATTAGTGACTTATAGAAGGGAGAACTGTTTTTTCCCTTTGGGAAAGTTAATCCCTGTATCACAAGCACCCCTTGTAATCAAGGAAATGTGTAATGTCATGCGGTGATGTCTCGAAAGAAATCCACATGGCATTCAAATGGTAGACTGTAGCCTTGTAATGCTCATGGCCTATTGCATGAAGGTTTATCTATATTGTCATTGTCAAATAAATTGCAGTACCTTTACATACCGGTAATTACTAAGCCATGTTTTAGATGATCAGTAGCTTCCAATTTAACATTTATCAACCATTTTTTTCCATCAGCCTTGTCACTCATTCTCTTTCTTAAATCGCCCATTTTACAGACTCTATGGTTATGTTCGCATGGGATGTGCAGCACCTTCCCTCAGCAAAACAGTTTAATGGCATAGAGAACTGACTTTTTCTAATTGAAGAATTACAATGGATTGCTTTAATTTGGTCATATCTGTATGTTTTTAATAAAAAAAATATTGCCAAAGCCTTCATATATATTTTCTGATCACAGTAGGCATTCAGTTGGTTAACAGGCTAGCTGGCTAGTTAGTATTGCATTTGTCAGATGCCTGGAAGACATACTTTGTTGTTTAACATCACATGTACTGTTTATACAGTATGTTATGGAACAAACAGAGTGTCTTAATGCTCATCTGTTCACGTGGTCATCCCTGAAGTACTTCAAGACTAAAAAAACAAAGAACGAAACTAAAATAAATAACTGTTCTGTCTAATGTCTGTACAAATCACATAATGGTTAGTTGATGTTATGCAGCTCAAAGTGCAGATTAACTGTACATGTTAAAAAAATCAATTGCTGGCACAGACATTTCAATGTTGGGACACATTTTTGTTTTAGTTTCTTTAAAGAGTATAATCATGGGCATTAACTGTGTCTGCATTGGAAGTAGGATTTTGGTGGAGAAAAAGAGATAACCTCTTCTCACTCTCTCGATGCTCTCTGCAGAGAATAAAGAAGCTGACGACTCCCAGCCCGGACCTGAAAATGCGAGGGAAACTTGGCGCCCTCAGTCCTTACGCTGCCAACGATGCAAAACTTAAGGTTGATGGGAAAATATCCACCATCTCAGAGAAGGAGACGCATTTCTAACTGACCGCCTGACTTACCGGGGAGGTTCGTGCTGTATTCACAATAAGTCCAACAAATGACAACTACAGCAAACAACAACAACAACAACATTATCCACCACTACACAAAAAAGGAAATGAAACAAATGACTCGGAGTGTTATTTTTGTTTTGTAAAAAAAAAAGAAAAAAAAAAGGAAAAGTTCTCACATGAATATGTAGTCTGCTTTTGTTTTTTCACAAATTTTGATAACACATTTGTTTTTTTCAGTTAACATTGTGACTAAAGGAGCTGTTTCTTTCTTTTCTAACCATTGATAATTAAAAATCAGTTTGATGATATATGATATATAGTTAAAACTTGTCCTGGTACCTTGTCAGTACTGGTCACACTGGTGTCTGGGCCTTTAGAGCAATACCATGTGTTGTGTTGTAAAAGGCTTACACTGTACATTTGCTGGCAACGTGCTGTGCCTCTCTATTAGGTACTAGGTACCCAAATGTGACTATCTAAGATGTAGAAGCTTGGGGACCATTCTACATAGTTCTGTGTTAAGAGACTACACTGCATTATGTGTTAGTACTGAGGCTATAGGAGGGCATACCCTGAATACTCCTACAAGTAAAACTTTGAGTTGTATATAGAGTTTTGCCATTTAAATCTTTTATCATTTTAGGCCTTCGGTGATTCTTCTTTACTTGAATTCAGTGTTGTCGCTAAGCAACATAAGCAAAACTAAGCATACTGGATGTAATTGAATGATATTATTAGTTTATTGATCATTGTGTTAGGATACGTTGGGTCCTTGAGGGCTTTGCTGATTTCCATGGCACCGCTCTTTCTAAATAGGTGTTTTGGCTCGGGAGGTTTACAGTAAGTAGTCATAACACTCCCCTCAGTTTTAGAAATCTTTAATTTTACATCTCTAGTTTTGAGCTACAGATCTTCACGTGGCTACAAATAGCAGTGAGTGGCTCACAGGCTGAGCCTAAAAACACACCTCTCTCTCCTCTAGCTGCCCTCCTATAAGTCTGTGGGTATCTGTCATTTCACAGTAATTATGCTGAGCCTAACACAGAGTGACAGACAGACGTGCTTCCACCCCTGCATTTTTATTTCCTGCTCCGCCTGTAGAGGAGAAGATGGACGCCCATCAGATGAGCATTACAAAACCCATCTGTCTTCTTACCCCCCTCTTTTTATCATTTCCCCTTGTCCCCTTCTCTCTTCTCCCGCTGTCTTTCCTTTTCATCTTCATCCTCTGCTTGTCTGAGTCTTTCAATGTTTTTCCACTTCTGTCATCACGTGGAGGGCTTGAGCGATGACACTGGCCGTATAAAGCCGTGATGCTGCTGAATGCTTTGTATTTTGTCACAGACCTAAGCCCCAGCAATAGTCTTGCTATTGATTAGTGTTTCTGTGACCTTTCTTCTGGCATTGTAAAGCAATAAACCTCACTGGAAAAAATAGATTTTTTAATTTTGCTGTCTGAGCCACTGCAGGGGTGAAAGCACAGTCTTTTCTGTCGTCCATTTAATTGCGGTAAGACTCAATGAGCTGGTCTCATTGTTCAGATCAATCTCAGTCCATTACAGCCTCATCCAACCAGCACTCGAACGCTTTCTTCCTTTCTTTGTCCGACTTTCTCACTTCCGTCCTTTCTTTCGTCTGTCCTTGTTTCCTGTTAAAAATGCAATCAGAGGAATGCATCTGAGGGGATGAAACTCAAATTTCTCTTTTTACAGTTTTTCAGGAGGAGGCAAAGAAAGCAAGGGAAGAAATGAGGAATTGATGAGCTGAGGAAGTGCGTGATTGAGTAAGTAATGAGGGAAATCGAGGAAGTGATTAGTGACTGATGCCCCTCCTGTCTAAGCTGTGACGTCCTCTTAAACATGTGATTGGTCCCTCCGGTGTGGTTGCATTATACCACCACCTCACTGATGTTTTGTGCAAGCTAATAGTCGTGTGCATCGAAAATTATAGCCTGCTGTTTAACACTGATCACGTTGATGTATATTTTTACATCTCTTTCTAAAAATCTGTGGTCTATTTCTTGAGATGAAAGATGTTTTAAAAGAATTGCTGTATTAAAAAAAAAAAGTCCTTTGTTTTGACTTTTGATATGCCGCTCAAAAGATCTTGTTATAGAAATTATAATGAAAGGTGTTTTACTGTTCTGTACTGTTCTACACACATTTTGGTATTCACAGGACACATGAACTGTCGGCTTACTCATTTTTAAGAATAAATATTGTAAAGGAAAGTGGTGGTAGACTCCGGTCTTTTTATTGAACTTAATCTCACAATTCAGCATTGCAGTTCTATCCTAAAAGAGGAAAATCTACTCTTAGATATTTCACTTTTAAAGTCCTTTCAAAGGCTTTCAATAGCTTTTTTTGTGATAACACTCTATAGATAAAATGATAGGATCAGATTAGATTGGATTTTACCAAATCCAGCTCAGCGACTGGATCATTGACTGACACAAACAGTAATAGGATATGGAGCAAAAAAGTACCAGAAAAATACAAATGCTGTTTTATGTACTTTATATGCATATTGCAAAAACATAATTTGCACCAGGATGTAGAGAACATTATGATTTAATGGAATACTTATATCATTGCTTGTGTTTACACTGACTGTTTAACAGTCCATATTGTGAATGTTATTAGGTATTAAAAGCCCCACACACCTCACTCTCATGTATTGCATCTGTCAGGGCAGGACAACTTTTCCTGTTATTAGTACATAGAGTTTTGTGACATTATATAATATTCCCAGCATAGCTCCACCTGACAAGAGGTCTACTCTAATAGGCCTTTTTTTTTTGACTGACCCAGTAGGAAAAGCACAGGTGTAAATAATAAAATAAATGATGGCTGAATTCCATTTAGCTGCTTCAGTTTCAGGGTCTTGGTGTTGTGTGTGGCTCACTGTCACACTGTCATGGCTTCACAAATAAGGATAGTGTATAAACAACATCAGTTTTTTTCTTTCTATGATCTCATTAGATGATTTGTTTAAGGGACCTCCTTATCAGTGCAGTTGTAGGCCTCTGGGTATGTGTTTTAGTGTGTGTGTCGAGCATGCTTTGTGTGGCTGTGTGTGTGTGTGTGTGCAGTCATGTGCATACATCCGCACTGTCACACTTCAGAAATCAGCTTTTCTTTCTTGGAGTTGGAGGTGACATCTTGACTTGATCCGGTATATGGTGTGAAGTAAATCTTCTTTTGTTGTTGTGTGACGTAGCTGCGGCACGAAAACTTCTGGGAACACTTTATGAGCTGAAAAAGTTTCTGGACTCTTCAGCCAAGCAAACCCATTCAGCGAGTAATGTGAAGGTTAAATGGCTGTCAGCGGGAACCTCAGTCTCTATCAAATACTGTAAAATTACTTCTCGCTTTTCTCTTTTTTTCTTTTTGGAGATAAGCTTTAATCTAAAACCTTTATCTAAAACAGTGCTGTTGGCTGACAGGCACATACTGTATACATAATGAATACAATTTCCCTGGGCAGGGTTGTTTTATTCCAGTTCCTTCCGATGAAGTTAGGGAAGAAGACAGGTGGCAGATGCATAGTTGATGTTAAATGGAAGTTTTACTGGAAGTTACAGATCGACCAGATAAGGTACAAATATTGTCAGATAAGGGAAATGGCTAACCATTTAATTATAATCTTTAAAATGGCATTGATCCATTTTTGGCTGCTAGGGTGCAAAAAAGACAATTACACAGCCACCACATGTATTTTATTTATTATATGTTTTATGTATTTTTTTATTATAGCTGGTGTGTATCACATTATGCTCTATGCATCTTATGTTCAAGTCGATGGTTAATAAATCTGTGACTAATGTGTTAGAAGTTGGTTACTTACACAAACCACAGACATAGAGCAACATTAGCATTCATTTGGAATTGTGATTGAGGTCACTTGAAGAAAATAAGTCCAATGTTTATTCTACTTTTAGATTTTTAAGGGTGATCTCACGTTTGCTGGGTATTTGACTTTAGTGGCTAATTTTGTCTGCTGTATGGTGTTTAGCTTACAGTACATCTGATGAGACAAAGGCTCAGAGACGAGCATACAAGTCAAAATAAATGTGCAGGCCATAAAACCAAAACAATTGGCTAAAAGAGGCCAACAAGAATGACAATTTTTTTAATGATTTTGTTATGATGAGTGACCATTTCACATTCCGCATTAATTTGTTTCAATGTTAATTACAAAAAACATTGATAAATTCAGGTTCAACTCATGATCACGTAAAAAGAGACAAGAAGAAGTAGACAGACAGATAAACAGGCCACAGCCACTCAGCCAGGGACAAAATCACAAAGAGAAACAATCATGTGGAGTCACATGGCAGTGAGAGCAAAACAGGTGACAGGGAGGCAATCAAGATGAAAGACAAGAAACAAACACATGCCATTGTACTCATTACAGAGTGCATACAGCATAAACAGGGACTCTGACATAGACACAAATTTACAGAAGTGATGGAGAGACAGACTGAAGCCGATGCCTTTACATAGATGTGGAAATATGAGACAGCAGATAGAAGAGCAGTCAGGAAGAGAGTAAAGAGAGAAGCAGTATTCTACCCTGCAGTTATGGAGAAGGCATAACAGATTAGTTGACTCATGCACAGTGTTCTGGGGCAATGCTTTAGGACAGAGTCAAGACAGAAACATAATGCACCGTGGCCAAAAGCCAGCCTTGCCTAAAGATAACAGCAACCTAGATTTTTAAGCTGATTTTTTGATAGGGAGCGAGAAAGGAAAATAAATTTGCAAGAAAATTACTTTACTGTAAATACAACGGATGACACCGTTAGTATTACACCAAATCATGTAACGCTTATATCCATTACACTGTAGTAGATTTCTTACTGCCACTTACTTCTTGTGCTGACAGATTTACTTAAATTAATACAGTTTATTCATAAACTCATGCATCAATTAAAACTGTCATTAAAATCAGTTCAGTTTAGTTTTCTCTGCAAATAGACATTAATGTATTATTTCATGACATCTGTGCCAAGTTGGCCCAAAAGAACAAACTTTGATACAGGTACTACAAGTGTCTGCTTTGATGGTTTTGTGAGTATGTGTATGTTGTTCTTGACTAATTAATTATATAATTATTAATCTGATGGAAATTATATTTTGCACTCAGAGGCAGGACTTCAGGGTGCAGCCAAATAATTATGAGAATGAAGGAAGTACTGTCATGGATAAAAAACAAACTGAAAAGCAGAACAAAAAGAAATAATACATTTGTGTTTGTAAGTTTGCATTCATACGTTGTGCATATAGTGAGAATATCTTAATAATCACATATGATTTCATGAAAATGTAGCCAAATCCAAATATGCTCTGCTTTTTTGCCACCCTGAAAAATCCTTTCTAGGCTTGCTGATGCAGCAGTACATTTTAACATTCAATGAATCTGTGGGACTACCATAAGATCATTGTGAGACATTTCTGTGTTAAAACTGAATTAAAAAAAGTGACACAATGTGATGAAGAATAACCTCAAATGTGTAATAATAAAGCAGGAGTTCATAGAACATCCCATATACTGCACACAGCTTTTATTAAAGTATGGCTCAGAGCCTGAAATCAGCCAGAGGTTGTGTTATTGGGTCCATGCTTTAAAAAGAGTCTGCTTCCACACTAAATTTAATCGTTTTTTGTTCCCTTTTGATCCCCTGCTGGTGTGACATGAGGCTGGAGTTATTCTTTTAATTTCAGCAGGGGGCAGCAGATTTCACACTACCATGACTGAACACGCTTTAGCGCCAGGTGAAAATACCACAGTGCCTGAGTGTATTTTTGTCACTAGTGCATGTGCTTACCCTTCTGCATGTGGCTGCATATGTTTTTATGAGTGGGTGTGTGAACGTGTGCATGCATTTCTGTGCGTGCGCAATGCATTTTCTTCTCACAGCAATATATTTGTGTTCAAGCAGCATGTGGGCCTGAATCTCTGTTGGCTAATTTTGGCTAAATTAATGGTTTGCATGCTCACAGTGCCTGACATGGCATCATGTAATATTAGCTAAATGTCATCGTTGTACGCTTGATGCTGACAATCTTCTTTTCTCTAAAAGGGAAATTAAATACACAGATCTCAGTGTCATTGTGAGCATGTCACTGCACATGCAACATCTTGAGTGTTGGCACATGTATGTATCTCCTTATCTGCTTAATTGATCATTGGAATCGTGCTTACCACAGGGTTATAGGCATACGACCGTGTCAAAAAAAGAGACAGATAGAGTGCGACAGACAGAGAGTGGGCAACCAATAGAGGGAAATATACGGGTAAACTAAAATGTCAAAACCGAGAGGAAAGAGAAGGATGGGAAAAGGAAATAGAGAGGGGAGGGGGCGTGAGTGAGAGTAATTTGGTGTGTAATGAAAGGAGGCAACACAGAGCAAATGGTTTCTGTACCTGGTGAGAGAAAGAGAGAGAGAGAGAGAGAGAGAGAGAGAGAGAGAGAGAGAGAGAAAGGCTAGACAGGAAACTCAGAGGTCAAAAAGGGTAACAATGTTCTTTGTGTGAAATTGCCAGATAATGCTCAAATTACCAGCTGACGAGAATACATGCTCCCCACTGTTGTCGTTTTTAAGACAAATGCTATCTAATTAATATACATGATATCCGTTTAGGAAAATTTAAGTTAATTATTTAATGTCTATAAAGAGGGATTCAGTTTGTAAATGGTATATCCTTTGCAATTTACAACCCTTTAAAACGTAAGTTAACCAGTTGCGTTATGTTTTTGTGGACATCAATTTTGAAAAATAAATAAATAAATCATCAGAAAATGAAAAGGTACACAGTGGACACGGCAGTTCCTCTCTATACTCGCAGCACAACATGAAAGTTGGGCAGGAGAGAATTACAATCAGACCACAAGTGCATGGCTTTAAAAGACACCAATTATATTATGTTACTTATCTGTATGTCTGCAACATAAAACAGTTAAGAATTAATACATACCAGTAGATTTAAACAAGTAGGTCAAAAACAGCATACCAGAAAGTGCTCCGAAACAAACATATTACAGGACATGTCAAAATAGATAATGCAATAAAAATACTTAAAGCTCCACAGTGAAACATGTTTCCAAAAGATGTTTCAAGCAGTCCTCATGTTTGTATAATTTTGGATTCCCCCAGACGTTGGGTTGTACTAATTAAAGATGCGCAAGGATAAGGCCTTTCCAGCAAACGTTTTGTCAAGTCAAGGCAAGTCAATTTTATTTGCATAGCGCCAAGTCATAACAAAAGTTATCTCAAGACACTTTTCACACAGAGCAGTTATAGTCTCTTTAAAATATTATTTACAAAGGCCGCGGGCAGTAGATGGCCTGCATCACAAATCCAGACTCTACAGCTCCACAGGCAGAATTACCTTTTCTTTTTACCTCATTCAATCCCATTGCCTCATTCCTCAGGGTTCCACTCTACACACTGACATGTAATGATGGTAATTGAGTTTCTTAAGGTGTGACGCATTTTATTTCCTCCATATGGTTGGTTTGATTTTCTGCTTGATTCATAGCTTAAGGTTTTAATTTGTCTCTTGTTGGTCACCAAATTCCCAGGATATGTTGTATGATGCTCAGCATGCATGGAGATTGTCAGGGATCTTATTTGTCTCCGAGTCTCGAAGTGACACAAGATTTTCTGCTTTGTCCATGTAGAGATGTATGACTGGCTCGAAGAAGGCAACTTAGACATCCACTGCTCTATGTCCTGAAGGTATTTACTAAGTTTACAAAGGTAAGGGGGGGATTGAAACACAGGAAAGCTCTTAAAGAGGAATTAGACATTTTAGTTTTAGTTTAGAGACGTGACTTTTGTTGTTTTGGTTTGCTTTCTGGTTCTTTTCAGTGCCTCACTCGCATTTTCATATTTATCATACTAGAAAGAAAGAGAGAGAAAAGTCCAATGTGGCCCCACATCTTGCATATGGACATTATGTACTTTACATTTACACTAGTTCAATTTTATTGTCATGGAATGGCATTGTGTAGTCTCTGAGAGATAACATACTGTATATTCAATCTTGTGGCATTGAATGCACATGCAGACTATATATACTATCTATTATACTCTGACATAACATATTGGATTCATTTAAATAATCATACTCTTGTCTCGTCCATTTACTTGTCCTGCGCGGCCTGTATTTGTTCTCTAAATGACATATTCATTTCCAGTGGCATTATACACAGTCAATGAAAAGCTATTACACTCCATGGTAAACCTTGATTTGAACCTTGAACCTACATTTCAATATTGGAATTATGTGTGTGAGTGTGTGGGGGGAGATAGAGTGAAAGAGAGAATTGGTGTTGCAGGGGTAAAAAAAGTCGAATGGGACGCAACTTGCCATCTTCTTTGCATTTTCAGATCATGGGTCAAAGGATAAGATGCCCGAGGACAGTCGAGTTATTTTTCTTCCTCTCCATTGCCCTCCCTCTCATCTTCAGTAGGCAGCAAATGCAGTGTAGCCTGAAATACTCAGCATTACCACCACCTATCATCATCATTACCAGTTTAAATGCAATCGGGAAGTGTTTATTAACTAAGCAGTCACTAATTTCGTCAGTACCTCATTTTTATTTATTTATATGTTTTTACATGAATTTCAAGCTTCGAGTACCAGTACTTTAGCACTTTAGATCGCCGGGTTACCAGAACAGAAGCCTATTTGTATAATTGGCCTCTAATTTTGTGGTTTGTAGAGATTATGTGTGATTATGAGTGCATTTTTTCTGTTTTTCTGTCTTCCTTTCTTGCACATTTTCCTGTTCTTGCACCTTGTTCTAAGATTGTATCTTGATTGTGTCCTGGTCATTTTAACAATTGATGTGCGTTCTGTGTTTTTCAGTGTCAATTTTCACTGGTTTGTACTTTTGATGATATTTATGATGCTCCCATTTATTCTACAGTCGATATTAACCTCTTTCTTTACTACTTTTTGACTAAATGTTTATTTTTCTGTAATCTTATTGTTTGTCTTACTTTTTCCTATTACCTCCTGATAATTGTTTTGGGTAAGTTGAGGGGAAGGCCTCAATAGACCTTAATAATGTATTTTCTTTCCCCCATCAGCTCCCAGGATTCTTCCGGGTTTGTTGATTACTTGGTCCCTGGGTATGTACGTATCTGCAGGCTGAAATGCCTGATGAAGGCCACTTATAAATTCACCATAAGTGTTGACAGGGTGCAGGAGCTGATTTTTTGCTTTATCTGCTATGCACTTGACTGCATACAGTTCTGCAAATACCACTTTTGCAAGCCTTACAAGCCTTGCGTACCATAAAATGGGTTGAACACTCATGTTTTCATTATCCTTCAGTCTTCACCATAGGTCTTTACCTATGTGTTAAGTACTTTGTCACCATCCTCACAATTTCATAGTTCGATGTGAATTACTGTTACAGAAGCTGGGCCTTGTTTTTTTTACCTGTGTGCAGCAAGTATGGAGGAATGACCGTGAAATGGCCAAGTGACTGCTGTGAAAGGTCACACTGTGTGAATGTAAGAGGGACAGAATTGAGGTTGGTCAGAAGAAGCATGACTAGAGGGCAGGGCATCTTTTAGAAAGCTTTGTTTTTTCATGCCTGGTTGAGATGTGCTTACAGAAAATGTGATGTTATTATTATTAAATTTGTCTGGTTGGTCCATCATGTTGAAGGTTGGCGAGGGGACTCTCTTTTGTATTTTATGTTTCTGTTTTTAGTTTGAATCATGCAGAGGAGTGACGATGGCACTATTTGACTGAGAATATGAAATTAACACAATAAACTACCCTACTGTGTGGCACTAAAAAGAAATATTACAAATGATGAGCACAGAGATGAAATGAGGTAAAGTGACGATGTCTATGTGTTGTAGTGTGTGATTATGAATTTGTTTGCTTTATACTGTGTGTTCTTTTGTCCATTTGTGTATTACATTCACACACACACAAACACACACACACGTATGTGTATGTGCCCAGATTCATGTGTCTTTGCTTAGTACACTCAATGAGTGGTCTATGCCCATTGGGTAGGCCCTGTGTTGCACGGTTCTGCAGTAATAGGTTTTGGCAGCTGTGTAATTTCTGTTGATTTATCCCTGACCTTGGAAAACTCCTCTTCTGCAGTGCAGGTGTCATTTGTAAGACACACACACACACACATATACTGTGAAGCATATACATACATACATACATATATATATATTATTTTACACACAGTCAAAAAGAAACAACAGTTTAATTTACAAAACTAATCCATTTTTCTCACACACCACACATATTCATACATACACCCACTAATCTGCACAATTATACCCAGCAGCTCACATTCATACATCAAACCCCACCCCCTTCCATCCACACACATTCACACACACATTCACACACTTGGTGTTAATAGGTCACCATTCAGGGACCAGCCAATTACAACGTTTCCAATTTCACTGTCAAGTAATGTTGACTCGTTGAATGGGTCACATGTTTCGTTGGGACACCAGCTCTGTGGTATTTTAGTAAAGGCTCGGAAGCACAATGTTTCTGGTCTCTTAAACTGTAGTTAAGCAGCAAAGTTTACACAAAAGAATTGAAGAAGTTTTTGTTTTATTACCTTTTGATTACTATATGTATTATAGAGAATATGCATTGTAATGTTGAAGCTATAACATTCAACATCATACATCAAAATGTATGTAAACCTTAATTGGATAATCTCAGTAGTATATATGTATCCACAGTATGTAGTATCAATATATGTTTTAGTTTTACTTCTACAACCTTCTCTTTTAGTTTTCAACAAGGAAAAGTACAATGCGCATCAGATGTTTATGATTGTATAGCTTTGAAATTAGTTTTCTAACCCATTTTTACAGCAGATGGTATTAAATGTTCACCAAAGCTGATTATACTGCTCCCTTGGCTTTTCTCTCACTTTCTTACTCCTGAATCTTACCATCCTTTTTTGTATTCTTCTTCATGATGAGTGGATCACACTTTTCTGTCACTGATCACCAAAACAGTCAATACCTACTTACTTGTGGTACCACCATTATCCCACCTTTCCCTGCTTAAACAGTATGTGTGTGTCAGGAAGACCTGATCAATGGCAACAGTTAAAGGCATGAGAGGAGTAAACACATCTTTGTACACATACTTGTTATTGTAAATGGAGACAGAAGCTGTGAGGCCTAAAAAATGGAAATCTAGCAGGTTCTGGAAAAAAAAAAAGTTATTCCACTCTTACCTTTCTTTTTATTTGGATATTAAAAAGGCACCCAATACAATTTATATGATATATTTTTTACATTTTTTTCCTATTTAGATACACACTAATGAAATACTTAAAAATGACAATACTAAACTAATAACAAAGTACATAAATTACTGAGGTAGACCCAGGATTTTAGGTTCTTCAAATTCCACAACTTGGAGTTCACTAAAGACGCAGTAATAATAACACACAGTGTGTAATGTAAAGTATTTTTATGCCCACATTGGTTGTTTGGACCACGGCCTGTCACCTAGCTATCTTGATGCACACATAAAACAAGAACAAATAACACAGTGGAAGGAGGAATCTGAAGGAAATGCAGATCAATTAATCCTTAATTCTCTTCCAAAAACTCAAAAACTCTCAACATCCTGTAGAGAATCTGTTTTGACTCTGAAAAACATTTACAGTGGCAACATGACACAATTAAGTAAACTTTAAAATGTAAGTGTGTAGATTAAAACAATACGGAGGATGCAGACTGCATTAAGAAAGACAGATTTCATGATTCTGATTAACATTAGGACTCACCTTATCATCTCATCTAAACTTTATTTCTGTTTATCTTTTGAGTGAGAACTGGTATAGCTAAGAAACCCGATAGGTTAGCTGATTGAAGAGAGAGGTTTGGGATTTAGTCTTGTCTGGATCTTTAAATATTATATTACGATATTAAATATTGTCTTGTATAATAAGTGATTGTTCTGTATCCAACCAATAAACAAAAAACTTCCAGGTTCTTGTGTGACCATGGAGATGGTTTTGCACCATCTGTATATCAAAACTTGTCCCCTGTTACTGTGTGGATCAGAATCTTATCAATACATAGGTCAGGACTTCATTGTAAGGGCCAAAGGGTTACATATAGTACATGCAGTCTTTCACGCACAGGAACAGACACTCCTTAAGAAGACATCGCTCACTGTGATTGGTGTTTGGTTGTATGTTTCTAGACATTTCCCATGAAAATGTTTCAGGCTTTAACCAATTTCAGTCAGGTCCACTTTGTCAAAGAAACTTGATCTACATGCAATAAGATATATTTGCAGTAAGATGTATTTGGCGGTATGGCTCTGTTCTGGGACCTCCCTGCCCTTCTACATGTGTATTTTGCACATGTATGCGTGCACTTTTTTACATGCTTTTTACAACCCTCACGTTTATCAATAACATCGTAAATGTGACACATTCCCCTCTCTCCAACCTTTACTGCTCTAATGTTCTTTTTATGATGCTGCTCATGTTCCATCATCCAACCCCCATAGGAGCATTAAATGAGCTGTAACTGTCCATTGGACTTCAAGTCATTAGCCCCAGGTGTAAATGATGCTTTACAATAACATTAGATGTATCTTTGTGAAGTTGTTAAACTCGGATTTTAGTTCAGTTTATTATAATCACATCAGTATGCCTTAGGTGGAAAATCTAAACCAATTCCCTGTTGCAATACAAAATACCATAGCACCAAGGCTAGCATCCATAATTTCAACGTTCATAACGTTTCAAATTAAGAAATTGTATATCAGTCTGTAGGTCAATCAATCAATCTGGTTGTGCCTTGCTAAATATACAAACTGGGACACTTACCCCAGGTTGTGTACATTAGACTTGTAGCATTACTGTATTTTCTTTAGTTTTCTGTATTTGCAGTTCTTATTTATATGCTGTGTATGTGTTGTCAGAGGGGTGAAGATTTTTTCTTCATGTTCTTGCATTTTGTCTATTAACATGTTTTATATTAAATTGCAGTGTGATGATGCTCGGCCTCGACAAAAATCACAGTTTGGCATAATACACCAACCAAGCTGTTATTTAGACAGCTGAGCAAAGTTCTGGATCCTGATTACTTAAAATTTGTTGCAAAATTCATTCTCGGGAACTCCACACGAGTCTTAAGTATATTTTCTGTGGTTGCTAACTACCTACAGACATTAACTGTAGGTAGTTAACAACCTATGCACATGTGTGAGTGGAATGTACCCGTGCTATGTTTGTGCAACGGCTCAGCCCGACCGATCCAAAAACATACCAAGAACTCCAGGACTTGATTTGTGATTTTGCGACGTACATGTCTGGTTTTACACACATTTTGGTTTGCTGTTTAATCAATCTTTAATCAGATGACCAGTGGCAGCACAAAAAAAGCCTCTTCTGGTATGACTGGCAATAATAGACAAGTTAGGACAAGTTGGGGTTGGTCATTTGTTGTTTCTTAAAAGCATCTGAGCTGTGGGCCCTTTGTAAACACAGCACAAACATAAGCTGAAGGCTTGATTGTATTGTTGCTCAATCAATCTGCTTCATTGGTTGGTGGTGGTGATGATGTGTAAAGAGAGAGAGAGGGAGAGAGAGAGATGCTATCGGTCCAAAAACACCTCTGGCTATTCTAAAATGAAACGTCTCATCATGGCTTTGACCTCTATCCCCTGTTGTAAAGCACAGGGTAATTGAGGTTAACGCTGTAATTTGACCCTTGAAGCTTCTGAGTGGCTTCTGTTCGAACGTTTCCTGCTAAACTGTGGGAATATAAGAAACAGCCACCTTTTGAATATTCTTATCTGCAGCTCCAGAAGGATTGTAATGTGAAGCAGCATATTAAATCCATGCCACAGAAGGTGAACATCACATGGATGGTAGATTAAATGTTTTAGAAAAACACTGGACTCTAAACTGAGTGTTATTAATGGAACGTGTTATGATTACGCCTTCTCTCTCTCGGCCTCACATAAAATAATGCTCAGTGTTTAGAGTTAAAATAAGTTTCTCTTTGCTAAGATCCATATCATCCAATGTATCACATTTTGTGAGCCTGCCCCCATTCACATTTGCCTCCCTCCCTCCTCCCCTCTACCTTCCCTCTCTCTTTCTATCTCCCAGGGGGACATAAACCACTCCATGCACATCAACCTTTCAGATTTTCTGGACAACTGGTACAGGAACCTGGAGTGTTAAAAAGCTAACAGCACCACAACGGGTGTAACACTACACAGAGACACAAGTACGCACACAAAGAACACTGACACCTAAATATCCCCAAAAAACAAACAAAACAAAACAAAACATAGAAACACCTGGCCATGAATGTGTGGAACAAAGTAGACGTATGCACACTCACACACATATTGTAAATGCACAGGCACCTTTTGGAGTCCAGGGACTTAAAAACATGCATGTTGATGAGTTTGGCTGCAGGCAGAGACACCTCCCTGTGAGTCACTGCTCCTGTCACTCGGTCCCACTGCTCCACACCTAACGCTTAGAAAGGTCATCATGTAAAGCCAGCAGCAAAAAAAATAAATTAAGTTGTTCCTTGGGCTGACATCTGTCTTGAGGTTTGAGTATGTGCTGTGGTTTTGGAAGAGTGCTTGTGTGTGTGTGTGTGTGTGTGTGTGTGTTTGGATAGCTGATACTGGTAATTTGGTTGTGATAACCAACAGTTTAAATTGATTAATTACGTTGTAATAGAGAAGATTTTTTACAGTGTAAGTATGTCTGCACTGCTGGAGGGAAACATGTCTGGAGGTAATTACAGAATTATGTAGCATACAGTATGTTCAGATATGCACAGAGAGGTGGGCTAATAAGAGCATAAACCTTTTAACCTTAAAGCCTTTTTTTTCAACCAAACATACATTTTGATATTGCTGGAAAGCAACCATCATAAAACCTATTTTGAGTTAGTCATGATGTTGACAGCATCTAGTCTGTTATCAACATACACTAAAACTACTATTACCAAGAGATAAATAATTATATAACATTATCCAGGTTTCCATCCAAATGTAGCGCAAATTTTAACCGAATTTCAAGAAAATGAAAATGCAAATAAATTCTCGCTTCCATCCACTATCGTTATTCAACTATTAGGAGTTGGTTCTTTTATATAAACAGTAGGTGGCGCTAAGAGGAAGAGAGCGAAACGAGATAACATAATTACAAGATCACCAGTCAAACCTTAAACGGTGGAAAACTATGCAGAAAACACGATGGAAATATGACATTTCTGTTTGTTTCTTGTGTTAAAGGTGCAGCAGGTAACTTCTATCAAAGTAACTTTTTGTCACATTTGCTGAAACTGTTACTATATCCTGACAGTAATACATGAGACGGATAAATTGTGAACAAAAAAATCAGGTTCCTCTGGCTCCTCCTAGTGCTCCTGATGGCATTTGCAGAAATCCACTGCGCCTGAATGAAAACCACCAATCAGAGCAGGATGAGTCTCTAGCGCAGTGTCAACCACTGCTCGTGAACCGGCTGCTCGACCCCCCCCCTCTGCGCATGATCAGTCAAGCGCAATATCTTCAGCACAGAGCTTAGTAACGTTATGAGTCAAGGACGGTGGCAGAAAAGAGCGGACTCATTGCCCCCGGCTGCGCTGCTGGAGCAGGAGCACTGCGGAGTGGACAACCTCCAACCCTCTGCTCTTTCCTTGCGGCAGCAGGCTCGCTACCGTTGGGCAGCGGGGCCGGGGTGTCCCGCACCGGGAGCGCTGGGGAGAGGACAATCGCCGCTGTACAGTCGCTGTGGAACATATGCTGAAAACTGTACTCTTTCAAATGCTAAAGCAAATTCCCTTCTCCTCTCAGTCCTAACTACTGCACCTCCAATTCTGGAAAACGTTACAGTCTCCTCATCACACTTAAGTCACATGCTTCATATTCGTCATGCACGATTTAGTTACTAAGTCTGTTTCCATTGCACACATTCTGCTTTTATTGATTCAGTAACTTTTGCACCTCAGCCAAGTAAAAATGCACACATGCCAGTGTGAAGAGGAACATCTGTGTGGTGAAGGTGAACTTTGTCTTATTAGACTTAAAGTCCAGTAAGTCAAAGTTCATCTTCTCTTTTAAAGTTCACCTATGTAGATAATGAAGTCTGATAATGTAGAGTCAGACCTTTGATTCTAATGACCATCCAGCTGATGCTCTCCTTTGAACTCTAATTATTTCTATGTGAGAGCTGATGTAGCTCAGAAATCCCATCATAGCTTAGCTGGCTGAAAAATATATTAATTTCCAGCATAATAGAGCCACGTCTTTAATTAACCTTACATCCAACAACCTATTTATCCTTTACAATGCTTTTTTTGTGGTGTGGCTCTAGCAAATGCAAAGTCAGTTATTCAATCGGTTGATTGGACCACCACTTTGTCAAGACTGAAATATCTCAGCAAAGATTCCATGGATTGCAATGACATTTTATACAGACATTCATGATCGGCAGAGGAGGAATCTTACTGACTTGTGATCCTCTGACTTTTCATTTAAATTACCTTCAACTGATTCTGACCGGATCCCGTCTGCAGCCGGCGAAAAAGTGCCACAACCAAGCTCTCTACTACCTGACCACTGCAACGGGCTCTGATTCTGGAGCCCACACGTGTAAGTACAGCTTTGGTGCCTTTTCTCCATGTCTGGCTTATCACCTGAGCACCGCAGCCAGCGATTCAGTGCCCTCCCTGTCAGCGGCTGATACCCTCCATAACTGGTTGATAACCTTTGGTTATGCACATTTAGCTCTTGTACTGGCCTCCTGTTTATTTCTGTCCCCCAGCCACCTCCTCTTTGTCTTTGTACATCATATGTATTGACTTTGACTGACAGAAGTGCCAGAGAACTGTATTGTACTCTGGACAATTTTGGACTGATTCAGCGAGTGTCAGGGCCCACCCACTGCGAGGGCCACACCCTGGGCTTAATTATGTTGAAGTATGTAGGTTATCTCTAAGGTGTTGGTTCCTGATGTTGCTCTCGCTGACCACTACTGTGTTTTCTTTGTGACTGTCACTGCTGGGATCCATACCAGGACAGATGTAATCTCAAGGTGGTTTATCAATGAGAACACCAACTCATTTATACAGGCTCCACATCACCTGCTCTCAATTGGCCTCCGTCAGTGATTGTATGGAAATATAATATCATTGATGGCATTGCACCTTCAAAGATTAAATCAATCTATGTTAAGAGAAAGGCACTGTGGAGAAATGCCACATTACTAAAGCTTAAAAAAACAGAATGCTGGAAAGCTGAACGCAGGTGGCAAAAAACTAAACTCAGGGTTTATTGCGACATTTACAAAGGAAAACTATGCACCTACAGTTTGGAATTGAAGAGAGCTAGATAATATTTGTTTTATGACCTCATCAACAAAACTATTATTAATGCGTCTTACTCTCCATTGTTGACAGGCTGACAAACCCCCAAGCGAAAGTAGCCCCTGAACTGCTCTCCACTCAGTCATGTAATAACTTTGCCTCCTCATACAACCCCACTTCAAAAAATCCGAACTACCCCTTTAACTTGCCTTCTTTCTATCTTTCTGTCCCTCTCTTTTGCTCTCTGTCATTCTAATTGTATCCATATCCTCCTTCTCTGTTTCCCTCTATTTATATCCTCTTGTCCCTCTCTCTGAATGAAGGGTGAAATCAAATTAATATCAAGGCAAATAGGTCCCTGAAGCATTTGGCAATCTGATAAGAAAATGCTCTAATTTTAGGATTTTAGGATAAATACACATGTCTGATATATTGTAATATGTTGAGAAATGTTCTTCTACAGACCCTAATTGAGAGAAACAAAACGGATGTTTGCAAAACTTTTCTTTCACATGATTAAAAATACTTGTTAAAAAAATTAGATTCAGTGCCTGCCATTTTTGGATTTGCATGTCAACACAAGTCTGGTTAAGAACTCACAGCCAATTATGTTAAACACATGAGAAACTCCTCCTTGTATGGGAAACTTTTAAGAAGATTTTAAAGGGTATTAATCCTTTCTTTTGAGGGATGAAACACTAAAAAGAATCCAGCCAGTTGGAGATAAAAGTGTTCTGTCCACCCACAGTGTCTGTGCATAATCCAACTATTATCTGAAAAAAAAGAAGGAAAGATGGTGTGTTTGCATGAGAGAGAAAGAGAGAGAATTGATAGCCTGAAGATAAAGTGCCTCCCACAGTTGTGCTCAGCAGCCATAAAATTATTATGCATACAGTACAACTACAGTAGAGTGTCTGCATTATTGTATTTATATGTAAAACACTGTGTAGTACAGTTAAGAGTGGTGAGAGCTTTAGAGTTTTTCAAGGACATTCCTGATTTTATTTTATTTTTTACCAGCAACAGAGATTGTAGACCAGGGGTAATTAGTAATTCCACATAAGCTAACTTTGGTGACTGACTGCTTCAAAAAGGGTATGTGTAAAAAGAAAGTCATACCAAAGTGAAATATGATTTAAAACCACTTAACTCCCCTCATCAAAGGGGCTAAACTTTTTAATCTATTCAAATTTTAATTCTGAATTATTCTCCACCTGCCCCAAAAATCAGTGTAACTTCAGTTCATTGTAAAAGAAACGGGCCAAAGGTGCCTCCGGTCTCAGTGCGGTTAACTGGAGTGTGTGGAAATGTCTGCCAGGTCAGAGGAAGCAGACTTGTATGGCAGCATCAAAGCTAGAAGAACATCTCCTCTAGAGGTAAATTTTACACTTAATCCATTTCTCTTTCTTGATTTGCCTGTCCCCCACTTGGTCTCTCTATTTTCTTTCCTCTCCATCCATTGGATCCAGTTTTCTCTTTATTTCTGTCTCCAACTTCCTGTTTTTTCTTTGTTTCCTCTTGTCATTTGGTGAATCACATGGTGCAATTTTGCTCCATTAGTATAGTCCTGTCATATCACAACTCAACTATTATCATCAAATCAGAATAATGACGATTATTAGTCATTTTTAACAATGTCTCAACAACATGCTTTCAATAAAAAATGACATTACGTGTATAGCTCACTTCTTTGTTCTTCATTTTCTCACTGGCTTTTGCATACATCCCCTGAGAAGAAGAGGAATCTACAAACGGTGGTATAGCACATTACCCAAATTCCCTATGCCTAATGGTGTGTCAACATGGCTAGGCTATTAACGTGTAATGATGTGCTTTGTGATAACGAGTGGATTATTTGGTTTACTATGCCATGAGTGGCTGTGCGGAAATAACACGGAGGTGGAGGGGTGGGGGGAAGAAGAGGATAATTCGGTCCTAATTCGATGCCCGAGGCGATCTTATCCGTTTTGTTCGTGTATGTATGAAGTGCCTCTCCTCTCCTGTGAGTGCAATATGGCGAAAAGCTATTTTAGACCCCGTGGATGCAGTGTAACTATCACATCCTTTCAGATTTCCTCAGCACACATCAGATAGTGGACAGAATATTCTTTCGGCTTAATTTTGCTGCACACTATCAGCAAGTCACCTATTCTATATTTTTTTGTTGTTACGTGATGTTGCATGTTTAGTCATGTGTGCCCCATGAGCTCAAAATCCGAAAACTGCGGTTTTGATTCATTCAGTTTCAGATGAGGTGATACTTTGTAAAATCTCCATTCTTCAATAAACTAATCTTAATAGACTGGTTATGAGCACTCATCTTTTAAGGTTAATTGCAGTTGAATGTATGTTACTTCAAGAGTCAAACACATCTTTTAAAGATTAGTCTTTCAAGGTTCTTGAGAGATTTAAAGTCATACACTAACAAAAATAAGGATTTTTAAATTTTTTATTAATGGTGTGTAGTATACATCACCATGTTGGTCTGACATCAGGCATTTGTGCAGTCGAAATGTTTCTGTCTTGGAATTATGACTTGAAGTGTTCATTATAATATCATCCATTTGTCAGCTCTAGGTTAAAAACTGCTCACTTCTTGTTATCTATAATGTAACTTGCTCAGTCTGCCAGGCTTGAAGGCTACACTAAGGGTGGGAATCTTAATCTGTGTTTTATTATTGAACTGCAATATAAAAACATAACTGACAGTTAACAGGAATGGCCTTTATGAAGGTTATTGTCTAAAAAAAAAACAGAAAAAGGTAAGAAAAGTGTAAAACAAAAAAGAAAAACTTATTATAACGTTTACTTATTAATTTACTATTGTAGAAAATTGTATGTGAACTGATTTCGCCCCCTTACCCCAGCCCTCATGGTGATTGTGCGTGCACCTATGTTTTATGTCTAAGACAATAACATAAAGAGAAGTTTGTTGGCCCTAAAAGAAATGCAGGGCACAATATTCTGATAATTTGGCCTGGCCAGATTAGATCCCAGGAGGATGTATATCTCTGATCTCTGAGAAGATTTCATTCATATTTACAATATAGTATATATAGCACATAGTTCATGCCACAATGATTTTACACACTGCGTCAGAATTAGAGACAGCTATTGTAGTAATCGCTCTCCTTGAGGCTATTCCATTTTTGTCTCATCTCCAGAGATGCAATTGTGCACAAGAATGATAAGATGCAAATGCTGCTGACCACATCCTTCAGCTACTGTATTTCCAGGCAGCTTGAAATTCCTCTCTACATGGACAAATGGGCTATTGTGTGGCGTTCATTAGGTCGTGCGTTTGGGAAAGCTCACCCTTTAAACAAATTGAGACGAGGCAGCTTTATCAAGGTATTGTTTCATCAATAACGTATTACAAAGAGCTGAATATATTGTAACATACTACTTTAGGTTTGTTATGACAATTGTAAAACAACAGGAACACCTCTTCTTCACTGTAAGGACCTTTTCACTATCTATTCTGCCCCACCTTCTTCTTTCCACCCCACGAGAAAGTGTTTGGAATACATTGCAATGAAAATCAGATGGTAGATGCCTAGTTGGCATCAACATGCTATTAGATATATTTTGTATAACCTGTATATCTTTTTTACCCACGATTGCAGTGTGACACTAAGGATGCCAATGTTGGTTGGTCAGTCGGCCTCTTCGGTCCAGACTGAAATCTCTCAGCAATTATATGATGGATTACCATGAAACCATCCATGGTCCCCAGAGGGTGAAGCCTACTGGCTTTGGTGAACTACCGAGTTTTCATTTAGTGTCACCTGAGGGGTTAATGTTTTCACTTATCCAATAAAACATCTACATCCACATACACTTGATGGATTGGCTCCAACATTCATGGTTCCCAGATTAAGAATCCTAATTATTTTGGTGATCCACTGACCTTTCCTCCAGTACTAGCATGGTACCAAGGTTGACATTTGTGGTTTTGAGTGAAATGTCTCAAATATTGAATGGATTGCCATTAAATTTGGTGCAGACATCCGTGTAGTAATGCAATAATCTCATCCCATCATCATGTAAAAAATGTAATATATAGTTTGGTTTATGACTAAATACAAACAAAAATCCAAAAAAAAAAAAAAAAAAAAAAAAGAAATGGCAGTGAAGTCCAGTAATCTTTTATTTAATAATTTACACTATATCACTTTGTTATTTTACACTATATAGTGTCTGAATTTGAATTGTGGTATAGTTAACCTTTGTTTCTAAGGAAAAATCTATCTGAGGCAGTAAATGTCAATCCTTCAATATTCATTTCCAATCACAGTATACATCACATGTGAAACTGAGGTATGAAAATTGATTTTTGATCATTCTATAATTACTTTAATATTAATTCAGGGTGAAAGAGAGAAGAAACGATTCCCAATCTAAAATTTCAGCAGCAGCAAATCACTGTCAATCACTTAGTTGAAATTAGCATTGAAAAATTGATCCACTGTCAAACTGGGGAACATGTGAATTGATCGTGTCCTTTCATAGCATCATAGATGCTGTACTGGAGGCCATAGGGCAACAAACAAGAAGAAATTATGTTACACTGCTGCTCGAAGCAGCAATTTGGTGACCAAGATCCAGTCTAGCTTTTTAGTTATAGTTATATAGTTATTATAAATTGATATATATAATTGTTAAATTGTGAGTTTTCTTGAGTGTTCTTTCTTTAAGAGTATCTTAATAACTGCAGTTTTCAGGGCCTGTGGGAAAAAACTAGTAGGCAGAATATCAAGGCAGCAAGAGAAGGATTTCTGATGATCCACAATTTCTTCCAAGGTTTAATAGTTGCTATAGTATCAAATTGTGTCATGCTAATTGAATTGGTTTTAAGTAAACGCAAGGACAAAACAGGCTGACAGCTTGTCCAATTTTCTGAATTTTGTGAGTAAAGAAGGAGGCATTATTATGTTTTTGCAATTATGTCGGAGAAGAATGACTGCCTTGCACATCTCAGTTCTAAATTAATAATCCAAAGTCTTTCTTTATAGATGTCAAATTTTCAGCACGTGCATTCAGCTTTTCAACACGCTTTCTTAAAAATCTGTATTGCTCTTTTCTTACTGGAGACTACTTTTACTTTAATGGAGGCAAAAGCATCAATAACATTTGTGATATTAGGACTTAAATTATCTGCAATCTCTGCAGGTTTCATCAACGACTAAACCAATCCACTGTGTGACACACACACTTGTCACATGTCTTATACATACTGATGGAGAGAACAGATCCTAAAACCAACACCTAACAAAATAAGATCAAGGTTGTAACACCACTGTTGCACGTAAAAAACGATTTTGTTACCACAAAAGGTTACTCAGTTTATTCCACCCGTGGATTCAGGGTCCAATGCCGAGCTGGTTACGTAATGCTAACGGTTTGTATTTATGATCAGCTATCAACCCTGAAGGGTACCGTCAACTCACTTTTTAATGTAAAACTCCCTGTATGACAAGAAAAGTTTGTTCTGTCCCTGTGTAGAGTATTAGTTTAGAGCAGTTATCAGATGGGCTCACTGTCCTCTTCTTACCCAGGCACTGTGACGAGAGCTATTACTCCAGGACTAATGATTCAGCATCACGCAATCATCTATGTTCATTTAAGGTCTCCATGTTACCCTTCCCTCACCCCCTTCTGGCTTTTTTCTCTCTCTCCTCCGTTTTCTCCTCTCCTTATCCCTTTCACTCTCCCTCCATCTTTCCACCTCCTCCCTTATGCTTCTTTCTCCTTTCTCACCTCTTCTGCCTGTTTCCCTTGTTATAATTTCTCCTACTTGTTCTTTATTTACTCTTCCTTTCACCTACTCCTCCCTATGCTATGAGTAAAGCATGCCAGTCAGAGCCTAGTAGGCAGAACTGTCAGTGTTGTTCATGGTAACCTTTCAGTGACGAAGACATGCAATCGTTAAGCCAGCAGCAGCGCCTGGCTCTTGTTAATTCTCAACTTGCTGTTCCCCCTAAAACCCTTCCTCCTATTCTATCTTTCCCTCTGTTTATCTTTGTTCTTATATCTCTTCATAAGGCATTTTTATTTTACTTTGTCTTTTGTGCCCAATGCCTTTTCATCCTTAAATTCTCAATTGCAATACACCCTCTTTTCATCTCCCCCCAATTTCCTGCTTTTCTCTCTTTCCTTAACCATCCGTTGCATCCCTGTACTGAGGACCACTGAGGGGGAATGGACGTAGATAACTCCTTCAGTATCTAGTGACCCAACTAAAGATTCACACTTCAGCAAAATACATGGGAGAAATTTAAAGACAATCTTTTTGAAAATGTGCCGTTGAGCACTCTCATTAAATTATCCTTTATTGTAAAGGGGCAGAGCAGAAATCAGGCAGTTGAATGCCACCCACTTCGAATGTTATCACTCGATTGAACGGGCGTTATCAGTGGTGATAAGCCCCATAGATATGAGTCAGAAGTAGCCTTCGAAGGCTGTTATCATCGATTGGTATGGTTGATCAACTTTATGAATACAAGAAGACTCCTGATCCAGTCCGAAAGGACTCCAGTTCACCACTGAACGTCATTTCATGTGACTGCCAAGTTTCTCTCTGTAAAAGAAAAAAAAAAGGCAGACATTCATTATATTCTCAGTGGAAAATGTAATATTTTAAGATAGTTTCATCATTGAAATGCATTTTGATGATATTGTTTGCAAGAAATTAGTATTTTATTTTCATATTCTCTGGTCAGTGAGCGTATTTAATATTTATTTTGTTAGTTATTATGAAGATTCTGCAACGTTTTGTACCGTTGCTATGGTGGTTGCTAGGGACATGGCTATCGCTGAAACCTTGTAACTTGCATGTTGTCTGAATCGTATTGTTAATATTTCTCAACACAAAAACACGAATGTGTCCTTGATAATTCAACAATACGATGGGTTGACGTTCGAAGCGGGTGCATGTGGGGGCTGGTAATGAACCAGTAAATGGGAACATATATGACCCATTATAATTGTTCTCCTCAATCACCCTTACCTCTTACAGCTGGACCAGAAGAAGACATGTTTTATGGATGAGCTGGCATGACCACAACCAATGAGTCTTTGCAAAAACACTTGATTATTTATAGTTCAGTAGTAAGGAAACTCCAAAGGTACAGTTTCTACAAAAATCCCAGATTAATTACTAAATACAATAATATTATAATAGAGCATTACACAAAATAATTATTATAAAATAGAAATATATTATTATATTACAGTTTAGTTAAGTTTATTTGACAAAGAACATAAAATCACACGCAACAACAGCTATTACTACTACCACTACTACTAATATATAATATATAGGGCAGCACAGTGGTGCAGTGGTTAGCACTGCACATCTGACTGGGGCCTTTCTGAATGTGAGTGTGAATGGTTGGCTTTGTGATATACTGACGACCTGTCCAAGGTCTACCCTGTCTCTCGCCCAAGGGGAACAATTGAGACACTTATAAAATGGTAGATGGTGAATATAATGTCCAGCTGTGGACATGTGTATCTACAGGTGCAGATAGTCTTTACCATCGCCAGACCAACAGCACAGGTTAGCACAGCTTATCAAATTTGCTCTCATAATCGCCATTTTTATTGCTCTAATAAAACCTTCTCTAACTAATTCACATCAGATAAATGAATACAAGTCGAGGATCCCATGCAAGCTGTTTATGCAAGAGTCACTTTCTATTTAAGTGGGCCTAAAAAAAGTTAACTTTCTGATTCATTTAAGGGGCTCAGTGTTGTAATGTGTCACAATATATTATACTTACTCTGGCTGCATCCCTTCATAAGCCTGTAGGTTCTTCAGGCAAGGTTAGCTCAGTCCCCATGTGTGTTCTGCTTCAGCAGGTGGCTCAGCAACAAAACACCCGCTGGAACCTTTTCACTTGTCATTGTCAGTCTATATCACAAGCTAGCCAAACAGACAACCATCCTGAAAGCCATGTCACAACACATCTGCTCCTCATACTAAATGTCTGTTTAGAAGCACCTTTATAAAAAAAAAAATGCCTGTCTTTTCGTGAAGACAGCCAAAAGATACTGCAGCAGACGGGAGTACATTTCACTGGTGTGGACAAAGACCTCTGATTGTCTTTGGAACTGGTAGTGAGAAAATGGCATAATGCAACATCTGTTTACCATAGGGCTGTGATGCGCCTTAATGCAACCTCTCATCATTCAGGGAAGACCATTGCTCCTTCATCTGTTTTTAAGATGTTGTGATTGGTAGTTGTCAGCATTAGAATAAGTTAAACATTTAAGAAGACAGATGGGTACTTCTGAATAAAACTGTACAAGAATGAGTGTGATATATAAAGAAAATAATCTCAACATAACTGAAATACAAAAAGTAACCACTATGTTATTAACTGGACAGACTTCTTTCGAAAGTACAGTTTATTTTCTTCATTCATTTTCAATTTCCTCTGTAAAATGAATTAATTCAAGAGTATGTTCTGTTAAAATATGTCTTGTGACTGGCCTGGTCTCTGAAACTATAAATAGATTTTAATATATCCATATCTTAAACACTGAAATAGGGCAGAAAGAGGATGTTCAAAGAAATAAGTGTCACGCTTATTATCCTTTATCTGTGTGTGATCTCTCTTTGCCATCAGGCTATAATGCATGATCATCTTTGATCACTGACGCAGAGTTGTTAAATCACTGATAAGATTAAAACCTACATTAAATCCAAGTGCTAGCCTCAGTTTGATTATTCTCTTTCTCACTGTGCTTTCTTTCCTCTCCCTGTTTCTTTATAAGGACAATAATGATTAAATTAATTTTTATTTCTCTCACAAATACAAAATGTATAGAAAAGGAACGCCCATTACAGATTGAGATAATTTGTTCCATATTTTTAATTTCTTTGAAAACGATCAGAACCTTCTTGCATGTTCCAGAAGGCCAAAATGTTGCTTTATTTTAGTACCCTCAGTGCTGGAAAGCAATTCAATTAATACTAAATTGCACAAATAAGCAAGCAAATGCATCCATTGCTACCATTTAATATTTTATGGTCAATGATTGCAAATCTTCAACTGTATAGTTTGTTTTTGTAAACAGTAACACTATTGTGAGTGTCCTAACCCCTGTGGTTGATTCTTTGTATGTTTTGCTATACTTGTATTAACAGTTGACTGTCTGGATATTTTATCTTCACTTCAACTTCAGACTTCAACTATGTGATAAGCATTAGATTAGTTGGTGTTCGAAGCAGATGGTGAACAGTTAATCTAGTCCTTAATAAATTAATAAATTCACAATTCAAAACTAATATATGGAGTAAATTATGGGAAATCAGAAAGTTACTTGGTATTGACAAAAGGCTGGCTTACTCTACAACTATAACCCAGCACGGCTATTTAGCTCTGCATTCATACAATGAACACTTACCTGCAAAAGATCAATACAGTGTTTAACACCCTCATATAGCTCTCTTAATTGGCAGCATCGATTGCCATTGAGAGTGGCTCTACTTTCATGGACATGTTTTTGCAAATGCTTCGTCTGCATCAGCGTTATACTGTGGAAATAGAGCAAATCTTTAATTAAGTCAGAACAAAGAGGCCAGTTTACATTGTGTAATCTTAAATTCATAAAGTGCAAACCAGCCACCTTATGACAGAAGAGTCACAATATTAAAGGCATCTTGTTGCACCAGCATAAATGTTTTCTCCCTCTTTAGTTAGTGTCTTTCTTGACCACTTGCTAAAAGTTTGGGGTGGATTTAGCTGTTGATGGATGGTGGAGATTGTATGTTTCTCTCTTAATAGACATCCTAACATGGTCATCAGTCATGCATCTGTCTCGAGTCTACACACTCTAATTGTCACATATGCTGTCAGAGACAAGCCGTCACACTAAGGACAGTGATTTTCCTCTGCAAAACTGTGTTGACCACTACAATCCACTGTCCTCAATGCAAATGTTGTAATCTGTGCACTGTGTCCTTGCATGCTTCTCTTCTAAAAGACAAAGGAATCTTTCTTTGAAGAGCAACTTAACACCACTTCAGAAATTCAAAAAATGCATTTAGACACACCCCAGCAGATATTGTATGACTGACGTCCTTCTAAAATGTAATGGTTGAAAAGCAGTTCCAAAACAGTTGAACCAATGTCCTGGAGGTTGCCAAAATATGTTGTGACCCTAATCAACCTTTTACTGATAAGTAAGGATGCATGATCAGTTCAAGAGAACACATTAGTAAAATTACACCATAGACTATCTCACACACACCACACACACACACACATGGAATTCCAATGAGAAGTACCTGCTACCCCGGGCTTTATCAGTAAGTTATTATGTGGTGGAAAATTACCAGATCCTTATAGTATCAGACCAGGATTGAGCAGCACAGATGAAAAAACATAAATTAAAGCATTGTTAAAAGTCCTGCAGTGCCAGACACTGGACATACTGCATGCCAATGCAAAAACTTCAATTTGTTTAAGTAAATGGTAATATATACAATCTGAAGGTCACTCATTTGAATGTATCTAAATGTGTTGGTTCAATTTAAAGTTAAAGTAGCTGCAGGGAAGCATCAAAAGAGACTGTGTATACATGCAAATCACTTTCAACTGTTGGTGGTATTTTTCTTTGAAGAATTCTAGTAAAGTGGTGCCTTTTCTGTCCAAATCCATGAACCTGCCGCCTTTATCAGACCTGAATTATGGCAAACTGGTAGCTCTCAGCCAGTCATACTGTGAAACACTTTTACTGATGCACATATCAGAATAACACCAGTAGTACACCAAACAAGAATCTGGAAATGTGGCATTGAATTCTAGCAGAGAAAGAAAGTAAGAATACAAGGTGAATCTATTCACACTGCAGTGAAACATTAAAAAGCTGTTGAAAAGAAAACAGGTAGGTGTTCTCTGTCTCCAGACACACTTCTTGGTGTATTTTCATTTTGTTTATCAGTATAAAAACACTCTTATCTCAACAGAAGTTTAACTCACCACCAATCAATACTTTTGTACTGGCTCTCTAATCGTTTTACCCACAGCTCTGGTAGTGCATGCATCATTTTGGGCCTGCAGCACAGAACATTGATGTGTTTTGATGGCTTGATGATGTTGAAGCCCACATCTGTGACGTGGACACTACTGTAGACAAGACTTCATATTTATAGTATAAGAATATATTGAATTACGTGTATTTTGAACCCTGTGTTCATATCATCCTGAATTATTTTTACCTGTTCGAGACTGTTGATATTTTATCCTGGGCTAATGGTAAACCCTGGTTATCTTGAAGGGGAGCTATCCACTTCACTGTGGTGCTGAAAGCCATTCCCAAGCGGAAACATAAATTCTGTAGCTATTGTCAGCTATTATTTACTCTGATGTGTGTAAATGCCTGATTGGATTACAAAAATGTATGATAGATGTCTTGTAAAACTGTTCCCAGTTGAAAAGAAGATCATAGCACTCTATTATCGCTTGAGCATGCTAAACATGCATGCAAGTGGCATGCATGTTTATCCATGCAACATGCATCCAAGAGGAAATTAAGCATAAGGTTTTTGCAAAGTAACTAAGAAAATATTGTGAGGAAACACAAATGTGTTTTTTTAGTTTAAAAAGTGGTGAAAACTGGAGACCAAGAAGTTTCAGATCCTCCAGTGATGTATTTCATACATACAAGGCTTTGCTCAGTCTTAATTTACTATTATTTCGCTGAGTGGGTGTCCATTATGAGGCCAATGACTGGAAGATTGGCACCAATCATCCATGTGGCAATCCATTCATTCGTTACCATAGAAACGGCCTGGGTGAATAGGGGATAAGTAGGAGAGCATGGAGAGATTGCTGACACCTGCTCTCCTTCATTTCCTATCACCACACACACATATACTGTACAATTCCTCACAAAAATGTATACATTATGTAACTGCACACATGTGCACACAATCAGACAGTATATTCAAAGCCTTGTCAATTGGACTGTATTCCTTATAAGCAAAGTGAAACATCAGCAGAATTTATTTGATTGTGCAAGTCTTAAGGAGGATTTTTGTTCACTTCACCAACCTTGTAAACTGTGTAAAGCTCCTACATTCTCAGAGTAAAACACAGTGATTTGATTTTGTATCCATCCTTTTAAACAAGATGATACACATCTAATCAAAGTGTAGCGTTAAGAAGCCACAGGAAACTAGTGGGCTTATCCACAAGTCTGCTAAGGTGTATCAGACAAAAATTGTTTTCTGCATGATATTGTGAGTAACAATTAGCATTTGACCATTACAGGAGCAAACTTAAAGGGGTAGAGAAAGTATAAGGGTGCAAAACTAAAATAATACATTTCACTCTCACACCACCACTTTAGCGTTACCATTTGCTGCCCTACATAAAAGGCACACTACCTACTGCATTGTCACCAAATGTTAATACTGGATGTAACTGGTGTCCAATATGAATATACTGGGTGTCACGACTGAGCTAACCTCTGTTTAAGCTTCTGAAACTCACTCAATACAAACTCTTACTTAACATTTTTTTTCATTGTTCTATCAGATCTTTCTCTGTTGTTTTTACAACAGAGGTGTACTGTAGGTGCAGCAGAGAATGACCAGAAATGTTGATAGTTCAGGCTCCTGGAACACCGTTGTCTCGGTGATCCGTACTCTTCAGCTGCATATCAGACACACTGCTAAGGTGGTGGACACGCTGTTGCCTTTCTGTTAAATAATCCATAATTCAGTACATCGTGGTAAGTAACATCCATTGATCTAGGCTCACTCTCAAACAAGTGTAGCGAGGTGAAAGCAAGGTGAAAGTAAGCACAAGCAAACACACACTTGAACACCAGGTGGATCAGGTTGTGAAGTGATCCACAAGGGGAGACAGGAATTTTATACACCTGATTGCACTCAGCAAGCAGCAGCATTTGCATAATAACATATCACAGAAAAATGTTTAAACTCAATGTGACCTTAGAATAAATGTCACATTTTAAATTGTGCAATGGAGAAATCCTATAGGAAAGGAAGCTCTGAGTCTTCCCTGGAGGAGTTAGTGGGGTTTAGGTGCGTGATTGGATCATTACACGGCCAATTATGCTGAACTAACCTTCACCCAACTGGACAACTCCTGGTCCAGCTAAGTTAACAAGGCAAAAAATAAGACTGCACAGGAATGCATTTAAAAAAGCTAAATGTGTTTAAGAAGCTACAAGGTTATATTTTCTTTTTCTTTATTCACATTTTTGTATAAATTGATTTCCCAGGGAGACCACTTTGAAAAGAGAAAACGTGATGGGTGCAAAATATCCAATATCACAAAATTTTATAGGCATGCAGGCTCTCTTTAGTAAAAAGTGGTTTATAACGCTGTTGTTCTTCTTCATTAGGACTATCTTATACCTTCCGCATGCAAAAGGTACTTTATTGTTTTACAAAATGTGTTATGTGTGTAAATAACAAAAATATCTAGATTCAATTAGGAAGATGTTTTAATTTAGGTGCCTTTTAGCACCATGTATACATGCATATTTATCAGCCTGGGATGCCAACATGCATGCAGATTTGATTTATAAGGATTAGATCGCAAGAGGAGCCATATATAAGAGATGTTCTGACCCTCCATGAAAACAAAATAATAGTGTCTCCTTCAAGTGTTGCCCTCCTCTAGGGCACGTTTTGAAAGCTTGTCCTTGAAATGTCAAATATAAATGGCAGCAGGGGAAGACTGAGAGATAAAATGAGATGAGATGAGATGAGGAAATGGTTACAAAATATGATAATAATAATAATAATAATAATAATAATAATAATAATAATAATATAAATAATACAAACACTAATTAAAGTTGTGCTTTACCATAGTGTAAATTCTCTGCAGCAGTAAGACTCCTATGAAAAAAAGGGAAATAAAATGTACACAGTTAAAATTTGAAACTACATATAATTATATATTATGGTACTGTACACACACATAACATGTAACTGCTGATGCTTGAACTCTACAGCCTTATGTATCACAAAACAAAAATATCACTCTGAACCAAACTAAATCAGTTTCACAACATAAATATTAATATAGGCTGCTGCAGTCAGTGCTCATTCAATGTACAATGATGATTCAATGAATTGATCCTGCTTGTAGCTGTTTGAAGACCTATTTGTAATGTACCCTAACTGAAGAAAACTGAGTCACTTATATACTAAACACAATACATTAGAATTGTATATCATTTGCATTTTTGAAATTCTGATGTGTGGACATTCATCATAATATTGTTTTTAATAAAACCCTATTGTTAAAAAGAGAAATATTCTGCTGTACTAATTAGCATACAAGTACAATTTTCTTGAAACACTGCTGACTGTTTTGATTGTATACAAGGTTACTGGTTTTAGTAACCATAAGACCACGAAAGCCTACAGTCTTTAAGCTGCAAAACAACATAAAGCATTTAACGGAGCAAACCAAATTCAAATTAACCCCCAGAAACCTCATCTGCTATCCCATAATAGGGATTCTATAAAACTTATTGAGGCCTGTTTCAGCAGCTGCTGCTGTAGGAGCTGGAGGAGCACACCAGCTCTGAGACCTACAATAGCCTCAGCCTGTGGTCCTTTGTTTCAGTCCCCTCCTTCATATTTAGGGAACACAGCCTCCTGCACTCCTCCTGTCCCTCTGCCTTACTTATCTTTTCCAAAACTCAGATGCAGTTCTTTCCCCTTATTCCGAACATTGGCTTCGACTGTCTCCTGCAATTTAGTAGCCTATCTTTAACTCTGATGTCAGCCATTTCACTCAGTCTACGTGCTCCTGGCTGGTGATACTTCACCTCAGAGAGCCTTAGCCCTTCGGTATGCTGCCCATCTTCCCAAGTGGCAGTCAGTGCTCTTCAGTCCAAGACCCTTCTCTAACCTAAGGCCTGCTACTGCGGCTTTCCAAAATGCAAAACAATTCTCCTTGCTTTGTTCTTTATTAAATGTTGGTTAATGATTAAAGGGATAGTACACAGTCTTTAGCCCACCTTGATTCTAAGACCCTTCCCCTCAAAGCCGTTCAGACAGATGTGGTCAAACTCAGCTGAGACCAAAAACCAAACAGCACACAGTTCTGTTGCCTAGCAACACAAGAGTGAATATTTCATGTATCACAGCAGGGATTTGCATTTAAACGGTCACGTGAATTGAATGGATTTAGTTTCCTTCTTGCTTTGATTTTAAGAATGTCCTTCTGTTTTCAAAATGTTTATGTTTTGCTGTGCTGTGAGCCCAAAAAACCTTTTCACCTTTGACTCAATTTAATGATGCAATTCAGGGAATATCTTTAGTAGATATGAGACTAGTATCTCACATTAAAGTAAGGAGCGAAAACGATATAGGAGCAATCATAAACTCCACTTTTTCTCTCTGTCTTTCCCTCTCCTCTGTGGTGGCAACATCAGAGAGACAAGTGTTGAGGGTGCAGGTGGCGGTGGATGCAGATTCTCTGAAAGCCATTAAGTCTAAATATCAGTCCTGACTCGTGGATCACATTCTGTCTGCCTCAATTACTTTGACTAGGGGTAACAGCCCATAAAAAACGTTTTTGGGAACAGAGCTGAAACGCATAGAAAGGACATATCTTCCATTACATGGCAATGTAGGTTGATATAACAAAGATGCATGCTATAATATTCCAGCCATAGTTTGAATATGTGATAGATGAGAATTGGTACTCTTGGCCCAAATGGAATACCAGTGTAATGATAATTTGAGTTTTCGTTACTCAAAGCAGAAGCAGAGCTTCTTATTTACAAATACATGAGATTCAACACAAACCAGTTGAGTGGAACATCCCAGTTATAGCTCCAACCACCCAGTCCTTCCCGAGTCCAGCGAGCTGTCTGTCCTGTGATTCATATTTCTGTAGCTTCGGCAGCTACAACCCAATCAAACTCAGTCATCCAATATCTAAAGCCCCCCACCCCCTACACACACACACACTCACTCTGCTCTGATGTTGCAAACAGAAGATTGATTGGAACATTAATACAGGTGTACAAGCAAGAAAAATGTCCTCTGCTATAAATTATAGTATAACCAGAGGCAACATTATATTGATATTCCCATAACACAACCCAGTAGCCCTCTGGTCAAAAATGGTGCATTTTGTCTTGATTTTTAATAGTAGGTCAATAATTTCTCTGGTGCTTTCAACCAAAATGGATGCAGCTCAATAGTTTGACATTGAACTGTATCCTTTTGAGAGAAATACTAGATGCTGGAGTATTTCTTTTTTTATTTTATTAATTTATTTCTTTAATCTTTCTAGTCAGAAGTTGTAAAATAAACTATGTGAAAAAGATGACCAGTGAGAGAATTTGTGCTTTTTTTGTTGATTCATATTTATCATTATGATGGTTTTTTATCCATTGTTTTCTCATTTATTTAACTCCTTTATTCTCATTCATTTAGTCATTGACTCTCTAAAAAATATTTTTTATTCTTCCTCAATTTGCAATGTGATGAAGTCAAAGCCAAATAATATATATATTTGGTCTATGTTGTTGTTGCTGTTATCGATGCAGATTTTAAACTGTGATCTCTGTCAAAATCTTAATTTATTCAGATAAGCCAAAATGTGGATTTCAGTAATAACAACAGCATAGCAAATATGTAAATTATAGGTACTTTAATGACTTTACGATCATTATATAGTTGTAAAATCATGATGTAAAGATTCCTCTTCCTCTGTTCTGCCATGTACATACAGTGTTGTATCTACGATACCTGTCATCAGACTTCTAGTAAATACAGCAGGGAAACGTTGATACAGAAGTTTCTGGGAAAAACCATTTGAAGACGTACAAGTTATTAAATGTCACAGGCTACATTCTGTACATTTAGCTTGGGGAGTGAAAATATCACTTTTAATGCCATAGAATTATTTGATTTTCCACAAAAAAGAAACTATTTGGAATAAGGACTTATTAATGAACTTAATAATGATTATTAAACCTGTTTTGGATGTTTAATAACTTATTCAATCTTACAACACATTGTGCAATTTATATGTTCTCTCAATGTGCACTATATAAAAGCTACTTGATTTATAAAAAACATGCAGAGAAGAAGTTTATTTGTGTGGGGTAGTGCATAAAATAAGGAGCAGCTACTGTAACTAGAACGCTAAGGACTAGGTCCAGGTTAGAATATTAATTTTATACCATGGTATCCCAGTCCACTCTGAGTATGGCCATGCATGAGATTTGTTATTCGAGTCCCGGTACCTCCTATTGTGAACAACTTCATAACATTTGACTGATGATTTTGGCATTTCAGAAGTTGCAAGATGTTCATTTTTCGGAATCATGGTTTTTATTTGATCTGTTGCGATACGAAGGAGCCTGGAAATAATACTATGTTTCAAAAGATAAACAACAAACAAACAACAGCAAATTGTACTGAGGCTAGACATCTAAATCCACACATTGCAATCTAAAATGTCTACCACCTACTCAGACTGCAGTGCAGTTAAGGTAACATACATAATCTCTGATATGTACAGTTTCATGTTGAATGAATTAAATCATTCAATATTGTTCCAAATTATAATGAATAAAGAAATATGTATATCATTTTACCATTTATGGGTAATTTATTTATTCATAATATATTTCATTAATGTATAAATAGAAGCATTAGTGACACAGATGTGTTTACAAACTGAGCCTGTTTAAAGAGGTTTTAAATATTTTTAGCAATGCTAATGTTTCTACCACTTTGGTCCAGATCTACAGCTATGGCATGGATTGTCATAATATTGTACATATTGACATTTATTGTTTGACATCCCTTTACTTTTCTTCTAGTGCAACCATTCAGTTGCCAGTTGTTTTTGTCATGAATGGTCTCAACAACAAAGTTTGTCAGGACAGTATTTTTACAATGCTAGTCACCGGACTCTAGAGGTGGCAATGGTGGTTGGCTCATCACTGTGGTACAGACTTAAATACGTCCACAACTATTTAATGGAAAGACAACCTTTTCTGACATAATTTTAGGCACACTTTCCATGTAGTAGTTTTACCCTGAATACTCAATATAGTATGAAAGAAGAAATATGCTTGCCTAACCTTTAGCATGTGTGGCACTGTAGCTTTAAAGACAGCATTTCCTGCCACAAGTGTTTCACTTTTACACCCGTATTTACACATAATGACACAGTGTATTTAATGTGACATATAGCAGCTTTGTCATCAGTCATAAAAAAAAACAGCGTTTCTTTATTAATTGACCTTTAACCTTGTATAGTCAGAATGACATGATGCGTATTCATCTGCTGCACCTTGGTAACCTTTTGCAACCTGTGTCACTGATGTCGTCATAAATCATGACAGAGGTCAAAACAATGTCATGGCTAATTTACAGACAATACATCGCTCAACACATGTCTGTACACATCTCTACTGCCTTGGCACTTCTCTGACACTTACACCATGACAGTTCTTTAATGGTAATTGATTTAGGGAGATACTTGCATGAATTTACAGCCATCAAGAGGAAAGGGATATATCAACTTCCAACTGCCTTTTGCATTTCAGTTTTAGTTTTAGGGAATAAATCAAATGTCCGATTCAGTGAGTATTTAACCTTTCTATTATGATGCAGTTCTTAAAGATGTTGCTATATTTCAGCATAAGCTGGCTCGGAAGGAAAGTTTTGGCTTCACTTTTCCTCCATACTCTCCCTCATCGACTTCTACATTCCTGCGTGGCTGTGAGAAGAGTGAGGGAGGCAGGGAAGGAGGCCAGTATTTGTTTTACTTTGCAGCTAGGTTTTCACCCTCCCTTTTTATAGAAATGCACCCTGGGTTCTTTTTGTGAATCACCCAGCAACAGACACATCACTTTGTCTCCGTCTTTTCACTGCGAGCGGAAACGTTGCACCGAGGCTCTTCTGGAGAGGCCTAGCAGCGTCCTACCTGACTGACTTACCAATGAAGAGCCAGACACATTCTATGGGCCTGCAGTGTTACACATAACTGGTCCTGACAACAATCCCTCCCTCTCTCTGCCACCCGAAAAGAACAGAGGCTTTTAGGATTAAGAGACATAGAAAAGCTACAGTACAGGGGTCCGTCTGTCTGTCTGTTTGTTTGTCAGTGTGTCTGTTCTGTTTACCTCTCAGTCTTTATCTGTTTTTCATATGCCCAAACACACACATGGATTTCCATAAGCTCCTGACTGCTAAGCCAACATACAACAATGTTAAAAAAAATGTTAGTTCAAACTAGGTATTTGAGATGCTAATGTATACTTTGTATTGATTGGCAAGCATTGAAACTTTCATTGAAAGTGACTGCCGACCGTTCATGCAGGTTCAAAACTAACATGGCCTCCAGCTTGGTAATACCTTAAGAATGTAATGTTATGCAATTATGTTAATGAGGAGCTGAAGCATTTTTGGAGTGGTCTATGGGTTTGCCAAAGGTCAATGTTAAAGCGATAAAGTGCTTTCTGCCAAGAAGCCCTAAAGAGTTAAAAAAGAAAAAAACTACTGCCCCATTTTTCAATCATATGCTTTTACTTTTTTAATTCATTTTTATATTAAAATATACTATTACTGATGGTATTTTCAGTAAGATTTTATTTGGTGCCTGTGGGTTTGCATAGCAGTACAAGACTATTTATTTGATATTTTAATATATATATATTTAATATATTTATATATATATATCTTAATTTTTAGCCAAGTTTTGAGTTGGTCAGTCAACTACTTTGGTCCAAACTGAAATATCTCAACAACTTTTGGATGGATTACCATGAAATCGTGTACAAACATTCATGGTCCCTGAGGATGTATCCTAATGACTTTGGTGATGCCCTGACTTTTCCTCTAGCACCACCATGGGGTTCACATTTGTGGTTTTCAGTGAAATGTCTCAATAACTATTAAGTGGACCAGACACATTCATGCCCCTCTCAGTATCAATTGTAAACACTTAACTTTTCATATAGTGACATCAATCCGTCAAAATTATAATTTTCCTATTACTTCGGTTTACAGTCAAATACCTGCTAATGAAATTCCTGTCATCAGCTGTACTTTGTGTAATTGCTAATTATTAAATGATGTCACGCAAACAAACTTGGATGGTTTGAACATTATGCAAAACATCAGCATATCAGCATGCTGACATTAGCATTTAGCTCAAAGTACTGCGTGCCTACGTACAGCCTGCTGGCATGGCTTTATATTCTCCTGAAAGCTATTTAGTTAATCCACATGTAGTTGTTTCAGTCTATCAATATACAACATTTATTTTACATTGATTGAAATCCTGCTTGAGTGGAAGAGGTAGGCTACATGTAGGATGCTGTTATTCATACTATTTATGTGGTGCAAAACAGCCTCCCCATGAATGCAAAGCCTTATATAAATACTGAAAGTGAGAGGCAACATATTTCTAAAAAGGCTATGTAAATATGTCTGTATTATAAAATGCATCCATCATCATTATCACTGTCATCATCATCTGTATCACCATTTTGTCCTTCTCACATAAGCGGCAATCTGCTGTACAGTTTTAAAGCATCACTTTTGTCCCCTTTGTCTGAGCAGTGAAACTGACAGGGGGCCAGCTGTCTGCCTGTGTGTTTGCCTGTACTCTATTCTCTATTACTACCACCTCCTTCTGTAATTACAAGCTCCACTGCACACAGGCTCGCCATCAGGTGGGGCCGGGGCCACAAGCACAGCACCACCAGCTCTCATCACTGTGGCTTTCTGAATTCCCCCCGTGTGAGAGCTGCAGGCCAACAGGATTCTTTTTGCACATCTGAGGTGCCACAGCCTGCAGGCCAATCAGCCAGTTGGGATTAGAAATGCTAAATTTTGTTTCGTATCATTAGAAGGTTAGCTCACCCCTCATTGGTTCACCATCTGGGCATTATTTCCTTCGCTCTCAGTGGTGTGGCTTTTGAGTAGCACCGTATCAGCACTGCACAGTCTACAGGATGGCGGACGGGGACAAAAAAACCCAAAGATGGAAGGGAAAGATTTGGGCAGATGAGCACAGAGGGGCAGCAAGGGAAGTGAATCGTGACAGAAATAGGGATGGCGTGGAAAAAAACCCAGAGGAGAAGAAATGAAGCACATGATTAGGAGAAGGTAGAAATGTAGGTAACAGAAAATTAGGTATTTGTTAGACATCTCTGACACACGCTAGTATTTAATGCATCCATTACAGTGAAATAAGCCATGACATTGCATATGACGCCACTTGACATTCAAATGAAGCTGCTTTGGCATCAAAATATTACAAGTCATGATAAGGTGTCACCTGACAGCTTTGCGACTAATCAGAAATACGGGGAAAATTAGATATCACCCGTCACAGTTTTCATCACTCACGCGTTTTTCATTGCCAAAAGCGGATGCACATTTTTATTTTATTTTAACATTGGTTTAATCTTTACTCATTTTCACGACTCAAACTTTAACTGTTAAACCCTGTGAGTGTCAAATCTCCCAGCGAGACCCCAATTATTTATCTCAGTGTGGGAGTTCAAGTCTGCATTAAGACTGCTCATTTGGGATGTTCCACAAGGGTATTTCATTTTGGAAGACAGCGGGCTAAGAAGATTATAAGCACAGTTTTCAATTTAGCTCACACACCCTGACTCCCTTTATTGGCCGGGACCCTCTTATCATGTTTTGCCAGGAACTAGAGTAGTCTTTGGCATCTTCCTCTGTATCTGCTGCTTTGGAGTGGCTGCATTTGATGCAGCATTACACTACTTATTTTTACTCATAACTTGGCCGTTTTATGCACACTGTTCCACATTAATCACCCCAGAGTTTTGATGGATGGAACTTAAGAAAATGTAAATAGTGTGGCCTAAGTGTGCATAAGAGTCATTTATGGCAACGTGATGGAATCTAGTCATCTTTAGAGGTAACTTAAAGCAAAAGCAAACAGAGGGGGGCTATCAAAAATGTTAAGTAACCCATAGACGTCTATACTATGCATCAACTGGTCCTTGAGTGAGTCAGAAAGGAAAAGAGAGGGAGAGAGGAAAAGAGAGAGAGAGAAACTTGCTGATGAAAAAAAAAAAAAAAAAAAGAAAAAGCTGCAGGGGTAAGGATATAAAACCTTGAGACAAGAGGATGCTCCTCTTTTAAACCCGCTGCCATCTCAGTGGTGGAAATGCTGGAGTTGGGGAGGGTCGACTTTGAGGTGACATTGACGCTATGTAGATGAGAGTGAGGATCCTGCGCTCCATGTTACGTCCCTGCTCGCTCCAACTCAGACGGCGGCAGCTCCTTTCCCCGTCTTCTCTCCCCTCCTCTCTTTCAGCACCACTCCTTTCAGGACAGCACCTCGCTCTCCAAGACGCGTTTGTCCGGCATCCTCCCCCCTCAGGATCCTACGTTTGCTCGCTGTCGTCGGATGCAAAGTTTTCAACTTGGCTTTATTCTAAAAGTGCAAGGAAGTAACTTTTTTTTTTTCAAATTCGGGTTTTTCCCATCGGGGAAAGAATCTGGAAAAAAATAAAGGGATTTCATTGTGAGTATTGTGTTATACAGTGTGCGTTTCACGTAAATTAGGCGTGGATTTGTGTTTGTTAATATATTCACTGCAAGCCAGGACCTCTGAGGAATTTGGCGTATGCAGACGCGCTGCATTTGTGCACTTGATGGCGATCTCATGAGGGTCATAAGCGTATTTTAACCCTTCTGTCCTGCAGCCACATGTTTAAAATATGTCAAATGTAAATGTGTGATGTGGGGAAAAAAATGTACGAATCATTCTTTGTTCACTAAATCTTGACGGTTTGTCTTTGAAGTCAAATGTTATATGAACCTGGAGCCTTAACAGCAGAGTCGATACCAAATGCGTAAAATACAAAATATCAAAAGATATTGCTCTTCACAATCGCGCACGGGAGGTGATGGAGAGCGCAGACAGCGCGCTCCATGTTTCATCCTTCAACTATCAAGAGCAGATGTTCATTTTGCATTTTAAAGAGTAAAAACAAACAAGTATAAATAACGTACATTTTTAAATGCTGAACATTTCTCAAATTATGTTTTAAATCGACGTGGCTAATTTATTTTTTTATTTATTTTTTTGTAGTGATACAAATGAATTATAAAGTAAAATAAACCTTAAATATTTGAACTGCAGATATTTGATGAAAATGTCTATTCAAAAACTCCAGTGAGTTATCAGCCTCTCCAGGTGATTCATTTGACATTATTGTCGCGTCTGACTCCTAACTGTGTTTAATTGCTCTTCTCTTGTACCGGAGCAATAGGAAGTGGGCCATTGAATTTAGAGCATAATGAATCAAGGACAAAAGCAGGCTCTAAATTTCTGCTAACATACATTCACTCCAGGCAATTAAAAGTGATTCTTATTGCATGAGAAGTCTTTATTTGATCCCGTGGGGTTCACAGATCGTGGGGCACGTTTTTCTCTCCCCACCCCTGAAGAAATGTCATGTAATTAGTACTTATGCATGCACAATAATCGTGTAAAATTATATTTTACCAGAAATATAAAACCTCTCTTTCAGCAAAGGCCAGTACAATGCCCACCTAAATAAGCAAATTGGTCACACATTTATTCTTAAAATAGTTATTAAAACAAGCAATTATTCAACTAATAAGGAAAATAATTCCATTTTAATTAAACTGAAGTTCAGAGTCACAGATTTTTTTTTTTCTATAATGTTAGGCAGGATTACGCAAATGAATCCCTCATTATCAAGACCTGACATTCGACATTGTCCATTTCAAACAAGTAGATTTGCATGGGCAACCACTGTTAAATGATCTCACCTAACTGATTTTTTTTTTTTTTTTAACTCTATACATATTTATTTATTTACGTTTTCAGGGTCACTGGACCGCTGCTAAGCTGCCCCCGCTTCTGCTCCTGATCGATCTCGTTACCTCGATTATTTGTCTCTCCTCGGCTGTTATCTGGGAGCCGCGTGTGCAGGACGGAGACACTGCTGTCTGCCTGGACCGGTGCTGAAACCCCCTCCTCTCCGCTGGTCAGGACTATCCAACACGCACAGTGACCATGGCCACCAACGGGACCAAAGCCTCGGACGGACACGTCTTGACTGAGACGGTGAACGACGCGCCCACCACCACCACGCCAAACGACAAGCCCAAAACCTTGGTGGTGAAAGTGCAGAAGACGAAGAATGAGATACCCGAGAGAGAAACGTGGGCTGGGAAATTTGATTTTCTTCTCTCCTGTGTCGGATACGCAATCGGACTCGGAAATGTCTGGAGATTTCCTTATTTATGTGGGAAAAACGGAGGAGGTAATAAGGAATTCTTGGCAATTTTCCATCCATCCATACACCTAAAGGAGTGCAAAGATGTCGACATCAAAACCTTCCCGTTTTCACCCCGGAGGTTTTAATTTAAAATAAATCTAAAGTCTGTTTCCCCAGTTAAGCCGTGCGTAATTGCGCACAAGCGATAGCCTGCACCGTGGGGCGCAGTGTGAAACCAAAACTCCATTTACCAAATATCTTGTCTGGATTATGATGAATGTTAATAGTTTATGATTCACCTTCACTTACACACCTTTACCTCTCACCTCTCATTCAGGGGCCTTCTTGATTCCATACTTTTTGACCCTCATATTTGCTGGCATGCCCCTGTTCTTTCTGGAGACGGCTCTTGGTCAGTACACTTCTATTGGAGGGCTTGGAGTGTGGAAGCTGGCCCCCGTGTTTAAAGGTAAAACAAAACAGTTTGATGTTATCCTTAAGGCCTTAATCTATGATTGTTATGTTAAAGGACTGCTTAATGAAGGCGAGGATGAATAAAAGAAGTTAGGTCTCCTTGCAGTTACATAACAGGGAGCAAAGGTTTATCTTCTGTAAACTACCAAAACCTTCAAAAATGTCATACATATATTATTCTTCTCATTTTATTTCAACAGGAATATTTCAGCACAATTTAACACCATGCCTGTACTCTCCCGTTGTTTCAGGTGTGGGTCTGGCTGCTGCTGTTCTGTCCTTCTGGCTAAATATCTATTACATTGTAATCATTTCCTGGGCTATTTACTATCTGTACAACTCCTTTACTGCTGTAAGTATTTGATATTTATATTCTTGCTGTTCCCTAATAAAACAATGTAATATAGGACATCAGTACCTTTTCAAGTAGTCTAGTTTCCTTGATGCCTTACTAAAAAATGTTTTCACACAAGTGCCCCTTTAAATCAGAACACTTTTGCCCAGGTTGTATTTTTTTTTACATAGTAACCGTTTCAGTTATTTGGCAGGTTTTGTTTGCCAGCACCTCTTATATAAGGGTGCACAGCCCTTAACAGGGTGCGACATTTATTGCTTCCTTTCCCACATAATTAGCGCCTTACACAAGGTATTGATATATGCATTTAGCGATGAGGCATTCACTCCTGCGAGAAAAGCATGAAATCTCAATGAGTATCATGGTCTTGGCTGCTCGACAGCCAGAAAGAATGGGACCCGGCGGTGGGAGAGTGGTCCAAGTAAAAAGAGCTGTCTGTGTGATTTTTCTCTTTTTTTTTTCCTTTAATTTTCAGGACCTGCCATGGCAGAGTTGTGGCAATCCCTGGAACACAGACCGTTGCTACACCAACTACAGCATCACAGACACTAGAAACCTCACCAGTGCAGTGCAGGAGTTCTGGGAGTAAGCTGGACATAACAGTCTGTTTAGCTCACAAGAATACTGCTCTGTTGTGAACAGATTTAAGCTGCACAGAAAGCTCATGGTCCCTACTGTGCATAATGAAGATCAGGCCTGATATGGCCATTTAGATCAGAGGATCCTATGGTTCACCAAATCCTTTATTATCCATCTATCTAGAGAAAAATTGTGTACTTACAATAAAGGACCAAAGGTCAAAAAAATGGAGTGTAAAACTATTGCGTGTAGACAGGCTTGCATGCAGGCATGACTTCCCTTGACTGTGGCGCCCTTGAAAAAGCTTTAGGGGTTAGAAAAGAAAGCCAGGGAGAGAGATCTTTGTGAATATCTAGACACGTCTATGCATATTTGTGTGTGCACCCATGCGTGCAGCATGCATGCGATCAAGGATGCATTTGTGCATTGTAGTAAGACCTCTTTGCTCCTTCCCTGCAGACGTAACATGCACCAGCTGACCGATGGTCTGGAGAAGCCTGGAGAGGTCAGGATCCCACTGGCTATTACACTCGCCATTGCATGGGTGCTCGTCTATTTCTGTATCTGGAAGGGGGTCAGCTGGACTGGCAAAGTAAGTAGAAGGAAAGGACAAAGACAGAAACAAAACAAAATGGAAAAACAAATTCCATTGCGAATTGAATTTGCATCATGTTAATGCAAAAGGTCATAAAATTGGTCCATGACAAGTTGGATTATTGTTCAAATCAAATGATTACATAACTTCACGTAACCCTCTATTTATACAATTGTAACTGGTTTAACTTTCATACTAGTGTAGGATGAGCTAAGATCAAGTTGCAATGTTTTCACGATTTAACAAGGTTTACAGTTATGAAATATTTGAAAATCATATAAAACAACTTCACAACTTCTCAAATTAAACAATACAGTGACATGCGGTATTGCGCAATCCCCTCTCTGCCAGTTATCTTTAAAAGCCAATACAACATTGTACATACACTTTACCTTTACTCCAAAGCACCCTAAGTATCACAAACACTTACATGTTCCACACAGGGATACAAAGGCCTAAACTTGGCTGCTTTAGAGCCATGCTCTGCCCACTGGGCTACAAAATCACAAATGCATAACATTTGTGATAAGCCTTTTTCACTTTATATGTCAGTGATTGTTCATCGTTGATTTTTATACATAGCAGTGTCCATGGCCGTACTGCTGGTTCATTTCTTATTCAGTAGGTTTTGTCATGAAAGATTTGAACTGTGTTGACTTTGATAGCACAGTGCAAAATAGGTTCAGATAAGGAGGGAAATAGGGCACTGGGAGTGTGCTGAACCCAACCATTCTTGGGTCATCTTGCCTCTGGGGAATGTCTGACTAGGTCACTGTGCTGCACTGTGCTGTGGGGATGCTGCCACAGAACTGTCACACTGTTCATGATGAGTTGAACAACTTAGCAGTTCTCACTTCTTCTACAGTTTTGTTGGCTTGCAGGACAAACATGACTAACTGTTCAATTTTAACTGTTTATAACTTTGTGTCCCACAGGTGGTGTACTTCTCGGCCACATACCCTTACTTTATGCTGTTCATCCTGTTTTGCCGAGGCGTCTCTCTGCCTGGTGCATTTGATGGAATCCTCTTCTATATCACACCAGACTTTGAAAAACTGAAGCAGTCTGAGGTATGCTCTCTACTACCTCTGCTCTCTCACCCTGCAGGCCCAATGTCGAAGCATTTCTTTTGTTCAGGACCACCAAAATAAATGTGGCTTGTGGGATGTGTTTTGGCTTTTTGGGGAAAAATTCTACAGACTGTTTACAGGCTACAGTAATGTCATTGTAAAGGCCTCACTGTACTTACATCTAAGTGAAAAGCAAACAGTTTATAATACTAACACTCACAATTAATGTCTGTTACAATTAATGTTAATTGCATGGGCAGCAAAATAGCACTCTATCAAGTCTTTTACCACACAGCCATAAAAAAAAAACTACAGTATTAGTGAACTGTTGAAATGTTGAACTCCTGTGATGTCTATGTACATTTGTATTTATTATGCTGATGTAGGCTAATTATAAAGTGTACTGTAGGTCTCAGATAGCTGTTGAAAGTCTGATGCTCATCTATGCCCAGAAAAATTAAATCTCTGTGGTAATATAGATTTTTTTTCGATGATGTAATATTTTATTGAATAATGATTGTGAATAAATTACTTAACTCCATCATTAAAGCTCAAGAAGAACATGAGATGAAGCTAGATGAGGTGTCGAGAGACAAGGCAAGGTCTTACTGATTTAAGTCGATCATGAGGGGATGCAATGGGATCACAGTTGATCATAAAGGACCAAGTGTAACAAGACAGCACTTAAGTGCTACAATTTCCCTGACGTATTATTCCCAGTTCCTGCCATTACATCAAAGGTTTGCAAGGGACTATACATTTGTTTTTGGCTGAAAAAAAAAACATCACCATTAAAATAAGCTGAATCCCTGACATTTTTTTTTTAGCATCGACTTTGCCCAAGTTACATGTCTACACCTGGTTATTGTAACCTCTTTTTTCTAATCGTTGTTTGTCAGGTGTGGCTGGATGCTGCCACTCAGATATTCTTTTCCTACGGGCTGGGATTAGGCTCTCTGATTGCTCTTGGCAGCTACAATTCCTTCAATAACAACGTATACAGGTAAGTGATTATAATATGTTGAATTTCGGGTTTATTTACCACATGGATTAAATATCTGTTGAAATTTGACTGTCTTCCACCAGTCATTCACACATCTTTTTTTAGATAGACTGTGCAGATGTCTCTTCCTGGGATTATTTTTGGTCTCCTGGCAACATACTGTCTGCTGTACCTTCTATTTTGGGACTATTTGAGCCTCCAGCTGTATCAGTCATTTCATTATTTTGGCTCTGCCCTCTGTTTTACACTCACAGGCACAGACATTTGGTTTGCCTCAGCCTCTGTCACATTGTCGGATAAACTCTGGCCTGCAGCTCAACTACATACATCTATGGTTCTAACTATTTTGAAACTACTGAAGCTCACTACCATTTTAAAAACAAGTCAATATAAATTTACTCTGCTGCTGTGCTACTGCAGGATGCAAAATGGCTTTCCGCCCTTCCCTTCCCTTCCCCCGCGCCTCTCGACAATGTGTGAGGGGTTGATAAGGAATTGATATAGGCGTGACAATGGTTGCCTTGTGCTTTGTTTCTCCCCTACAGAGATTCTGTCATTGTCTGCTGCATCAACTCCTTCACCAGCATGTTTGCTGGCTTTGTCATCTTCTCCATCGTGGGATTTATGGCCAATATAACAAAGAGACCCATCGCTGATGTGGCAGCCTCAGGTAATTGCAATCAATGTTGAAACTCGATAGTGACAATAGACACAAGCAAGAGAATTTTGCAACTGTGCAAAAATTCGCCCTTGCAATAGCTAGATGTTATGCTTTCAGTCAGAAAGGGAAGGTTTTAGCTTGTCACTATATGTCAGTTCTGATTTTTGGATTTATGAAAAAGAAAAATTGCTCAGGGTCTTTGCAAAACTCTCTAACCCCTCTCTAAATACTAAGTGTGACATTCGGAACTTACATTTTTTTCTTCCAAACACACTTGGGATGTGAAATATTTTGGTTTTATTCAGTATTAAAGTTACTTTCATTGTTACTGAATATGTAAAATGGCAGTTTTTTTTCGTCGGAAAACAGTAGTGTACACATCACCATGTCAATATTTGTCTTTTTTCAGGACCTGGACTGGCATTTTTGGCTTATCCCGAGGCCGTCACCCAGCTGCCCATCTCTCCTCTCTGGGCCATACTCTTTTTCTCCATGCTGCTGATGCTGGGAATTGACAGCCAGGTAAAGATAACCCAACAAAAATAAACCTCAGTTGTTGTTTTTGGACCATATTCATATAGCAAAGTGCTGATGTCCTTGCTTCTGTCAGGCAATGCTGTGACTAATAATAAAATGAAGTAAATGAATAGAAATGTTCATGTTTAAGGCCAGGATTCTATTGTTTCATGGTGGAAACCTTTACAATGTGTCACTGCCATGTAAAACCACTACTATAACATGATCTAATATGACTTGCTGTTCTTTCATGAAAGTTAGTTATAAACCTTAGAAACTGACCTAATGTTTTTATTGTAGCAACGTTGTATTATGTAACACAGTTCTGACATGACTCTGCAATCTCTCCAGTTCTGCACCGTGGAAGGTTTTATCACTGCACTGGTTGATGAATTCCCTCATATTCTCCGAAAACGCAGAGAGATCTTCATCGCAGTTGTCTGCCTTGTTTCTTACATCATTGGACTCTCCAACATAACACAGGTGAATACTTTTTTCTCATTGGATAATCCACAAACCTTTAGGGACAATACTGGGTTAGTTCAAAAACACTCACAACAGCCTACGACTGAATGACAAGGTTGATATCTGTTGCCATATTCGAGTCAATACTGAGTCTGTATTTCTCCAGTTTGTCAAGTTACCACACCATTATCTCTACTGGATCCCACTGGACACTAGTGTTGTGACCTCAGCAGCTGACCCAGTAACCTGCAGCAGTGTTAACACGCCGAGTAGCCTTTATATGAAATCCAAAGATCATCTATGTAAAAAGGTCATGCTCGCGCTGAGAATAGTAGTTACCAGTGAAAGTGGTTCAGGTCATTTAGCATGTTTTGCATGCTTAAGTCTGCAAACACAAAACAGTTTCACAGATGATTTAATTTCACTGAGGAGGATGACATGGTCAGTTGGTTTGTCTGTCTATTTGTCTTTCTGTCCAACTCTCTGGTCCAGAGCACGACGTCTCACACCTATAGGCCAGATTGTCATGAATTTTGTATTTTTATTAATGGTGCCTCTACAGTGATTTACAAATGATTTTGGGGACCACCTAAGTTATTGTCTAGTGTCACAATCAGGCCAAACTATGGAGTCTTTAATGATTGTATTTCCCTGACATTTTTGCATATATTCATGGAGCACAGATGATGTTTCCTGATGCTTTTGGTGACTCCCTGACCTTTCTGCTACCAGCTAACGTTTCCATTTAATTGAAAAATTGCTCCTCAGAAAATTAACCCTTTTGTGCATTTCATGAGTGTTTGTCTAGAGCCTTTTGAGGTCAAAATGCTACTTTTACAGGCAAGATATCTCATAATTTTACTGGCAGATTGCCATGCAATTTGCTGAGCATATTTATGCTCCAAGAAGAACAACACTTAAATTACAAATGGTGATGCTTTTCCTCTAGCACCACCCTAAGCTTCACTTTTCTAGACCCATCACTGCTGATACCAAAATCATCAGTAAAATATAAAAACAATAAGTGATGGAGCCAAAAGTCAGCAAAAAGTCAGCAAAGATTCTTCTGTGTCTGCTTACTTGTGAGCTAAAAATGACAGAATCACTGCAGGCCAAGGTCATGTTTGCCAATGACACTCGAAGACCCTGCATTGTCCCTCTACTTCTGACAAACTACATTTCCATCATACCAAATGCACAGCCCTGTTAGAATGAGGCCGTTACCCTAATCGCTACTCCAGGCAGTATAAAACATATCAAGCTTCACAGGGTAGGAGTTGACGAACTGTAGCAGGTCCCTTTGAGCTGGTCTTCATAACGCCCCGATAGCTGCAAGAGATTGTGGACGGACATGGAATGGTTCAAGGAAATGTTTGACCTGCGCTGGTCCTGCCTGTGCTACACAGCCACAGTAACACAGTTTCCACAAGGAAGTCTTGGCACCAATTCTGTTCTGACCAATGAGATGCCACTAACTCTCACCTGCCACAATCGCTGGTGCTCTCACCCTTGATGTTGTTCCACTTGACCAATTTAGTGCTGTCCTGCACATCCAATACTATAAATGCTTCTTCAATGTTTTTCCCTTCACCTTCATTTGTCTCATCTTCTTTTCTTTTCTTTGCTGCTTCTCTCCCTTTGCAGGGTGGGCTGTACGTGTTCAAGCTATTTGACTACTACTCAGCTAGTGGAATGTGCCTGCTCTTCCTGGTCTTCTTTGAGTGCATCTCAATTTCATGGTTTTATGGTGAGGTACACTTATGAATCAATAATCTTCTTAAGGATGTTTTTCCATCTAAAAACAGGACTATACATTTCTGTCGTTTGTTGCTGACGTATTAGGAGCAAAAAATCTCAAGATCAAAGGTCCAGACCAAGCATCACCTCCACGGCTGAAAAGTGAAGCCAATGCAGAAGTGCCTTAAACTCGCATTCTCTCACGGCCAGCAGGGACGACTCCACTAGCTTCAGAAGAAGTCCGATTGTTTAGAAGTCAATAAGAAAATGACCCTACTTCTCTCTTGATTTATTACCTCAGAAAACATTCTTCCAATAAGTCTATGGTCTCAATCGCTAGTTTCAAGTCTTCTTCAGTACAGCAGGATGTTAATTTTGTAAACTATGGTCACATTTAGACGAAAATAGACGATAAAGCAGCAAGGCTAACTTGTGATTGACAAGCCATTACCTCTGTGACCGACAATCAGGCTAGAGACAGCGCTACCCTCTCATCCACATAACATCACTTTTGGCTCCAAAAAACCAAGATGGCGACAGCGAATTCGCCGAACTAGTGGCTTCAAAACGGCTGTTCATGTACCAATGGCTGACGTCACGGTGGCTACATCCACTTCTTTTATACAGTCTATGTTCCAGACTAAGAACATATCTCAGATCATGAACTATGGGCTGCATCTATATTCACACAGCTACAACATAACAATACAACTGTATTCATCATGCTTTATCTTTGTTTGCAGGTGTAAACAAATTCTATGACAACATTGAGGAAATGATTGGCTACAGGCCCTGTCTGTGGTGGAAGGCCTGCTGGGTCGTTTTCACTCCACTCATTGTGGCTGTAAGTGTTATCTGTGGGTAACATGCAGGATTTAATCAACAATGCTCCAGACACCAACAGGGAAAATAACACCCCATCATTGGCAATATTTAGGCTTATGAGCTCTTAGGTGAAGCTATGTATTGAGACTGACTGCTATAATCCTTATATGCAAAAATATGCATTTTCAATGCAATACTTTCTTTCAATCTATTTCATTACTTTTACTTCATGTAATGATCAGCTATATTAACTGTGTGCTCCATATTTTAATTGCATTATTATTTCACCATACCTTCATATAATACTTTACAAGGTGTGCCTGATGTGTCCACAGATCATCTAAGCTCAAAAGCTTATTCTTAAGTTTTACTGTAGCATTTATTTAAGTATATAGCCTAGAATTTAGAATCTGTTGGATTAAATTTAAAAAGAAATTGGTGCATGTACACTGGCCAAAGAAAGAAAATTATTTTTTAAAATGTCAAAAGTTGTGCAGTTCTGCAATTTTAAATGCATTCACAGTGCCTGTGAGCATGATATTGAAGGTGCTGAGTGCTTTTTCCTTGTTCCTCTTGTCCAGGGAGTCTTCTTGTTTAGTGCAGTGCAGATGGTTCCCCTCACCATGGGTGACTATGTGTTCCCAGCCTGGGGCCAGGGGGTTGGCTGGTGCATGGCCCTCTCCTCCATGACCCTCATCCCTGGCTATATGGGCTACATGTTCCTCACACTCAAAGGCACATACAAAGAGGTAAGATTAATGTGGATTCAGTCCAATAATTTACTTAAATAATACTATTTGACCTGTTTTTTTTTTTTTTGCTGTATTTGCTCAGAAGATATTCATACTTGAATTAATTCATTGTTAATTCTTTGAAAGCAAGTAGAGTTACCAGATGTCTATAACAAATAATACACACATGCAAACTAAATCTAAACACTTACACATTAAGTCTACAGTATACTGGTATATAAATACCAAGAATTTTGGTTAGTATAATGCAAATATGATAGTCACAGATTTTCCAGAACATATGCATCACTGTTCCCACCTCTGGGCATTTCACATATCTATTAGCTGGTTTGAATTTTAATCTGCAGTCAGCAGCGAGGCGAGTTTCAAGTGGATTCTTGGTTTAAATATATTTTTGTATACTGTATGACATGAAATCCAACACAGGAACAAAGTGGTGTATTTAGAGGGCGCTGATGTTTTGGAGGACAATGTAATGTAAATGCCACATACGAGCCCTGTGGATTTTACAGAGGAGATCAGATTTAACCATGGAGAAAAGTTTGAATGAACAAGGTCACCCTGTAGATTTTTACAGATGGTCTGGTTCAAATATGTTTACCATTTTTACATAATGGCTGGCAATTTATTGGCAAAAACACTCTTCACACTGGATGTTAAAATGCTCAGCTTAGCCCAATGTGATTTTCCTCTGTGCATTATAACGGTGCTATGATACAATGCATTTGTAATGAGCAAACACATAGGCATACTGGGTAAAGACATCATACACAACAGTGATAAAAGGATTAGTAAAACAGAGTTTTTAATTAGTTCTGTTAAACCATTTTAGATGCCTTTTTGATGTAGCAGACACTGAGTTCTCAGTAAATTACATTCATTTGTATGCAGCAGAATGGTACACTGCATTTTTATTGATCTAATGATTCTAATCAGTGGCAGATACATTTTCCGGCATGGTATTTACATTAAGAGCTTTTTCATTTGCAGTCATCCGCAATGCGCTGAATAATAAATAACCTTACATCTATACGGTCCTTAGTGTCAGATATAGCTTTATTGAGAGAATAAATGGGCCATAATTGCAGGCAGTGCAACAGTGGCTGTCAGAGGCGATGTGCAGGTGTCAGATCCTGCAGTACCAGCTGACGGCTGATTGTCTAATTGTAACAATCAGCGAGCTGATTAATGCTCTGCACCCAGGCGGACGCTTAGTTTCACAAACACTCCATAAAAATGCCTAGTGTGCTGCAGAGCCAGGGTCCAACATGGTTCAGAACATTTGGAAGATTTACAAAGTTTGGGATGGTTTGATTTAGTTTTGTGGGCTCAGTAAATCTGACCCATAAAACATTTGTTAGATATATGAATATTTACTTTTATTATTCTTTATTGGACATATCTCAGACTGTATTAATTAATTTAACCATAAATGCATAAATGTCTCTCTGAGAGTATCTTGTAGAATGTTTACACTCAGAGCCTGAGGCTGTGCATTAATCAAGCTCACAGCTGTGTAGCTGGTGTGTTTTGTTACAGCTTATGGGTTTGATCATAAACTTTGCAGCTGTTTGGTCTCCACTAATGGTATACGACAGTGTCTCATTGTAGTTTCAACACCTCAGTGCATTTTTCAGCTGTGTGATCACAGTGGTGACTCCTCTTCTCTGTGCTTCTCCCTTTCAGCGTCTGCGGATGATGATCAAGCCTGTGGTAATCGTGAAGGCTCAGGAAAATGGCCCGGACCAGCAGACAGAAAACCAGAGTCAGAACCCCGCCAATGAGGAAGCCTACATCTAGAAACTTCTGCCTGTCTCTCTGTCTTGACGACCAGACTGGTGATCTACACAGAAGAAACGTAATCAAGGTTGGGAACGACCACCAGACTTTCATGTCTGCTTTTATTCACCTACCTCCTGGGGACACGTGAAACCAACCTGATTAGCCAGTTATTTTTAGGGGTTTTTCTGTTTGTCTATTTGTATAATACAGAGTTATAAAACGTATGAGGAAAAACAAACTACCCAGCAAAATTGTTGTGATATTATGAATTTCATTATGCAAAAAAGTTAGTCTTTTTAGAAAAGGAAATGTGACTTAGGAAATTACTGTATATTGAATATATAATTTAAATTTGGAGGCCCACGTTGATTCAATAGTATTGTGCGACTTTGAAGATATTAATTAATCTACTAAACTAAAATTACTGTACAAAGAAAAAAATATTGGTTAAATGCATTTTGCTTGTACATTAAATAAATAATTAAAATGAATGCAGTGTAGTAGGTGAAAAGATGCAATTTGAAAGTTTGTAAAGTGAACATTAAATATTGACCAATTTAAGGCAAAGACAATATGGGAATGTGCAACAGGTAAGGCCAAATCTGCTTGTATGTGTAAAATATAATTTAGCTAGACTATCACTCCCTTGCACAAGCCTGCAGTTCACCTGAAATGTTTACCACCCATGTCTGGGGCTACCTTTGAAAAGCACAAGCACAGTATGGAATTTTAAAGCATCCAACTTCTTTTTGGCTCAGTTGAAACTTGTGACAACAGCAAAAATAACTTACATAGGATACATAGCAAGAGACTGTTATAATTGTTTCTTTGTTTTCTAAAGAACAATAACTTTGTATGTTGTCTGAATCTTTTTTGTATAATCATTTTTAGGTCGTTTTCTATATGTGAGAGTGAGAAGGACCAAAATCATACTCAAGTTTGAAAGATCGGTGCAGACATTTGACCCGTTAACTATATATGGATTAAATCAAGCATCCCTTTTTGTCTCTTTAAAAAACAACAGGTTACAGTTGTAAAGACAGCCTCTGCCCACAAGCACAATTTGGATCTGTAAACTACCACCTCCAACAATAAAGGTGTAGCCAATACAGAAATCCCACATTTGTACTGTGCGTACTATATTTTTGCCTGAGATTATTGGGGAAATGTAGATTTTCCTTCACCTGACAACCATTTAAGCGGAAAGACAGAGTTGTGTTGCAATAAGCCAATGCTAATTCTGATATATATATTAAACTGTGAGAATGAATAAGCTGTAGTGGCTGCTGTGTTGGAGACTGTATGATGGATTTCTATGACAGCTACCACTATTCTGACAAGAACCGTTTACGTGTATATCTATTTAGTAACCCACTTCTCAGGAACAAAGGTGGACGTGACCAAATTCTCTCAGATACTACCATTATACACTGAAACAATTAATGCTGTATTTAAAATAAAACACAACTGTCATCAAATTTCTGCCATTTTCTGCAATTAATTCAACCTGCTACCTTAAGTGGCAACAAAAGATGAACATACAAATCAGTATAAAGACTTAATATATATGTACTTGAGCACACCCAAAAGCTGATCCAAATTGTTGTCTCTTTTCTGTGTGCTATTCAGCTAGCATCATTTCTTTCAGTGTAAATGAACTGTGAAGGCCTCCACTCAGTCATTTTAGTAGAAGCCATACTGTGTTTCTATCCTGTGGCGAGTGCAGATTTCCCATATCAGACTAGGAGAGAGAAACTTTGGCTCAGTCAGAGGACAAAGCCGGCGAAAGCACTGTTTACGCAACAGGACATAGCCAGATGCTATATAGGCCAACACCACTGAAACTACTCCTTTTCGTAGGGTAAAGAAAAACCTATTATTACATATCAAGTTTGCTCGGCAATATAAAAACATACATGTAGAAGCTGACTTTGTGGCAGACCACAGATATCACTGTATTACTATGAAGGAGGATCAAGAAAATGTGCTTCTGTAGCAGCTTCATGCAACAGGAATCAGGTTGACTCAGTCCCGTTTATTTTCTTTTATTTATGTTTTTTTTTTTTTTTCTCAAAGATATGTGAATTAAATGTGCAATGACAAAGGGTTCCGTGAATTTTGTATAAAGTTACCATACTGCAGTTTTCTCTCTTGAATGATGTTGTAAACTGGACTGTGTATTACATGTATCTGTGAATGTCCGTACAACCTGAGTTTTTTCTTTTCTTTTGTCTAAATGTTGAACAAAAAATGTGATATTATTTGCTGTTTTCTGCAATAATATTATTATCTCAGAAATGAAAGCACATATCTCTCTCAACTGTAAAAATCATAATTACAATAACAGAATAGAGTAATAATAAAGATGATGATGATAATAATAATAATAATAATAAAAATAATGTAATAGAAATGTCTAGTCAGAGAATATTGTTTTGTATATTTCTAGCTGTTTCATGGGCCTAATGTAAAATATTCTATGTAAAAATATAATAAATGTCTTTAGATGGTGTTATATGAAAAAGCATGATTGCAATATATGTTATCTGCAAAAATAAATAAAGACCTATAGATTATAATGTCTGTGTCATGTAATATTCATATTGGGGGAATAGGCAATATTTGTGTCCATTCAGTTTTAAATGCATACAAAAAGGACTTCTTTTCACAAGCCAATGGTGAAAATACATGACAGGTTAATTGGGGAAACTAACTGGATCTGACTCTTTGAATAGCTACAAGCACTGACTTACAAGGCATGGAAATGCTCTTCAAATATTCTTTCTGCATTGTTGAGTGAGATGGTTTATTATGACACTGACCTGCGTAGTGTTATGCTAATGCTCGATTTATTACATAAGTGGAAATGAATATGCAATCAGCTCCATCACCGCAAGAGCTGTACTCTGTAAACTTAGCTGATAGTATCTGACAAAATGGTTCTTACTACAGAAATATCCCTGTACACCCGCACTGAGAGCTGTGCCAGCACAGACACTATAGCTTTCCTAGCTGACTACGTTTGATTTAATCCAAATAGCCTCCAAATCATCACAAAATGCACAGTGAGAAAGAACTATGTGTAGAAATGTTTATTTCTCCTCCATTAATTCTCAAACCTTGAATATATCATTTTTTTTTAGCACATTTAACCAATGCAATATTGTCATTTATTTGCATCTTTACTTTGTCTTAACTTTTGTATGGCTCTGTGATTTTGAACATCAAGTGGGATAACTTGTAAGTCTATTGCTTCTATTTCCAGCTACAATTGCAGTCACACAATGAACAGATGTGAATGTGTGATGTGAATGCGTTATATATAGAGAGAAGGTGTCAGGGGTGTCTGTCAAGTCTCTGACCTTGTCAATCCCCAACAGGAAGGACCAAGCTCAACACAACAGAGATTGGGTCCATAAACACCAAGTCCCTTCTTGTCCATTTTTTCTGAAACCTTGAATATCTGTGTTGTCCAGGATATTCCTCTTGTGCAATATTGTATTTTCTTACTATATGTGTAGCCACGTATAGGGAGGAGGTCAATGTGTGGATGTTTCAAATACAGGACTGTCCCCCAGGAGACCACTGTTGTTTCCCATGTGAAAGCAGTAGTCAACAGTGACTTCTTTTTAAGTTCTATATATTTCATACTTATTTTAACCCAAACCATTTCCTAAACCTAACCAAGTAGTTTTGTTGCCTAAACCTTACCAATCTGCAACTGTTTCACAACGTCCTTTCCTGGATGTTGAAATGTTTCTCAGCAAGCTTCATTTTGGAAGTGTGACCGGACGTTGCATATTTAATATTGCTGACTTCCCCTTGTAGCCCCACACGTTGAAAAATAATGCTGTTACGCTAAGGGGGCCTGACCGAGCTTCGTATTTGACGAGTTGGGAGTGAGAATGTGTTGCTAGTAGTATGTCTTGTAAGTCTGTTTGTCTGTTTTCTCAGCCGCAATTGCAGTCAGACAACTCTCATGGAACAGATATGAACGTGTGACGTGAATGCAGAATGTACTGGATAGAGAGTTGAAATTCACTCTCCAAAAGGATACACCAAGTTCAATTTAGCAGGGATTAGGGAGCGACAATACAAAAGTACCCTTCCAGCTTCAGTATGCTTCAAACAAATGTTTGTGCTTGTTAATGTCACTTTTTTATCTTATTGATGCACATTAAGGTCACATTCATTCAGTCTCTCTGGAGCATCAAATATATAGGCAGTGTAGCACATAGTTTTGTGTAATATTTTTGCTTCTTTGCAGATTTTCTTTGTCTCCCTGTTGTATAGCTTGGTCCTCTTCTTATAAGTCCTCTGTCTCTTTTTCCAGCTACAATAGCCTTCAGAAAATGTTAATGGAACAGATGTTAATGTATGATGTAAATGCATTATATGTAGTGACTTGGTATTTGATGTCTAGGCTCTAACCATGTCACTCCCCAAAGGGGTACAACAAGCTCAATGCAACAGAGATTGGGGAATGACAATAATAACATTTGCCACAAGGAAACAAAAGGCTTCAGGTTTCTTCAAATGAAGTGCTTGTCAGATAGCCTAACAGCATTTGAAACCCCCTCTCCAACCGCAGAATTGCAGCAAAGTTTCCAAAACAGACAATCCAACAATGAAGGCTACTTTATGCATTGGCTGGGTGTGCAGAGGTGTGAGTGAAAGAAGGCAGAGTTTGGACTTTTTTGTCAGGCTCTTTTCTTCATTTTTCACACAACCACTTCCATCACTTTTATGTGTACAACTGAGTGCAAAATCATGAATTCCTTCAAGAAGAGACTCTCCAAAAGTATGCCATTGTTGTTAAGCCACACAATGCCTAAAACTGTGTCTTGTCCTTTAATTTTTCATTTGTCAAGACAGGAGAGATTTCAGACTAAGCCTTAATGTGATGTACATTTTGTTTTCCTCTTATGTTATCCCCATCTTTATGATTTTTTACAATAAGACACACAAAAGACACATAAGTCTTGGAGGAGGCAGTGGGAAGAAACCAGGAGAAAGTCAAAATAAAATAGAACAAGCTTAGTGATTGATTTGCCAAGGCTAAAAAGAGGATGCTGAAGGAGAAGTAGAGTGGAGCAACTGAAGGGGAAAAGACTGTACCTGTTCAGCAAGCTGTCCTAGCTGTGCCCCTTCCCTTTCTATGATAGATTGTGGCCATTCCAAACAGGTATAAAATCTTTTGCCTTTAGACATGGTCAAACACATCATATGACCTACTTCATTTGAAGCATACTGACACCTTCATACTCAGATCAAATAGGCAGATGCTGGGATGTAAGTGGGACTGATGAAATGCTGTAAAAAGTTACATTTGAAATATTGCTATCATGAGGTGACTGCAAAAGTTGGCCATTGAGTTTTCGGGTAGGCTGTGCAGCATCAGGCATTGCAAATCAAAAGTCTGAGCTGGGCAGTGACCACTTAAATACATGCTTTAATGGAAGCTGCGTTGGATATATAATGTAGCAAGTACTGTATGTCATGTGAGATTAGCAGCAGACAACAGTTGTCTTCCTGAACTAGCTCACAGGCATTGTACCATTTCAGTCAGCTTAATTACGTGGAACGTATTATTATGTGGATGCAGAATATGTATAGAGTTTATAATTAGGATCTTGGCTCTGACATCATAATTACTTCCAAGCATATACAAGCTCAGCACAGCAGAGATTGGGGAGTTACGACAATAGCATCCCTCCCAAAGCCCTACACCGCATCATTTGTGAAATCTTCTATATGTGGGCTTGCGGCAGAGCTGTTGTAGTCATTTCCCTGAATGACATCTCAGTCCACATATCTAGTGAGTATCGGTGCTGATGTCTGCCTCAGTTGTATGCGTTGGTCAGGCACCATACAACATATGGCTGTTACCCTGCTGGCGACCTCAGAAAATGAGGAGAAGATACATCTTGTAAAGTGAGATGAAAACATCTAAACCTAACAATGAAGCACAAGGGAAGGATTCAGTTGGAGTACAGTAAACAAAATAATTTTTATAGGTGATTTTGATCAGAGTGAAATACTACCACTTTATATAATGCTGTATACAAATGCAGTTTATCGCCATGTTTTAGGGTGTCCTCCTTAAATAAAAAATACCCAAACAGGGAAATGTTTCATTACTGCCTGTTTGGTGCTACAACATACAGTAGTATGTTTGCTCAGATCCATGTCTCTAGTATGTCTCAGGTGTTAGTATGTAAGCATCTCTTTGTTTTGCAAGTTAATAATTCATAAGCATTGAAAACCACTGGTGCAAGCTATTGAATGGTGTGTCTGTACATTTGTGTTTGTGTGTGGGAGAGCATGAGTGAGAAATTTAAAAAGAGAGAGAGAGGGTGATTTTAAACCTGATGTCAGAAATCCAGCCATCGTGGTGGTGACTGTGTGTTTTTGAGCATTTGTGAGTCAGTGTGCATGCATGCAGTACAACGTGTCCTTGTGAGCATGCTTAAATATATATATATATATGTATGTATATATATATATATATATATTTATGAATATACACATATTTTTTTTATAAGTCTGTGTCTGCTCATCTGAGCATGTAGTGTTAGTAGAAGTGTTAGTTGCGGTGATGACACAGACATGAGCGGAGTAGCTCTGACAGCTCCAGTCTAGCAGAGGTAGTGGCAGCTCAGAAGTCAGCTCCGGGGCCTCAACAACACACACACTGGAAATGGTAATCTGTTTTCCCTCTCTTCCAGCTCGGCCAAGCTTCCCAGTAGCATGCACACTCTCCAACCGCATCACAATCATTGGGCACTGACATGCGCAGCACAAATGGGGCAAAAAAAGAGAGAAAAATACTGTTCGTATAGCTGCAAGGCTATTGTCCCACTGTTGTTTCATGTGAAAGATGCAGTAAGTTATGCGATTGACTTTGCAATAGGAGACAGCATATAATATTGGAGGCATATATTAATGAGAGTTTTGGGGTAAAAACTCAGCCAATCCATACTTTGTTTAATATATATATATATATATATATATAGCATTTCCCACTTTGCATTGAAAGTCAACGTTGTTTTCATTAAGGACTACCAAGATCTTTCTGTAACCTTAACCAAGTGGTTGTTATTGTACCCATGACATGGAAATCCCCCTAATCTTAACAAAGTACTAATTTCAACCTAAATTACAATGATTCCCTACGAGCTCAACAAAGAAGTTACATTAACCCAAACCATGATTTTGCCCTAAACCTAATCCAGTCGTGTTATGCCTAAACCTAACCAAACCTCAACCATGTCATGTCATAAAACAGATTTATGTTTTAACAGTTTTGGAAGGCACAAACACATGATGTTGGCCTGCATCAGAAAGTGTTTCTATATGTCATTCAAGAGGGCATAGACAAATGACGCAATGTAGTTTGTCGTTGTCAGATGTCTGCAGCCACAGTATTACATAGAACCTGAACTTTTAAAGGCTATCTAGTCCACATTGCCAGGCCTTTCGTTCACCTAGGATCCCTTTTTCTCCAGCTGACCAAAGCTGAATCAGAACGTTAGTGAGCCTTCATGGCTTTCCCTTCATTCACCTTTACAACAGGCTACTGATAGCATATCTGCTCCCAGCAGACTGACAGACACACAGTGAGAGAACCAAATGCTCTTATCACTGCCTGCCATATGATGGGATTAGCTTGAGTGTTGTCTAACAAAGCATTAATGAGCAGTTTTAATTGCCTGCACGGCATACCCTGCCAAGCCCTGCCTGAACTACACATGCACACACACACACACACACTACAACACAAGGCTGTGACGCATATTTGTCCCATCTGAAATGGCGTCCAAGTAATACAGAATTTGTATTCATCACTGGAGTACAAACAGACCATTATTGTAGCCATTCTAATACATTGAGGTACAATGTTACAGAATAAAATGGGTTTGAGGACGTTCAATTCACTTTAACCTCCATTCACTCCCTCACACAATACAGACTTAATTGAAATCAATAGATGTTTTTGATTATCTTGTGGTGCCACATTACAGTGCAGCCAAACTGTAGCCATGACACTTCAGCACTGCTGTCAATTGAAAACAGCTCTGACTACAGCACAACAGCGAGCCACTTGTTCCATTTGATTTAACTGCAGTTCTACAAAAATACTGTTCAAAAATACAATTCTATATAAATATGTATAATTAATTTGATGGGTGAATAGAATCTTCATTAGTTTGCGATGATGGGGCTTTTTGCACACACTGGATTAGTAAACATCTTATAAACACAGGTGGCAGTCTGCAGTGTCAGTTGAAGTAAACACTGCTTTTCAGTTTTTATATTTGGTAAAACCATATTTTATTATTATTATATTTATTTATTATATCTTTTTATTTTACATTATATTTTACAGAATTACTACAGTTATTGGAATAAATATCAGACTCAGGAATAGATTCTTCATCATATGCAAGATAACAATATTAAGAGTCTAAAAGCCATGCTCTGTGAGGCTGCAATTTGGTCTAAATGCTAACTTCAGCATGCTGATGACAATGTTACCATGCTGATGTTTAGCAGGTACAATGTTTATACCATGTTCACCATCTTAGTTTAGCATGTTTGCATTAAAATATGTGCTAATTAGTAATAAACTCAAAGTACAGCTGAGGTTCTGGTCATAAACTAAGGTATTGAACAAACTGAAAGTATGACCTAACGGTAGGGGCTCACCAAAGGGATTACAATCCAATGGCAATCCATCAAATAGTTGTTGAGTAGTAGTTGAGATGTATCAGTCTGGATCTAAGTGGTGCACATTGCCATTCCAAGAGCCATGCCACAAGCTGGTCAGTGAAAAGATTAAAGTAGTCCTATGATCTCAGGTGGCATGTTTTAACATGCAGACCAAGGCATTGGAATTTGTATGGACTGTAGTATTCAGGACAAACCTATCCATTCCCCTTTAGTTATTTACCTACCTCAAGACAGCTATTTTGACTTGTCAAACAGTTCAGGAGTTACAGTCTGAGGATGTGAAACTAGTCAATATGATACAAACATCCCAGAATGGTCAGCTGCCGATGTACTCTACCAATCATGCTAATAATTAAGCAGATGGTGGTAAACTGTGCTGCTGGTCGTACTGCACGGCACAGGGAGAGACAGCATGTCTCTGGAACAGCACAAGCCGCACACTGAACCAGGAAAAGGCTAAAACTATCCCAAACTGCTCAATCAACACAATATTTTATAATCAAAGGTGAGGAAAAAGCGCTTTGAGGCAACCCTTTTACCGGGTTCTGACTGACCTTCAGTTTATGGAGAAATAGGAAGCAAAAAACAGAGGAAGACCATCTGTGGTCAAAATGTCCACTAAAGCAAAAATTGGGAACAAGAAAAGCAATACCAGAAGGACAGTTACATGTATTATAGTGTGTTCAAACTGCAACAACCATTTATATAGTTTAATTTGGGTTCGACCTTATTTGCAGGTAAGCAGCAGCGTGGTAAGCCTCACAGGCTTGAACTAAATGATGTTCTTCAGACCCTCTCTGTGTTTCAGTGATGAATGGAGACAGAGGAGGCCTGTGTGACAAAACAGGGAGCGTGACTTCCAGCTGGAAACAGCTCCTTTCTCCTGGCACAAAAGAGTAAAGAGCCACAGAGCTCAACCCTCATTCTCTTTGCTCTCTCCCCACATATTGCTCTCTCCCCACATATCTTTCTCTTCTCTTCTCTTCTCTTCTCTTCTATTCTCTTCTCTTCTTTTCTCTAAGGTACAGTGAGTGATTGTCGTGCCAGAGCCTCCAATGAACCCATCCTATCCCTTCCAGTCTCCGGGGTCTTTTGCCACGCCACATTTATCACCAACTGTACCATGAGTTCTGGCAGTGTGTTGCATCTCAAAGCTCAGAGGCAGCCCCCTTGCCTTGTGGCATCGTCTACTACACTGAAGCAGAAATGTAATATCAAGGAAACATATATTCCAAGTGTAAACAAGATACGGTGCAGTGAGAAAAGGTGGAAAGTTGGACAATCAATCAATCTTTAAATTTTTTATTTATGTTAGTCTATTGCACTGCACTTTGACTGTGCTCAGTCTTGAAAAACAATGGTTTTGAGCCAATGCTGTAGGACACACTATGCTAAAACCTCAAAATGGGCAGGAAGTGGAGTCTGAAAACCTTATGTTATCACTGAAGAAGGTTTAATTTGTTCCCGCTGTCAAGAACCATCACCTCATCAGCCCAGTGCTCTCTGAATCAGCCAGGTTGTTAATGGGATGTTAATGTGTCTCTCAAGAAACATCTTGTACTTGACACCATTTTCTGAAGAGAACTACCCACACAACTGACAAAAAGGCTAAAATTGCATCAAAAGTATGTCAAAAAGAAAAAAAATAAACGTAATTTCATAAATGTAATTTCCATAAATGTGAAAGTTGCTTGTTTGAGATTCAGCCACAGTCGTCGCCGTGGGAACACTGTGAAATCTACCATCACAAGTGATTCACATGTGTTTGCTTTCATGAAAGGTTACAGCACCACCTCACAGCAAGATACAAGGGATGGTACACACTGTATCATTTACTTGATGTGACACACGTGCAGAACTGGGATGTGACAAAAAGGGCTGTAATTTGGAAGTTTCACAGAGTCTCTGAATTCTGTTGGCTATTATGAAAATAACATTTAAATAAACCATTTATAGTTAAGTTTATATACATTTTTCTGTCTGTAAAGTATACAAAACAATACTTATAATTCTTGTTTTTTTATATACCCCTTTAAGCAGCGTGTTTTTAGTCAAATTTCCAAATCTAGGAAAATGACAAAGAATACAGAACAGAGCAGGTAGCTAAAATTGTAAATAAAATAAACACTGACATAAACATCTATACACATAGCTCATAGGGACAAATAGACAACTTATAGGCATAGGCACAACTCACAAAAAAACACATCTGGAGGATTTGAATGCTAGTGAGTAGAAGTGTGTTTTGAGCCTAGACTTAAAAGAGTCAGTGGAGGAGGCAGATCTGATAAGGAGGGAGATGCTGTTTCACAGACTAAGAGCTGCAACAGCAAAGGTGCAAGCATCCCTGAGCTTGCGATATAGTAGTGAACCAGCCCATTTAGTCCTTTATAAACAAACAGGAGAACTTTAAAACATATTCGGAATCAAACCGGCAGCAAGTGGAGAGAGGCCAGAAAAGGGGTAATAAGATCCCTTTTCCAGGTGTCTGTTAGGATCATGGCTGCGGCGTTCTGGACCAGTTGCAGGAGGGACTGGGACGATTGACTAATCCCAATATACAGGGAGTTGCAGTAGTACAAGTGGGAGGATATAAATGTGTGGATGACTTTCTCAAGATTTTCTAATGAGAGAAATGGGTTAAATTTGGCAATACTACAAAGTTGGAAAAACTGGCTTTTACTACTGCATTGACCTGCACATCATAAAAAAATGGTAAACCCGCTAAAGTTTTCATTGCAAGCTATGTTAAAGCTGCCACAATCAAAACTCAAAACTGCTTATCAGATGGTCAGATAGCTCCAGAAACCCCCTCCCCACACCTTTCCAATGTCAGAATTGGAAGTGCTGTGATGTGTATTCACAGCACAACATCCAACCGAGGATGCATCATATGTCAGCACCCACAAATCTCTCTCTCTTTCTCCCTAATGCTGCGTATGCAGAGAGGAAGAAATCTGATGTCATGCCTGCCTGCCCTTGGCTGTCAAGCTCTCTGACATATGCAAACACACATATACACAGACAAACGTTATTTACAGTATAATTACTTCCATGACAGTCCAGATGCAAGCCCATCACTCAGTATTATCAAACTATCGAGGCGTGTGACAGTCTATATACAGTATAATACAGAAGGAAAAATCAGAATACCAATACAGATTCCCACACAACCTACACACCCACGGTAATCCAGTAGATTTCTGCTCAAGAAATTATTTTTTACAGTCATCTCTAAATGACTAATACAACTAATACAATAAAATTCTGAACTCATGAAGAGACTTAATACAACAAACCCTTGGAAGCCAGAATAACCCATCAAAACTAGATAATTTTACCATTCAAATGCAGGCTAGATTGCAGAATTTGGCAGGAAATAGCAGTCAAAGGATATTTATATGGGTTTTCTAAAGGCTACAGATACTATGCAAATCCACTGTAGATGACTGAGTGATTGCACAGAGACTCTCCCATCCTGCTGCTTTCTCTCCCCCATTCCCCATAACCTGAGCCACCGGAGCAGAACATGCACTTGTCTTTGCTTCATGCTTCAATTTTATCGTTGCCGAGGGGCCTGCTGAGAGAAATCAGATGTAATTAGGCGGATGTTTGAGAGGCAGTTGGATATTAACATGGGTTTTACCCCTCAACGTCGTGTTGAATGCCTGCCGCACATCTCCTGCAGTCACTTTATGTTGGCAGACAGATGTTCTTTAAGGCACCCATCATGAAATTGTGGGATATATGTGGGTTTCTTACTTTCGGAGAAGCTTGATTGTGAAACTCGAAGCTGCATGTCCAACCCTGTCTCCTAGAAATGGTGTTTGTACACTACTTCTTTATTCTTCCAGATATGTTTTGAAGAAACATAATTGCTGTCTCAATTATGTTCACTTGCAACATTTTTCCAGTCACCCAAGAGCTAGCTTATTGTACAGAGCAAAAATGTGGTATAGACATTCAAGTCCCCCTCAGGATGAATTTTAATACCTTTGGGAACAAATGATGTTGTCCTGCCAGTAGAGGTGTCAGATCAGTCATACTTCAGTTTCTACAATGGATATTGTAGGGAAAGCAGTGAATGATTTGCAGAAACACTCAGTATGAACATTTTGCGACTTGGCCGATACGCTTATTAAACATTTTTCCTCGTTACGTTACTAAAAAAAGTAATTTGGGTGGCATGAGTTTCCTTTAAAAGGTCCAGTATATATAAATGTAGTTTTGGCAGGCTAAACCCCAGTTTTCTTTTGTTTTGTTTTTTTGAAGAAAGCATAATGTATATAGAACATGAAAGAGTGCCCATGTACAGCAATCAAAATGGATCAATCAAAACCAAATTTTATTACATTGTACTGTACAGTATATTCCTATAAGGATTGTTTGTAATCTTTAAACTATGGGATTTCTATTGGTTTGTTATTACTACCTTTGGAGACAACAATAATGTGTACCAAATATTGCGATCAAGGGAACAATTTTAATATTTATTTGGATTTATAGAACTCGTAATGCCTGAGACCCCACTGTGTATCTGATCACAACCACTCACTCTAACCTCTCATTTATGTCATGCCAATTTTGGGGGGGATTTAGTAAAAATAGTTTGATTTTATTCGTAGTTACTTGTGTTACTTCAAAATAATCCTGCAGAGCCTCCAATGAGTACTGTGGTTACTTGTAGGAGTACAACTGAGAAGACTGACACAAAAAAAAAACCCTGAATAGGACATGCTTCGAAGAAAAATGGCAGAGACAGATTACAGATTAAGCGTGCCACATCCAGCTCTCTAACTCTCCTCTCTGTCTCTTTTCTCATGGTAAATGCTTTCCTTTTCTCTGTTTGGAGAAAGTAGTGGGAAACAGTGAGTCAGGCTGGAGTGCTGAGAGCTGGACTGGACTGTTAATGTTGCCCAATGAATTAAGAGTCGGTTCTGCTGGTTTACCATTTGAATGACTGGGAGGCTTGGGAAGGTAGCGAGCTCTGGATACAAAGAGATGCTTCACCCCCCTAATGCACTTTGGTTCACATCTACATGTCTAAATATTTGTTTCCAGGGACACAGCATATTGTGTATAAGTGGAAAGACATTATACTGTACAACAACAAAAAAAGAAAAGAAATGTTTTAATTTGTTGTAACATGTCTTATTTGGATTTACAAGTGGCTTCATTGTAATTAAAAAAAACATTTTTATTAACTTTTTTTTTTTTTTTTTTACCTTTGTCCACTTCCAGCAATATAAAAAAAAAGGCCAAATCAGACCTGAAATGCGTACAAATTATACTAATTAACACACATCTCTACATAAAAATAATAAATGGACCCAGTGAAAAACCACAACCTTTAACTAACCAGCGTTATCATAAATGCATTAATGCCAGGGAGACTTTCTTTCCCCTTATGTTGTTTTCTCAGGCAGCGCTTAATTAAAATCGGCCAATTATGTACGCATCTATCAGAGCCCAGTACCATGGCGAGAGTCTTAGTTTGGGAGGTGCATCATTCTCTGCTGTTAACTGCTTGCGCAGTTTCCACTGTTACTCTTGCACATGAGACTATTGTGGTGGTGGTTCACATAGTTTTACTTAGTGTTATAACATCACAAAGATAAGTCTCCCTCAGCCTACAGCAAGCAGTCCAACTCATCCTCATTTTAAAAAAATGACATACTGTAATAGGTCTATTTCCAATGACTCCTTAAAGCACCATATATGAGTGTTTTCAGCAACTTCTATTAGAACGGACCAACACGTCCACCTAAATGACGACCTAAATGACAGCAATAGGCATTGCGGACCTTCGTCATTATGGTAAAAATTTGAAAAAAATGCGATTAACGTTAGGAAACGGTTGCAGTTTGGTTAGGCTTTGGGACCAAAACTACTTGGTTAGGTTTAGGAAAAGATCATGGTTTGGGTTAAAATAAGTGCGTATGATCTAACGTAACTAATGTATGTGGCGTAGATACGTATGTAGTGCAAGTTAAATTAATTTAATGCTGACTTTTGGTTTCACGCAGGACACAAACAGCGGCTTCCCGGGTTGAAGTCCTGTGTTTGTGTGACCCGTCCATCTGCCCCAATGCGGACTTTGTCAGAGGTCACCTACGTAAACATTGGCGGCAACAGAGGATGTTTTAAACACCATAAAAGTTGACCACAGTGGTTGTTTTATGTAGGCAGGTTATCCTTTGTAACCTAGAAAAACTGCAGTTCTGTGTGCACTGGTGGGAGCCTCTTAATTTTTTGTCTTAGCACTCCTCAAGTCACAGACTTTCTGGACACCAGATTTGGGTGTGATGGGTTTGATGGGTCTGTCATGACTGGTGAGTACATGCAAGCTGGTTTATGGAGCTCATTAAAGAGTCTGTGTGTGCTCATAGAACTAGGGGTACAATGTGAAACTACTTATTGTTTTTTGTAGAGACTCTTTTTACAGGCTGACTCTGATTGTGTTATAGGATGGAAGTGATGGAAGAGTGACTAACTTTACTCCCCACTAGGCACTTTCACAAGCTTCGTCATCAGTGAGTCGAGCCCATCAACCGAGTCCTGATTACAACGTACTTTACTGCAGCCTTACAGGAAACCCACTGAGGGTGCTATTTATAGAATAGAAATGTTCAAGTCATATGACTTTCCAAAGTTTTTAGGGGGAATCCAAAGGGCAGTTTTTGATGATTATGTTGTGATGCCAATCTCCAAATCAAGGTCATACTTAACATGGTATCTACATGCTTTGTGAGTACAAATTCTAATTACTTTCAAGATTACCAAAATTGCAGCACCTTGACTGTGACGACAGTATACAGATTATAATAGATGTTGAGAAATTTTCTGTACACATTGACGGCAGGCAGCTGAAGACTCCACATACAGTACCACACAATGGGCATATTACTTATTTTAACTTATTTTATTTGAGTATCACATGATTTACAGTCTGTTGTCTTAGAGTTTTGAGATGTATGCTTTCAGTTAATGGGATTGTGTTTACTATGTACAAGAACAGGGAAACATACCCTTCCTCTAAGCTCAAATACAGATAATGGCAACTCAAGTACTGCTACCCACCATTAGGGCTATTCAACACTTAACAAAAAAGTAGATTTGTACACTCAAATAAACCGTAGATAAAATTAACGATCCCTTCCTAACTCCATTTTAAAGAATGTAATCACACAACGAAAATTAAGACGTTAAGGATCTGCATGATCCAAATAGCGTGGAACTGGTTGCATCTGCTAATGGCACAATTAATCATACAGGACACCGCATGTGTCGAATACTAGAACAACACATTCTTTTCATTTCCACATGGCACGAAATTCCCCTCTCCCATCGACCTTGCTTCCCTTTCTGCAGCAGGAATATCTCCAGGCAGCCTTGCAAGACAATGGCACAATTACCCAGAGTAAAAAGCACTGTGGCACTGACAAATGTAGTTTTACTGAGCAGGACACATTATGTTCTCACATCATAGTTAAATACCTCCTATTTATCTCAGCCAAGGCGAGGGAGAGAAAAGAGCAAAAGGGAGGCAGGGAGACAAAAAGTCAGAGTGATCAAGACAGACAGAGAGAGGGGGAAATAAGCCGTGGGCTGTGGAGACATTGCAAGACGTTCCATGACAACCAAGTTGGAGGATTCTGAACCATTTTGTCCTATATTCCTATTAGGAACATCACATGCGAAGAATAACAGTGACATGGTGCAGCTGCGTACTGACTTATAGCTCATCTCTACAGCTCATGCAAAGGTGAATGACACAGGCTATGTTGTGCAGCTGAAACTGACGTAATTCAGAAACATTGAAAGACTTTTTATTTTATATGATTCACAGATAGTTAAGGTTTTGGATAAAGGCTGAGAAGTTTCACTAAAGCAAAATGTTTCACCTCTTCCCTTTCTGGTTAAGTTGGTTGCATCTACACTTATACACACCACTGTATGTAATACAATAAATGTATAGCGGTTGAGAAGAGGAAGATTTTGCTTTTATTGCTTTTTGAGCTATAAAGACTTTTGTTAACAGGTAAGATAACATCATCAGGCCAAAAAATTAAAATATACTGTATATATATAAATATAAAAATACACATTATATAACCAATAATGGCATTCACATAAAATGCACAAACATAAAGAAAGATACAATCAAAATAATGAAAGAAATAGAAATGATTACCTACCAAAAGGTACTTTCATGACCTATAGCCCTCATCCCCTCTGCAAAAGATATATTCATACACACAAACACTGGTTTGTGCCTGTGCTAGCCATCTTAAATAAATAAAGACATAATTTTACTTTTTAGAAACCGTTACCGTTAGAAAGAAATATATTTCCCAAGAGAAGCCATTTGCCAGTATTAAGCATAATAATGTTTCACGTGGAATAGGTCACAAGGTCTTAAGGAACATGCAAATCATATTAACCTTAACATCAGTATAATGTAGGGAAAATTATTTATTTCATTAAAAATATTGGGTCAAAGGAAATAAGCTTAGAAAATAAGAAATAAGGCTAGTTTGCATGATACTGTATGCATGAAGTTGCTGTTAATTGATTCTGACTCATTATTCTTACATATAAAATTCTAACAGAAAATTGAAGATTGATGTGTGCTCCATGTTCTCCCTGCGTTCTTCCCATTTTAATGGTGTTTTCTTCCTGGTGCGCCAGTTTATCAGGAATCCTCCTATCGTTGCCCTTGACCAAAGTGCTAGCGTTTGAACAGGAGTTGGTCCCTAGACGCTGGACTGTGGCTGCCCATTGTCACAGTGAGGGAAGGGTCAAATGCTGAAGACAAATTTCCCCCACAGGGATTGATAAAGTATAACTGAACTAAAACACACCATTTTGTCACATTTCACATCCATAACTTGTCTTGTTTACATATATTACATATTGCAATTCTGCAATTCTAGTAAACGGCAACCTCAATGCAATTTTTAAATGTTGGTCTGTGTTGATATCATGTTTGTTGGGGTGGATGTGTTGAGTGGAGCTACCGCCTCCTCCTTACAACCTACTCACTCATGAATCAAGGTGGTTGTGTTGACTGTGACCATTAGTTTGTAAAGGGGTCCTTTTGGGGGTCAGGGTTATTATTTTTCTCAAATGGCTTCCTTAGGCCCTGCCTTGCTGGCTAGGTGAGTGACAGCTTTCTTTGCTCGGATTCTGACCGTGCTTATCTTTCTGAGGTCATTCATAGTAATAAGCTTGTTACACAAATTATTAAGTACAAAAAAAGCGCAGACATAGACACACGCATGCATGTTTGCGTGCACAAATTCAGGTGAAGTTGGTCAGGTGGTCAGCCCCTTGTAGTCAAAAAGAGGGGGAAATGGGGATGCACATGAACTGGGTGCAATCATTTTAATTACATTAAACGTCTAGGATCTCGTGAAACACAGTGTGCTGCAAACACGTAAACAACCTAAACTCCATCATGAAATATTATCGCTACATGGTGCTGTGGCTCACTAGCATGCTGCATTATTATATTTATAATGACAATTGATTCCAATAAAACCAAATACATTTTGCTTTTGTGACATCAAATTAAATGTCTGTAAGGCATGACTTGATTTTGTGAAGCAACCAATTTCACAGTGTAGCCTGGACTGTCTGTCTCTGTGGTCTTTCATTTGTGAAGGTTATCCAAATAAGACTGAAACGCTCCACTGGCATGGCTTCTGTTTGTGTGTTTGGTGGCTCTCCAGCAATCAGAGGTGCTCTTTCTCTTGTCTTCCTTTCATTTCTGAAGCCCAGCAGTGCTGTTGAATTACCAGGGGTCATTGCAGGTTCAAGGTCAATCAGAGCTTTGAGTGAGGTCGAATTGAGGAGGTTCAACCCCACCTCCACCTCACCCAGCCCCTCAGTAGGAGTAGCAGCGGTGATTGCAGACAATTACCTCTGCAATGTGTGACGTATGGATGGGGGGTTGTCTACTGTGTTTGTGTCTGGCTTCTATCTTACCAATATTTTGAAACATGAAGTCCTCGATGGAATAGGAGTCCATTTCCCTTCTGTTGTATTTTTTTTCTCTCTTTGCCATTTTCCGTTTTTGTTAAGCTATGTTCTTTTCTATTTTTGCAAATGCAGCTATATTACAATTGTTTTTGGGTGCTACTGTATAAAAAAGTATTTTACACAACGATCTACTTCAGTACAAAAACTCGTCTTTTATAATCTCTGTGTCACTGTGTCACAGTTTGTAAGGCTCTCAGGGCTCTCTGTGAGCTGAGGCATAACGCAAGAGGAGCTGAGGGCGATGGGTATTCGAAAAGAAAGCTCACATAGTATTCAGTCTTCAGCATTTAGTGCATTTCATAGTGCAGTGGGCACTGGGGGGCTGGAGGAATTAATCCATGGCCCCTTTCATAAAGTTAGTGAATGCCCTGAGTGGCGCTAGGAGAAAAGAACAAGGCCCAGCAGCGTTGGGAACTGATGATCCATGATCGCTTTATGCTATGCTGGTCTGCATCACTATGCCTTCTTCTTCTCCTCCCTCTTCAACTGCTGTAGCTGTATCTGCTGAGGGAGAAAACGTGACTGCACTCCATGAATACAGAGAAGCTGTCTTATTTATTACCAGAAAGCATCTGCTCAAAGACCCTCATAGCCGAAAGTTCTTTGTCTTTCTTTCTGTCTGGCGTTCACAGCTCACTAATGCATGGTGGTGTTCAGTGTTAAGTGAGGTAAATTTTGCTCACTGTAAACACTTTACATTACTTGAGCAGTTGCAATATTTGATAACTTAGCAAAAACATTAAACAATTCATCTCTGAACAGCAAACTTAATACTTATGAACGTGTGAAAACTGTGTGGAAGATGTATAGACTTTCTGCTGTTCTGATCATAATTTTTTGGTCACTCAAAACAAGGCGTGGTTTGAGAAGCTGAGAAGAGGACAGTTTGCCTCCACCCACACCACCCTCAGCCACACTGTAAGATCAGGACAAGGATGATGGAGAAATCAATAAATTAGACCAGAACCACAATTCTTTTTTGATAACTGACCCAAACACACACCTCTGGCCAATGATATCACTATGCTAGAAACTACAACCCACAAGCTTGTGGTCAAGTTTAATGTGTCTCTAAAGAAATAGTGTTTTTATTTATTCACAGAGGTATTACTAAATACAGTACATGAAGCAAGTTACTACACAGGCATTAGATTGCATTACATACACTGGCAGAAATGATCACTTTGCAAATACACATTGCACATTTTCAGATTCACTTTGGCTGGCTGCAATGGGATCCCTTGCTGAAATCTTTGATTTGAGTTTACACCGGCTGTATCTTACCCCTGTTTAACTCAACTTAACTCAACTTTATTTAAATAGCACATTTCAGGCAAGAAATGCAGCCCAAGGTCCTTCACAGAGGGGGGAAAAATACAATTATTTAAAAATTAAAAATGTAAAATTTACATAGACAATACCGTGTATAGAAAGTAGCTTTGAAGATATTGTTATTTCATTAAGCTTTGTTGCTCTGTCAACCCTCCCCCAACTTTAACTCTCTTCCCCCATAGCTTTTCTGATTTGTCTGTATTTCCTTTATGCTGTGTCGCTTCAGCCATCTCTTTCTGTTTCTTTCTATTTCTCTCTCTTTTCTGATGTCTTGAGCTACAGTGAATCCTACTGTAACCTATTTTTATATTTAAAACACAGCTGAAGGGATGACAATGGCTTCATTGCAAATGTGCATTTGGTATCTCAGTATAGTGGCCTAAACAGAGACACTTCTTTAAATGTCAGAATTTTTAGACCAATTGACCCAGTGTTGCTGGATTCATAAAATTCATTAAGGCCAGCAACCTTTTTTCCAAGCGGAGAGGCTTACAGCTTCAGGAAGACAAAGTGTTCTCCAAAACAGTACACTTGCAGTTATAGCCTCTATCACAAAAAACACAAAGGCGAAATACTTATTTTCACCGGTCATGACCATGTGCAGAATTAAGATGATGTTTGATAAGAGTTCTTTGTGGTGTGTTAGGCTCTGTGTAACTAAAGTCTATACCAGTCACCGGCGCTTCACTCAAGAAGGATACACTATTTTCTAATCCACAAAACATGATTTGAGTTTGGTGAAACTGTTAGCTGACATAAGCCATTCCCTTCATTTCAAAGGGTTTCTAAAGGCTGCAAAGCCCCCAGATCCTCAAATGACCTACATGTGCGAATGAGAAGAAATGTTATAACAATTGTTCAAATAATGGTCATTTTTTTGTCATCATGTCAGATAACCTTATATACTATGGATAAAATATATTTTTGGATGTTCATGTGATGTGATACATTAAATACAAAACTCTCTTTATACAGTACCAAAATGTGCTAGAGCAGAGGCAGTTTTCTTCAAAAATAATTTGGTTTCACTGGAGGACAAATCAATTAAAAGCAAGTTATGTTCAAACAACACACATCAGTAAACCCCAGTCTGTTTTACTCAATAGTTTTGGCCCCATGGGGTGAAAAATACTGGATGATTGTTACATTTTTCGATTATCACAAAGTAGTATCAAAATTGACAATTACATTTTCCCAATACACAGACAAAATCATGAAATCATTAAACATGACCTCCCAGCGCCTGAGGCTCAGCAAGTGAAATGTTCATTTTAATGATCTCATGCTGCAGTTAACTCATTACTCTTATAGTTTGCAGGCTGCTGTATCTTCCAGGCTCACTGGACCTTTGCTTTAGGCCAGTGTGCAGAGACTACAGTAGTTGAGAGCTTATATACATAATGATATTGAGTGGATTTGTCACATATTGTAAAGTGCATATTCCTTGTTGGAAACCTGACCTTTACTGGTCATGGCAGATATTATCCCAGACTGTATGATGAAATGTTGTGAGTCTCTTTGGTCTCTAAGCAGACCATCTCCTTAAATCAGTGCAGCTTGAATCTAAATTAAATTAAAAGTTTCTAATGCAGTGACTTACGGATCCAATGTGTAGTCAGGTGGCTAATCAGTTCTGACTCAACAGCAGACCATGCTCTTTTCACTAGTAATTTGTGGAGGGTGAGGTGTTGGAGGGACCAAAATATAATCCATGTCTGACAATTTTTTTAATGACATTTAAAACAGGAGTCATGTCATGTCTTTTTGTTCATTCTGAGGAGTCTATTTTAGTACAGTTCATTAGCACTCATACACTCAGTATGCCAAGATGCCAAGTCACCTCAACCCTGAGTAGTAACTCATGTGAGACATTTAGAAATGTCTGACTGTATTTGTGATAGAGCTACAGAGCAAATAAGCGAGTGGAGAAACAGATGTTTTCACATGGGGCACATACAATGTTTCATTAAATGGATTGATTCATTTATATGGGATGTGAAACATTTGCTATGGCTTTCATAGTCACCACATTTTAACCCAACTGAACACCTGATTTGGGAGCAATGAAGATATTTTGGTGGCTTTTGGTGGCCTAAACAGCTTACTAAGACACATTGTCTGACAGATAATGACAGAATGAGCAACATTGGTGTGTGCAAAGACAGCAGTAACAAGATGGAAAGATGGAAAGATCAGTTCGCCGCTGAGTTTAATCAGCAGTGAAACAGCTTCTACAGCTCTTGTCAGAAGTCGGAAGAGAAGATTTGCACCATTGCTACAAAATAAGGACTGTGTCCGCTAGACTGAATTAGTATCTCATTCAATCCTTAGAGAGTTTGGACCAATATTTAACTCAGTATGAGCTACTGTGCTAATGGATTGTTGTATATAAACATAAAGGAGATAACTAAAAGTGAACAAAGCCTCTTTAGTTTAGTTAATGGGGATAAAATGAGGTAGACAAATATTTTTAAAAAAGCGATATACATATATTTAAGTTACAAATGCCTTTATCAGGTTTTGATTGAATGTCAAGTTGATTCCGGCTGTGTTAATGACCAGCCCCCATTCCAAAGTTTTCATTAAACTAAGTCCATTACACCTCCAGAACTATGAAATAGTATATAATGTATTACAGAATTAAACAACTAATTGGAGTAACTGATTCTGTTGCCCTCAAACAATGCAGTGCCTGATATTTGTGGATCCACTATGTGTCTGGCCGTGAAATGTACTTCTGCATGGAGTCTACTGGAACTGATTCAGTCTCCAGTGGACCAGAGGATCCGGACTAGCCTGACTACCTCTGACTCATGGAGAGAGAGAGAGCAAATAGAGAATATGACCTCAAGTCTCCCCTCCATCCAACCCTCACCATTCATCCATCCATTCTTAATGGGATACTCTAACCTGGCTGTTTAACACACATTAACATCAGAGCTCTCCTCAGCTGGAAGTCTGGCTTTGGAAGCTTTTGGCTATAATGGCTTGTTTGGAGGGCATTATCATATACTGTATGTGTGGAATGGTATTTTGTAGATTTAAAGCAGATGTAAAATGTCTGAGTGTGAATCTGAATTCAGTAATATTTGTAAAAATGTATACCGTATTTGTACGCCATTCAAAAAAACTGTATCCTTTAATATCAGATTTAATATTACATTTTGAAGTTTTTTGTCCCTCCTCCCTATGGCTTTTGCCACTTGACTGACATAAAGAGTGGCCAATTTGCTGCTGTTGAAAACACTGTCACATTAAGTTACCATAACAACTAACGCCTCACAGAAAACCAGACTGCAAAGCTAGCGAACGTAAAACTGTAGTGAGCTAACCTCATTCATTCATAGCAATCAAGCCTATCAATTTAAGTTAACATGCAATGGAGAGAAAAGTGAGTGAACTGAAATCTCAGTTAATCGTACAGCAGTCACTTGTCACACAGCTGAAATCAAGAGCAAAGGCAGCCACCGAAGCATCATCCTGACTGAGTCATACCATCATTAAACATAGAAGTCCTTTCCAAGATGGACAAATGGTAAAAGAGACCCTTGTTTAGGCAGCAGACTCTTTATTTCGGGACACAGTATGAAATGTGCATGAGATTAAAAGCAAATTAATAATTATTTCTTTACAGTTACATTGACCCACCTACCTCTTAGCATACATATTACATGTATAATTACTTAATAAGATGTCTTTCACAAAACCCTTTAATGCTAAAAGTTTCATTTCTGTGGTTAAAAAATGTCATGTGTCATGTCAAGAGCTATAAACCATTTAACATTCCCACATAAAACACTACAGCCCAGTGTAATCAATGAGGTAAGATAAATTCCATGTTTGTTTATCTATTAACGATGAATATACATTTACTGAGGGCGAAATGAAATGAAGTGCTGCTTGACACTGTGTTCATTAATCTGTTACGAGAAACAGTGGGAGAGTGGTTATTGAGACAAAGGCTCCCTGCTGTTAAGATGTTCTGGTTGGTAGGCGTAATGATGTTAGTTTTACATTAACTTGATAATATTTTCTCCCAGAGGCACAACAAAATATGCTTCCATCTTGATGAAACCAATTATTACTGATGTTGTCAGTGTGCTCGTTTATAGTAGATTTGTTTTCTTTTATGTCTTTTTTTTTTTTTTGTAAGATTTTTGTTTTATAGTAAATGACTAATAAAGCAAAATATTGGACAAACAGAATTTTTGACCTGATGATATTGCTTGATGAAAAGTCAAGGTGACCAAATTGATTACAATTCATCCTGAGGTGAACATGAATTTATGAACATGAATGTGTGCACCAAATTTCATGACAATCCATCCAATAGTTCATTCAAAATCAAAAATGTTAACCTCATGGTGGCGCCAGGAAAAAAAGTCAGTCGTGGTAAGTCAGTCAACAATAAACAGACACTCAACAATTCATCGTCTATAACAGCCCATGTCAGAATTGGGACATGTATTGGTTGTACTGCGTAGTAAACACCACAGATTATGTCAAAGATGTAAAATGATTGGCTACAGCTTTGCTCTGCAAGATGGATACTAATACGTATCTCTGGGCGTTTTTAGGTGGGTATTTGGTAATTGCCCCTGCCCAGAGGTGGGTATAAGCAGCATACCTGTGAATAAACACTACTTCATCCTGCGGGCGTTTCAGTCCACATTTGACTTGCTCATTAAGCATTGGTACTTACAGTTAATCCTGAAGGGAACATGAACGTGTGTGCAAAATTTCCTGATAATCCATGCAACACTTGTCAAGACATTTCACTCACAATCACAAATGTGAACCTCATTGTAGCGATAGGGTGAAAAAACAGGGGATCGCCAAAGTCAGAAAGATTCATCCTCTGGGGACCCTGAATTTCTGCACGAAATGTCGTGGCAATCCAATCAAGATTTGTTGAGATAGCAACTCTCAACATGACTGAGAAAATGTTTTCCTCGCCTTTAAGGTTTGAAGTATATGAACTTGAAACTGGCCAAAAAACCTGGTGTGTCCTCATTCTGCATGTCAGCCCACATTTTACTTGCACATTAAGCGTTGGTGGTTCAAAAGATGAATTAAGTTCATCATATAATAGCAGCAACTGTGCAGCTGTAATAGGTAATCACTCTTTCCTACCTCGTTGTTGTTTTTGAAGGAGATGAACATCCAGTGCAGTCAGACCGAAGCTAGCTGGAGGTAGCCTTGTACAGAACAACAAGAGAAGAACATGCCTAGTTAGCCTGGTTAAGGACTGTAGAACCTTCCCCTTACTCCCCTCCTCCTATGGGTTTCCCTGGCACCCTCTCCTGTACTAGTAATGTTGTTAAGTTGTGAATATTTTAACACACATTTTTTTTCTTATTCTGATCAAATTTATTCTGTTTTGGAACTTGAAACCTCTGCTCCTTCTTTTCCAAGAACTTGTGTATTTGTTGGGTGGTATTTTCTAGGTGAAATTCCAACAGTGGTGTTGTCAGGTCCTTGTAGTCAGCGGTTTAAGTGCCACAGTTACACATAGAGATACCACTAAGCTGTGAAGGATACACAAGACAAGATGACGGAGAAGAGCATCGCATTTGATAGCTCTGCCATCCTGACTTCTTTCCGATGGTTTCATTTTCTGAGCCATAATTTCAATCTTGCCCAAAATATGAAGTCAAATTTTATGACAATTCATCCAATAATATTTCTGTCAAAATCACAAATGTGAGCCTCATCACTGCCCTAAAAGGAAATTCAGGGGAACAACAAAGTCAGTTGGATTTAACCTCTGGGGACCATGATTTTTTTTGTTCAACATTTCATGGTAGTCCATTCAATACTTATTTCAATAGAATTTGGATCTTACAGTCATCGTTTTTGTTTGCATTGCCTTTCTCAGCTCATGTTTGATTTATTTGAAACTTTGACTTCCACCACCCATGGGTACAGATACTCTAGTGTATTCAGGGTTGAGTAGAAACCACCAATTAATCTGTCACTTTCAAAACAAGTCCTTTGTGTACCAAAGGGGCCAGCAGGCCACCACAACACACCCACAATCCACACACACACACAAATCCCTGTGCTCCTTTAGTGATGTTACCTTCAACAAGCCCAGCATTTAGTAATGTGTGTTGTAGAGAGAGACGGGGGATCCCCTGGTACTCCGGCTGAAAGGCCTCCTTTGGTTTATAGCAGGTTGCTGCTCTCCTCTCAGGCTGTATGATTAATGGTTTACCACCTTAGATGTAGGTCACCAGTGACAGCATTATTATAGTGTTATGTGAATATATTGCCATTATTTATTTAAGGAAAATGAGTTGTCTCTCTGGGAATATTGAGAATGTGGGTAGCAGACCGATCATGGAATCGTCAGGTTGTCACATTGGCTCTATAAGTAATGCTGAATGATGCCATATTTTACAATAGGATAATAAAACAAAACAAAAGGGGGTAACCTATTTGTCTGTAAGCCATTCATCTCACTCTTCTTCTGGTGTCTCACATTTAATTAAACCTTCAGCATCACCAGTTCAATGCTGACATCCTGAGCTTGGAAGTTAAAAATAAGGTAAGGTAATGCCCAAACATTTTAGGCAGTACTATTTCTATTTCATTTTAATATTAATTTAAATGTTGTCTTTTACATGTACCTGAACATCAGAGTTAAAATAACAGAATGTTGTTGTAAAAATACAGTATGGCATAAAACTATATAGTGTTTATAACAGCAACTATTCCAGTGATTTATTTTGCATTTCCACAGTATTTTCTGACAGCCAAAATAAAAAATAAAAAGTGAGGCTAGCCTCTTTTCCCCATGTTAAACTCTACTAACATGTTGTTTAGTTTGAGCTTTACTCCTACTTATTGGTTAAAAAAACTAATTACATTAAAGGTCAACCCAGAAAAATAGTGTTTTCTTCATTTAGTAACACATGCTGGTACACTTGAGGAAGTATGGAATTAATAAATAATAAAACATACTGCAAAAAACTGCATGCTAAATATTGACCTAAGGGATGCTCACCAGACTTACAATTAGGATTTTGGTGCCATGTCTTGTGTCATATATTGGGTTAACTAACCAATGAATATACTACTTTCCAGAAACTTCAGCTGGGTCATTAAAGTACAAATAAAGGCATACAGTACAGTACTGAACATAATGCCGGGGGTTTTCAATCATGTGCCATTGAGGCTCAAGAGTCTGCTGGTTTCCGTTCCAGCCAACATATGCAGCTGATTTCACTGATTACAGTTTCAAACTGAGTCACAGAGCATGAGCGCTTTTAGTATGTGCATTTTGTAGCATTTTTAAATATATTTCCATTTTGATAAAAAAAATAAAAAATTCAACTCAATTCTTCAAAGGGCCAGGTTGTTCATGTTATTATAAAAACTGTGTGACATTTAGCAGAAATTCAAGAAGAATTTTCAGTATCTTTGTTCTTTCTCAGTTTGCAGTAATGAAGAGAAGGCATCGTGAAGTACAGAAAAATTGTGTGACATGTGAGGTGTCTAAAGTTATAAGTATATCATCACACTGTTAAGAAAGTAACAATATATACTTCCTACGATACTTCCTTGTTTGGACAGATTATCACTGCTTTCATCTTTCAAGAAAGAGCAGTCTCAAAAACACGTAATGATGGTTCCTTTACTCTCCGTTTTGACCCTATCACCTTCCCTGCCCTCCTGTAGTAGGGGCTTGTGTGGTTGCTGACCTCAGGCCATGCTGACCAACAAATTGTTTTTAGTATGAAGGTCAGGACATAATTTTACCCCTCTGCTCCCAGGCTTGCAGGACAGCTGTCACTTCTAGTTTTCTTTGTCTTAACAAGTCTGCCTGCAGAAAGCATATCTCATTGTCCTCTCTTTAAAAATAACAACATATCCAACGACTGTCCTGAACAGATACATCATATGGGAAAGTTTTACATGTCAGGCAATGACTCATGAAATGGACAATGCACCTTGAAGCAACATATTACACAGTAAACATTATATAGTTTGAATAAGCCTCTCCTAAATCTTCACAAATGGCAATATAGGGGTCAATCTTTAGCTGTTACACAGGTTTGGATTGGGACACAGACTGAATTCAAGGGGTTTGGGAATTTTGAATTTTCAACATCAATGGTGGAAAAAGTAATCAGATCCTTTACTAAAGTAATACCACACTGTAAAAATACTCAATCACTAGTAAAAGTCCCACATTCAAAATCTTACTTAAGTAAAAAATCTCATTTGTGTTCTCATTAAAATGTATGTAAAGTATCTAAGGTGCTCATTATGCAGCAGAATGCCCCTGAGTTATATTATTCTATATTGTATTATTACTGACACATAAATCTTTAAGTAGCACTTTAATGCTGTAGCTGGTCAAGGTGGGGATGATTTAAAGTACTTTGGATACTGTTGGGTATTATTATTTAAAACTTTGCATCAAATTTTGTTGGAAAAAAATCTTAAATAGAAAAAAATATGGTGTAGAAAAAAGTAAGTAATGCATCTATCTCAAAATGGTACTTTTATAAATCACTTGAGTAAATTTACTTACTTACTATATATATTCCACTAGTGTGCACTATTTTATGGTTCCCTATTTCTCTATTTTTCTCAGATGTTCACACGATTCTCTCAATTGTTCCTATTTTATTTGACTTTGTTGTTTTCATTCATGTGGTGAGGTTTTCTGTCTTCTGTCATTAGTGATTAGTGGGTGTTTGTTCCCATTCGTTTTTCATGTTGAACTCATGCTGTTCACTTTTATTTCAAAATAGGTCACAGGTCTTGTTCTGAATAACTAACTACCTGCAGTCTCTGCTCATACATTTTTTCCTCTCTTCAGCAGCTTACCTCTATATTGACCTTTGTTTTGCAACCGTGTATCAAGTTTCTGAATATCTCACACAGGAGCAAAATTACAAAGCACAGCTGAATTGTAAAATTCCTCTGCTGCAAATGATATATATTTTTGTTAAAACAAGGTCAAAATCACATTTGCATGATCTCAAATCCATCATCCTCCTCATTGTTATGATGACAGCGCCTTTGTTGAGGTGGAATAAAGCCATAAAAGCTAATAATTGAGTGTTTCCTTCTTTTCTCGCAGACAATATCTGGGCTCAAACTGCTGCACAACAAAACACTATAAATCAAACTGTCAATCTGTGGAACAAAGATGAATTTGATTGCACAGTAAGGATCACTGACTTTGAGTGTGTGACAGGAAGAGAGCCAGAGTGTTTGTGTGGGTCGGTGGGGGATAGATGGATATGGGTATACTACTGAGAATGGGTGGGGGTCATGTGATATGTTTTGGTCTGTAAATATATGTGTGTAGGTGGGCTGTTTCCTTATGTGTTTGTGTTTGATACAGTGATGTATATGCATTTCTAGAGTTGTATTTGATAGGTACCACTGTGGCAGCCTTACACTCTTCTGGGAAGAATTCCACAAGATTTTTTCTGCCTGGCCGCAGGGATTTGCTCTCTCTCAGTCACAAGCGCATGAGTGAGGTCAGGCACTGGTGTGATAGGCTCGGTTTACAATCAGTGAAAAGGTGTTGTAGGGGTTCAGGTCAGGGCTCTGTGCAGAATAGTCAAGTGCTTCCTGACCAGATTTTGCATGGGGTTGTTGTCAATTTGTAAACAGCAAAGCACCTTCCCCAAGCTCTTCGCAGAAAGTTGGAAGCAAACTATCAATCGATTTAATATATCATTGTATGTTGTAGCATTAGGATTTCCTTTCACTGGAACCTAAGGGCCTTATAGCCCAAACTACTTCAGACCAAAAGTAAATAAAAGGATGCAGACAGGGTTCCCACATACTTTTGGTCATATTGTGTATCTACTTCTACTATCTACTATCTACTATGTACAAAGATTTTCAGTTCTAATATGAACTGGAGGATATAAAAAACATAATGAATCATTAAGGATACAATCTTACCATTAGGTCCATTCAGTATTTGTTGAGGAACGTTCGATCACGTCACAAGACCTTAATCAGCAGATGGACTTTTGCTTTGTTGTCATGAACACAGCAGCTCTACTAAATGGATCTTGTAGTCAGCTTGTTTACTCAACCACTCTTTCAAAGGTCAAGAATAAACTTAGACTCAGATAATGAAAGAACAACCCTGTGCTGCTATTGACATATTTAGAAACAAACAAACATACATATAGTTGCAAAGCTATATACAACACTAAGTGAGCAAATGCCACTTTATTTAAAGAGGAAGAGCTATTTGTTGCTGAAGAACACATTTTGTGCCAGAGGAAAAAGAACTTACTATTTCAATTCTGTTAACCTGTTTGGATTGTGCAAGCCTCATGTCACCTTGTCTGTACACATCAAACTATCTGCCTTGTAGATGTCTAGTTAGCAACTCAGAGGCATTTGCTGAGGAAATTCACATTATTAATTATAGCTTATTGTCTCATAAGGAAAGAAAAGAAAAATACAACACAGAAAGAGAGAATAAGATAATGAGGAAGCAAAGTTGAAAGAAGAAAAGGGGCTATCCTCCTCAATAAATGCACCAACAATTATTGTTTCCTCTTCGCATATACGAAGACAAAGAAAATGCACCATTCCTCAGTCTCTTCTTTGGCAAGTCTTCAGACATCAATAACATTTGTTACAATCATCTGACAGTTTACAATGTTTGTCAAGATGCCCTGCCAAAACTGTATTTTTTTAAAGAAAAACAGACACAGCAAATCTGTTTTGTTTTTTCCTTCCTTCCCCCCTCCTTTCTAAACATTACTGTAATGAATTGGCATGAATGACAAGAAGGCAGTGTAGTGAGAAGCCTTTTCCTTGTCTCCATTAGCAGGTCCTATGTTCCCAGAAAGGCATCAAAGAGAGAGGAGCAGGAGAACGCAGGGGGGGAGGCAGGCTGTAAGCTTCAAGCTGCACACAGAGATAAAGACCAGACATATCTGTGTGTGTGTGTGTGTGTGTGTGTGTGTGTGTGTGGTGTGTGTGTGTGTGTGTGTGTGTGAGGGATTAGGCTGACTTTGACTGGCTCTGCTCCATTGTGACAGCAGCTCTAAGAAGCTGCACAGTGCCACATGATGGACAGGGCTTGGAATTGCACAGATAGAGTCTCTCTCTCTCTCTCTCTCTCTCTCTCTCTCTCTCTCTCTCTCTCTCTCTCTCTCTCTCTCTCTCTCTCTCTCTCTTTCTCCTACTGTGAGTAGCGTCAGTGTGATAATGTCTCTTTGCCCCAGGACACTCAAGCTTTACAAATTCGTGTGACTGGGAAAACATGCAGAATGGGCACTGAAGGTCGCTGACTCTTGAAACTGTGCAAATATATACATTTGATTCTATATTTGTGACAGTGCTTGGGAAGGACAGTCTGTAAGAGAGAGTGGAAAAGACAGAGAGCATGCATGCCATGAGAGAAACTGTTTTATTGTATTGTAGTGTTACTAACATGACATACCTGAATCTCCTAGCCAAATGGTCTGTGGTCTAGTTGCATTGTGGATAATGTAGGGACAAGGTTTTGATAAGGAAGAAGAATGCGTGGAATAAAAATATTTGACTGGTTTATTTGATTTCTGGTTGTGCTGCATCGGTTTTGATCCTTTTTTCAAACTGTCCTTTATGAGTCCAGCAATGATATAGTGCATTGCTAAATCTGTAAAGTACTCTTTTAAACTGTTTTTGGGGTGAAAAAGTGAAATAACAAAAGAAACATAAGAAACAGATGTAGCCAGAGAGAAAAGATTGAAAGGGACCAATTAAAAAAAGGGGTGGAGAGGTGTGACGGTTTGAGGTGGAATGTAATGTAAGAGAAACAGCCCAAACAAAAGCCTAAATGATGATGCTTTAGACATTCAAAGGTAAAACCAGTCCAAATAAAAATCCCTTCTTCTTATTCTCTTCTTGTCCTTTAAGCACAGCTACATTACACATCACTGTACAACCCACTATAGGAGTTTTCTTCTGTGCTTTAGCTGGAATGACATAAGCTTGTTTCACCGGTCAGAGTTTTAAATAAAAACCTTTTGCTAAGTCCTGCCATGCCTGACCCTCCTCATTACCTTCATCACTAAGTGAAATCAGCAGTGACACGCTGTAATAATTCTGCAGTGTAACCATGCAACTGCCAAAAATAACTGCGTGCTGATGCCTCTTTGCCTTTATTCCAGTTACAGTACTTATTCCTAATAAAGTGGGAGATTTTCTTAATGTATAAGGTTTAAGATGTTACAAATGAATAAATATCTTACCACCAAATACCAATGTTTATAGAATACATTTAAAATCTGTATTTGTAATTCCGTCTTTCTACAAAATGCATTTGATCTGTTCTGTAGTCAGTTTATTCAGATTTAATTTGAAGAGATGATGGAATATTGAGGGAAATACTGAAACTACGTGATGTAGCAGTGATTTTTCCAAATCACTCAAAGATGGAATTACAAATACAGATTTTAAATGTGTTCTATAAACATTGGTATTTGGTGGTAAGATATGTGTTCATTTGTAACCTCTTAAACCTGATACATTAAGTGATTTTTCCAAATCACTGTTACTGTAAGTAGTAATAACTCAGTTAAACTTCAGCTTCTTTTATTTGATGTAAAGGTTGATCCCACGTGCAAAATTACATACAAATGCATTTTGCTATTCCATATGCTTATGTATCAGTTTGAAATATAAGTAGTATATACAGGGTTTTCATGCAGTAGCAACTGTGATGGCAGTTGAAAATCATTAACTCTGCTATCTCCTAGTGTAATTTCACTGTACAGTATATCACGGTGTCACTATGCTCCCTTGCAGAGGCTCATCAAATATGGCTTAATCAGTGGTGTTTGACATGCAGCGTACCACTGAGTTTAGAATTGCAGACTCTTCGCTTGAAAACACATTTCAGCCTGCCAGCAATTGCGTGACAGGGAACGAGAGTTGGCGCCAGGCAAATGCACCACCAAATCAAGAAGTCTTTGTGCTTTGATGTAGACATGCACAGCAGCGAAATAAAATTCAAACAATAATAATAAAAAAAATACTATAAGATGGTTATATTGGGTTATATTTGCATCAAATGTGCATTAAACTTTAAAAATGAAATCTGTTGTTGCACAAATTAAATCTTGCATGATGAAATATGCACAGTTTTACCAATGAAGACTTGATAATACTATTATTTGCTATATCTTGTTGCTATTGATCAAAGGTTTTGATTGTTCTTCAACAACCACTGAAAATTAAACTTACAGCTTTCCTGCCCAATACAACACCAAAGTGAAGATACATAGTCTGAAGGACATTGAAAGTATTTTCATAATTCCCCAGCACCCTCTTTATACTATGATAATGTTCAACTCTTACTTTATCCAAATAAATTGTCATTTATCAACTGGGTCATTGTGGCTATAAGGATGATGCTCTTCATATGTATGTATGTATGTATGTATGTATGTATGTATGTATGTATGTATGTGTATATATATAGTATATATATAATTACAGCAGTACTAAGGTCTGCAGGTAATATGGGACCCCAGCTAAGTTTTATCTCAGTTTTATCTTTTTACATACATGGAGAGGATCTGGAAAGATGAAACAATCATGCTACTCTCTCTAAAGATGTGGTTGTGCATATGCTTCGTATTTATTGTTTTTATGTGTTTGTATGTGTGTGAGCTATTAAAGCCCAGGAACCGCTAATGGGGCCTGCAGGGTTTGCTCTGTACAGCCATGGGCGTGGGTTCTAGGTGCATGTGTGTCTGTGTACAATGCAGGACTGTGTGCACCAGTATGTATACACGTTTGTCACGTGTGTGTGTGTGTGTGTGTGTGTGTGTGTGTGTGTGTGTGTGTGTGTGTGTGTGTGTGTGTGTGTGTGTGCGAGAGGGCAATGCTTTTGTCGGTGTCCACTAGAGTGCATTAGTCTTCGTTAGAAACAGATGAGTGAGTCTGTTTATTCCAGGACTGCCCCTGGGTTCAAGTCAATCCACCACCTAGGCACCCACACACAGACACACATACAAACACACATGGACCCACATTCACATTCACATTATGCACACTGTCTGTCTTAGACAAAGAGAACTGAGTCAGATGCCCAGTAGAAATTTGCATTTTGGAGTTGTATCTCAGCCAACATAGCAGATTTATCTCCGTAAATGAATAGACAGAACATAGTACGGTACATCAATGCTTCAGTGAACTCTTTTTACGTCCTATTTTGGTTTTTGATTGTATTTAAGGGTGCAACTTTAACATCCTCATCACATTTGGTCTTTTAATTAATCTTAATGACAAATCATCTCCAATAAGAATGTGCCTCTTGCAAAACATATGAAAGATAAATGCAGTCTATACTTCTATAGTAATTACTTTTTCATTTATTTACATTCAGAATATCACATCACACTATCTAAAATTAAAAATATTCCTTATTTGGAAACTCATGTGTAGAAATATCTTCAGTCAGCCAGTTGTCATTCAGACCAAGTTTTTCTAAGGTATAACTGGAGGAATATAAATTGAATTTCAGGATGGATAGGCTTCCATGATGAGCCTCTCTGCTATCTATCACACCGATTCGACATAATATTGCCTTCCTCCAGAGTGCTGGCTATTTGCTGAAATGGAATTACCCAATATGCTAACACCTCACTATTTCTGCTTACTCAGAACAGATAAAGCTTTTGGTTTGTTTCGAGGTTGATGTTGTTTTTTTCTAACATTGAGAGATTTTCCAACTATAAACATTAATTTCCAACTCATCAGTGTTCAGCATTATATCTTACGCCAGGATATAAAGAAAGAAGACTACATGTGTCTATGATTCTTTAAAGAAAAATCTAATTAATCACATCCTTGTAACAGATATACAAAAAAAAAAAAAAAACGGTGAAAGGTAACACAACTAGTTGACTGTACATCCAGTCTGCATTTAGGATAGGATACCTACATGTAAAGACAAGAGGTGAATTTGCCTCCAATTCATTATTAAATTAGCACCACTGTAGAGAGAAAGAAAGACAGAAAAAAGGGACAGAGAGATGAGAGACTGTGTGTAGAGAGCAGATTACATAAGTCCTTCACCTCACATGCCTGACTATGTGACTGCAAAATGCCAAAGAGACTGAGGGATGGAGGAAGGCAGAGAGAGGAGAGGAGGTGGGGGAAGCGAAGTAAATTGGAGAAAATTAAGTGGAAGAGGGGGGAGAGAAGAGGGATTTGAGGGGGAGACGGGGTGAGGAAGAGGGAGAATGAGCAATCGAGAGAGGGAGGCTGATGAGAGGTTTATAAAAAGGAAAGTGAAGATGATGTAGAGGGCGTATGAAGTGGGCTTCTGTCATTCTAGTTAATGCCAGTCGCCTCGCCTCAATGGCGGCAAAAAGACTGTCGCTGAAGAGGGCTCTGATATGTAGCCTGACAAAAGCAGTTATCAGATGCAGCACGGTTTGAAAAATGCTGACGTGTCGACAAAATGTTGAAATCAAGTCAACTGGAAGGCAGATTGATGCCCTTATTCAAATTGTCTGGCTGACGCAATGTGTCAGAGAATATGTTTTGGAATAATTTTTTTCTCATTTTGGAAATTACTGCATTCATCCTGCACATTTTAATTAAAAAACATTTTAAATGATAGGACAAAATATAGTTTCTGCTTTAAAAAAAAAAAAAGCTCACATTCCTTTTATGTTCTGAAGTGGTTTAATGCTGAAGATAAATGTGTTTATAACATGGCGGTTCTCTTTTTAAAGAGATTTGGTTCATGCTGCACAGCTATACATCAACTGTTACAAATCCAAATCACTGGAGCTGGTAAAGGATTAAGTGTTTGCTCAAGGACACTTCAGAAGGACAGATGCTTTTTTTTCAGTTCCTCCGGCAAGCTCAGTACTGACTCATCCACTCCAGTGGTGGAAGGTTACTAAGTACATTTACTCAAGTAATGTACTTAAATACAAATTTTGAGGTACTTTGAGCACTTCCATTGCATGCCACTGTATACTCCTACTGTAGTTCAAAGGGAAATATTGTACTTACTTCCTCCACAACTAATATTTAACAGCTATAATTACTTATTACTTTACCAATTACAATTTATCATACAAAAATATAAAGAGCACATAAAATATGATTACACTACCTAAAAGTATATCAAATTAGAGCTAAAATGATTAGTTGGATAAGTGATTATTTGAAAACTAATTGGACAAGACAAGTCATTTGAAGATGTTCTGTGCTCTGGGTAAGTGTGATGGCATTTCTCACTATTTAAAAAAATCAAAACCATAATCAGCAGTTTAATCCATAATGAAAATAATGAATGGTTTCAGGTCTTTATTAAACCGTTTAAAAAAATTCTTTATCTAAACCAACCACCAACAGAAAAATGCTGCTTACAAATCATTGCATGAGTAATAAAATCTTATGATATAAAATGTGAAAGTGTTACAGTGACAGGGGCCATTTCAATAATACTTGCATACTTTTAAGTACCATTTTCAATGCCACAATTTTACTTATAATGGAACATTTTACCTCTATTTCCATCACTGTCTCACTCTGCTGAGTCAATGTTATTAGGTTTGGTAGCACATTACCCAATCAGTAATTTTAATTAAATTAAGAGCCTCAGAAATAATGTGCAAGAACATCAGAGACAAAGTGACAGAATTGGACAGGTAGCATTGAAAGAAGAAAGGAGGTGTCTAAATTAGCGAGAGAAAAAAGAGAAGAGAGAGGGCTGGAGGGGAGAACATGTGAGTAAAGGATGGGGAAAGGATGGGGAACAGGGTGAACTAGCAGTAATAGGATGATGAAAGAAATGAATGACAACTGCACTTCCTGGAGTATATTTTGTAAAACATCCCACCGCCTTAATGTGATGATTGGCAGCCTTGAGGCAACCTTTCTGTTCTTCTTCCAGAGGCTGAACAGAAAGGTTACAAAATCAACATCCAGTGCTAACAGGAGAGTAAATCCCACATGTGAAGGGAGATTAGCCAGTGATCTTCTCCTCTTATCATTTTCAGAGACACTGACCTACTGGTGAGTGCGATTGATAGTGGAGATTATCTGACTGATCTTGAGTTTACAAAGGCTTTACTGAAGTTATGCTGATTCCAAAGACTAAAGGGAGCTTTGAGTTGTTTTGTGAAATCCTAAATGCCCCACATATAGCTGCATTCCAGATATAGGATACATTGCCAGGCCTCTTCTAGTGAATATTTCAGACCTGACCAGCAGATGTCACTGTTGGCTTACAAAACACAGACATTGGTTCCATGACATGTTGAAGTGTTGCTATGGCAAGGAAACCACAAAAGAGAAATGTGATATGGCTTTTTGTCTAATTGAAAGTACCCAAAAGTATAGCATGTTGATACTTATAATAAATGTTTCAGGTCAAATCACAGGCACATAGATATTCAGTTTAGGCAAATCGTTTATGGAAATCAGTAGCATAAATAATACAAGTGATGTCTGTGACCAATGATTGACTTCCATTAGAAGCATCTGGCTTAATTTGGCAGATACAATCACCCCACACAACAATGCACTGTAACCGGCCTGTTTCTTTTCCTACACTCTGTAATTATGGGCTATTATGGGCTCCCCTAGAACAGATCGACTTTAATTAAATTATGAAGGCCTCTGACGCATTCATTCACACACAAAAATTAGAATACACGCATTTTCGGATCCACTGTAAATGCACGGGTACTACAAACAGGTACACACACACACACACACAAAAGAAAATCAGATTACTCACACACAGCTGTGGAGCAGTAATAGAAAAACCTTGTCACTACTGCACATTCAAATCACAGCCTGTCAGTTTAAATCTTCATTTATGTACAGTTTGGATCATGGTGACGACATTTTACACAGATATTGTATGAATTGTAAAATATAAATATTGATCAACCCATATAAAAGCCCCGATGGCTCATTTTTCACACAGCTACCTTGCTATTGTCCTTATCCTTAACTAAGAATCCAGGCTGTTTATAATCAATGGCTGGCTTCCTGTTTTCATGAATACAATTCAAGCTGCCCAGTTTTTGGCCACAAAGCTCAACTGAATACCTTGATGATATTTGTTGAAAGAGGGGATTTTCCCAAAGGGATCCAAGAGTTCAATATCTAGAAATCTTTCAATTAAGGTTCCCATTTCCTCCTCGTCTCATCCTCTCCTCAATACAGAAACACCCACACAAATACACACAAACTTCGGGTCCCTTTCTTCAAACCTTCCTTCCTTCCCCTTTTCATCTCATCCTTATTTTCTCCCTTTCACTCTACCCTCCCTCCCTTCCTTCCTTCCTTTCTTTCTTTTCATCACCTCTTCACCCACAGCTTTTCCTGTAGGGGAGAGCAGGGACGTTAGTTACACTTAATCCATTTTCCCCAGCGTACTCCAAAAAGGATTTTGTTAGAGCATCCAGTGTTTTTGCATAGCAAGACTGATACAAACATCAATAATTCATTGTTACAACTCTCCTGCTTGAAAAGGGAGCAGGTGTGACACACATATACCTGATGAAAGGTGTTTTCTGTTACACTTTGTCTTCACCAGACATCTTTCAACCGTGGTTTTCAGTCATACAAAAACTAAATGTTGCCATTTTACGTAATCAATGCAGCTGTCTACACCAGCTGTGTAACAGTTCATACTTAACACGTGCTTTATGCACGTAACAGTGACCTAGAGCCTCTTTTAACGGTTCAAGTCCGCGGCTGTCTGACTGCAGACTCACTGCTGCCACTGTTGTACTGGTGACGTCCCTAAACTCCATACTCCAGAAGAGGTCATTTCTCTCTACTAACCGGTGCAACAAAACAAACAGCAGAGTGAAGGTGGAGATGTCAATTAGGCGAAGTCTGTACATCCCCACACAGTCTGTGAGGACAGGTCTACTCTGCCAAAAATAACTGAAAACTGTGATGTGAAATGGGTGCAATGTCTAAAAATCAATATATATATTTCTTTTATTTTAAGGGACAATGCTCAGTGCATACAACAAAAGAGCCAGTGTTAGCCAAAAGCCTCGTTTACTACTGTTGTCCTTTGGCCAAATGTTAAATTAAACATTAAAATGCTGAAATAATGAAACACACAGCATGCAATTTAAAACAAAAGAAAGCAGGTGAAAACATCAAGCAGTGGCACAAGGCAAGCAACATGCAAATTAGGACATGTACAATGGAGGCAATTAATACAGAAAATGTTACACAGACAATCAGTGCAAACAGTTAAAACACAACATCTTATAATCTAATTTCATTATAGAAGACGTTGGTAAAACTAATAAATTATGCATGAAAACGCAATCTTGATCTTTGGGAATAAATGCGTAACAAAAAAATGTAGGCTCAGTTGATTACTTACTAGCGTCTCACAGTCTTCTTCAGCCAGTGGAACTGGATCAGATGTCATCATATGACGTAAGTGTCAGTCACTTGATAACAAGTGGTAAAACAAATTGTAATAACAAGTTTTAGTAATTGTTCATTTGAAAATAATTACAACTGTTGCCGCATGTTAGGTTCATTGTACTTAACAAAAAACAGTTTACACTTTTCGATTAAAGTTGAAACTGTTTTTGAATTGTACTTGTACTTAAACAGAAAAAAATAAAACAAAATACACTTTGAATTAGTTCACTGTACTTACAGGTACATAACAACATATTAATATCATCTATCATCCAATTATCTTCAGAACATATGATGTTCAGTGTGCTCAAGTATTCTCCTTTGATAGGATGTTTAAAAAATTGAGCGTGGGTATGATTTCTAGTATTGGCATACCTTGCTTAAAAGTGTCATGTCTTCTCCTGATGTTCTCATTTCTACTACAGTTTTTACACATTTGCCATTATCAGGCATTTGTTATGTCAAAACAATGGGAAAATTAAGTCTGATCTCAAACTAATAGGCTAAATCAGAATTATGAATTATGCTCTCAGCTTCCTCACTGCTCTGCATCATTTGCTTGCAGATACTACTTATTGTTTTTCTCACACCAAAAAATGCGGTTGAGGCATCTTAATTTTCCTCATAGTGAAAAAGACAATGACAAAGACATCTAAGTGAGTACTGTTAGACTTATTCTAATAAGGAGCCTTTTCCAATTAAGGCAAATAAATTAATTGACAAAGATAATGAAGAATTACATGTATGTAACATACTCAATGAATGGTGCAGTGTGTAGCCATGCAAATTTCTTTGCGAGTTTGTTCACCCATATGATGTTAATTTCATGTTCAGAACTATTAAAATTATGTATTTAATATTTATGTAATTAAGTATGAAGCTCAGGCTGGCTGACATAAAACCCAGTGCACACAGTCACACTCCCAAAACGGGGAAATCTTTTGACTTTAGTGTCTCTGTGACCTTTCTTGTAGCAACACCATTAGACCAACGTTTATTTTCCAGTGTCTGTATTTATTGACCTGTTGATTACATACTGACCAGCAATTTGTATCATAGTTCACACAATCAATTGGAAGAAGTACCTTGTGTGACTCTATCAGGCTCACCCTTTCAAATTGTAAATATGTATCTTCTGACACCTTTAAATGAGTATCTAACATATACTTGACTATTCTGACCTCATGAACTTTCCCCTACAGTTACCCTGCTGCAATCAGATCATTGCCTTTGGCCAAGTAGCTATTTCACAATGGAGAGGAGTACAGAGAGAAATCCCATATTAATTCTCAGAAAAGGCACACTAGTAGGTCCATTAGGTGCCTCATCACCCCACTGCTGTCAGACAGGCTGAATGTTATCAAACAAGCTTGATGCTTTGTCAGAGATTTTCCTACTTCCTTCGGGGGTGCACATTGTTCCAACAGAAAATCTCACAGTTGGCAAATGTCACATCAGTTCAGACAAAACATCCTCTAATGGGACTTTGTTCGTACATCAACGGCCTTGTCATCTGGTCAGCACCATATTCACTGTGAAAGTAACAGTCAAAACTCATTACATTATGTTTGTATTGTTTGAGGACCTGAGACTTTATATATCTTGAAAGCAGCAGAGTAAAGTATTAGATTACTTTTGGTTCAAGCTGTTAACAATGGACGTAGCATGAAAAGTTTCAATTAAAATTAAGTAGATAGGCATTATGCAATAGCTTCTTTTATTTAATAAGACATAAGAGTTATTAGTAGATTGTAAGCAAAACCCTTTGGTGAAAGGCATGACATTTAATAAATATATATATACAAAAACAAGTAGGCTATAAATAAATACGACAGAGTCTCTGGAACAGGGACAGGTGTAATAAAACATAAAGCAGGCTGCAATAAAAACATTGTAGCAAGGTCATTTACAACTCTTGCTCTATCCAAACTAGTTTAACACTGCTACTTTGACACATTAAATGTGCATTTTTATTTTTCAGACCTGATATTCTTATTACTGGCTACATCCTTGGATTATTCCCAAATGATATGCATCTGAATCACACCTCACAAAATAAATTTCATTTATTCAAGAGATGTGACTGGTGGCATACAGCCAAGTTAAACTTGGTCATTTTTATGTTCTTTGTTGTAAACCCACAAAATGGCGGTTGTGAGACTCACATTTGGTGTGGTTGGATATGCTGAGCCATATAACTGGAGAGGCAGGCTCTTCAGGTGGGAAATCAATTGAAATAATTTGCTAGAAACTCCTGAAACCAGACCAACAACCAAAAATTCACTTTATGCTTTAATGTTAAGGCTTGCTGTGTGAACCTGCTGACACCCAGTCAAGGCTGCTCCCTAACAGCATTGTGTTTTGGACTCTACTTTTGAAAAACAGCAGGAGGATAATAGTCACTGCTTGCCAGACACACTGTATGCTGAGTTTCATCATTCTAGCTTGTGTACTGTGATTAGAGGAATTCATGACGTTACCATGGTGCCCTGTTACTGCTGTCCCTATGTCTCCCCTATAATCCATGCAGCTCCTAACCTCACCTCTCTGTAAATAAAAGTTTAAAGGTTTAACATTTAATAACACTGTAGAATTCAAAGCTTAGCATTTGCCAACTTGCAATAGATACATGGAGGACATCACATCCCCCTGCCCACAGTGTGCCTTTTGAATCATACACTGAATCCTTGTGCGCCGCACCATCAGGTGTGAAGACACTCCAGCAGCAAGGTCAGTTAGGGTGAGAGCGAGATGGAGAGGGAGAGACAAAGATGCCAAAGGTTTTTGATTCTTTTTGGCATACAGTACTGTTTTACAAAGTTATTGAGAGTGGTGTAGGGGGTACAACATATGACATTATTAAATTAGGTTAAAATTAATTGAGTGCGTTACTGAACCAATTGAAGTAGGCCTGAATAAGAATTAGGCAAATACCCACTAATACTAAAAATAGAAAAAAGAGCAATTAGCTTTTGGACACACTTAAAACTAGGTGACCCCCCTCTCATATCATTACTGAGCCCTGCGATGCCAAACGCTGAAGCAGGAACCCTCTGACCCAACTGAGTCCACAAACCGGCTCTATTAACAGACCTCAGGAACAGAACACATCACAAATCAGAGGCAATCAAATGACAAAACAGTTCAGACAAATTTGCATCACCTGTTGGCAAACACAAACAAAAGCACAGAGCAAATTGCAGTGATATCTGGCTCTGCATCGACAGTACGCCATAGCAGATAATTTGGGCAAGGTGACTGATCACCGACTGAAACGAACCTCAACAAGGTACAGACTGAGTGAGCACAGCCTCGCTATCGAGAGGGGAAGACACAGGAAAACCTGGCTCCCTGCAGAGCAAAGGCTGTGCTGTCACTGCACCCTCGGTGAACCTGGAACAGAGCTTAGAGAAGCACCTTTTAAAACATTTGAACCTATTGGATGAAGACAAACTACCAGTCCTACTAGGGGAGGACTCAAAGAGCTGTGAGTTAGCAGCAGTCTCTGTTGCTGCCTGCCAAAGACTGTGGGACAGTGGGTGACTCCTGGCATGTTGCTGTATTTGACATCAAGTTATTTGTTTTGTCTTATAGTATGTTTATTTGCCATAGTATTTTTTATTTTAAATGTAGTATGTGTCTTTGCTGTAATACATTTATTTGATGTAGTTTATCTATTTGCTATAGTATGCTTTGTAATTGATGTTTAACTGTTCAAAGACAAGGAATTGAATTGAGAGAGAGAGAGAGAGAGAGAGAGAGAGGGAGAGAGAGGAGACACGTTTACTGTTTTCTACCATTTTTTCTCTTTTTTCGCTTTTATTTAATTTGATTTTTTTCTTTCTATTTTTATGAATTGTATTTTTTTTCTTCTTCTTCTTCTTCTTATTATTATTATAATTATTATTATTATTATTATTATTATTTGCATTATCCGTGACGCTTTGGCAATATTGTTAACCCAACATTTATGCCAATAAAGCAAATTGAATTGAATTGAGAGGGTGAGAGGGAGAGGACGAGCTGGAGAGAGAGAGAGAGGAAGATAGAGAGAGAGAGAGAGAGAGAGGGGGGAGGGAGGTAGGAAGACCTGTTTTTTTTTTTTTTTTTTTTGCAACTCCAACCTCTCTCCTTCACTCGTTTTTCTGATTTGGACCCGGAACACAGGCTGGAATTAACACGGACTTTCCTGGAAATTCATGTACATCACTGGTAAGTCTGAAACCGTCTAAAACTCTCACTCTGCCGACGCACAGACGCGACAATGATCTCTCTCTCTCTCTATATATATATTTTTTTTATTTACATTTTTTTAACCCACTGATAAACTTTGTTGTGGCAACTGACAAAAGCCAGTCCGTTTTTCGATCGGTGCCACAGCCGATGCCAATGTGTTTGTCGTCTTGTGCTGGAAAAGCCTGAAAGTTTTCCCTGTGAGATCCTGCAGCGGCTCAACAGGTGGATCTCTCCGCACCGACCTGTAGTATTTCGCAGGAGAGCCATTATTCATTTTGATGGATGGGCTCCACCGGGTCTCAACGAGCCAAAAAGAGAGAGAGAGAGAGAGAGAGAGGCGGACTAATTTGTGTACCCGTTCTTTTGTAATGGGATCAGAGAGGCAATGGCCATTACAGATAATCACGTTGAACAATTAGCGTTGGATAAATATCCTGTCCTTATCCTTTTCGGGCGCGATAAGAAGTGTACTGCTCACATGCAGAAAACGCGGCATTTGACTGCTATTCATTCCCCCTTTATCTTGTTATGCTCTGCAAATTCGTTGAGTAATAAGCTTCTTAAATATTTGTGCTGGGGAGGCAGTTACTGTATAAACACAGAGGCTATAAACAAAAGGAGAAAGATGTTTACAATTCAAAACCAAATAGATATATGGAAGCTCATGATCCAAAGTCTTAGTGTCTGTGAATTGACTGGCCTCTGTGTAAGTTTTTTCTTATGTGAGGCACTCATTGTGAAGGACAGCATGCATGTGCAATACTGTATGTACCTGAGTGCTTTAGATCCCCATTAGTTCACATTGTGCATTTGGGTTGGTTGAAAATGGGGCATAAAAACGACTTCATCGCCAAATTAAAGGTTTTAATGATGAAGCTGGAAAGCTGTGAAGACTTCACATCCATCAGGCAACGTCCACAGCGTCACCAACTGCGGCCAATACTTTCAGTCTCTCTGGCTTAGTTATTCATTTATTCGTTGGATTGGTGGAGGCAAGGAGACGTAAACATGTGAGCTAATGAGAGCTAATTCATCTTTATTCTTCAAACATCGCCCCCTTTTAATATCAAAACCACTATGACAATTTGAATGAGTCATTTTTTTTTTTTTTCCCACCGAGCACTAAACATTTGTCGGCTTGGTGTTTTTTTCCTTCCACCTCCTGAGTGTGTGTCATCAGTGAGTAAGCAAACACAGATATACAGAGATACAGACAAAAAAGACAGATAGGTAGACTCTTATGGTGAAGTCATATCCGTTGGAGAAAAAGGGGGATATAAACTGATTAATGGAAAGGAGAATTGTTGTTTCTTCGGGAACTCTGCTTAGCAAATCAGCAACACGTGTTTCCTTCCCCCCTCTCTCTGTTTTCATTCATCTATTCATTTAGCTGGTTGGCTTTAGCTGTTTACCCAGACATGGGGATTGAAATTTACGTGTACACTGGCATCAGTGATTCCAGCACTTTGAATTCCCTGGTGTTTTTTGTTGTGAGGAGTTATTCGACATGAGTGGGATGTGTTGGTTTTATTGGCAAAACTATACGCACGATAATTCTCTGCTGTTGAAAAAAAAAAATCGACCTCATGTTTTATAGTTAGGTTTGAGTCTGACGCCAAATGACGTATTTCAATTCACAGATTAATCACGGAATGGCAGGTCTGCACAAGCTATGTACAAAAACGCCCACCTGCCTCCATGGCAACGGGTTTATTTCAGTCTACTCTTTTAAAAATCTATACCCCAAACAGTCGAGGGGAGTGCATATCCAGCAGCATGTTGATATGATTTAATATGGGACGTCTTGTTGTGCTTTATAGATCCAAACATGTTGTCAAACATGGTGTAGTATAGGATTTTCTAAGACATACATTCCATCATGCAACAGCAGCAGCATATAAGAGCTTCCTTTCCTCTAATCAAACAGTCCGTCTACTGCTGCGTCGTTGATGGGATTTTGCATGCCTCCCCTTGTGCGAGTGTTAAAGAAAGCCAGCTGGACAGTGAAAGAGAAAGAGCAAGAGAGATTTGGTTAATACTGTTTATCCCAACCAAAAAAGCAAAAAGATAACCGGAAGTGTTGAGCTGTATTTAATATTTAAGTTTCTTTGCATAGGCACTTGCTTCTGACAGAATGTTTTTTTTTTTTTTTTGGGGGGGGGGGGGGGGGTGCAAACTCACCAAGTACATGTACTCAAGTGTACTTAGGTACAATTATGTTTATTTGACTATTTCCATTTTACAGTATGTTACTTTATACTTCCACTCCACTTAATTTCAGAGGGCAAAATTATACTGTTTAGATTTGAGATTGTTTCATTTTAAGGATTGTTTGAGGTGTAAACAGATAAAGTTATCCAATATTTTACAAAAAGCAACGGTTAGAGAAAAGCCCAAACTTTTATCACAGAACTTTGTTTTTATCATCTTCTCTACAACCCCTCAGATATATCTATTTACCCTTTGGAGGGACAAATTCTTAATGTTTTTTCTTTATGTTTTCCAGGTGTCAAAAGTTTGGATTTATACAACAAATGGACTAACAAGACTAACGCCTCTTCCAGTATTCACTTTTGTAACAGATAGGTCCACCGATCATTATGTCGTGAGTGTTTGACCCAAACTGAGTAAATACCCTCACCTGATTAAAACCGTACATGTTTTGGCCAACAGTTAAAGAGACACTGGCCTCCAGTTGTCCATGATGTGACTGGATCTAGAGGTGACCATCTCACCTACCATGATGGAATCTGGTCTGCCACCTTCCACAGACCATCTTTACCTCAACACTGACAGCTACGTCAATAACAGCAACAACAGCTGGAGCAATCACACCCTGACCCTGCACGAACGCTTCCACAATGCCTTGCTGGGGGTCTTTCTGGGACTTCTTTCTCTCCTCACAATCATAATGAACCTGCTCGTTCTCTACGCCGTGAAGAGAGAGAAGAGCCTCCACACCGTCGGGAACCTCTACATTGTGAGCCTGTCTGTGGCAGATCTCATTGTGGGGACCACAGTTATGCCTCTAAACCTGGTGTATTTGTTGGAGGACGAATGGAAGCTGGGACGGGCTGTCTGCCAATTTTGGCTTATTATGGACTACGTGGCTAGCACAGCCTCAATTTTCAGCTTGTTTATCCTGTGTTTGGATCGGTACCGTTCTGTCAGACAGCCGCTTAAGTACCTGAAGTATCGAACGCGGGGAAAAGCCAGTGTGATGATTTCTGGAGCCTGGCTGCTGTCAATTATGTGGATTATTCCAATTTTAGGATGGAGGTCGTTCACTCATGTAGACCTTAAACCCGAGGAGGAGAACAAGTGTGACACAGATTTCCGCTTTGTCACGTGGTTTAAGGTTATTACTGCTGTCTTCAACTTCTATGTACCCTCAATTTTGATGCTGTGGTTTTACACGCATATCTACTTGGCAGTGAGGCAACATCTCAGGGACAGGGAGAGAATAATTCATCCGACCGATTCATTTGGGGAAAATGAAAATGGACAAAATGCTCAAACGCCCGGGAAAAATGACTCAAAATCACCCGTGAGGGAACGTGAGGTTCCAATGAAACTCTCTAAAAAACAACGCTTATTGGACCAGAACACTGTAGATCAGACATATTCCCTCGAGGATTCCGATAAAACTAAAACCGTTTCCTCCAGGGCTCACAGAAAAATTGGTGTAAAGTGCCAGCAGACCTCATTGCTTGCCATGACATCAAAACGACTCAGATTGGCACAAAAGGCCAAAAGGTGCTCCTTGTCTTCTGAAGAGAAGCAGGCACACACTGAAATTCCCCTGAATCGACCTTCGATGCCACATGACATAATTTGCTCAGAGGGGAATAATGAGAACAAACTTCAGGCGTCTTTAAATGAATGTCACGTCACAGTGCCAAACTCAGTGAGTGGTGTCTGTGATATCAGTCAGGTTTCAGACGTGCAGAGATACACCTCTGCGCTCTACAACAACTACGACCCCAGACACACTCTGCCCTGGACTGAGGAAGGGGTTGAAGATGCCAGATTTGACCCAGCTAATGCAGTGACTCTGAGACAGACCTGGCAAAGGTTTATTGACCAATCACGTCAGCGTATCCAAAGCCTGAGGATCCATAAAGAACACAAGGCAGCCAAGCAGTTGGGCTTTATAATCGCTGCTTTCTTGTTGTGTTGGATACCATACTTCATAGCTTTCATGGTCATGGCTTTCTGCAGAGAGTGTGTGCACCATGACCTTCACATGTTTACAATATGGCTGGGTTACATCAACTCCACTCTCAACCCTTTTATATACCCGCTCTGCAATGGGAACTTTAAACGAGTCTTCAAAAGTATTTTGAAGATTCGCTTGTGAGACATAGTGACAGGCAGAGCAAAGAAGCAGAACAAAATCATAGGTGTCTATATGCTGCTGATATTTACAGAAGTAGAAGTAGACAACTGTAACATAATTACATAGGTGAGCTTTTTAAGTGAAGATAAAACTGTAAATGTGTTTTGAGCATCACCTATTTCTGTTTGTTTTAGATCTTATTTTTGTAACTTACTGCCCCTCCATTCAAACTCATGGCAGCAGTTGAGGGTAATGTCTGAATTTAATGTTATTTATTTTGTCTATTATATGTTAATGATAATAAAGTGTGTCTAGGACCAGAAACCCTTAAACTCAAAAGAATTTGAACCCTTACCCTCAGAAACAGGGCTATGTTCCAGAACGGAGGAATCCAAAGTTCAAAATGTGTTTTTAAAGAAAAGAATTTTTGGCACTATGACAGAACCAGAGGTGTAACATGATACGGCATGATGATGATAAAAAAAATATTTAACATTTTACACACTGCCATGCATTTGTGAGTATTTCTCACATTTTTTCATCATAAAACAGGATATGGGACATCATTGTCCTCTCTAATGTCAGTTCAGGAAAAACACAATTCCTTCTATTCAAATGTTCTTTTATTTCACTCATCTTTTTAGAGTTTTTAAACATGCAAGCTTTAAATGATTTAATTGTGTTTTTAACATTATTAAAATCATTATCTAATAATGTATGGGAATCTTCTGGTCTCGTTCTACCTGTTTGTGCTTTGTCAACTGTTTAGTATCATCAGGTTGAATAGGTGAGTGTATCAGCAGAGATATAATGTGAAGAACAGATAACTTATTAATTAATCTCTACATACTGTATATTTATACTTGCTGAACATTGGCTGTATGTCTGAATCACACATTTTCACAACAACGGGGATTTAGTTTTTCTAACAAAACTGCCTTTTACAAATTAAGCTAAGCCTTTTACACTCATCTATTTTATGATGTGATGTAGCACCTCTTTTCATGTCATTAGCCAAAGAGCACCACATATTATTCCACAATGCTGTGGAAAAGCAACCATACACTTGAGAGTTATGTAATGCATTTCTTATTGATTAAATATTTAAAACAAACACACAAAGTGCATCCATCAGGCTCTAGACACACAGAATTACTGCACAATCTCCCATCAGAAAATGTTATGCCTGCAATCCTGCTGTGAAATTATTTTTTTAATGGTGTTATGATTAACATTTTACCATTCCCATAATATCAATTCAAACGATGTGTTCAGATTTTGTCGTGTGCAATAAATTATATTTTTCTCATGTCAGAGGCCCATCACTGTGTTTTAAATTTTAATGTGAATTATAGTGTCTGAAATAAGGTTGTAATATGTTAAACTGCCATAACTAACCCTAAATCTTGATCAACAAAAACCCATAATATTTCTTGTGTCAGTGAACACAGACAGGTTGTGAGTCACTACTTAGCCAAATCAAACAAATCAGAGGGGGTTGGAGCTGAGCTGCAAGAGGTGATGATGTGAACAGAAGACGCACGTGTGTGATGCACTCTGTCATCTCTATAGTGCATCTCTGTCAACAAGATAGAGCCAATGTGAGGCTTGTATTCAGAAAAAACATTGAGGTTTCAGATGTTTTTTTCCACAGACCAAAGCTATTTAGTTCTGTTGTAGATACAGAAAAAAAAAACAAAAAAAAAAAAACAGCCCTCATCTCCCAGTAATTTATATTTACTGTATTTTCTGTCCCACTGTGAGAGTGCTCTCATCATGTGGCCACTGAATGTGTTGATGTTCATGTAAATCCTATGGACTTTTCTGCATGAATGGTGTTACAATTTGGACACTTTTCACAATAAACTCTAGCTGCTGCTGCTCTAGCATTTAATGATCACTTTTGTTGATTTGAAGGATAGTAGTCACCTACTCTACCAGTCAACATGAGGCAATACTAAATAGGCATGTGCTGTGTGTGAATAGTATGTACATGAAATGTATGAGACATACATGGCTGGATTGATCTTTCAAGTTCCCATCTACAGTAGCTCAGTGCACACAGTCCACTATGGCAGCTTCATTTTTTTTTATCTTTAAGAGATACGGAAACCTACACAAAGTTTCTTTTGTCGATTAGTTTTGTCGAATTTTACTTGGAACAGGGAAAAGGGGCACAATTATGTTTTCATAGTAGTCGAAGGAAAGCAACAGGAAACAGCCTTACTGGTTGTAACCATGGGAATAGTAAAACATTACCAGCATGGGGACTCTGATAAACCTACTAGATAATTTATTGTAGGTTGGAGGGGAAACTAAGCACTTCACTACCAACAGTAAAAAAATAATGTGGAAAGGTGAATGGTAATCTGAAATATGGGCTATATACCCAGTTGAACATCAAAATTCATCGTAAAAACAATTTAATGTGGTAAAAGTGTCAAAGTGGTCAGCTTTATTTTTAGGGCATCTGTACCACAATGTCATGCAGTCTCACAGTGTAGTACTACATTACTTGGCAGATGAATTAAATGTCTTTGGCTTATTCTTCATGTTTAGGCAAAGAGGCTGGTGTTAATATGAATGTTTTTACATCAGACAACCCATATTACCTTCACTACATGTTGTAGCATAGACGTGCAGATCACAGTGGCCAAAGAGGCTCAAGCTCTTCAGGGGAAAAATGTCCCCTTAACCAAATAAACATCCTTATAATTTATACTATTATTACTGTTATTGTAAGAAAGCCTGCCAAGCTCCAATCCAATGAGCGATAACATCCTCACCTTCTGTGTCAGCCTTTATTTCTTTCAGCGAGTGAATTAAGAAGGACCACTGCACATTTGACTTCTTCATCTTACTTTATTTATGGATGTACAGAATGATAGTTGTTACTTATTATTTTGTGGTTTATTTATGATGTTGGTTTTCATGTTTGCCAAAAAACATTTCAAACAATTGTACAGCATGCCACATGGAAACAGCTTGAGGCACTTGGGTGGTCAGTGTGTTGAAACTGTTCACTTTGAAGTCTTGCAAAGTTTCAAGAGGGCATGGCCCCACAAAATGTCTCTTTACATCCCTGTGTGGTAGCGGTCTGTTTCATGGATTTCTGTGAGTACTGAATGTATATGTATAGTGCCTTGATCTTACAGGGTATGTGTACTTATGAGTAGCATAATAAATATTTTTTATATGTGATGTGTATAAACAGGAGCAAACTGCATGAGGCAAATTTCACTGGCAGGCATGGCAAATGTCTTGCCATGCCTGCCAGTTGCTAACTGTCTTGACTCCAGATCAACAACAATGTCTCAAGATATAAACTACTGCTGCAAAACATGTATAACTCTAAAGGGGTCCTATGTTTATTCTACTGTGACTTGTGCAAGTTTGTTTTGAATGACGCACCTCGATTCGATCATGCAAAATGAAGAGGAGTTATCCCACTGGCAGTGAAAATAGGAGAAAACAGGACAAAGGTAAGTGTGACGCAGAGGCTGACATCAACTGTATGATGAGGGCCAAGGAAAAGTTTTGGAAAAACACAAATATTAACTAAGAGAAAAAACAACAGGGAAATGGAAAAGGAACTGAAAATGGAAATTGCCCTTTTAAATTCCTGATTAAGATCTGTATTCTTAATTAGTGAATCCAGTTATTTATCTCTTTTTAAACAGCTTTCCCAAAAAAAATTCCACTATTTTATTTATGAATTAATGTATTTTTAAATGATGCACTTATTGACTATTGACTAACTAACTATTTATGGGTGGATTAATATGTCATTTGTAAATTCTTTTTATAATTTCTCTTTACAATTCTTACAATTCCTCTGTACAACACTCCGCTCCATATACTGGAAAATTTAATTTAATTTTATTCTATTGTATTTTATTGTTGTATTGTATTTTATTGTATTCAAATATACCGGCTGCTATGACGACTTAATTTCCCTTCGGGGATGAAGTAATCTATCTATCTATCTTTATTACCCATGAAAACATCAAATAATGAATGACTCTGTCATTCAGTCTATTTATTTATAGATTAATAAATTAATTTGCTAAATTAAATTAAAACCAAATCAACTGTCTCGATAGACTAAAATTAGAGCAGAAGTCTTAATCACTTTTCTGAACTCAAACTGGAAACCGTGCGTTTTTCTCCCAGCTGTGTAGTTTAGAGACGGCCCCTAACTCCCTGCCGCAGTCTGTCCTCCTCATCCATCCCCGGTCCAGATGGAGCGAATTCACGTGTTCCCGGCGACCGCTCCGGTGAAAATAAGCTCGTAGTTACTTTACTACAAATGCGGATTTGAGGACCTCTTCCTGTTGAAATACAACACAGTTTAGTTTGTGGTTTGACCGGTTTTCTAAACCAACCGGACAACATATCAGCGTTAACGTCGCTCCTCGGTGACTCGCACCCCTGACAGCCGTGAATATCTGCCCGGTCCGACATGAAAAGAAACGGCGCGTACAAGTTTCTGTCAGTTTTCTCGTGCTTCATCGTCTGTGCCTTCTTGTTGTTATTCTGGTTCTTTATATTTTACTCAATGGTTCTTGCACCGTGAGCCGCAGCAGCTAGGCTAACCTGCCCGGACACTTACCCATAGTGCTTTGCTTTATTGACAAAGTCCCGTGATCACATGATCAGCCTCACCCGGAAGTCAGGATTTCTGGTAAGTGTACAGAGCTCAGCTTGTTACACTTTGGCATATGAACGTGTGTCTGGTTTGTTTAATATGTGACGCCAACGTGTCTGGTCTGAAAATGCAGTTATCCCGTGATATTGTGGTTTATTTCCTTGGAAATGGCCGTCGTGAGTTTAAAACGTTAGAGCAGTTTAAGCTGTCAAAGCTTCTGCTTTCATTGTCTGGTCGGTGGTAACTTCTGCTTCAGCGTAACTAACAACTGTCCTGAAGAACTAAGTATGGAATTTAAACATACATTAGCTACATTTCTGACCAGAAGAAGTAATCCAAATAACACAAGACTGGATACGACATAAGAGCTTTAGTTTATACAAACAAAGGAATTTTCTGAAAATGTATCAAAATGTCAGTACTATTAGATGTTACCAGGTGGAAAAGCAATTGGATGTCCACATAATTGTAGATTAATGTATATATCACTTTGAGATTAATTGATAAGTAATTCTGACCAATGTCAAAGGGTATAAAAAATGTGTCCAAATTGTTTATTTAGTGCTGCCAATAGCCAAAGTATTCATTGATGAATGTCCCCCATGGATCAATAAAGTATTGTCATTGTCATGTATCTTGTCATATCCTATCTTATGGTATTTTATCTCACTGATGATATGAAAAAACAAAAGGAAAAGGACTATTTATATATTTGTATGTAAATAATAACAAACATTTATTTGATTGTCAATATGAGGTTAATTATTTTTGTGCTGTCAGAGGATTTCAGTCAATATTAATAGCATTGCTAGCTACAGTATAATAAAGAAATATAATTCAGCATTGCTCCGCACTCCACGACAAAAAATGGTTTCTCATAATAACATAATGGAAACTTGCGTTTCATTGTGCAACCCTCTATTGCAAAATGACAAATACATGAACCTGCAAATATGAAGATATCCATGCTTACAGTTGACTTGTGTCATTTCATCATACATTTTGTCAAGCCAAGTCAGCTTTATCTCTAAAGCCTAAATCACAAGTTTGCAGCCGAAGGCTTTACAGTCTCAACAACATATGACACCCTCTACCTTCCTTTTGTGAATGATTTAGACATTTATTTGGTTTTGCCACAGACTATTGCAGATTTACGCTCACTTTCCCATAACCAATGCATTGGTTGATACATCTGTTATTTGTTTCATGCTTTACCGATCACTTGATTGATTGGTGAACTGACTTAATTAGCTCACTCATTTCAGGTATAGGTATATGTTTATTTTTTACTTAAACATTTTAAACATTGTTATTTTTATTTTAGTGTGTTTGTGTAAAGACTGTTAGTTACAACATCATTATGAATGTAACCCTCACACTGTAAGTGTGTCTAAATTATAGAGCGTGTAACCATTTTGTAACCCACAACTGTATAATTTCACAGCTTTTAGTACTTGGCTGAGCGGCCTGTTAGTGAAGTTGTGATGGCATCTGACACCAGTGAAGCAGCATCCTCCACTGCAGACCTCAAGCTGCAGTTTGCTCCCTTCAGCAGTGCTCTGGAGGCAGGCTTCTGGCACCAGCTTACTCAGAAGAAACTCAACGACTACAGATTGGATGAGAGCCCCAAATGTATCAAAGGATATTACTACAATGGTGAGTGGTGACATCAGATCATTATAACGATGACTCTTCAGTTGCTGTTTTAACCCTTTTTTTTTTTTTTACAATTCTAGTCATTGTATGATACATACAGTATGTTTATTATGAGTCATACACGTGGTAAACAGATTGCACAATTGAGGCCAATTTGCTAATCTAGATCAGTATGTTTTAAATAACAGCTCTGAAAAATGGTTAACCATTTAATTCACATTTCTGCCCTATAGGTGACCCACTTGGTTTACCTACTCGCCTGACATTGGAGTTCAGTGCATTTGAGGTGTAAGTATGATGCATATGTTGCCTATATAAACCTTGTCCTAACCCCAAGTTCCTTCCTTGTTATTTAGTCCTTAAAAGTGCAATGAATAATACAAATGTAACTAAAAGGGTTGAGCCACCAATAAAAACACAATTTGGAACCTGCTCCCACTCAAACTCTCAAACCGTAGCAGCCTGGCTACTGTCAAAAGCAAGAAAAAACAGTAAGAATCACCATTTTGAACTAGAGACCTTGAGTGCTGTGATAAAATCACAGTAAAACATCCGGTAGTATTAATAAGTAGGAAGGTTGTGTTTCTCACTGAGAAAGAATCTTGTAAATGGAGCCTTAATTTTTCTGGGGAAAATCTTACCTGGTAGCAGAATGAATCACATAGTGAAAGTAAGGCTTACAGGGAACCACTGTAAATGCAGATGGCGTCATTATTCTATAGCCATTACATGGTGCCATCAACATTTACTTCATAATGATAAGTTAAAACAAAACAAAGTTGTCTATTACCACTTTAATTTTGTACTCTGCAATTTGTTCAGAAATAAACCAGCGTTAGATTTGTCACATGTAAGTCAAAATCAAATTCAAGTCAAATTATACATTGAAATACAGATTTATTAATTTACACAATGGTAAGTAGCCTACATGTTCGTAAAAAAAAGGAGACTATAATTTTGCTATAGCGATTATCAAAACTTGCTAAAAGAACACATTTAAAGAAATCAACACACTGTTACTGTGATGGTTTCCTTTCCTTCCAAGTCTCCATTGTTATGGAATAATGAATGGGTGAACTTCCTTTCAAGTTTATCAGCCAGGTCAGTTTAGGGTTGAACTAAATTTGGATCAGCTCTCACATCAGGTCATTCGCAAGCCTTTAATAAAGCAACTGTGTTCACATTAACAAAGTGTAGCACACAAACAATTAGTATGTACATTTTGCATTCAAACAGTTTAATGCAAAGGTATGATGTGTTTTGCTGTCAGGGATGGTCCGACACCAGCCCGTTGCTGTCCAGCTATTGGAACGCTGTATAACACCAACACACTTGATGCCTTTAAGACCACCGATAAGAAGGCTCTGCTGGAGAAAGAGGCCAAGGAGGTAAAAGACATCCAATGGCAATTTCCTCAGTCACACACACACATTCACATAGAGACATTTGGTTGGGAATCAGAAATAGTCGCTCATTTTTGAAATTGAGAATTAAATGATTTAATGAATGTAATTTGTCATCTCCTGTTGTTTCATAGATATGGGATGCGATACAGTCTGGGGCTGCGTTAAAGGACCCATCGATCCTCTGCAGATTCATTCTGTTGACCTTTGCAGTACGTATGAACAGTATCTTATAAATGTGTTTGTTCCATACATTAATGACCTTATGTTTGAGTATTTCTCCATTTTTCTTTCACTCTTTTTGCCATTAATCCCTTTTTTGATCATCTTTTTTCAGGATTTGAAGAAGTACCATTTCTACTACTGGTTCTGCTTCCCTGCACTCTGTTTCCCAGAGGGAATAAAGATTGTCCAGCAGCCCTCTGCCCTAGATCAGGCTTTCTCAGCAAAACAGGTTAGCTTGTATGGAAAAATTATTATACAGCAGTTGGAATTAATGTTTTTGACAGTACACTTAGAAATGATGCTGTACAGTAGGTGCTTTACTTCTTCCTCTCTAAATGTGTTGTTTCCAGGGGTTGTTTGACACAAAACATATAGATTCTCAAGTTCCTGTTCATTTTACAGTTGAACTACTGTACGATGTTCAGAGTAAATATTGTTTGCCGATGTATTTTCTATGACATATGTTGGCCTAAAAATGTAAATGTTATTCTTATTTCTATTTAAGTTCCTACCATCCTAACGTTCCTAATAAAATGAGACGGTTGCAGCCCTTGATGCAGCTCCTAACAGTAATCTTTATATCTACCTGTTACCTACCTACCTACCTAATACTGTGTAGTATATAGAATAGTATAGTGAAGTGAAGTGATTTGTTACCTCTCAGAGCTGTGGATCCAAGGTGTGAAAAAGCCTCATTAAGAGAGACTTGGAATTACTCATGAACAGCTTGATGCCAACTACAGGCCACATGATGATGATTCCTCCATCTCCCCCGTCTCAAACTCAATCAGTCTTATGTAACACCTTGATTGTTCATGGCTGGGATTCATGTTTTAATCAGTTCAACGCTCAGATCGAGTCAGACAATATTACTTCACTGACCAATTTATTTGGCAGTCTGTCTTTGATAAACTGCTATGCGACTTTAGGAAATACAAGCAAAGTGGACAAAGGTTTTTAAGGTTGACCAGTCATAGTGTTATTATTGTATAACAAAACCTGTTGTAACTTACTTAATGTAGTTTTCAGCAGTTTTGCGCATTGTTCTTGCAGATTTATGCAAAAATATCACTAATTTTTTTCATGACATTCATTAAATAATGATGCAGGTTTGGAAAGAGTAGACCGAATTTTCCACTTTGACGCAACTGTCAGTGTTAAAAACCTTGGTATACGTTTTAAGCTCTGTAATACTAATTGGTAAGTATTTACCTCAATACTTCTACTTCTGAAATCTCTCTTGTATTTAATAAACATATACACTGTAAGTTAGACACAAAAACAGTATCTTGTGAATGGATGTCTAGTTAAATCTACTAGAGGTTGTCTGACAAGAATATAAATAAGTAAACACAATAAACAATTACAGTATACTGTTCCTTCTTCATAATCACTGAAATACTTCTTACAGCTAATGCTATCTGTGTAATGAGTGCCAAAATGACCGTTCATTGATGTTATATTTATAGTAAAATATGTCAGAAATGCTGATTATTATGCTTCAGAAAACCACGGTTATCACCACATGCCATTGTAAGTTATTATATATATATATATATTATTTATAGCGTTTTACACCGACACCAATGCCTATTCCTTGGCCCACAGGGTGGGGGATATGACTGAAAGAAGGAGATTATGGATACAAGCCACTGAAATGGGTTCGACTGGGCTCCACCTTAGAGATAGGATAAGGAGCTCAGACATCCTGAGGGAGCTCTGAGTAGAGCCGCTGCTCCTTTGCGTCGTGAGAGCCAGTATCCGAATGGATAGATAGATTATTTATGGTTGCCCTTTAAAAGCCATATCTATATATATGTGTGTGTGTGTGTGTGTATATATATATATATATATGGTGGACGGTGTAAGTGTACAGTACAGAGCTTTCTTTTTTAATTATGTCTGACACCTCATTATTTTTGTCTCAGATTGCAGCCTTGCAGGAGGCCTATGATGGCCTGTGTATCAAAGGAGGGACAACTGCAGTTCCTTACTTCCTCATGAAGTACACAGATGACACAGTTCAGATGGCTTCACTGGGGGACTGGGATACATTCTTCACTGATGCTAAGAAGGTATTCCGTTTTTTTTTTCATACATGTTTTATCTTTTAGTAAGTAACAAAGTCTAATCAAATGTATGCAGTCTTTTTTCCAACTTTCAAAGATTCAAGTGGTGTACATCCTTTTTATGGCTCATCCCTTGCATCAGATTAGATTTTATTGTGTTACACTCACTCTCTCTCTCTCTCTCTCCCTCTCTCTCTCTCTCTTACACACACACACTCACACTTTGGTAATGTAAACACACTTTGTTTGGTTTTTCTAGGTTACTGTGGGTGTCTATGATCCGTGCACTCTGTCTCAACATCCGGGCTGGCCTCTGAGAAATCTGCTTGTCCTCTTAGCTAACCGATGGTAAATCCTGCTTCTGTGTGTGTGTGTGTGTGTGTGTGTGTGTGTGTTTGTGTGTGTGAGTGTGCTGGGAAAAGATGAGAAAGTTTTCTGGAGAACTCATAGGTCCTCACTGTGCATTTCAAAACACATGGTGTTTGTGAATTTCACTATGACTGTTTTTCACCTTACACTGATTGCTTTATTTGGGCACAAAGTAAAAGACAGGAAATCACAGCTCAACTGATTTCCTGACTCTGAAGTGTAGGGAGCAGGTCAGAAACATTGGTGTGATTGAGGAGCCTGATGTGAACTTCCAATGTTAATGCCATTGCTTGAATAGCTTTGTGTCATTACAAATAAAAAAAAATCTAAAATCAAAGGTTTTCTGTCACACCCAGACTGGAAAAGAACTATTTCAATCAGGAGACACTTCATTATTAAAGAATGAACAAAGGGGGCAGAGATATTGTTTTGAGATGAAATCTGACTGCAACAGAGAGGAGAGCAGATTTAAAGTTTGACAGCATCGATGTGATTGGGTCACCAGTGGTTAAGGCAGAACCTGTTTGGTTTAGCTGAATAGTAACTGCCCATTGATCAGCTGATGAAAAGGCAAGGGGAGAGGAGAGGGAGAGACAGAGAGAAATGTACATGATGTGCATGAGGACAGTCTTCCTGATTGAACTTATGCTGAGCTTCATTTGGCTGTTGCTTAGCCACAGAGTTACGCAAAAGTGGGATAAACTTGATGAATTACACTTGTTCCTACATGGCAGCACTGGCTTGCAGAACATGACCACTGCTGTTAAGATTGTGCTACTTGTCTACAAAGTTGTACATTTTCCTGATAAACAAGGTCTGACTTGTCAAATATCTTACATGTTTCTCACGTCATGGGCTTAAAACTAAAGTCAAACTTTCCATACAATTTATGTTGTCATCCAGTCATCCTTGTCTGTAGACATTTCAGTTGGAGGAATATATTGCTTTTTGCCAAGACTATGTTATCCACCGAAACATTCCTCAATAAGGCAAGTTTTCCCAGAACATTACAGCACATACTGTAAATGTGTGCACGTATGTGAATTATCAGGCCACCGTGCTCCTTCGCACCCCTTCAAAATGATTGTTCTTTGTGAAATAGACCACGCGGTTGCTCAGTCTGCGTATATTACAATGGCCAGTTTGTGAACTCATCCCAGACCCATCTGTGACACACACGGCACACAGCAGCTGCTGTCAGTGGACACCACTGGTTACATTGTATAAACACACACACGGCATGCAATGTATTTGCGGCATCGGCAAAACTTCTGAATCTTGCTCTAATTCTCACCTATTGTATATTATTAATAATATTATTTTATATAACTTTAGGCAGCTGTTGACGTGAAAGTAAGGAACAGGCTGTTCTGCCATTCAAATTTTGAAGGAGGGGTCAGGTAGCAGGAAAATGTATGGGCATTATGTAAAACGCCAGTATTAAATGTCATTGGTCTAATGTGTGCCGATGTCAAGGAATTAAGTAAGTGAAGTACACACATGAAACTCGTTACAGCTCATAAATTGCGAAGTGTTTACTGACTGAAGTTGTCACAGAAATGATGGTGGTATGTGGAAGCTTGTTTTGTGGAGAGATATATATTTTGCTGAAACATTTACAGAGGGAATATTTCCGCACACCAGAGGGAATTAGTACAAGTCCTTAGATTTATTACTCAACATTCATTCCAAAAATCAATGTCTGAGCATATTCAAATATTTACAAAAAGATGCCAGCTCTTAACTTTGCAGTCATGAGTTTGCCTTGTGCAATGTGTTCACAACCATGTGTCTTTAGGCTACCACTTCACGTTCCATATAAAAGTCTATTTCAGCATCCAATAACTGAAAGCTGATGGTAGATAAATGCAATATTAGGTGTAAATGAAACAATACTGTTACCCAGTGACGGCAGAACTCTGCTATCTACAGTGCCTGAAAAGATGTTTTGTTTGCAACAAATTTAGCAGGCTGTGCTAAGAGATTATTGCCTTCCACATCCTATATTATCATTTTAGGGAGTTCCTTGTCTTATTGCAAACCAAATTTAGGGTATGTTTTCCCTGGAATACACAACCAAACAGGCTTTATTTCAGCTACTGTGTACAGTCTTACCATACGAGTGTTTTTGCAACAATGTTTAGTTTGCATAAACGCTGAATTACCAGATTCTGCAATGGTTGTCCTGTGACCTGAGAAATCAAAGTCAGAGTTGCATGGAATGAAACTGGAAGTTCAGATTGATTTACCACAGAACAATAACATGATTTAAAAAAATAACACCAGCTATACAACTATGATAACTGTGATAGATTACGAATCTCAAACAAGCACAAGCAACTAATAATCTTTCCAAATTTACCTTAATAATGTCTGAAAATGAATGAAAACATTGTTACATCACATCATCATGTTGCACCATCATCCGAGAATGTTAAAATTATAATTACCACTGCATTTGGCCAGGCTGGAGGTGCTGTAGTTCAGGTCCACAGTCAGTTATTTTTGGTCACAATTTTCCCTTGAGAGCTTAGTGTATCATGGCACTTGTCTTGCTATTGCAAAATGATTTTTATTGCAGAATTATTTTGAATTTAAACAAGGAACTCCCATCGAGGCCATTTAGCAATCGTGTCCTGTGATACCAGGGGCTTATCAGCAGCAAATACCCTCAGAGAGTTTAGCCCTCACACTCTTTAGACAGAGGCAGTTTTTATCCAATACAAACCTTATCAATCTTGTGCTTGACTACACTTTCTCTCATTGTTAAACATAAACTGTTGATACTGGCTTAGATGGGTGAAGATAGAATTACAATGCTATCTTTAGCAGCCGCGATGTCTCGCTTGTTCAGTTGTTTCACTGGAATATTTTTGTGTAATCTGACTGTGGTTATTTAGTACCATATATGGGAAAACATGTTGGTATGTGGCTAAGTGGTGATCATATTGTTGTAAGTGCTCATTTATCTGTGTGTTGTTTCTTATATAAGAGAGGGCAATAATACCTTTGTTGATATTTTTCTTTTTTCTAGTGTATGCTTTATAGCTTCTAATCTGTAATCTGTGAATGATGTGGTTGTTATTTTCATTGCTTGACTTTTGTATCTCCTTTTATTTTGTGTGTGTGTGTGTGTGTGTGCGCGCCAGGGGCTCTAAACTGGACACAGTGGACTTGCTGTGTTTCAGGGACAGAACTCTGCAGGGGAGCCGCTCCATTCAGCACAGTGTCATCTTCCAGATCAAACTACCTGAGCTTCCCCTCAACTCAGGTAATTTCCATTCCTTTTGTGTGAGTATGTTTGTGTCTGTGTTCGTGTGTGTGGTTGTATCTGTGCATTTAATGTCACGTAACATGTGTGTGTGTTGGTATATCATATGTTTTTTTCATTAAATGCATTTGTTGTTGTTCATCTGAATGTGTGTGAATTCATATGTACATTGTAACTGATATGGACCTTAAGTCTTAGTTTACTTTACACTGAGACTATCTGCTTCCTTTTCAAGCCAAGCTAATCTCACACAGCTTCTGTATTATTCTGTTATCTGTTGAAGAAGGGATGAAAGTAATTTAAATGGTAATAGCAGGATGGGAAAGGGGGTGAAGGTTTTTGTTGAGTTGAGATGAGTTGTCTTTGTTTACCTCTTCAGCACATTGTGGGTTTTAATTAACTCACAGAGGATGAATTCATGCAACAAAAATTGATTCAGCTATTTTGTTTGGTTTTGCATGGACAAATTTGGTATTGTTTTCAAAGGGATTTAATCAATTAATCAATCTACCTCAGCCCAACTTTTCAGATACACCAGGCTCAGTTCCTGCCACAACCAAAATGTGTTTTACTTCAGCAAGGTGAAATAAACTTCATGATGCGTGTTTGCCTAATTAACTTTCACATATCTCCGTCCAGAATCAAAATTCAACTGTATTTAACCCACATGTTCTATTTAAATTATTAAAAGACAACTTTTGCTGTTTATTTGGCACTACATTACACAGCGGCGTTTGTGCACCCAGCAGACAGAGCAGACCAGTGAGGAGTAAACAAGGAGTGCTGAAGCAGTGTCCAATATAGCATCAAAACTGTATGAGAAAGAGAGGGTTGAGTGGAAAAGGAAAAAAAAAATTAAAAAGTTCACAGTGCCAATCTAAAATACAACTGTTACCCATTCATTAACATTCTCGGTGCTCTTCCCTGAATAACTGGTTCTGGCCACAACAGTCCGAATACATCATACTGCTGCACTAACTTAACTTTGAACAAATTAATAAAAAACACACAAAAAAAAAAAAACAGTCTACTTAATATCTGGGAAGATGAAGTGGTAAAGTCAGAGAGAGTGAGTGGGCAATGGTTGGGGGTCTTTTTGGGTTTATGTCATAGGACCAGTCATTGTATGTGTAAATATAATAAACAAAACATATTTTTCTCATCCATCCTGCTGTTAGACATTGACATGGAACTATTTCTGTTGACAGTGAGGTCTGGGTATAATCCAATATAATTAGGTCTAGAACATTGTTCCTGAGAAGACACATTGCGTCTTTGTTTTTTTCCACAGCATGTCCTAAGAGTGTAGGTTGGGAGAAAAACCCTAAGGGGGCTATGGGACCCAGGATGGTCAACCTCAGTGAATGCATGGACCCTAAAAGGTAATGAACACAATACAAATGTATTTAGGTGTAAGGGTGTAACTTTGTCTGCCTACTGTCCGAAACACATTTGAGCAATTAATAGATACAAAAAGGTAATAATGAAGCTATTTTAGTTTAACAATATGTATTGGACAAAGTTGATAATCTATATCAACTCTATATCTTTGGTGCTTTATTTTAAGGGGCATGGGTTAAGGGGTTTTGGTTCTTACACATTTTCCGTTTACACCACCACGATAGAGACACATGTCATAAAAAACGTATAATAACCCTAAATTAGCGCATTGTTATCAAAGTAGGTCTTCGGTTGTCTTCATTGATTGTCTGCAGGCTTGCAGAGTCATCAGTGGACCTGAACCTGAAGCTAATGAGATGGAGGCTGGTTCCTTCCCTGGACCTGGACAAGGTGGTCAGCACAAAGTGTCTTCTACTGGGAGCTGGGACTCTGGGCTGCAATGTAGCCAGGACTCTGATGGTAAGGGTGGGATGATTTATAGATGGAAAGACAGACTGATAGATTTAAGATTCAAGTATGTCAGAGGTTTATACTGTTTTAGGGCTTAGCAAATTGTGTAATACTGTACATGAACAAAAAGGTTTTAGGAGTGTATTTGATCTTTGTTTCTGATCTTTTCTCACCAGTCAAGTGTTTAAGAATACCCAGAGGAGGTTTAGACCCCAAGTGGTGCTATGGAGCAAATTTTAATTAGCAGGTTTCTGTTTTGAGACCACATTTACAGATATAGTTCAACCAACTTTTATTATGAACATATATAGGAGAGCTAAAGGTGTAGATTAATCTCTGTGAATCTAAATTACTAAAAGCTCCAATAGACATAAAGTGACAGGAATAGCTTCCATGAGAAATGAGGCCAAAGGTTAAAAAACCATCTTAGGAAACAGTTTAGCCTCCAGCCAAATTGAGCTGCAGTCAAGTTACTAATGATTTAATATAATTTGTTTTCTCCCTGGCCACCCCAGGCCCTGCCCAACTTTCATTGGCTGAACTAGGCACAAAAGTGTACCATGAAATTTGCTGTGTACTGTAAATACATTTGCAAATAAATTTTGTCTTGGTCACTCACATCAGATTAATTATATTGTAATATATTTCCATATACAGACCACAAACACAACAATTGTCTCCTCTCATGGTTGTTATAATATAATGTAATAATTAATAGTTCAGCATAATCCCATGATTTTATCCACAGATTTCCCATAAAGTTTATCCAATAACACTAGGAATAACATAATGCTAATTTACACAAGAACCTACTGTCATTCTCTGTGTTTACTGTAAGTCTGTTCCCCCAGCATCAAATGAATGTGCTCTATTCAGTGACCAGATCCAAAAGGTTGGTCCCCTGTAGGTTTTTAGATATTTTTTTTACACCACAACCCGTCAATTGTTTTCTCCTTTTTTTTTAAAAAAACTAATTCAGACTTTCAGCTTTACTACACTTTGTTTAAATTTCAGTCCCACAGTCTTGCATTAGAAGGCACATCCCACCATCAAAAATGGACATAACACAGTCTTTAAAGGACAGCAACCACATTATTTTATATACAAACCCTGATTAATATAATTAAAGTAAAAGTACATTTTGGGAGACAATGTCTGCAATTTGAAGATCCAAACAACTTGGCCTATGGATATTTCCTCCTATGCACCTGTGTACAAGAAACTTAAGGTGTGCATTAGCCTTTACAGTCAAATTAATATTTAGAAATTTGGGCACACAACCTCCCACTCAGCATCACTGAAGCTGCTTACAAAGTAAGGATAATGTTCATGTCAATAAATTTTATTTAAAAATAATGTGATTTAAAAGCATTATGTTTATCCTTTGATCTCCAGGGATGGGGAGTGAGACACATCACATTCGTAGACAATGCGAAGATCTCATACTCCAATCCAGTTCGGCAGCCGCTCTATGAGTTTGAGGACTGTCTTGGAGGAGGGAAGTCCAAAGCCATGGCAGCTGTTGACCGACTCACCAAAATCTTTCCTGGTGTGGTGAGTACTTAAAGGCAAATAATAATGCTCAAGCTGTGGATATGATAACTTTATCTCTCTTCGTATGTGAGGATCAAACCATTGTTTGCTCTCTGAAAATCTGAGATTGTATCATCTAGGAATCTGCCACTCTGTTTTTGTTCGTTTTGCTTGTAGTTGTAAGCAGCAGCTTTTGCAGAAAAACACTGCTGTGCAACTTAATTGACATCATAGTAATTGTAAGTTTGTTTATGCTGGGCTTATAATTATATTCCTGTTTGATTAGTTATTTCAGATATGTGATGGACAAACCATGCAGACAATGAAGAGTTGTGTTACTTGCATATTAATGCTGGTGGTTTCATTACTTTGTTAATTAATGAGTGTGTTACCTGGGGGAGATATTTTGCTATATTACTAAATGAAAAAGCAGGCAAACACTAACAGCAGGGCTCTGTTTTGATGCGAAAGAGCGCACCCATCTATTTTGAGGTACTTACACTTCACTTCCATTTTCTGCTACTTTACACTCCTACTCCACTACATTTAAATATTGTACTCTTGCTCCACTACATTTATTTGACAGCTGTAGTTACTTTTAGAATTAAGCTTTTACATGCAACCCATATGAACAGTTTATAAAATATGATGCATTGTTATGGATGAAACTACCCAAATAAAACAGTTACATTCAAGTACTGCTTACATGTTTATGCATCAGTGATAATTATCTAATAATGTAATAATATAACATTGATATGGGCAATTCTGCAGAATTACTTACTTTTGATACTTGAAATAAATTTTGTTGCCAACTACTTCTGTACTTAGTACATTTTTGAATGCAGAAATTTTAATTGAGTATATTTAAAGTGAGTTATTGCTGCATTTACCTAAGTAAACTATCTGAGTATTTCTTTCCCCATTGCTGTTGTGATACCAGGAGGAGATGTACAGGCTGAAGTAACTGTGCAGTCAGCCACAGTTTTACAGGTTTTTGATCTTATGGGTCTTTGGAAACATCACGTTGAAGTCCTATGAACCTGTATACCCGTATAGAGCAGAGTCTGTGTAATTAAATGTTTTTACCCTCTGTCTGACGGTAAGCTGTGATACATAATTTGCCTTAAAGATTAAAGCCTCATTTTAAAGTTATTGACCCTGCAAAGCTTGCAATCACGACTCGGTAATAGGTTGTTCCTGAAACGAGATACAGTGGGCCGGATTTTAGTGTGACAGACAAGAAGACCTGTGATGCACCATTTAAATGCACACATACACAGAAAGAGCCACACAAACAGTTGTCATGTCACCATGTCATCAACTTGATATTTGAGTCTCTCTTTCTGTTGCCTCTCATTTTCAGTTTCTCTCTTCTGGGAATAAAATAGAAAGTAAAGAACAGAGGTTTAACACTTGATGGATGGCTCTGTGCTGTCAAAATGTGTGGTGTCTGTCTAGAAACTGTGTAAGTCAACCCTGTATACCAGCTGCATCTATACCTGCCCTTCTATTTTTACCAGTGTGGGTGTGTGCCTTTTTTCTCTCTCTTCACTGCTTGTTTTCCCACAAACACAGGGGCATCAGGTGCTGGTGTGACAGATAGAAAGGAATATGAACACAGTGAGCAGAGAGCACAGAAATGCATGAATTGAACCGAGAAGAGCTGGTTCATACAGGGTCACACTGTTGAAAAGGTCATAAGCAGATTTCATATTTTGTCTTTGGACAAATACTGTCACCTGACATTTACAGGATAGTTTATAATAGTCTCTTTAAATTTTGTCAACAGTCAGGTCAGAGCTGGTTGAAGATATCAACAATGGCATTGATGGATTATCATGAAATGCTGTTTATCTTTTCAGGATAGGATATTTCCCCAGTCAGGATGATTTTTCTTTTTTAAATCTTTCTTGGCTGCAAGTTGAAATTGTTTATAGTAGAAATTGGAATGTGATTTCCATCTCTGCAGCCTGAAATCACCCTCTGAATGCTTAGCAACACTTACGTCAAGATGAAATGTAAATTCAAGACTTGGTTACCAGCTCCCACTCTTGAAATATGGGGAGTGAAGGAAGTGGATCCGCTAATTCTGTAGAAGTGGCATTTCTTCTTGTTAAGATCTCACACCTCATCTTTGCCCTTTTCTCGCTCTCTCTTGACTATGAAATTACTCGTGACATTTCCATTTCCCTCACTGTCACTTCTGCAATCCCTGGAGATAGTCACAGTAATACAAGTTTGGCGATGGACAATAAAAGTCAATGAAGATATTTTGTGGTATTGAAAGTAGCGATTCAAGGTTGTTGTTTTTTTTTCATACTCTATCGACTGATACAGAAGTGCCAAATCCACACTGGCCTCAGGTCAGCTGTGGCAATGATGTGATTACACATTCCACAGAGGGACTGTTGGGTGACTGCATCTACTATACCCTCACTTATATTTCTAGTCTAGTATGTCACTCAGTAGCAAGTACGGCAAAAATACATATTTGGCCTGAGTTCTTGAAAAATATTGAAAAGTTTTTAACTTTCAAGATTTTCTGCCACCCAGAAGCTTTTTTCTGTATAAAGACTGCATGGGACATGAAGTGTGGAAGTATGTTAAGATATCACTGAAACACATTTCATTGCACCTTACTGTATATATACTGTACTGTACTGAAATATTTTCCTTAAGGGCTTGATTTAGACATTGTTGCATCTGCAAGAAAGGTAAGCAGCAGCCGTTTGGATATGTAGAGATGCTGATGTGCACCATCTAGAGGCAAGGAAAATAAAACCTACAGGCAATGAGGTGTAGGAATTTTTTTTCAATAAAAGTGACATTCCCAAACTTACCCAAGCTTTACAATTTAGATGTCCAGAAGCTATAGAATTAATTCGAACTATACACATTATTATATAAATAAAAATGAATTATGTGTGTATGATACACATCATAATTAAAATTAAGTAATTCAGTTTTCTTGCAGTTGTACAAATATTGCTTAAATAAAACCAAAAAGAAAACATTTTTGTCCATAGAGAGGACAATTTAATATGAAATAATTTTTAAATGCATATTCAGCCTCAAATGCTAGTAACTTTAAATATAGGAAAATTTTCTCAGCAGTGTCTCTTTGTTTTTTCTCTGTCTCCTCCTGCAGAATGCAGAGGGTTACAATATGAGCATCCCCATGCCCGGTCACCCAGTGAATTTCTCTCAGGCCACTCTTTCCCAGTCCCAGAGGGATGTAGAGCAGCTGGAGAAACTCATTTCAGAACATGATGTGGTCTTCTTACTAATGGATACGAGGGAGAGCCGCTGGCTACCTACAGTGATAGCTGCCAGCAAGAGGAAGGTAGGAAGAAAATAGTACAGTATGTACAATGAACAGAGCAGCTACACTGTCACTGACCGGCGTGGTCGGGGTCAGAGATGACACGTCAGTTCAAGATTCTGACATGATTTTGAGTATTTTATTTTAACCTCACACTTATGTTTTTGTGATTCAGCATTCTGTATGGCCAAGGCTAAAAATTGTATTTTAAACATAATATTGTTGTGTCCTTGTTTGGTCTTCAGTGTTGCATTGTGGTCACAAAAGAACATGTAGTATTTTGATGGTCGTACTAAGGTTAATTAAAGGAATCAAATGTTTGCTGTAAGGACTCAATGGACCCAGAGTCAAGGTGCATCACTATGGCAGGACCCATTTATGACTTTGTAACATTGTTCTTGTTTACTTACTTTAAGCTGGAACTTGACATTTGTAACCTGTTTGACTTCTCTTCCAAGAAATTGATATTGCCTGATAACAGTTTTTGTTTTTGTCAAATCTTCTGTTAACCAGTTGGAATTCTATTTGTTGTCAGGCAACATAAGATTATTGGACACTGTGTCGGGAGCTTGCAATGCCTCCAGTGGTATCACTGATGCAGCTCCTGTAATTCTATATTAGCAGCAGCATAGTGTTTTTGGGGCTGCTGATTAGGTTTTTCTCCATGGCCTGCTAAGCTGAGAGGTTGTTTGTGCTTTGGGGCTCTTTCAGACTTCACTGCCTATTGACTTCACAATTTCTTTATATTGCTTCTCTGAAAGTCCAGATGCTTTCAGCGTTGTAAAGAGCCTATTAATGTTTTTATGTGATTGCTTTGTGAAATTATTCAACACATTGCACCCTTATTGTCCGTGTAAAACAAGCCATTTAGTTAATTTGATTTGGTTGAAATGTGCTGTGCTTTGTAAAAAACTTTTACCACCGTGATTTACCATAATTGTTGTCAATCACTCTCCAGCTTGTGGTGAATGCTGCTCTAGGCTTTGACACATTTGTGGTGATGCGCCACGGCTTGAAGAAACCTCCCATCAGTCAGAGTGTTTCTGCAGGGGCAGATTCCTCCACCTCTTGTTCTTCTACTTCCTCTTCGTCCTCTACACCGGCTGGCTCTGCGCCCTCTGTCCCAGGATCCTCTCTGTTCTCCAACATCCCAGGGCACAAGCTGGGCTGCTACTTCTGCAATGATGTTGTGGCACCAGGAGATGTGAGAAAAACACACAAATGACAAGCACACACTCAAACACAAAACATTTAGGAGTAAACACAAGCAGCTAAAGATTCAGATATTTTGTTCAGTGGTGGTGGTGGTGGTGTTGCCTGACACACCTCAACACTTGTGCGAATCACATTTTTCTGTTCACCCATATTCTTCCCCTTTTTTTTGTACTTTTGATCTTTTTGGTCTTATTCTCACTCATGACCTTTTGATATGAGTAATTTATGTATGCAATTCATCAGCTATTGAAGGCCACAACCATTCAGCCCTGACTTATCCTATAAATGCCATATGGCACCAGCCAGCTGTCACAGATTATAGTAGTATTAACATTTGAATTAGAGGCACAGCCTGCTCTCACTAAATTGTAAATGTAAGATATGGAATTGAGTTTGCTTAATGAATGAATAGAAAGTTGTAAGTAATGTAATGAGGATACAAGTGGCTTTTGTGTTGTTTTCCTCTGTGCATTATCAGTTGATTTGAAGCCAAATGGTTGTCAAACACATGTCGTCTGTCACTACAGTGTCAGTGATCAGCTGAGTTTTACTTAGCAAAACATGCTGAGAATGTGAAATTAAGCTGTAACATAATTTTTGTACAAGGTTTCCTTTTTTATTATTTTGTTGCAATGCTTACACTTCAGTATTTTTACCCATGCTTGTGGTGTGGCTCTATGGTTATCTATTACTTGGTCCAACTATTTGGTCCAGAGTGTAATAGTGTGATATCCAAACAACTATTATATGAATATATTATAATGCCAGTTGTTTACTTTATGTTATTGTTGTTTTTTGTTGTGGACAGTCAACCAGGGATCGGACTCTGGATCAGCAGTGCACAGTCAGCAGACCAGGCCTGGCCATGATTGCTGGAGCCCTGGCTGTTGAGATGATGGTGTCCATTCTGCAGCACAGTGAAGGGTAAGCACAGTAGACTTACAAAACTTATGTGGGCTAATTATTAAGAAGTAATAGTAGTAATAATAGTAGTACTGGTCTGGCCATACATTCATAGTATAGAGTCTTGAGCACAGAGTTGTAGTAAGTACTGTATGTGCTTGCTTTGATTCAGCAATATTAAAGAAGGAAAGGTAAGAAAGGGAAATCGTAGACTGTTTAAAACTAATGAAAGAAATGCTGTCTTACGTCTGAAGCTAATGCTATACAAAAATCTGAAGTAAAAGTGTAAGGATACAGAGAATCGTAACTTATCATGCCATTTTTGCTTGATTTAAAAATGCAAATATACACTTTGCACTTGTTAGAAGGTTCTCCTATTGAATATCTCTGCTGACATTTCCATTATTACATTTGATATACAGATTCATTACATTATACAAAATGCACATATTCAGTTTTATGCTTTCAGAAAAAACATAAAAACAGAACTGATCGTTTATGGTGAACCTTAGCCTGGCCTATCAGAAACTCCTACTTCTGACCTGTGCTTCTAGATGTTTCCAGAGTTTACCTATGCAGCGTCCCTTGTGCATAATGCGTCAGGTTCCCGTGTTGCAAGCCATATACACCTCTCAAGATGATGCTGAAAAATTTCGGATATTTGGGAGGTTTTGACCAGGTCCTTCAAAAGGTTTCATGTCATGTCCTCTTCTTCTGTCTCTCCATTAAAATCAGAGTCTAATAAAAGATCCTTGCAAACACTTTAAAGTTCTGCAAGGTCAGGCACTCACCCACCTTGGGGAGCAGCTCTGGTCTCCAGTAGGTGTTTGAGATCCTCTCATCAGAGCTTTATGCTGGTACTAAATGAGATTTTGAGGTTGTGTCTCCCAAACTTTCAGGAAGCTTTACCTGCTTACTTTTGCTTTTTGATGGAGCAGCACTGGAGCACTGCAAGTAGTATCCGTTATTTGGTTGTCGCACAGCTCCCCAAATTTACTTCAGCCGAAAACTTGTGTTCATTTTAGAGGCTTTGTTGCGATTTATAATCCGCTCTCACTTTTATGCTTCAAAAGCTCTAACACTGCGATTCAGTCAGCTCTCAAGCTCACTTGGAAATCTGTACTAGCTTGATATTTTCAACTCTTAAAAGTATTTTAATTTTTTTTCTCCAAACACAGATGGGGATGTTTTCATGCCTATTAAGTATGTGTTCATGTGCACTGGTGTGTCTTTGTGGAAATGTAATTGTGCCTGTTTCGGTGAAAGTCATACTATAGTTGCCCACTTCAAGATGTTATAAGGCATTAAAGAGCTGCTCTGCCTATCTTGGATAAAAAGCTTAGAAAACAAAGAGGAAAAGGAGAGTGTTCATATACTCTCTGTACCTCTTGGGTTGTGTAACTCATTCCTTCACAACAAGATCTCGCTCTCTTGCATCTGCCCTTGCTTTGTCCTTGTTTTTCACTTCACAGTGGTGTTTATTCCTTTCTTTATAACCCTCTTTCCTCGATCTCTTTATCCCTTTTAAAGCACTGGCGTTCATATAGCCAACCACAGGCTTTAGAAAATTGTCATGTATGGATTAATGTTGCAGCTGCTTGACGGACATTTCTTACTTGCAGAAGAAGCTCAGTGTGAGACTTTTATACTGTTATCTATAGAGAGTCAAATCTTTTAAACCTTCCTAGATTTAATGGTAAGTAGAAGCTCTCAGATCTCATGGAACATTTTACAGGAAAAATGTATTGTGGGTACACTCATGTACAAAAAGGCATTTGTACGGACCCCTGAAGTCCCGAAAGGTGATATTTTTTATCCTGTAATTAACTTGTGTGCACATGATAAAAAAATATCACCTCTCAGGACTTTAGGGGTCCATATAAATGAAAAATAGAAAGTGTCAAGTATCTAATTTTCTCCCTCCCCCCATCCTTAGAGGCTATGCAGTTGCCAGCTGCAGTGACGACAGAATGAATGAACCTCCAACCTCTCTGGGTCTAGTGCCACATCAGGTAAGGAACATACACTCAAAGTCACTCCCATGAATTCACATGTTTTTATACTGTGGACACTTTGTGTTGTTTGCCCATTCACCCCCAATATATGCCTGTGAGTGAGTGTCTGAAATAGCCTTTTTCTTTCTGTTCTTGTATACTTCTATTGAAGGAGAAGCATATTTCTCAGGGTAGAACACTCTGTTCTATAACGTGTCTCTGTGTGTGAGTACTCACCAACAACATTGATACAACATTTCTGTGTCCGTTTTGGTTCCACTGTAGTTGCTTCTACCACAAGCAAAACTTGTTCCTTTTTGAAAAGGGGAGTTAAGGAATAAGGCTTAAATTTAGGTATTTAATGATATTGTTATAGCCTTCAGAAAATTAATGTGGTTGAGTGAAGTGTCTTCAAAAGTGTGCTGAACATACACTCCCTGCCCACTTCAAATGTAATGCAATCCAATACAACAGATCTCCCACAAATTCTACTTTTATGAAGATTCTAATCTAATTCTAATCATTTTTTGTTAAATTATATTTAAATTGTATATTCATTATTGAGGTCATAGTTAGTGGTCATGTTTCACTGGATTGCATTATATTGAAATGTGTTTCTAATGTTCTTCCTGTTTCATTTTGTAAATTGGTTAGCCAAAACACCTCCCAATATAATGAAGTCCAGTCCTACACTACTGCAAACTACAACCTCAACAATAAACATATAGTTAATGAACACGTCTCTGACAGTGTCAACCAAAACATGAACATTATTATCTTTGTAAAATGAATGACTGAGCTGTTGTATTGGATTGCATTATTGCCTTAGATTTTACAGGTGTGCATAACAAAGTGGCCACTGAGACTATATGTGGGGGGGTTTTACTCATTTTGCAAAGCAGGGTTCAAAGGCCTCAACAAACAAACAAAAAATAGTGGTAACTACAAACAAGTACAATCAAATGCACTGTTTAACTAATGATAATAAATAAGAAGTCATTATAAACCGTACAATAAGTTTTACCCCATAGATAAGTGAATGCATTAAGCAATGGCCTAATTTCATGGCGAACAAGAAAACAGAAACTTTTAAATGCTAATTGTCAAAATTAACTATAAGGTTACCATCTCTGATGGATACTGAGTGTTCCAGAGGGATGCTGGGGAAAATGCTGCTGCATGTTGTTTTTTAAATTATTTAACAGACAAGAGTGTTCATCCTGAGACTGTGAAACCTCAATGTTATATATTGTGTAACAAGCTCACAAGGTCCATATTACAAGCCCATGAAGCAGACCGGATCTTGGTAAAGGAGGCTGTAAAGTTGTTTATGTGTGACGCTCTGGTTTTGGTAACATGTCTTGCCCCCGCATTTTTAACAAGCTGCATTTCACAAAGACTGCATAAAGCCAAGTTTACACTGAATAAACAGAAAGTTACACCTGTAGGATGTAGTGCTGCACAATATAACAGCCCTGCAATAAATACTACTTAACTTAAATGTTTCTTTGTTATGTGTCACATTTGAAGCAGTTATATTTAAAGCATTATATTTATTTATTTATTTATTTTTGAATGTCTATAATGCAGAAGAACATATAATATAGTATAGTAAATATAGTATAATGTTCAGCTCATTTGAACATGTAGAGTAGCAATATGTAACAAAATATTACTGGAGTACTGCAAATGTAAAAACTACTATAGAGTTAAACCAGTCAATAGTCAGGAATGAATTCCTGGAGTAAATTAAATATTTATTCAAACATTTATTTGAATAAGTATAGCATTTCTAAATTTAGTTTATCTACTTGTATGCACAACAACAAAATCCCCTTGCAGTGCAGTAACTGAGCTAAAACAACATAGATATGCACTCACACCGGTGTTTCAAGGTAACTAAGTATATGCCACGTCATTCTTCTATTCCACTACATTTCAGAGGGAAGTCTTTTACTTTTTACTCCACTACATATATAGTTGCTAGTTACTTTCGAGGTTTAAGCTTTTAGATGTTTTAGACAGGCAACCAAAACAAGTTTATAAAATGATACATTTTTCAAGGATTAAACAACACAGCAGTATGTAAAGAAGTAGAAATTTATCCAACATTTGTGAATCCAAAAATTAAGAGCTTTTAGCAAAAGAAAAACGAACCTAAGTGAACCCCAGTGACATCATTCTTATTGGCTGTCGTACATGTTGAGTACCAGTCGGAAGGGCAAATTATGATGGGCAAGTTTTATGATTTCTCATAAAGCACGTATTTCTTGAAGAGACTCCATGTACCCTAAAAGTAATTAAGAGAAGATAAAGGTCTTTGCATTGTCTGACCAAAAATATGAACCCCATTAGGAAGAAATGTTATGATGAGCAAAATTTGGCTGCAGATATATATTGGAATTAATCTTATTCTTTCTTTTATGAATTTGGGCGCTCTAAAATAGAAATGGGCCATGGATAAAGTCCTGTGCGTCATTATAACAGACCATAACTAGATTTGAAGTGCTGCTGTTAATTCAGCTTGAGGAGCACCACATTCCAGGTCAGAACAGTATCAGCTCGGAGCAGTGTGGGACACTCAGCTCTTAAGCGAGGGAAACTCAGAGCTCAATACATAGTGATAATCAGTGAGTTGGCTAGCTAATACTTCCTGAAGAGCTGTGGAGAATAAAAGGAAGTGTGTGTGTACTTGGGTTTGTCTTGATGTGTGCCTTTGTGTAGCCCGTTTTTCTATGGTCTGTACTTCACCATCTTTTTTGTGTCTTTTTCAGATCAAAAAAATCAGGATATTAAAAACAATCAACAAAAACTTTCTTAGTTGACTGAGACCTTAAGGGCACCCCTGTTGAAAACACTGAATAGTGTAAAAAAAGGCTGAATATTTTTCCAAGGATGCTTGATATATACAAAACCTTTTCAAAGAATAATTAGCATGATTTAAAAAATGATTATATACTCTGTACCTGGGGGGGAATAGACATAGACAAGAGAATCTGCAGCTCCCAAAGCTGTGCCCTTTTGCTTAATGACTGTTGTCACATACTCAGGTATCTCACCTTCCCTATTTGCATCATCGTTAGTATTTATCACCCTGAGAATCAGAATTTCTGCCATTTGCTTGGCACCTCTGCTGCTCATGGTATTTTAACTAAATAATCCAGAGAAAAATGGCATACAAATGGGATCTCTTATGTATGTGTGTGTTTGTGTGTGTGTGTGTGTGTGTGTCTGTGTCTGTTGGTGTGGGCGGGTTGATAAGATAATGATGACCAGAGAGAAATGCAGGGTAAATAATATGCATGAAGGTGTAAATACTTGCATGTGTGTGAGTGTATGTACCCAGTTTTTGTATATATTATGCCTGGAAGGACTGTTTATCCAGCCAGCTATTGCGAATACAACACACTGCAGTTGAGTAGTTTGAAGCTGCAGGCTTTTCTTTTCTGTGCTGCCATAGTGACAACTTGTGGTGGTTTACAGAAACTACATGAAATCTTATTTATTTACAAGTGACTGAACAAGTGTGAAAATAGGACCCTTTTTCTTTTGTAAATGCATAATTGTCGTCACATTCAACTTTTGAACCTAAAAAATTGTTGTGCAGTCTTGAGAACTTTTCAAGCTCCATCCCTAAAAAAAGTGCTGTGCTTGTTTTGGGATATATTTCTGTGTCTGAGCCAAATTAAATAATGTACATTAAGGGACAACAGAAATCCGTTGTTGGTTAAAAATAATGCTGATAAAACATTATACTTGTCCCTAAAATGAGAGCTATGCCTATGGCTGTCTGACTAATTACAGTAAATATTTACTTATTCACAATACATACAAACGGACTCCTTTACTCAATATATGCTCTCTTCAAAAGCTCTGAGGTTCTATGTAGAGCTATTGGTCTGTTGAAGTCCATCTCCACTCACCCCTTCACTTGTTAATTCATCCACTGGACATGTTTGCTCCAGTTTTCTTTTCACATCCATGTTATGTTTGCACTGCCTGTTACTGCAGTTAGTATTCCAGTCCCTCCGTCCCTTTTTATTCCTCTTTTTGTATCTTCTTGAATATGCCATTTTAATTGAAAATGATCAGCACGCAGATGGGAGGATATGAAATATTATTATCAGTCTTATCATCTTAACTTGATAGCCCAAGGTTTCCACACAGCCTGGGCTGGTGGAAATGTGGCCTCATGAGGACCCCTTGAAATGGGGGTGCATGTAGAAGTCACAGAGTTTGCACCGAAACATCCAAGCCAAGAACTGAAAGCTTTTCATTTTAACCTGTTCACTACACAGTACCCAGTAATTGCTCACAAAATGTTTGATAAATTTGTCTGTTTCACCACCAGATGATTATAGTGAGGAAGTCATTTCATTCTCTGGTCTATGTGCGTCACCAAAAAAACATAATGGGTTCAGCTTGTATTAAAAAACAGGAGGATGTGGGTATAAGTAAGGAGGAGGGAAGTGATGAAAGAAATATATTTGTGATGAGTACCGTTTAAACATGTGTCGCTAAAGGTTTGTTTGTGTGTGTATGTGTGTGTGTGGGTGTGTGTGTGTGTGTGTGTGTGGCGGGGGGTGGGGGTGGGGGAAGTAATCAAGGCAATTAGCCATAATCACTGTAGCCATAAATAGGACTAGAGGCTTTCAGCAGTGAGCAATGTGCTAAAAATGCTTCACTGAAAAAAAGCTGAACCCTCTCTGGCACCAGAGGGAGCTCTCTGCATGATTTTAAAATGTAGAAAACAGAAAGTCAAAGTGCTTCCAAATTTTCAAACCCCAGATTTAATGTTTACTACTGTTACATTTACTTTTGCTTAAAATGAGTAAAGGTATCAAGGGTACTCACAAGTTAGATATTTTTTTTATCCAAAAAGCACTTGTTCAACATTAAATAAACTCATACACTGCTTATTTTTCTCCTGAGTTATTTTCAACTTTCATTAACTTGTTTCTCTTCATGGTTACCTTTTGTTGTGTTCACATAATTTAAATTTGCAGCGTTTTATAAACTACATAAATGTGGTTTTGAAAGGACAGTGCCCCTATTGAGTGCTACTATGCTATTTTGCTTCTCTGTTTCGTGTCAGTTTCTGACGTGTTGATTTCTCTCCCACAGATCCGAGGCTTTCTTTCCAGGTTTGACAATGTCCTGCCTGCCAGCTTGGCCTTTGACAAATGCACTGCCTGCTCACCCATTGTAAGTAGCACATATTGTAACTAAATAGTTCAAAATATGTGAACTGCACATGGACAGTGTTATGACAGTAAACTCCAGTTTATTAGAAAGATTGAAACATACTGTAGATGCAGATAAACTGGTTTTGATTTACTTATCCGATTAGGTTCTGTTACTCTGTAACAACATTGTTTTGAAACACAAATTGCAGCCTTAGCAGAAATAGGGGGATTCCCATCTCTTCCATTTCTGCGTTGTTAAGTCAGTGGAGCTGTGTTGAAATGTTGTTCCTTGAGGAATACTGAAGACACACACACACACACACACACACACACACACACACACACACACACAGAAAAGCTGGTAAAACCATATGGTAGCAATCAGGCAACAGTTGCTCATTGATGTCAGTGACTGTCGTATGAGTGGAATTAGCTCCCACCACTGCAGTGTGTGTGTCTGTGTGTGTGTGTGTGTGTGTGTGTGTGTGTGTGTGTGTGTGTGTGTGTGTGTACACAGATGGGTTATTGAAGGGTCCACATATCCCAAATCAGGCAAGTGGGGTGGGAGAAATTGCCTTCGTGTCTCTCTACCGCGTTGTCATTGGTCCACAGCCAACTGGCCAATCATTGCCCCAAGTGGCTCTGTGGTTTGCAGCGTCCAGCACTGTGATTGGTTACATTAGTGTAAGACCAGGAGGTGGGGGACCACAACTTAGAGAGGGAGAGAATAAAAAAGAAAAACAGAGAAAAAGCAATGGGGTTGGGGGATAAAGGGAGGAAGTGCAGGGCTGAAGAAAGGGTGTTGTGAGTGGAGGGCTGGTTCGCTCTCTCTTTCTCCCCTGATCTCAATGCAGTCTTTGTGTCTATAAAGAGGTCATAAAGCCCCAGATCTATCACTTTCATGTGAAGACAGAGCGAGGGAGACACAGAGGGAGAAACCAAGAGGCGGGGGGGGGAGGGAGCTGGCTAGCTTGTACTCTTAAAGTTTAAAGTTTTTCTCCACCTCCGCTGCTTCAGAAAAAAAAAAAGAAAAAAAGTATGAAGTTCCAGCCCATCTTAAGGTGTCATGTTTCTGCCTGTGTGACTGATGAGATTATCCGGTCTGCACGGAGGGCTCATAAGGTTTGATAAGGATTGGGTGAAGCCTGTATAGTCAGGAACAATGAACAACATGAGTTAGGAAAGACGATCCTTTGCTGAGGCAGGGATAAAGGTTGTGTAGGGAAATTGGTGAATATGTTTTGATTCTGCTAATCCAACCCACACACGTTTCCCCTCTCCGTTCTGCATTTGCTTGTATGCCTTTTACTGTTTTCTTTTCTACCAGTCTAAACCTACGTCACTTCTTTCTCTTTTCCTCTCCTCTGTCTTACCTTCTCTCCCCTCCTGTTCTCCCTCCCCCATATCGCTCCTCCCTTTGTGTGTCCCTCGGTCCATCTATCAGTCCGTTCGCTGTGATTTGTGTGTGCGCGTGTGTGTGAGCGAGTGCATGTCTGTTGGTGTGTATTCCTGCCGCAGTCAGCTGTGTGCTGCCAGGTCACTATGGAAACAAAACAATTCAGCCCCTGTCTGGGCTGGAGCAGTTCCTGTGGAGTTGGGGCTTTTCACTGTGTGTGTGTGTGTGTGTGTGTGTGTGTGTGTCTCCGTGTGTGTGTGTGTGTGCATGCGTGTGTGCATTTCCTAACTCTTTCTGGGGCTGCAAGCCAATAAAACTACACGCCAGAGAGTAAATCACAGCTGACGTGGCTTTGTCTTAAACCTTGCCAGACACCTCTTACTACAACTACTTTTACTAACACTACCAAATATGCTACCACTATTAATAGGAAAATTTTTTACAATTATAGTGCAAAGTCTTGAAAGGACACTGAACTGGTCACTAACATAGCTCACAGTGTGTCTCTTAAGGTACTTCTTCCCTCTGAACCTTTGATAACTGGAGCTGTTTTATACTGCACTTCAAATAAAGTGTCCTCATGTCGCAGACTGTAGAGATTAAAACTTAATTTTTGTATGCCGGTACCTTTCTCTATTATTTTGGTTAAATTTTGTATCCAGAGTCTTATCCCATTAAGGTTTTATAAGAGTGCAAACCCTTGTATACATATAATATACTATGTGATTGTGTTAAGGCTCAAAATTATGTCTGTAAAATAGTAATAAAATACATTTATTTGTCTTTTAATTTTGCTTAACCGTACATTTTAAAGCTGAAACAATCAGTCATTTCATTGATTAGTTGATCGATAGAAAATCAATGGGTAGCACATTGAAAGTCTATTAACTGTTCAAGTCAATGATCAAACAATGATTTATGCTTCCCAAATATGTGGTTTTGGACAAAACAAGCAATTTAACGAGTTCACCTTGGGCTGTGATGATTAGCTGATGTTTTATAGACTAAAGGATTATTCAATTAATCTAAAAAATAATTGATATATGAATTTATAATGTAGATAATCCTTAGTAGCAGCCCTGATATATTTCACAATTTTGTTCTATTCTTTCAGGCAAAGTCACTGACAAGTTGTCTTTTGTTTATCTTATGTAAATATTTTTCCTTCAGGAATCACTCAATATTTCAAAAACACATTAGTTCTGTACTGTATTATATGTGACAGCATTAAAACAACTTTAATAGTAGCCTATAATGCTCTTAACATTTATACCAGCAATTATTTTAAATAACTCTTAATGTTTGATTTCCTTTGTTTGTTCCTTTTACGTATACAGTACTGTAGACACGTATGTGTTGTACAACCACAGAGTGTGAACTAAATATACTTTATGAGCTTTGCTTTCTGAGAAATGCGCTGATTCTTCGAAATATCATAAGGCCTGAGGCGTTACTTAATGAGTCAGTATTGAGCTTGTGTGTTGTCAAGGCAAATGTCTAACCTGGACTGTTGACTATACATGTTAACGGAGGAAGTCACAGCCACTGAGTCACCAGGAACTGTTTACTCATAGTACTCAGTATACTGTGAGTGTGACATTATGGTAGATCCACCAAGAACTTTTAAGCATTTCATTGAAAGTTTTACATCCGTCAAAAAACACCCACCAGTGTTACATAAAACCATAAAAAATGTTGTACTCTGAAGTTTTGCTTTCCTTATTAATGCAACTACCAGTAATACTACTTAAACAATGAACAATACTTCTTCTATTGCTGCAAATAGTTATACGAGGATCTTGGTTCCTTAACAATTGCTAAATACTGGATAGTCAGCTATGTTCTTTATGTTTTTAACTTAAGTTAAAGCCTCTGATATGATGATACTTTCAGTTAACATCCACTGTATGGCTCCACAAACAACTTCAAAAAGAAGACATCACCACTCAACCATTCAAATAAAGCTTGAGGGTAGAGATTTATGTGGCTCCATAAGGAAGGAAGCTTTAGGACAAGTGCACATGTACGTGTGTGTATACATATGTGTAGCACACAACCTAATCCAGATGTTGATGACTCTTTGTGTTTGTAGCTTGGCTTAATTGGTGCTATCCGTCAACTGCATGCAATTACTACTGAAACCTGTCAACGCCTGATGAACACTGCTAAATCTTGTAAAAGCTTCTTCCGTTCTGTGTGTCTACGTACAGTACATTCATGTTTTTATTGCATATTTCCCACCATGCTTTTGGCACAGTGGCACAACTGTCACCCTGCAGTTTGATTTAGTCAAGTATTTAGATGCTTCACTCCTCTATCAAGTTTTCTTACCCTTTTAAGAAAACAGTTTTACAAATGATTTCTGTTCTTTATCAAGCTATAGAAAGTATACAAGAAAGTAAACATTTTTTAAGATGTCATTTTTATTAAAGAAATCTCTAAATATATACAGCATTTAATGCAGGGTGCAACCTTTTCTTCATAATTGACAACCCCATCTGATTTCAATTGGCTAATATTTTCCTTCTTTATTTTTGACTGTAGAAGTCATTGGTCATGGTCATGTATGTCTACTACTGGTATGGACATAGGTGAATGATGGAAGTGTGTGTTGTGTGTGTAACTGTGTCTGTGTAGGGACTTTATTAACGTTATCACAAGATCATCACAGTTATCATGTTGCTTTCTGTGTCATGATCACTTATGTTTCAACAAAGTGGGTTTTGGCTGTTGGCGTCTCATGTAACGGATCCCATGGATGGAAGTGGAGAATCAGAGAAATAAAAGAGAAGGAGGGAAAGAAAAGAGAGGTTGAAAAGATGAACGAGGGACACGTCAGTGTGTATTGTGTGCAGTGTGTCTGGCTCCAAGACTAGACGCCAGGTCAGTCTGCGAACACACACACACACACACGCACACACATATGCACAGGCATTGAGTCACGCAGTGTGTTGATGTCTGAGGCAGAGGTAACCCTACACCTGCATAGGAGGGTCTGTGGGCGTCCATGAAAGGTTTGTCCAAACCTAGGAAGGTAGTCAAGAGGGCAGAGGATCTGTATGTGTGTTTGTCTGTGTGTGGTGTGTGGGTATTTGAAGTCAGTACTTGTAGGAGATCAAAGTAAACATTTCAGCGTGATTGCCGAAGTGCTGAGTTGTGATGTTACAAAGGTTGTGCCCATGGAGCAGAGCAGGGTGCATTTTTATTTTATATTATTAACAGATTATTATTATTATCTGCGTTTGAGAGAAATTCGCCCTTTGCCATCTCCGTAATGTGTTTGATTAAAGTGGACATCTCTTCGTCATGATGCATTAGCAAGACTCAGCCCTGCACTCCAAGTGTTCACATCAGCATCAGAAAAGGACTTTCACTAAGTATGTAATGGTTGGTGAAGTAAAAACCACTTTTAGAAATGTCTTGGAAAAGATGTAATATTTAACATGAAAGTGTTGTAAAAGGATAAGACGTGCATTTATGTAAGGGAACCTTTTTTACCCTTGTGATATATTTCCCTTTGCAGTTTCAACTCCTGAGCAAATAGAAAGAGGTTTAAAAGGGTCATCATTTCTCTTGCCAGCACAGGCCATGGCATTTACTCTTTCAGGTTACTAAAGGAAAATTGTCAGGGAAATGATTTTTATCTTCTTAAGCATCTTCCGTTTGTGCAAATGTATAGAATTTATAGGTAAACATATCACTAAGACATACAAATGACCTTGAAAAACACAGCTACCTATTTTTCTCTCTTTTTGTCAATTTTGTCAATTACCTATGTGATAGTTATGCTGGTGAACTGTTGTTGTTTACATATTGATGTAGTGTGAAACAAAGGCTCTTTGAACCAATGCAGCGATACAATTGCCTGTAGTGTAAATATTTCAGTTGGAATGGATGCATTGTTACCAATAGACATTAAATTTCCTGTTAAATCACCTGGAATTGTTTTGTGTTCATGTTGTTTTTTTGTCCAGGTCCTGGACCACTATGAGAGGGAAGGTTTCAACTTCCTATCCAAGGTTTTTAATTCTTCCCACTCATTCCTGGAAGACCTGACAGGGCTGACACTGTTGCACCAGGAGTCACAGGCTGCAGAGGTAATCACACATAAAAAGCAATGAATCTCTGTCTGTACGCATGTATGTATGTGTGTCTTTCGCATATCTCGATAACTGTTAGTTTGATCTACTTTACAATTAGCAGGTTTTTTGATGAGGACCCAAGGAAGTGAGGTTTCACATTTGGTGCAATTTGGACACTCAACATGTTCAATGTTAATGAACTTAAGTCAAAGCATCTCGCCCCTGACTGAATCTGGCCCGAAAACACGCTGATAATCTATTTATTCTAAGCAATATAAATGACTGAATTACGCAGGCCTACTTATTCCACATATTTGTCAGTTGCGTCGAAACAGACAAACACACACACACAAGCAGACAGACGGAGAGAGAGAGGGATCAGCTGACTGTAAAGGCAGGAATCTCTGTCTGTCTGTATGTATATGTATATGTGTATGGCCTTTGCCTATGTTCTGCAAGCAACGATACCGTGGTTCTCAAAAATGCTGCTAGCAGCATTTCTGGGAGCCGAGCAATCGTTCCGTTCTGAAGGGGCGGAACGGGCAAGCGCTCCGAATGGCAAGCAATGGCCAACCTGCTCCTAACGGGCACGCCACCCGACAACGCTGCGAGCAGCAATGCTGGTAGCCAAGCAATCAGTCTATTCCGAACGGGCGTAATCATCAGCCGCTGAACAGGCACTGCACTGTTTTGAATAAATCTGCACAAACAAGTAGAAACACACACAAAAAACTTGATGCACTAAGAGACACAGGCTGCAGTGTCAACATGTACATGGATAAAAACACAATGTCACACTCAATGCATGCACAACACTGTTAAGTTGACTGTTATAGTATGTGTTTAATTTTCTCTTAACCCGGTTTTACGAGAGAAAATCATATTTGTGTTTTTTTCACAACTTTATATATATGATATTCAGTTATTTGTTGTTTTGGGGAAAGAGCCATCTTTTTCATAATAGGGATGGCCTCGGGTGAGGATACTGTTTGGTTATAGAAGAAACAGTTTGAACAACTTCTAAACTTATACATAAAAAGCACTGCAGAGGCAAGGCACCAGGAGCAGATTAAATTTGCCCTGAGATGCTGAAAGCTTTGGATATTTTTTAATGTTATGGGTTGTTGGTTCCCATTTTTTAAGAAAGGAGCAGAGGGTGTTCTCCAATTATCACACTGCTGTGCCTTCTTGGGAAATGAGGTTGCAGCTGGTTGTAGAGCCTCAGATTCAGCAGGAGCAGATTCAGCTTTCGATTTACCTGCCAGTTCATGTGCCTATTGGTTCTGACGTCCGGGTAGTAATTGAAAGAATATGAGCACAATATGGGACAGAGTGAAAAGCTCAGACATCCGGAAGGAGGTTAGAATCACTGCTCCTTCACATTGAAAAGAACCTATTTAGGTAGTTTAGGCATATAATTATGATGCCTTCTTGAAACCTCCCAGAGTACGTTAGAGGGATTTGATTTCCCACTTTGCCTGGTAATGCCTCATGCGAGGACTTGGCAGAAAAACTTCTGGGCATAGCCTGCTGGAACCATGACCTGGACCCGAATAAGGGGCAGAAAATGAATGGCTAGATAGAGCTTACCATGGCTCCTCAGGAGCTGAGTAAGTTTTATGACCCTGGAAAATCCATACAAAAATCTTCATGCAGTTTCAAAACAGTTTTGTTCTCTTCTGGAAAGGCCTTTTGTAAGAATTTCATTTGTAAGAATTCTATAATTAAATGTTTCATAGCACAGGAACTGTTTTGATTCAAAGACATTTATATTTTTGTCCTGTAACCTTCTTCTAATTATTCTGTTGCCATAGAAGCACACAGTTGATGTCTATGGAACAACGAGCGGGATAAAGTTCCAACAAACATCCAGAGTACTTGGTGGTGGAATATGGGTGGTTTTCCTCAAGACTCCCCTCTGACATGAGACAGAGGGAGTGGAGGGAAAGACAGAAAATGAGTGGGTGTGGGGTTGGGTCTGGTCCTGTTGAGCTGTGTGGGAAAATCCCACGTACTTTCTCCCCAACTCCTACTCATAACACACGGATGGAGGAGGGGAAAAGAGAAAAGCAAGGGAGCAAGAGGGGAATGAAGGAAAAAGGAGTGCAGATAAGAGAAGCAGTGGAGGCAGAAAAGACGAGAAGAAAGAATGGAAAAGAAGCTAGTGAAGAAGAAAATAATTTCTGCTTATTCTGTCTTTCCTGTGTGTGTGTGTGTGTCTCTCTCTCTCTCAAGCCTCCTTTCTTTTCTCTCACTCTTACTGTCTCGCTATCACTCCCCTATCCTGCTATCAATCTTTGCCTCATTCCATATCATTCTTTCTATCTCTTGCGAATGGTCCTTCCCTCTCTGTCCACCCCCCTCTCCCTGAAGAGTGTTGAAGAGTCTGGCGTGGGTCCCTTTCTCCTCAATCAGAAGATGGAGAGATTGTTTTGATTGCTCAGCCCACTAGCGCCAGAAGTCTTAGCGCCTGTTTCCTGTACACAGATTAGCTATTCTGAAAACTACTGCGCTTGGAGGACGTCCCTTCAACTCTTTTTTTTTTTTTTTCCAATTCCAGGAAGGGACAGAAGTTCTTCTCCCGCTCGTGAAAGCATATTATTACTTATTTCATGCGGGAACCCACTAGAAACAGGCCTGTGGCTCATTTCAGGTCTTGACCCATATTTTAAGAAGTAGTAGCCTGAAATAAAGATCATTCTCAATGTAAAAATGAAGGGTTATAAGGGTCTATACCTTTTTTATGTGGACATATTTGAATTGTATTCATCTATGAGTATAAAATTATCACTTCTACTGGAAGGTTTGAGTTTACCTAAATCATGTAAAGACAGCCTTTCACCCTCACAACAATATTTTACCTATCCTTTGTTTGGAAGTCAGATGTACTGTAGGTCTCAGATTTTTGTGTCAGCCTAATAACTGATTAATAACACATAGAATTAGTTATATATTACAAAATGTTTGGGCATGGATTACAGTAGACTTTATTTGCATACATGTAAAAAGTTATTTTTACAATCTTCTCTTCTTTCCCTAAAGCATGGTACTGAATTCATTACAGGCCAGTGTTTTTGTGCGTTCAAGTGTATGTAACCATTCTGAACTATAATCTACGTCACCAGATAGCAGTACTATGTACTTATGGCCTATTTTGGGCAAGTTTGTAACCTGAGAACTACTTTTTATGCGGTCACCACAGGGTTTTGGGGGAGTTCAAGTTCGGTAAAAGTTTAGACTGACTGAAAGCTGTGTGTGTGTGTCTTTGTGTGTGAGTGTGCACAAATCAATGTGAATGGCTTCTTTGTGAGATCGGCCCTGTTGGGATTTCATACTCTGGTAGGAGTATGGCAGGGTGGAAAATGTACTATAAATCTGGGGTCTGGCAAATTAGTCACATGTATTTGAAAGTTTGATGAACGTATGCAGCTTGCTGTATCTTCAGCTTCATGAGACAATTCATGTTTGTTGAAAGGAGAATCAAACATGACAAACCATTTTTAGATATTTATGTCATGATTTGTATTAGATTTTTCCCCCTTTTACCTACAGTTTGGTATGGCCAGTTTTGCTTGTCCACTTCCGTCCTTGTAACTGTTTCGGCCTCAGTACTCTTTAAACAAAAAGTCCCTGTCTGATTGTCTAAAAGTCTCTGAAGCCACATCGTGGATGGCAAATCCTTTTGTAACTTTCCGGAACAGACAATCTGAGACTTTCCAAGAAAAACAACACATTTACATTCAAGTGACAAAGTCCCTTTAACTACTGTAGTAATTATGACTCTTCAGTAATTTGTAATAGTTTTGGTAGGCACTAATGATGTCATCCTGCGTCAGATCAGAAAACGCTTACAAGTGCTGTTTTAAGGGGCAGTTACAAACAACATGTGTGGTCATTTTATTCAGCTGACCTGTTGGACAATACAATTCATCGCCTTGAGACTCCAGAGACAAGCAAGAGAGATCAACAATGCATATTCAACCCTTGTAAACAATGTTTGTCTAACAGGGTTATGAGGGGAGTTACCTGAACTGAACTTAGCCTCAGTTTCAATTCACAATGGTTTTGATAAAAATTTAAACAAATGTTAAACCAGGTAACTGTGTCGTAGTGCAGATACATGTGAGCATGTCAGAGTAGGGTATTGTGTTGGCTGATCAGGCTTCCTGAGTGTTACCTCACCAACGAGAGTTTGGTCGGACAAATCAGCACACACAAACACCCGAAGAGCCTGAAAGGAAATTAGTGTCTGTACAGGATGCTGTACCTCTCCTCTCATGCCCACCCACTGTCTTTGGCACGGCAGATTAAGTTATTTAAAATACTGTATACATTCATCCATACAGGCACAGACAGGGGTCAGGCTCATCTTTATTTTAAAAAGAGGACAGAGGACAATGGAGCTGGATTTTCTCCAGTTTTAATGTCCCCGAGGGGCAATTTGGCTTGCATACAGCAGTCAGTAATGAAATACATACAATACAATATATACATACATGCACACATCAACAAAAGTACACAAGTTTGCTCCATATCACTTCAGAGGAAACATTAAGTCCTCCGATATATTAGCACTATTTAAAAGTGCTATACCATTATGAAAACCTACACATGATAATAATGTGGTGCCTTTCCTTCAGTAGAAATGTTATGCTCTAGTGGGTAAGTCTACCAAGGTGACTGCTATGGAATAATACAGTAATTGTAGTGAGGGAAATGTTGCATTATAATCTTGTATTGTATAACTTTTAATTGTTTTAAGATAAAATACTATTTTGTGGCTCTGCAGTTCCTTAGTCATAGTTAGGTCCAGTTTTGTATTTCTTGTTCACAGTTGTATTCCTATCGTCATTTTCAGTAAGCGATGCCATTTGCAAACGTGTATGTGTGTGTTCCCACACACATTAATCTGTCTAAAAGCGAATGCGACATACAGAGGATGTGTGACCCTCTCAGTACAAAGGGTCTTTCTGCAGAGTTCATGTTCCACTCCCTTCCACCTACTCTAACCGGCACTGCCAGTAAGTCACAAGATAAAAACGTTTTCGCTGAACTTAGAGAAGAATGTGTCACTTGTCACACTTTTCCTTTTTTGGTTTGATCTTGTGACATGATTTTTTTTATTTGTCCCATTTGAATAGAGTGACGGCTACTCCTACATAATTGTACAATGGGTGTCATGACTAGAACCCCATGTGTAGTAGACACATATGGAGCAACACATCTGCGCTTGCTATTATTTTGCCCCATAGGATTTAGTACAGAACTGGGTAACAGAGAGGGTTTATATTGTGGAGTTAGTTATGCAATAACACTCTTTTGGGTGTGACCTGTGTACGTACACCACCATCCTCTCATTGTCGTATTTTGAAATGAAATCATTGTAAAATTACCTCAATCCCTCCTTATTAATATTTCCACATCCAGGACTCCTTGGGGTCTGGGGCCCCCAGTTTGGGAGACATTTGTTTTTTACTCCAGATATCCAGGGCAGCTCATCATGAGTTCAGTGTCTTGCTCAAGAAGAACAACAAGACACATTTACAGTTGGGAGTATCGAACACTTGATAATTAAGTTTCAGGGCAATCTTACTAGCTAAGTATTTTTGGTTTTACAAGACGATTCTCTAAGTTTGAACTATACTGGACTTATTCGATGTACATTTTTTTTAGATAACCTGTGTCTTGATTTAAAAAAAACCTAGGTCTTGACACAGTTCTATTTTTGATTCTGTCAGTAAAATATAGACACCTGTGTTTCTTCAGATCTGTGCGCTTGGCTGTTTGATAATAGTCTGTGCGCCATCAGCCACTATTCATCACCTTGAGTCATACTAATGGCCCGAAGGAGAAGAGGCTACCCAACCTCCCACGCTCGGCCCCACTCTGGTCTGTGCCTCTCTACGTAAAACAGTGTGCTAACGATAAAGTTGATTTAGTTATGTTGGCTCATCACCCAGCAGCTTGGAAAACACACACACACACACACACACACATACACACACATACACACAGAGCAGCACACAGTAACACAGACTCTCTCCCCTCACCAGACACATGCTATTTTCCTTCTTTCTCTCGCTCTCTCTCGCTCTCTCTCACCCCCACATAAACACATACGCACACACTTGAGCGTCAGAGGGCCCCATGTATGTCAGAGCTTTATCCAAACACAGCTACGGTTGCTACATGCTACAATTATTACCAGATGGACCCGGGGAAAACATATTAAATCTGCTTTTTCATTAGCACACTGCACACCCTCCGGTGGGACTGAGAGATGGAGAGAGAGAAAATGGGGAAGGAGAGTGAGAGAGACATTTCAAAAAGTGTCATTAATTTTAAATTTCAAATCGAGCGCAGTTGACCCCTTGTTAACCATTGTCACTGAATGGTTGTATATTTCCATTTTTTTACTTTTTTTTTAAGGTCCATGAAATCAGAAAGGATTTTTTGTGTTGCTATGTTTTCAAAACATACAGTTTTATGTCTGTTTATATCAATGTCCCACCCTTTTCTTGTTTTCAGTCTTGCACTGGAGGGAGTATAAAGTTCTATTCAATGAAATGTGATTACAGAATGTGATCTAGCTGCCCGACCCCCACCAAAACTTACAACCTCACCTTTGTCACTAAAATGTAAATAAAAATAAAGATTTCATGCTTTTCTCTGTGTTATATAATTGTAAATTAAATGCCAAGAAATTCTTGGATATAACAAGGAAGATGAAGATGTCAAGATGTAGGGCTCCGGTAAATTGTTATTTTTCACTATTTTATGTCATTTTATAGATGATTAAACAATGAATGCATAAAGAAAATCATTGCCGGCCCAAATCGAAAGTATAATTTTGCCACCATCATCATCATCGGTTCTTTCCCTTTATACAGAGTCAAACATACAGTTCTAAGAAAGTTATTTCAGTTAGTGTTATTAGTTGTGTTGAGTTGTAAGCAGTTGTTTATTTCCAGAGAAATTAATGAAACCAATAACTATTGGAAACTTAACACTTCATATATGTTTAACTGTAAACTTCTCTGTAGACATATTTCACATTTTCGGCTGATCTGCCGACGAAAAGGCTCTCATAAGTAAGTTAGCAATAAATTAATTCAAATTTCGGACCGGTGAGATACCTTCTATCATTTGTTTCTTCTCACATTCTTCTTGTATGTTTTTTTTTATTTATGTATATTAATGACACCGGCACAAAGCATGTGTGTATTTATGTCCCGTATGTATGCTTGCAATGCCTGCTTGACATTTAATGCACAGCTAATTATAAATGCATGCTCTCCTTGCAGGGACGCATGTCAGCTATGTACAGACACATCACACCTTCTATCCTTCCTTTCTTGCATAGTTTCTCTCTCCCTCTGGGTCGCTGTCTCGCTCCCACACACATGCACATACACATTCAGCCCTATACATAGTTAGTCTAAATCTCCCTAGTTCTTTACAGGCTAAATTCAGAGGCTTTGTGTCAGTTTGGGGCTTGACTTATAACCTTGCTTACCTTCCTAACCTTCTCTTGAATCTTTGAAGGCTCTTCTCCATTGCGGCTGTGTGTATATTTGGTAGTACAGATTCCTTTTGAGCTATATTTGTGAATAATTCTATACCTGACGATTTTCCTGGCTCGTTAGTCTCCAGATTTTAACAAAACTCTCATGGTGTCCTGCCAGCTTACAAATTATTCTGAATTTCTCTTGTTAAAGAGGAATATCCTTTGAACAGTTTGGGACTATGGGTTGACAAATATGGCAAACAATATGAGTCTCAGAACTAGCATAGTCACTCAGTGTGTCCCTTATTACAGGGTGCTATCTTCAGAAAAATACCAGTCAAATACCCAGGTTACATGCAGTCCATATATAAAAATAACGTAATATTTAAATATCAAGTAAGTGATGTGTCATGCTATTTTCTCTCATTTTGTCACCATAAGAAGCATAACCCATACTATCTAAACTCTGCTTCTCCCTAGATTTGTGACTTACTAGGTTACTTGTAGGTTAGTTCTGCACTATTGAATTTAAGATTTTATTTTTTACTTTTCCATGTGGTATAGAGATTAAATAGATGAAGAGGGAAGTGCGAAGAATAGCAGGTGATAAGTTCTGAACCTCTTTGGTGAGCACATTACTCCACTTCACAGGGATACTGCTTTGGTGGGCTGCACATTATTAATACACTTGTACACAGGGCTGGAGCCTGTGAAGCGGTGTACTGTCGTTGGGGGGCAAAGGGGACCCATGGCACCAAGGACAGCTGTCTCAGGTCCTGAGCCCAAAAGGGGCCAATTCAGAATTACCAATCATCAATTATAGGGGAGTTATTTTCTTAAGTCATAAATAGGACCCACATAGCCAACTTTTCCCTCACTACATGGGAAAACTTACAGCAGCCCTGTTCCTATACATGGCCTCTCCTCCCCGGCGCCAGTCAGTCCAGAGTGATGCCTTCTTCTGGCCTGGCAGCTGGCTGTATGCATGGATAGACAGCTAGACAGATGACTGGGTTGCGACAGACTGAGTAGTAGTCTAGTCGTCCCTGTTTAGCTCCTACTCCAAGTCCACTTCGGTAGCTTTTAACTACTATTTCTGTATCTGTGTCAGTATTGCACTTTTAGAATGGTCTTTCACTTCCGAAAGCTCCCCCACTCACTCACTCACTCGCTCACCATGGGGATCGTTTTGCTGCAGAAGCTTATCATCTCAAGTATGCAGCTCAATATGAAAATGCATTCTTTAACATGGACGTTATGATAGGAAAGACAAAAAGATCTACATTATCTTTATAATCAACAACATCAGCGTTCCAAAATAACTTTTTTGCCATTTTTTCCCATTTGATGCCGGAGCCCTTCATGTTTTCTGATCATGTTCGTTGTCTACCATTTTCTTGTTCTTAGCGTGACACACTGAAATGAAATGAAATAATCTACTTTTTATGAAAAGAGAACAAGACGACATCCATTTTCATAGTCAATTGCCTAGCAACGTAGTGCTCACGACTTTACTGGTGTTCAGACAAAAGAGCCTTGTGTTACAAAAATATAAGGGCTCAGTTGATGAGGACATGTTGTTTCAGGCACAGGTATGAAATGTGATCCAGGAAGCCCGATTTTAGAAATAGATTATTTTGAAGGGTCATCAGACGCCAAAACACTGGACAAAAGTTTGTAACTATGAGGAATGATTTTACAACTCTGGAAAGTTATCATGCTGGCAATCTTTTTATCCTCCATTGCAACAATCTTCAGGTATATACAGCGTTCTCGTTACAAAGTAATCTACCTGCAGTGTACACTTGCACACATTTAATTGGCCAACACAGCACCAATGCCGCATGACATGGTATTGACACCGCCATTACACATATAATGGCATTTAATGTTGTATGAGTTTAGTTAAAGGGAATTTTAAACAAATTGAAATGGAATTTCAGTCTGGAGTTTTACCGAAAGAAATAAATCACACCACTGCTAGGATGTTTTAAGAGTATTAAGAAGCGTTAAGATACCAATGCTGAATTTGAGAAATGTTTACCTGACTGACTTTATCATGTAGGTCAAGTGTGCCACCTGCATCCTTCTGTATACTGTTGGGGAGTTGAGAAATAATTTCATTGAAATCCCAGGAAGTGAATGTTATCAGTATGTGAGGCACACATTGTGTCCTGTTAATGCTCTATTGTTTTATACACTCTGCAAACTAACATTCACTTTATGCATTTAACTGTCAGCTGAATACAGTGCATGTAATAAGTGATGGCCCAGAATCCCACTCAGCAGCCTAAATATGAAGACTAAATATAAAGTAACATAATGGTATCTTACTCTTAACTAGTTTAGTCTCTTAAAGACGACTATTTCATCTTAAAATGTCTTTCCTTTTAATAATGGTTAAGTGATTAAAAAACATAATTCGACCCTGCTTTCCTGTTTGTGTGAGTGCTTACACAAAATCTCTTGTGTACACAAACGTAAGTTGTATAAGCCTTTTCAAATACTGTACTGTATGTGCATACAAACTTAAACTTAGTTGAAGTTTTAGTTGAAGATGAATCCCATCTGAGAGTGGGAATGTTTATTCCGCTGTTCCTGATTTGGATAATCTTTGATACAGAAAAACACTCCAGCTGTATCACAGACAGAGATAAGAGCTGGTCCTGTGTGTGTGTGTGTGTGTGTGTGTGTGTGTGTGTGTGTGTGTGTGTGTGTGTGTGAGAGAGAGAGAGAGAGTGAGAGTGAGAGAGTGTGTGTGTTTGATACTGTGTGTGTCAGTGCCTGCATGTGCATGTCTGATTCTTGTGTAGCCTGATTCTAGCCTGCCTGGTCGGTCACAGGTAATCTGCCCTGGAGCTCTGGCCCTGAAAAAGAAACACACAAGCACAATGTACATCTGGCTCCAATGCCAGTTCTTATCTTTTTACCCTGATGCTGTTTTGTCCAGCACATGGAAGACCGTGATTGCATCACGCCTCTGGTTCAGTTCATTACCCACACAGACACACAGACAGAAGTAATACATGAACACAAATGTTTCCATTTGTGTTTATGTACCACACGTTTGTTCCCCCATTCCTTTAAATAACACTTTTGCTCATGAACACACATACGTACATCATTTTAATGTGAAAACAAAGTCACTTTAATAACGCACTTCACTTAAGCTAAACAATAGAAACTCCAGGTTGTGGGATTCATTATGGAAACTGCAGGAAAAATGTAAAAAAACACGTATTATTTACTTTTCAGGAACTGTGTAGCCAATTGAGCCTCATGGTTCCCAGTATGGCCAGTATGAAGATGATGGCTGTATGCCTTTTTCCCCAAGTATTAAATGGTTTTGGTTTGTTTGTTCGACTGATTTTCCAAAATGATCTGTCACAGTTTCCATCCCCGAAGTGTGAAAATGTAAAGTCTGGCTTGTTTTGTAAAGAAGAAGTTGTCAGTGATTGATTCACAGAAAGAACAAGTCTTTGTAATGAAAGACTGTCTGGTGTTCTTAGCATCGGATCAAAAGATAGCCCCAGCTGTGGTTTACTAGGCACTTTGCCTTCTTTTCTCCTGTGAACTCTGTGTGTGTGTCGGGGCTTGTTGCTTCATAAAGATTAGTCTGAATGTTATTTGCTTAAATCTGTCCCTTTGAGGACTGAGATCTTTTAAAACAACATTAAAAAAAAAGAGAGAAACTGTTTTGATTTAATTATTTTTATTTTCTTGAAGGGTGTCACAAGTATACGTCTTTGACTATGTCATGGATGCACACAAACTGTGCGTGCGTTTGTGCATGTGCCCACGGGGCCCTACTAGTGTTTGATTGCTCCTCTGACCACATGTCAGTTGGCTTTGACTCACAGTTCTAATTAAGCCTAGGGCAGGTCTCAACTGGAAACACACACACATGCACACACACACACACAGCCTCTGAAGTTGATCTGTTATTGCCATTTGGTTAGTTGCACGCTCACGACGGTTCATTAGATAGAGTTTATACCGGTTGCACACTCACATGCTACTGCCTCACCAGAGGCAACAGCAATTGAACTAAATGGAGGCTCCGAGCTGTTATGGACTTTTAGTTTATATTTTACAACAATTGTGATACTCAGAAATAAGTAATCATCCTCATGATGGTCATAAATAAGAAGAGATACTAAAAACTTTTATAATACTTGGAAGATTATTCAAAACTACATGTCTACACTATTTTTCAGTATGTGGATAATTGCGTGACATTTTTTGTGACAACACTTGTGGCATTATGAAACACTTGTATGACTCAGAAAATGTGTTGATAACCTTCTCTAGTGTACAGGAAATGTGTCAGAGGGAAATGGGGACGGGGGGAGAGAGGAAGGGGGAAGCGAAGAGGGAGATGAGGACTGACAGATTAAGTGAAAGAAAGAACAGAAAAGCACAGTGAGGCAGAGAAAGTCCAAACTTTTAAGAGAGAAGAGGATACAGGAGAGAGGGGATAGCTCAGTGATTTGGAAAAGTAAGTTGAAGAGCAGTACCTAAAAGGGATTCATTCGTAGAAAATCAGTGAACAGTTCAGAGAAAGGCAGATAAGAGGTGTGCCTACAAAGGGACAGCAATCCTGAGAATGTGATAGCAAAAAAGGCTAAATATTTAAGAAACAGTTCAGGACATGGAGGGAGAGCTGTCCTGAAAAAGAGGGCGAGCAGTCATTCGGTGTCTCAGGAGAAACAACAGGACCCAGCTGTTGCTCCGCAGGCCACCACACCCAGCCGAGAGAGACTCCATTTGTTGTTATAGCTGGCCTTTATGACTCCGAGAGAGAAGCGGGAGAAAGGGGAGGTGGTGGCGGCAGTGGAGTTTTGACCGACTTAGAGTAAGGAAAAGAAAAACAGGGAAGAGGAGCAAGCGTTCGCCCTTCATTAGGAAACGGGAGGCTGAGGGAAAAGAGAGGATGCTGCATCACTTCCTAGCTTGTCGTCTCTCTGTTATGAGGTGTGGTTCCAAGGTTGGCTATCTGGGCCATGTGTTGTCAGTGCCGGTGCTTTGTTTGATTGCCCCCAAGACTACGGAGTTTATCAAAACACAGCCAGGGGACGTGACCTCAGCTGGGACCTGCACTCTAACTCTGTTCCCACCGATCTCCTCTGAACTATCTCTTTCCCTTTTTAACCGGTGTCAAACTACTTTCCCTCCCAGCCATGTTATCCTTCACTTTCTCTCTGTTGTCCCTTTTCTAAGCGTATCTTCAACCTTTTGCCCCTCTCGGGCTTCATCTCCCCTCTGTTCTGTTGATCACCTTTTCCCTTATTTCACTCTTCGAATTTTAAAACTAAACTTTGAATTAAACTTTAACTGAAGGACCACATTTTATTGATGGCCTCTTCGGTGTCTGAGATCAGTAATACTGTATACAGCATGTGGCTGTAGCTATGTATATACCATAAAGCAAATTGCTATAACGTCACAAAATTCAAAAGTGTTCATACCTTTTCCAGCTGTTGAATCACATTTAATGAATTTTTGGCTTGAGCCACAGGTGAACCACACTCCTAGCACTTCATTATAAAGCATAAAAAATAAATACCTAGTCGGTGTAGGTAATTATGTTTAAAAAGTAACTGCTGGCCAATTATTTTGTTACGTTCAGAATCAAATAAACAGTTGTATGTTAAGTGGAACCTAACCTAAAAAAAACACATACATTAGCCACACTGGGTGACATGTTTCCAATAAACATGGGCACTCCTGAGAGTGTAGTTTATTTTGAGTCAATCCCAAAAATACTGTCCTGACAGTGTTAAAACACACTAGAGCAACAAATGTGTATTAATCAACAGCAGAAAATAGTCCCCAAATTATGTACTATTTACTGCTGTTTGAGTGATAGTTGCTAAAAACTACAGTGCAGTACAGTGTTTTTAAAAATGAAACTATATATTTGTAACCTGTTTTTAAAGATTTACGTCTTCAGTAGGAACCAATGGGCTTATGGCTGAGAGCCACAGACAGGGTTGGGAAGTCTAAAAGTATTGGGGGCCAACGAATGTATTGCCGATTTTGTTTTTTTCATGGGATTCGTTTACAAAAAATAGCTAGAATAACCTCAGCCTCATTCTTATATTCGTTTAATGGCCTTTTCAGGTCTATATTAGCATTTCTCCGTGGGTACATCCCGCCTTAAGGGGCCAGTATACTCCAGCAGAACTGCTTGTCGGATGGTTGAATACCTTTTCTGACTAGGAGAGGATCTATTTGAACCATTTCTGCAACTTACCAAAACTGATAATCCTACATTCAATCAATATCTAGTACTGTATGTGGTAGATAATTTGGATAAAGGTTTTAATAAAATAAAAAGCTGATGGTTACTTTTTTCAAGCTCTGGAACAAACAAAACAGCTGTGTATTATGTGGAACCTACCACACAAGTATGTAGTTCATGGCTTTAGTGGTAAATGTGGGTGTGTGTGGGTCAGTTTTGTATCTAACACAGAGGACATGTGCTGCTGATAGGGCAGGTTAGGTTAGTAGGTGCCCCTCCTCTTCCTGTCTCCACCCATCTCCTCTTCCTCTTCCTGTCTCAAATCTCAGTGAATAGAACATTTACCCATGCACACACACACAATTACACACACGCACACACATCCAGTCTGTGGTCGGTTCACTATGTTCCCTCCTGAGAGCTGTAGGCCTGGAACAATGAGGACACCAGAGAGAACACAGGATCCCTGCAGGAAATGGAAGAGCACAAAATGATCATTTAAAACATAGGGGGTGGGGGGGGGGGGGCTGTACCTAAATCTGTGTGATATCAGTCCAGACATACTGTATTACGAGGGACCTTCAGTGTGGAAAAACTTTAGATTTGGCTCACTTAGTTTTCCTCAACATAAGGAATAGATACTGTCGGCCTGTGTGACAGGCTGCGATGTTAGCTTTGAGTTATTGAGGCCTTGAGTTGTTGAACTAAGATTACAAGGTTTTTTTGGCAGGAAAAGGAACATAAAGTACAATTTTGTGCTCTACAGGAGTATTTGTATTGTAGTTTGACTGCAGAGATAATAGCGATTCTGCAAGAACACACATTGCGATTGATGAACCGTGACTGATCATGACAGATTGGACCACGATAGACGTCCGTTGCTGTCTGGGCAAATTTAGTATTTCACAAAATGTAGAACTGTTGCATGAACATTTCTGTTTTGTCTCATGAACACACAAGAATTACTGTTCTCATGGGATTTCAGTTGTTGCCGAGATGTGACTGTAATCATAGTGAGTGATGTCCTCAGTCATTCGAAATGTGCCTCACTTTCTGACTGTCAAGACTTTAAAATATGTGTATATTGGTGGAAATAGTTGTTGTGTGGGATGTCTAGACTGTGTAGGTTTAATGTCTGTTCCCAGTTTTAGGTGACTCCCTCCACGTCCAAATAAGACACACCTACAGCCTCGAATCTAGATCACACAGTCCCTTGTATCCACTGAGGCATCTGGAACTACTTTATCAAATGAGTGTTTTTACTGCCAAGCAATATTAGCCAAAGCTCTGCTTATTGTGTGGAATTGTGTATGCTGCCTGGAGACATTACTTTATTAAACAGAAGGCATTAGGAGCTTTAGAGTCCTTCAGTAGCATGTTTTTACTGTTGGATGGCTTTGGATAGCCTGAAGTGGTAATGAGTAGAAAATGAAACCCTGGAACAGCAGCATACAAAGAACACGACCGTCCTCCTTGCACGGGCTCTGTCACCTAAAAAGTGTCACACGGGAATATTTTACAGATTAAACATTTTGTGGAAGATGTTGGTAACTGTAAGGTGTATAGTGAGATAAACGTGTTTGTTTAGAAGACAGTTTAAAAAACACTAGTTGTGAGTAAAATTGGCCTCTTGGGTGGGATTTCCTTTTAAAAAAATAATAATAATTTTCTAGTGATGAGCTAGACACATTTACAACTGCATTTTCAAAAATCTCAACTCAAGACAACCCTGCCCAACCACAGAGTCGCAGACTGGATGCAGCTGATTTCAATCATTTGAATGTACCACCAAGAAAGTCAAGTGGCTATAAGTTTGAACATGGCTTTGCCCAGCAACCTTTTTGACTTTGAAATTGTATGTAAGCAACCCTCTCTAAATACAACCAATAGTATCACAGTGTCACAGTTTTACTGATTGTTATTATATTGTAAATGTTTGAATGTTCTGTCTGTTTTTCAGCATAGACAAGTAACAAATTCAATGGAAAACTTAAGTAAATGAGTGGAGGCACAACAAATGTAGATGCCTCCATACAGAGGCCAAAGGTCACTGAATGGTTTGGTGAAAATGATGTGACTCGTAGCTGTAGCCAGCCCGAGGGAGTTTTTGGAGTGATGGCTCTCCACCACCATCATCAAACATCAAACGAGTGAATATCATTCAGAAGAATAGATTTCAGAGATTTGGAGAATAAGTGACTCTTTGCATCAAAGCCGTTCGAGCGGCTTATGGTAGAAGATCACTTACGAAGAAACTTTATGCAAATGGTTTTCTTTAATGTTTCACTCATCTGTATATCATTCTGAGTACTCATTCCCAGGATTAGTTTTGTCTCTCAGTGTCTCTCACTTGGTGTGTCCCACTTTGTTACTATCTCACCTTCACAATGAGGTAATCGTATGTCTGAGACACAGACACTCAGATCACAGCCTCCCTTATTTCCTGACTTTGCAAGATATTTGACCTTTTACCTTTTCACCCCACTTTAAACGGCCTGGCTACCGGTGAAACCACCACACCGCAGATTCCCGCCACATTGTGCAGGAATGTCTGAGGGGAATTCAGGAATGTAGTTAGGAATGCAGCGTGCTACAGCAGCAGTTGGAATTGAGTTGGGACGCATGAAGTCATTTTCTCTACTTGAAATTGGTATGCACATGCACTCATCGTGTATGTGCTCGCACGTGCTTTTATGGTTGTGTGATTGTTTAAGTGTGTTACTGGAAGAGGAGGTCAGACAAAATAGGGTTTATTACTCTTAATCCTAGTTGATCTTTTTACGAGAACATGACACACTGTCTTCCCAGACCAAGATTAAGCCTGAATATTTATTTAACCAATTACATTTCCATGTTTTCCTATAAATTGTGCAAGAGATCAGAAGTGGTAGACTACTGAATAATTAGGCACTTTAAATAGATGTGTTTCCAGCCTGTTGTGCAACTCACAAAGACAAAAAGAGTGTTCTGTCATTGTAGGACCCAGAATGTTACGATAGTCCATTGTCAAAAGCCATCGAAAGGGTTTGATGGCTGATTGCCTTACCATGTTATTGATTGTCATAGAGCTTTTGTGCCATGTTGAACATCCCGATGCAGATATTGGCTTAAGTTTGCATTTACAATGCCTCCTGCAAGACATGCCCTTCAGTTGATGAATAGAGGAATCTACATATTAATCATAACCAAGTATCCATCTCACGCATGATATATTAATTTTAAGGTATCCGTACAGATGGCAGCAACAGAGCACAATCGAGGATGCCAAGACATTATGCAACTTTGTAAATCTGCTGAACTTGGAGGCCCAACACAGCTAGCGTCCACACACGTACTGGGATAGAAATGGACCCCTGAAATCTGCTGTTTTGTGGAGCCATATACCGTAACACGTAGCACTTCCATCCTGGTGAAAGGTGCCACTTCAGCTGGACAGGGTGTCGCAGGATGGGTCATATCTCAGACAGCTCTGTCCTGCTGCCTGGCACAGTTATTCTTAGTAATAAACAGAATGTCATACAATGAATGTAAAGCACTGAAAGCTTTGCTTGGTCATAAACCAAAGTTTTGGATAAACAGAAATTTTTACCCGACGGTGGTGCTAAATGAGAAGTCATCAGATTGAATTTTTTACTGGGGACCATAAGTGTCTGGAGCAAATGTTGTGGCAATCCATCCAGTAGTACTACAGATATTTCAATAAAAACTAAATCTGTCTCTAACATTCAACCTTTAAAACTCAAGCTCTCGTGTGTTTATCAACCTTATTTTCACACATCATTACAGATTGAAGTCAGCCAAAAGTTAAGATAAAATAAAAGTTCTTCTTTCATCTTTCTCCCAGATAAGGGCTCAGGTTCCAGTTAAACCAGATAATGGTTGTTCCCTCAGCCGCCCCTCAGGTGATTGTAGACCATATCATGTCTTTTGTACTTCAAAGTGCTGCAGTTTCACAGCTGACTACTCCTCCGTACCGGAAACTGAATCCTCAGAAAGGCTACACCCAAACTGCATTATTTATTTACATCAACGACCCTGCACCCACAGTTCATTTGTGTGTGTGTGTGTGTGTGTGTGTGTGTGTGTGCCTGTGTGCTCATCAGTAGGTGTGCATGTAGGAGTGTGAGATTCATGTATAGGAGTTATGCACATGTGGATGAGTGGACTTTTAATCCAGGGTTTCAAAACTGTTTTAGCATTGCGATATCAACAGACACGCGAACACATAAACACACACACCTGCTATTGTTTTGGTTGTTAAGAAATTTCCAGTCCAGCGTGTTTTCTAGGCATTGTGAGGATCTCTATGACGAGTGGGTTTGTGGTTAGAAAGAACAGAGGGAAAGAACGGAAAAGAGCAAACCAAACTTGTATGGTCAGTGATGTAAAGCGCCATGAGATCTGAAGTGTGAAAGGGTTTTGTCAGAAAACATTTAAAAACTAGTGTATTAACTTCTTGTATTGACTTCCGAACAAGTTCAGCCCTTTTTGATTGTAGCCGTGTAGGTCGTCCTCCCCCTTCTGGATGTAAAACCTGCCCTCAGGGGGCCTAATGAGAGGGGATGAAAGGGGAAGCATCCCCCTCATTAACATAAATCATCAAACGCATCCTACTGGCCAACAGATGTTAGATCATTTGTTTGAGGAAACAAGTATTTCCATGGCCGACGACCTTTGCAAAGTTTGAACTATTTGCCCGATGCTGACGTTCCTAGAGGCTGGTAGATTCATCAGGTTTAATTTATAGATCAGAAAGAAATGATCACCACAGTTTTGGCCTCTGTGTTGTCAATGATTATGCAATTTTCAAGGATCAGACACTAAAGCTGTGGTGTGAAACTGTGTGCTGAATTCCCACTACATTAGTTACCAACACCATCATGTCCTATATTTAACACGTGAAAAAAATGTCTATCAACCATTAATTAATACTTTATATGAATGGCTATCTGACAAAACTTCAATTTGTGATATTCAAATTCAGCAGTTCCTGGACTTCATGGCAATTTTACACATTAATCTCATGTTTGAATAAGCAACAAAGTCTCTTTTACTTAAAGGTCACAGAGGGAGTCTTGGTACGTCAGACCTAGTAAGATTTCTGAAACACTTCCAACGTGGCACAAGTCTGAATTGAATGCTACGTTATTGGCCACAGTAGCTCAAGGTTAACTACACAGAAAGAGAGATTAAATGTGCATCTTTTTTTTTTTATTTATTAGTTAGTTAGTTAATGACAGAAAGCCATCACTTTAACCATCAGAGGGCTGCAAAGGGGCTTAAGTTGCAGCATTTCTCCAGTGAGCAGTGGGGTGTTGGTAGTGACAGATATCAGTCACCATCCACACAGTTTGTTAAGCTTTGTAAAAACTCACATAAACTACTCCAGATCGCAAGAATGAAGGAGACATTTTTCCTGACTTGATTTCTTACTTTTCTTCCTCAACCACCAGCACGCAGTCACTCTTGTATCCAGCAGCCATAAACCACGTCACTCTGTGTGGTCCACTAATTGCATATCTGATGGAGCCAGTCTCCATGATGAAAGCTTGACTTTGCGCTTTGTGCTTTGGTGTCAGTTCTAATATGTAAAGCAGATGTGTGCTTAATATCAAAGCCCATCGGTGGTTGTGTAGCACTGCCTAGTTAAATGTCTTTAGAGGTTGGATTCCCACTGGGGCCACCCACACTTAGGATGTATTCCTGTAAATAGGCTCAGTGTTTTGAATCCTGAGCCATCTGCCTGAAAGTGGTAAGATCCTTGAAATCACAGTGATCTGAAAAGCTGCTTCTTGATATACAGTGGTGACCTCAAACAGCAAATGCGCTGCAGTTCTGGCGTTACTTTTTCGAGAAGCAGTGCTCTGAGCCGGGCCTGCGGATTAGGTAAATATCGCTGAAGACCCTCATGCTGATGCTTGTGCTGTATTTGTGGGGGAACAATAATCAGCGGCAGCAGAGAGTTGGCTGTGACCGCACCAGTCTCGGCTGCCAGCTAAAACTTCCTCTATCTGATCAGATCCCAGCCTTGTTTCAACAACTAGCCTGGATTATAGTTGTCATATCAGCCGGAGCCCAACTGATTAAAAACACAAACACATTCACGCAATGATTACATGCAGCTTACTGTAGGACTTTATGAAACATCCAGCAATCCTTTTTTTTTTAACCTGCAGTGACTCAAGGTCTTAAAGCGATAAGGCTGCTTCAAAGTGAAAAATGTGTCGTTCTTTGAGTTCATGCCAATCCCTTTGAGGTGCTGTCATGGTGTGTGTGTGTGTGTGTGTGTGTGTGTGTCTGTGTGTGTGTGTGGTGTGATGGGTCAACCAGTTAGCACAGATATTATTCAAGCAGGGGTTGGACTAACAATTTGTTTCATTTGTGCTTAAATTTACATTATTTTTCTAATTGTTAGGTTTTTGAAATAGTAAAAAAATAATAATAATAATTTTCCAGAGCACAAACTCATATATTAAAATTGGTTTAGTAATTGCTGTTACTATGCCTTTCAAGCTTTATATCTTAGCACGGCATACGTGCAGTTTACAGTGATAACAGTGGCAGATTTACCACTTGAACGTTTTAGTAATTTTTGAAACAATGGCTCCTTTATTTCAGACCGAGGTGAACAAACGCAGGCTTCTAATTAAGCCGGCGACTATAGATTTTGTTGCCTGAAATGACAGCTGTCACTGGCTAATTAAGAGAAACTCCATGAGTTGGTTGAAAATGCTGTCTCTGGCCGAGTGTTTAATGTTTCAACCCTGTAAAAGGGTCTTAAATATCAGTTGATGCGTACATTGCATTGTGCTATGTCCCACGCAAAATGTCAGCACCCTTACCAGTTGATTATCGGTGTAGGAACAAACAGCATTGTTCTTGTATTGCAGTATAGAGAAAGTTAGTCCTAGTTTTATAAGGGGAAACACTGTACACCTCTTCAACATTGGGAGGAATCGAAAAATTTGACAGGCCCATTGTGCCAAGTTACAATTGCTATGATTGTTAAGTCAGAATAAAATAACTTGCTGATTTAAATAAGCTCCCTAATTGGACCGAGCTGAGAATTTATTTATTTTGATCTCGGCTTTACAGAAATCTGCTTATGCATTGCAGCAACAGAGGTATGCATTGCAGGGGAAGAATCCAAAGTACTCAGCCGCGCTTAAAAAGAGTGTAGTAAAGTTGTTGGCTTCAGTTTCCGGAGCTATTCACGTTACATAAGGTCTCTCCCCCCTTCAGATTGCCTCCTTTCTCTCTCCCCTCACTCTTTCATTTTGCACAAAAGATCTCTGAAAACACACACGGACACACACACACACACGCCATCAGTGCGGCATGGCAGCCGTCCAGCGAGGGGCTCCAGTGTCGCTGTGTTTCAAAGAGCCCTTTGCTTGCTGTCCTTTTGATGCTCGCTCCCCCAGCAGCAGTGGAGCAGAAATGCAGAACGTCCAGCTTTGATATGAATTTGTCCCTCATTCTCCACACTGCTCTGCTCTGCAACTCCCCGACTATCCTCAGAAAAAAAGGCCTCCTGAAGTTACAGTAATGAAAACATCGGGATATATAACAGAAACAACGCTCAGTTTTAGCCTGTACACATTAGACCGATGCTCAGGTTAACATGCCGCGGAACCGGTTAGACGACTTTTTGCGGAGTTCTCTTTCAAGCCGAAGTACTGGCACAAACGACTTTTGGCCCCATGGCCGCTGCTACCTCCCCGGTGAATGCAGATGCACATGCACGTAAGCCTCTGACTGCAACCTTAACAAAGCCAAAGCGAAAACAGCTCCCAAAACGCGCTTGTTGAAATGGAATCCAAATAACAAAAGTGGAAAACAAACTAAAAAGGAATCATGTGCAACTTCTGTTGCTCACTGCAGATCCCACTGAGGTAAAAGGAAGTTTGAGCAGTTGTAACGTGTCCCTTTTCACGTGTCCTTTAAAACAAAAGTTCAACGTTTATGGGAAATATAAATATAGTAAACATAAATAGCAGTCATGCACAGTGACTGTGCAGTTTCCTGGAGTCGTCTCATCACACTGTGTTGCCAGGTTTGGTACAGTAGTGTCTGATCGGAGGCCTACCATTATACTAAAAGCCTGCCAACCGTATCTGGCAACCCCCGCCATAGCTGGCAACATATCCCCCAAAGTTATTCCTAAAACCATATGTCGAACATTAAAGTTCCAGCTGAAAAGGAAATTTACACAATTTCATTATTTGAGAACAGTTGTTTGCACGTGGTTGGATTTCTCGTGAATTTACGCATATATTCAACCGAATAGATTTCACATGGGATGCACTGTAGTCGTACAACAGATAAAATCCACATGCAGTGCAGTTGCTGGTTCAGAGCACTGGTACCTTTTTAATACCAGTTCCAGGACTGGGTTCAGCCAAGATGCATTAGTGATGAGTTTAGTTCATAGTTTGTTTTTCCGTAATGCATCCTCCCAGAGCCTCTCTTGACATTTCAGAATTTAAAATAGCTTAATCTCTGTTTTAATGAGGCTGATATTCAGTGAGGTTTGTACTGTTTGTCTTGAAATGATGTATTACATTGATTGTTTCACATTAACCGGCCAAATCTGGATTCACGGTATGAATGACTGAGAGCTCTTGATGTGCGCTACTGAGGACGTCTACTGTACTCTGAGCAGAAGTGGCAGAGCCATTACTGCCCCTTCAGTAGTAAGCACATCCCCTGCATGTTCTGTTCCCTTCACACCGCCGAAGTCATTCACTGTGGGGCCTCAAAACACAGCAGTCGCTGTAATGAATGTGTATAAATATAGTCTCCTTTCTTTGTACACTTGTCTCTATTCATAAACATGACACAGAAGCACAAAGTGTTAGAGACAGAAAAACAAGGTAATGTTTTATTTGACAGGGCTTTTAGTTACTGATCTTTGCCTAGGAAGTTTCCAGGATAAAATATGTAACGTGGAACTAATTTTAAGAAAATTATTATAAATATTGATTAATTATTCATTTATTATCGGAAAATTTATTTTCCATACATTTGTGTGTGAATTGTGTGCTCACATGTTGACAAATGTTCCCATTGTTGCGTGTTAAACTGACCTGCTGTACACTGACCAGGAAACCTCCAATGGAAATTACTAGGAAATTATTTTGGATTACATTATCAAAAAATAGAAAATCTGCTATGGCCATTTTCATTAATTTCTGACATTTCATTGACCAAACGATTACTCTAATACTCAATCAAATAATCTGCATATTATTCGATAATAAACACAATCATCAGTCACAGCCCTACTTTGGAAGGCAGATGTTGCCGATAAAAGCCTGTAAAACAGAAATGAACCAGGACATTAGATCTGTGGGTGTGTGCACAAATGTACTTTTTTTTTCTTTTTTTTTTTCAGTTGTTGCACTGGAATTCACATTTCAGCTCTTTGCGTTGTGAAGCAGCACATTCAAAGGAATGCAGCATGTATGTGTCAAAGCTGTGTGTGTGTGTGTGTGTGTGTGTGTGTGTGTGTGTGTGTGTGTGTCTGTACACACTCAGAGCCATGTGTGTGTAACATTCCAGACAGTGTTAGAGGTATGTGAATTACGTCTTACAGAGAGAGAATTTGAAGAATCTGCTGCCATGAGAAGGCCGCTGTTGTTTACTGACACAGTAGTGAAAAGGAGGTTTCTGTGTGTGTGTGTGTGTGTGTGTGTGTGTGTGGGGGGGGGGGGGGGGGGGTCAAATACTGCTGTCACTTCCTGGTAAGAAACCTTTTAGCCGTGATTGTGAGTAATTACTTTTAAAGCTATTGGTCCATGTAGCCAAGAAAGTAGAGCTGCAGGCTCCCTGCATGTTCTCTAAAGTGCATTTTGTTGTGACTTACAAGTCACTTGTTTAGATGGAAATGTGTCTCTTTATCTGTCTACTCCTGTTTTTAAAATTGAATCAAACACTTATGCCTGAAAGAAGCGCTGCAATGGGACTTAACAGGCAGCGGAGAAGGCCGCGAGCTTTCAAACATGGATGTAAACAATGCAATGTTTTAAAATAATTCCAAAATTCCAAAAAAACATTGCAGGCAAACCTGCCTGCTAAAAATCAATATCCAACTTACCTTTTGTTTGTGTACAAGAAAACTCTTTAAGGTCCACTTGCTAGTTTTCAACAGCATCTGACCGTGCAAACTCTTTATAGTAAAACTATAAAGACATATTTCTAAAATATGACTTTCTGTGTTAATTGTTTATTTCAGTCTTTAATATCTTTTTCTGTTGTGTCTTTTTCTCATTAGATTTGGGATATGAGCGATGATGAGAGTATCTGATGGGCTGGAGGAACAAACCCCGAGCCTCCGAAGAACTGGACACTCCAATCCATGTTTCTGTCTGTTTTCTTAAGGTATCTCACATTTACAGAGGCTTTGCAGACAGCGGTTACAGATAAGCAATGGATAAAGTTAATGTAATCAAAACCAAGCACATTCCAAAGACCTCTTCATAAAAGTAGATGAAATTTTTTTAAATTCCTATTAGTGTGCAATTTCGATTAAGATCAACCAAAGCGCTGGAGCTTCAGAATAGATCAGTAATATGGTAAAAATAATAAAGAGCGAAAGAATCGGACTGCTTTTACTGCTAAAATATTGAGTGAATACCTGTTTTTACATTGTGTGTATGAAGCTGTTGTATTTCCGGGAGAATGTAGCTGTTCCTATCACTTGATGACTTGTAATCTGTCTTCACTCGGTATTTGGAGTCTGACACAAAACACGAACAAAACACTCTGTATTTGTATGAAAGTACTTTATTACTTTATTAAGCTTCAAAAAACCCTCACTGAATGGTCACAGGTTCAATCCTCCCACAGTCATCAACACATGTCATGGGTTTGCTGAAGAGTCCATTGGCAAGACACTGACATACTACATCTGCTCACTCATTCAGTTTGGAAAAGAGCTTGAAAAATACAAAAACATAGTTGACAACTCAGCAAATCCATCCATCTCCCTGTCTGTTTACTGGAGACTGTGATGCATGCAGTACGGTTAATATTAAAACCAGCAATGTTCCTTTGAAAGTAGGAAACCTGCTGACAGATGTTCCTGTACTGCGACTGATCTGTGTGACATCTGATATGGAAACGTTTGACTGTTACTGTAGACAGCCGCGAAGCTACAAATACGGGGTTTGATCTAAAAGAGTTTATGGAGAATCTGAAGGTGTTTACGGTGTGTTTGTGTTAACGCATGCTCACGTTTGTCTGCAAATATGTTCCATTTCTTACTCTTATTTGTCTGAACTGCTAATGTACAATATTTTCAGTGTAATGAAGATTTCAACAGTCACATGGATATCGGAGGATTACTGCAAGGTGAAAAAGAGATCTGAGATTAATTTCTGAGTTTTGGATTGAATCTTAAAATGAAGTCAGAATTATGAGAAAAAATGTATAACTCCAAAATAAATTCAGACTGAAAATTGAGATTAAACTCAGGATTCTGACTTGGTTTCCATAATTCTTACTATTATCAGAGCTGTTTTTGTTGCACTTTTTCTGTTCTGTAAGTATTCAACCAAAAACTGGAATAAAATGTCTCTTTATTACTTCTGTTTACATCGGGGAGCTTTATATTGCTGTGGAAATAGTGGTTTATGTGGAATTCAGGTGTGCCTTAATTACATTACACTACACTACATCCTTCAATGCACTTAGTGGAGCTGCATCTTCCCAATACCCATTTGCCCCTCAAGCATCAGTCCATTATAACCATTTCACAACCACAAACACACCAAAACAGTCACAAACAGAGGACCTCACAGTCAGACAGTGGTTTAAAAGCATTTTATTGTTCATCAAGGCTACTTTACGTACAAAAAAGGTGGCCTGCCAAAACCTTTTTAGTAGGAGGAGACACAGAGCCACAAATCGACTGTTGTTTTCTTGATACAAATAATTTTTTTTTCTTACAGTTCAGAGTATTACTACCACTAAGTACATGCTACTTCCACTGCAAAAAGAAAGGACCTGGAAAATGTGGTACAGTCAGAGTAAAGACGAACTCCTCTTTTATTTATCTGCACAATTGTCACGTCGTTTACTTGATCACAGAGGCAAAAGAAAATGGCCTCCACAGATGGGAACAGCGACATTAGATACAAGGGTGACATTCCCAAAGCTTACTTGCTACTTATATCGTCTTAGCCTCACTGACTGGCAACGAAGCAGAAGAACTGGAGCACAAAATATGCACGAAAATGCCGTCAGGTTTTCATCGGTTTCATCAGCTTTAGTGTTTCGATTTCAGTGAAGTTAAACCAATCTGACAAATGTTCTCAAATGGACAGATGATTTTACTTGTAGCCCTGTTCCCAACTATAAACCCAAAACGGTCATCAAAAGACCTTCAAAATCCACAATTTATGTTGTTTACATGCAGTGGCGGAAATCTTACCAGCCTTCTAGTCCATGACATGACTAATGTTGAGTTTTATTTTATTTTTAATAGTTAAACTGAAATGATTTCGAAATGTCCGGCAAGACTCACTGGGCTAGGGCAAAATTATGTTTCATCAATGCAAAACATGCAAATTGCTCAAAAGGCCAACCTTTTTTTTTGCTCACAAGTGAAACTTTTGTTCAGATGTCTCAGAAGTCACGTGATCGACTACAAGTTAAATGATTGCAGAACATTGGGGACCAACGGAAGTAGCGATTGTCACCGACACACCAGTGGCTTATTGTGGTTTCATACGTTTACTGTGTTCCTGCACTTGAACCTTTACTCTAACAAGACAAACTCTATAAACAAAAAAGATCAACTTTTTTCACAAAAAAGAAAAATGCAATGATTACAATATAAGGACAGGGAAAACCAACAATTAAATAGCTACATATCATTAACAAATTAATTGTTCCTCAAAAAATACCTACGATTTTTTTCTCTGTACATTCGTTACGCACAGCGTAATGATGGTCTTATAGTTACCTATTATAAAAAAGTATTTTTTTTTTTTATTAAGCGATTTTCCTACATTGTGTAGGGAGTGTGTGCCGAAGCAGAAAGAGAGCCTCCTACCTACAGGGTGGTAGTGAAATGATAATGAGAAAGAATAATAATAGAAAAAAAAAAAAAAAAAAAAAATCCTCTGGACACTGAGCCCTTTTCCCTCGTGTCGTCTAGCATGTTGCTAACAATATCCAATCTTAATCAGGGTCAACTCAGTCTGAGAGACTGTGCTTACAGAAGCTCAGCTCCTGAAGCTCTGCACCCCCCCACCTAGTAATCCCTATCCAAACCACTCTGAAACTGTCACAGAAAGCACATTTAGATCGTAGAGTTCTTATTTATTGTGGAAATTAATTCACTAGCAGTCGTGTTATGATTCAGAATATTGCGTATCTGAATATTTTAGAACTTCTAGAAGTTGAGGATGGAATGTGTGGACATTCTAGAACACTGTTATATTTAGAGAACTCTAACGGATGTGCTCGTATACTTGATAAAAATGACCTAAACCAAACACATACAATATAATCATCTTTTAACTTCAGCTCAGAGATGTGTTATGATTCTGTACTTCTGCTACTTTTTCACTGTTACAACCCCAGTTCTCTAAACTCTATGTTCTGAATGTCCTCAGATATGTTATGGCATGAATGCTTGTTCCTTTATCATGTAGTATGATTTTTTTTTCTTTTTTGATGCAAAGACAAAAAATAGCAAAAGTGGACGCCTTGTAATTCCAGTAAAGACACAAGAAAACTGCTGTTAACTGGTTATTAGTTCTGTCTGTTGATATGGAGATACCGAGTGTGTATGAGGCCTGTACAAAGTTCCTTACAGGAGGAATGTATGCCACCTTGGCGCAGGCTCTTTAACAGAGTAAAATTCACTTTTCTCAGACTGCAGCAGTCTAGCTTAACTGCAGCAACAAGACAATTTTGTTCAGAAAAGAAATCACTGAAATACAAAGAAAAATAAAAAGGCTGGACACCAAGCTGGGACACAAAAAGTCAGCGGGTAAATGTTGAAAGAGCTGTGACATCACACCATAAATGCAGATAGCTCCTAATTATCAGCCGAGTGTTCCATTTAGTTTTGCTGCCATCTTTCTGCAAGGTTTTCTCTTACCATAAACAATACCATGTTTCCCAAAAGCATCATAGCGTGCGAGCCTGTCGAGCACAAAGTACTTCTTCAGACTGCAGCAAGAATGTGGGTAAAGGCTGGTGACTTTAAGATGAGCCAAAAACACAGCTTTTCAGGAAAACAAGGCCCTGCTGACTAATTTGTGCCAATTTGGTGTCTCAGCTCAGTCACGCTGAAGGTTGTAGCATCCTGTACCACCGATGGATCAACATCTTAAGAAAACCTTTATGGGCTGCGTGTCCCAAAGCCAACTCAACACAAGAACTATCACTGCTCTGCTGCGGGAATGAGAGGATCGATTGCCGTGCTGAGATGGATTCGAAGAAAAAACGCAGATCTCATTGTTCAACAGAGCCTGTCCGGAGGCCGTCCCACTATAGATGTTTGTTACCATACAGATATTAATGGAAAACAAAAAATACAAAATTGTAATAATAACAATAACAATAATAATATGGAGTACAACTGACCCAGCAGTGAGTGTATAGTGTCTATGTCTGTTACTGACAATGAAAGAAGTAACAACTAACGTCCAAATGAAAAGGCTAATAGTAGTTAAGATTGAAATGCTTAAAAACATTAATAGATACCAGCTATTAAAAACAAAACATGCATCTGTAGAAGCATTAGTTTACCCTTCAAACCTTGTAGAAATCTACCAAACCACAGTGTGTAGGAGAGGGAGGGGTGGCAGGGTGTGTAAGCCAAATATAATTACAACACCTGTGTTCAAAGAGTTACAAAAACAAAGGCTTGTTTGAAGAGATCTGAATAATCTTCTCTCCCCCTGTCGAGAAACCAGACTTTTTTTTTTTTGTTCAACCACAAAGTGACATGCAGTGTCATCTATCCCCTCATCACTGTCAGCAGTTAAGCCTGTGAAACACATCAAAGCACACTGTTCAGCCAACACGACCGTCAACACGCTGCAGGTTGTGAAACTGTTTTCAGTCCTAATCTCCTCTAGTGATGGCTGTGATGTCCATCAACACAAGTTAGCTGATCTGATAACCTGACTGTGCTTGTAAAATGAAATGCAACAGTTTGGATTTAAGCGTGTGAGGTAATTTTGTATGTTTTGGTTGGGGCCGATACCAATCAACACTGCTTAATTAACAAATTGGTTCTATGTGTAGTTGCAGTAGAGTAGGGCTGGTATGTAGGGCTGGGCGGTGTCATACATTTACTATCCAAAAATACTTTGAATACTGAAGATATTTATCATGTTATATACATGTTCCCTTCCAAATATCATATAAATTCATATTTACATGGTGAAAAAAAAGGTGGGTGAAGAAACAAATTCTTCGTAAGTTAAGAGAGTGGCCTGTCCCTCCCTCAATTTATCTCTTTTTTAATACCCTTACCCTTAAAGCGTCACCTAAAAAGGTTCTTTATCGATAATTTTGATATGGCTTGGTTTTTAGCAACCTTTTTTTCGCCCACCTTCCCTTACCGTGCAAGCATGTGTTTGCATTAATCAACATGCAGTGATGTGACTAAATAACTTTTATATTGGAACACAGTATCTTAATCCGTATAACTTTGCAGATCCCTAACATTTTCTACTGCCCAGCCCCACCGGTATGCATTTTACATTTGTCAAGAATAGATTCAATAAATAATGCATACAATTGTGGCTTGTATTTTTCCGTCAGGGCCAGAATGAAATTTTGCCCTGGTTTTTTAAAAACAAAAAACAGTTAATGGGAGTTCAAATTGAGGTTCCAACAAAAGCTGGATTAAACCTGATTGTGTCAAAAATCCGCTTTATCAGTGCCACTGTGTGCAGTGCCAGATTACAATATTGACATGCCACCCTCGACGACAGTAGTGCAAATCAGACGATCACCCAAGTATACACATACAGTAAAAAAACCCACCAGAACACAAACACAGGAGAGTGGGGGAGAGAATGAAATAAGAAAAACCAGAGGGAGGAGATAACAAGATGGCTTTTTGTTGTTTTGTTTTTGAGGCGGGCATTGATAAACATCAGTGTCTGAGGTTTCTTTGGTAGCACAGTCAGGTGGTTTGTGATTATTTTCTCCAAAGTATTTCTCGCTTATCTTTTCTTTTAAATGTCGGGCATCTCGTAATGCAAAAGCAGTACACAAAACTACTGTTAAAGAAACAAACAAAAACAAAAAAAACAACAAAGAAGAAAAATGTATAATTAAAACACCGCCTTTCCTCTCTCTTTTTATGTACATATAACTACAGACACTTGCTCAGCTCCGAGCCTGACATGCACGGATGATGAATGATTGGAAGGAGCAGCTTGATGCTCCAGTCAAGTCCCAAAGTCAAAAACCCTCATCGCTCATTACTGATTATTGTCTGGCATTGCCATACCAGAGGGCAGAAGAAGAAAGACAGCCATGTTGTTATTGCTTGGTAGATCCTCTATGAGTGCATAGAAAGAGAGAGCAGGCTTGAGGGTTTTGGATGTTTTTAGCAGACCAGCAGGCAGGCATTCCCTCGGGGATGCTGGTGACAGACCAAAGTGATGGGGGCATGGGTGTTGGAGCCGGGATGATTGGGGGGGCTGGGGAAAAGGGCAAAACCCTCTTAAACCCCTCCCCCTTCAGGAGACCACAGAAGGGGAGTGGTTGTGATTGACCATGTGACTATCTGGGGAGGAATTTGGGCTGCTGCTGGACGACGAGGGACTCCCCTTGTTTTTGATCTGCAGCCAGGTCTCGCCCAGTGCCTTGGCGAAGTGGTCGTCCACCGAGCCTGTGATGGACACCGAGTTGGTGGCGGTGGACTCAGGCTCCTTGTAGTTCTTCCCGAGACTGCGACGGAAATGCTCCTCAATCACTGGGTCACAGGCTGTATTGTCTAGAACAGGGATCGGAGAAGGACAGAGAGAGCTTTTAGTTCCCATAATTAAAAGAGAAAAATCTCTGAAACTCACTTGTATAACTGTCAGTGGGCAATTTATTGCCTCGGCTCATTTTAACATCGGTAATGTGCATTTTAGGTCAATGCAAAATTCCGACATCTACTTCATTTTTTCACTGCAGTTCTTTTAAAAAATAAAATCACCGTTTTAAATTTCACTGTTGACCTCAATGAGATCATAGGGATTTCACTGGGATCATAAAAATGGCAACTGTAAAGTTATCAACCCACAGAAAACATGACTGACACTCACAGACGAGACTAATAAAACAGACGTGTTTGGCTGAGATGACAGTAAACAAAGCTGTTGATTTTTATAAACAGAAACTGTGAGACTCTGAACTGAGATGATCTTTTTAGCATCACTAGTTATGTCAGTCAGTCTGAATGCGGAGAGTATGAGCAGGCTGTGTTTTCTCTGGAGGGCGATTTGCACTTGTGGAGAGGTTTCCCACAAACTGCACTGGATGGGAAATAATTTTGTTTCCAAAATTATATCCATATTTAGAGACAAATGTGCCAAATATACAGTAGGTTACTTTATAACAATCAGCATTGATCACGTTCACCCCTTAAGTTTCCTTTTATGATGAAATCAAGTACAGAAAAAATTCAATATATTTGGATAGAGAGAACAAAGATGATGTCTGTCTGTCTGTCCATCAGGATGCACTTGAATAACTGCACTCACTGTTGATTCTCCTGTAGTTGTTAGGGAGGCTTGCGCAGCCGTTGTGGGAGACTGGACAGTGAGACAGGTTGCAGTTGCGGTTGTTGGCTGGGGCGCAAGTGATCACTGAAGGACGATTCTGAAACACAAAAGACACAAATTCAACATTCAACACCAAAAACAACATAAACCGTTGTGTCAAGAGTGGGCGTGAAAAGACCAGAATTAAGAATGCAGGAAAAAGTGGGAAGTATTCAAGTATTCAAGACAGACCGAAGGGAGGTTTGAAGCTTGAGGTAGAGAGAATGATTCAATGACCACAAGGGTTTGAAAATAATTTTGCCAAAAAATAACATGCCAAACAGGAAATTTGTACTCTCCACCATCCCAG